>CM021733.1:94844263-94876811 GCA_011075105.1 Heteronetta atricapilla
TTCTTCTTCTTCTTCTTCTTCTTCTTCTTCTTCTTCTTCTTCTTCTTCTGCTCCTCCTCCTCCTCCTCCTCCTCCTCCTCCTCCTCCTCCTCCTTCTCCTCTTTCTCTTCCTCCCCCTCCTCCCCTCCTCCCCTCCTCCTCCTTCTTAGGAGTAGGAAAGCCAGGTTTTTCATGAAATCAAGGAACTGTAGTTAAAGCTCAGCCAGCTAATATATAACTTGTTTCACTGTAAAGAAAAAAAGGACCGTTGGCAAGTACAGTGTGACTTGCTCTTATTTTCCCCTTCGTTTTGCTTGTTTTTCTGTCTGTTACAGAAGTCTTTGATGGGGTCACTAATTTGCAGGGTGAAAAAAATTATTTACCTATGGAGATGGCTATAATAAATCCACTGCTAAATTTTCCAACTTGTATGAAGTGTCATTGTGACATCTGAAAGAAGAGGTAAAAAACAGAATCTAAAATTGCTCTATTAAAGAAATGGATAGCTTTAGCTACATTTGCACAGTGAATACTTGCAGTAAAGCTGATATTAAATATCTTTGAAGATTGATTTCTAGTTTTCATAGCTATCATGATTATGAAGTCATGAAGATCATATTTGAAACAGTTTTTAGGAGTTGCTGTTTTTTAACACCTGCAAAATTCAAATCAGGTCAAGGTTATACCAGTACATTAGTATCTAGATTGAAGATATAGGCTTACTCTATTGATTTAATGTGTCAAGCTGAGAAATTATGTTCTGGATCTAAATTTTATTTTCAAACACACTTACTAGTTCAGAGAATTTAAATCTGGAGATTTGGCCTAGGCTTGTTTAGCAACTTTTATATCATGGAAGAAAATAAAGTCTATGAACATTTTTAATTCTCATAAACAAAAATGTCAAGTTTAATTTTTTTTCCTTATGTTCATGTGGTAACAAATGCAGAGCTCTACTCATTCCATGCTACTAGCCCTTATTGCTGACAATTTTGTTACAGAAGCATGCTGTTATTTCACTTGAAAGTCATTCTTTTTGCATTTCCCTGTATTCAGGGCAAATATCTAACTTCAAGATCACATTGAACAGAATAATGATCGACCTTTCCCAGAAGCATTATACTGTTCAAGGCTAAATGCCTTTTTGTTCAGCATCAACTTTCTTTTTAAACACAAACAGGAAGTTGCTGCCTATTTCATATATGATGTTTGGTGTTTATTTCTCTCAATAATTCAAAGTTACTTTCTTTCTGTAACTGTTATGTGTATAATGACAATAAATCCATCTCTCTAAGGAAAATGATAATGCCAAATAGAAAAAAATAATTTAGGTGACTATGACTGATTCATTCTGTCTGTCCATGACCCAAGTACATATTATAATCTGTTCAAATGAAATGAGTTTAAATGAGTTGACAAAAAGTCTACAAGCAAGAGGTGTGCAGAAAGGTGAAAAATTGTACAGTTGATATACACTTTGCTTAAACAACAATGCTTGCAGTCTTTTGTTCTATAGAAGTATCCTTCCTTTCTGTCTAATACAGAATCCTGTTTGGAAATATTCTTAAGGATGGTTGTGACTTTACACAAAGAAACAATGTGTGACTTTAGCAGACTTCCCTGTTCTATCTCTCATTTGTAATGCCATCCTTCCCAATCATGCTTGTCTCTTCTGATATACTGCCTCTCATGTACTCTGTAAGCTCTGTAAATGTCTCTATAATGACTAGCTCACTGAAGCCCTGCTCCTTGATGACAGCTACCATAATGCAAATAATAAATAATAATAGTGTCTGTAGATAGCTACAGTGAAGTCAGTGAAGCAATACATGTTCGTGGATACACAATGATTCTAATAGTATATTACTCTGGGGTCAAACCTTTTCCCTGTATCACATGGCACCATGTCAAAGCAGGAAGTACATCTCAGCTCCTGCAGTAAGATCTATATTTGAATCTTTACGAAGCTCAGTGAATCTCTGTGAGCATACTTATCCACTCTTTTGTATGTATTGAGTGAAATACTTTTATCCTTTGTAGTCTGTGTACCTCAGTGATGTTACCTGATAGCACCTTACTCTCTTTTCTGTAAATTAATGATTAAGCAACACTGGGAATCATCTTCAAAATAATGAACATCTAAACATCTTCTGAACAGTGTACTCTGAACAGTATATGCTTAACTACTATTCTTAACTCTATTTTACTTAAATACTGTACCTGTGCCAGATAAATATTTTAAAGGGCTGTAAGAGATTTCAAACAATGTCTGTCAACTTTGCATAACATGCTGACCCTGCATATTCTGAACTCTTAACATTCTCATTGGAATAATTTTAACGATGTTTTTGAGATGCAGTTATATAAGGATTTGTGGTCTTAACTTTTTTTGAGTGTGTGCTTCATTAGGGTGAAAGTCGAAACTGTTGGAATTTAGATGTATTTAATAGAAACTCCCCTTGCTTTCCAATTACCCTAGATTTAAAGTCACAAAAAGAAGTAATTAAATTTAACAGAAATTGCAAATTCTAAACAAAGATATTTATGTTTATGCCCATGTTCTGCATTCTTAAAAGAAACACTGAAATAACACCAAGATTAGAAAAGCAGTTCTTTTGCTTCAAAGGTTTGATTGTCAGTAGTGAACTAGAAAAGGAAATATTTTTGATACAAGACTTTTTATATACACTGGATCCCTACATCAGCCACCCTAATTTACATTTTGGAATCACTTTCTGTTCTGATTACTTGCTCTTGCTGAGCAGTGGAAAAAAAAAAAAAAAGTCGGATTAAAAAGTACAATAATGGAGCTATCTTGCCAAACTTACTGCATTCAGACAACTGTGAGGCTTCCTCCTCTCACGGTAATTTGACTGAGAATATATACCCACTGTGTTGAGATTTATGCACTGGGAATGGAGCACAGAATTATTCCAACAACTTGCCAAAATTCTGAAAGCAAAAGCCTTTCAAGTCTAAAGCAGTATTACTGTTGTTTAAATGCCATTTGTAGGCAATAAGCAAACTACCACTAATATATTCGGGTTCAGTACATTCACTCTACAGTGAGTGCATTAACACATAAAACAAAAACAACTGGTCCTCTGGGAAATTCAGTAGTCCAATACAGCAGGGTAGTTATTTCTGGAAAGCTATTTTTATATATGGAACACTACTGGGCTGTGTAGGCCGCTGTAATATTTTGCTATTAGGTGAACACATTGAAAGATTTTAATTGGCATGCGATTTCAGTTGTCCTCCCAGGGGAACAGTGTTAACTTTATGTACTGATTCAGTTCATTGTACCTGTAGAACTGCTGTTAAAGGAATACTGGCAGCCTGGATCTTTTGAAAGTAGATAATATGACCAATTTTCCAACATATACACACAAAAATGAGCAGCCCCTGAGCACCTTTTAAACAGAGTGCCTTTTATTAAATTCTTCATATATTTCACTTATTTTTTTTTTTTTTTTTAACAAAAAAAGAGATTGTTTTTCCACTGTTTTGTATGCTGTCAATATCCAGCATTGCCTTCACACAAAAAATGGCCCATTGTGAAACTGAGTTTTTCCTGCTGACCACTGGATAGACATATGTGGTAGCTGTGCAAAAGGATTCCTTTTCTTATCTTGAAATATTTCTGCTCTTTAGAGAGAAGAGGATCTACTCTTTTCATCCTGGTGCAGGGACTGAGATAGAAGTATGTGAAAGGAATACAGTTAATTTGTTACTCGTGGAAAATCTGTAACTGATCAAAAACCTACTGAAATCCCATAGTTCAAGCTTTGTTTGACATGCAAAATTGGCATTTTGCTTGTTTTTTGGGCAAGACACTTTTTAGTTTTGAATACAGAAAACAAGCAACACACGTGATGCTTGGTTCTTCAGCTCACATGAATAGGTTCTGGTATCCAGGTGTCAGGTGATTCTGACAGTTTTCAGGAAGAAAAAAATATCCCACATAGATAAAACGCTCCTTCAGAACAGATAACTTTTCTCTGCAGTCATTACATTAGGTGAACTGTTATGATTCATAGAAATGCTGAAGCTATTTTTCATGTATCATGCCAGGCAGCAGTGCTATTTGTCTCTATTAGGGCTCCCTACACAGCCTAAGTGGGATGGCCATTTACTCACTGTGTAGTGCTTATTTTACTCAGTTGTGATAGTTAGTTCTCCCTTGCCTCAATTTTCTCCTCCTTTTTCTTCACCTTAAATGCAAATTTATCCCATCATGAAATGTTACTATAAATTGCAGATTTTTTTTTTCCAAACCTAGGCAAATAAATTAAAGCCACTCTTTTAAGCTCAGCCACATCTTCTCTGGTGATTCATACTGCTTAGATATTTGAAGCTCTTTAAACTCCCTCCCTTAAACTGTGACTGCTTGTGCTCTTCCTCTTGTTATGGCACTCTCTTGCCAACACATATTATTTCATTGCTTCCCTGTGCATATTCTGCCTGCTTGTTACCTTTCCTTAGCCCTGTTACATTTACTTCACAAGTTTTTCAGGTTCTTTCTGTAAGTATTTGCACTGTGGAAGCTGGGTTATATGCATAAAGCTCCCCATAATTCCACAATAGCTAGAATAGATACTTGTTACTCTAACACAGGAATTTCAATCTGATGATTGAGGTTACTCTGAGCATGTTAATTCTTAAAAGACTCAGAGGAAGCCAAGCTGTACACTGCTGGTAAAAGTTCTGGGCAAGAGCTCTCAGCTGGATAAAAAGAATTGCTTCCAAAGTAATGTTTTAATTATTACTAATAACAGCTAGTACTCTGGTGGAAACACTGTCTACTCATTATCTTGACAATTGGTCAAGCTGGGATCTTAGAGGCAGTGTTCAAATCGAACTGTAAGCCTTTTTCCTTGGCCAGAGCACTAGAGTTGATGGAAAGACAGAGATGGCACAGAAACAGAAGAGCTGCTGGTGACAATCTGAGCTCTTTTCCTTCATGTGAATGCCAAGTCTGTTACGTGCTGTTGCACAGCTTGGAATAGAAAAAGAAAGGAAACCATGTCCTGCTGCCTCATAGCTATAAAGCATCCAGGAGACAGGTAAGTTCCCAGTAGTGCACTAAATCATGATTGGCCCCTTTAGGTATTACTAGTATGCAGCATTGTTATAGCGGTCTCTGCTCCTGGGCCTTAGCACTGCCTGCTTGCCTTGTGCATACAGGGCAGGCACAAGGGGTATAACAGGGAAACTTGGAAGGGGAATAGGAGATTGGCCCTACAAGAGGCCTTGGCATTGAGTACATTTTTTGTTTTACTTAGGGGAATCATGACCTGAAAGTTGAATCTACTGATTGTTGAACAAAGATTGGGGTACATTTCACCCATTAACCGCTGGTCTGAAAAGAAAGGTGTCCAATACATACTTTCTAGTTTCCCTTGGGAAGAAATGGGGAGTTCTAATGGTCCCTGAGGGAGTACTTGATGGATCTTGATGGCCCATCAAGTAGGAGTATGTAGTGGGTTTACGTGGCAAGGTTTTGGTAGCAGGGGGCCATAAGGGTGGCTTCTGTGAGAAGGATCCAGAAGCTGCCCTGTGTTTGGTAAGGGCCCCACTGCTGACCAGAGCTGAGCCAATAAGTTATGTTGTTTTGCGCCTCTGGGAGAGCATATTTAAGACAGGGAAAAAAAAACAACGCTGCGCCACACAGCAGCGAGGAGAGTGCGAGGAGTGAGGAACAGCCTTGCAGGCGCCAAGGTCAGTTGAGAAGAAGGGGGAGAGGTGCTCCATGCACCGGAGCAGAAGTCCCCTGTGGCCTGTGGTGAGGACCATGGTGAAGCAGGCTGTCCCCCTGCAGCCCATGGAGTACCACGGTGGAGCAGGGTTCCACGCTGCAGCCTGTGGAGGAGGCCACGGTGGAGCAGGTGGACCTGTACTGATGGAGACTTCCGCGTGTGGAAGACCCCTGCCAGAGCAGATTCCAGGCCAGAGCTGTAGGTCATGGAGAGGAGACCACGCAGGAGCAGGTGACTTGGCAGGAGCTGCTGCCTGTGGGGGACCCAGGTTGGAGCAGTTTGCTCCTGAAGGATGGACCCTGTGGTAGGGACCCATATCTGGAGTAGTTCTCGAAGAGCTGCTGCCTGTGGGAAGCCCACACTGGATCAGTTCAGCAAGGACTGCATCCTGTGGGAGGGACCCCACAGCACAGGGGACAAGAGTGACCGAGAAGGAGCGGCAGTGAAGAAGCGCTAGAGACTGACCATTCCCCTGTTTCCCCATTCCCCTGCACTGCTCGGTGGGAGGAGGTGGAAGAGGGTGGATGGGTGGATGGGTGGATGGGGGGGAAGGTTCTTTTAGTTTCTTTCCTTTGTTTCTTGCTTCTCTAGCTTGTTGGTAAAAGGCAATAAATCTCACTATCTCCCTATGCTGAGTTTGTTTTGCCCACCACAATAATTAGTGTGATCTCCTCGTCCCTATCTAACCCCTTGAGCCCCTTTCATCACATTTTCTCCCTGTTCCTCTTTGAGGAGGGGGAGTGAGAGTGCAGTTGTGGTGGAGCTTGGCTGCCCACCTGAGTAAAACCACAATAGAGTTGCTGCTGGAGTTGCCCCAAGTGTGTATTTTATGTCCCTATTTGTGATGGGTGTAATCATCTTGGGAAGTGCATGTATCCCTACAGTGCCTGAAGGGCAGCACAAGTGACTAGCTAAGATAGCAACTAACTTTAGTATGGGTAGGTCTAGGTTAATGTCTATGTTAATAATGTGCCATAGACAAGCTGATAGTTTAATGGTAACATATACCAGCAACTTCTACTTTGAAATTCACCTAAGATACTTGTATTTCTATCTATTTATTCATTCATTTATTTACTGGTTTTCTTCTCTTCTACAATGTTTTTTTTTTATCAGAAAGAGTGAAGTAAGCCCAGGAGTACCACACTTACATCTGTTGAAACCTATTTGTTGTCTACCTCTCCTCTGTGACCACTTGAGAAAAGTAAAATCTTCCATTTTCTGTACCACTGAGTTGTAACTTTAGAGAGGAATGACAATGACAAAAATGAAAATCTGTTTCTCCCTGTGTCTTTTTTCTGTGTCACTATTCCTTTGAAAAAAGCAGAGACCACTAAGGGAAAATCTCTTTTACTCAGAACTGTGTGTTTTGAGCTGGAAGGGGAGAAGCAACATTTTGCCCTTGGTTAGTACTACAGCCAGACTCAACATGTTATGCTTTCTCTAAATTGGGAGTTTTCACAGCCTTTCTTCCACCTCATTTGTCTGAAAATTTAGTGGAAATATTAAACTTTAGGCTGTGAAATTTCCCAGATGTAACTGGGATCCTCTCTGAATAAAGTGTTACTAAAAATGTCAACTAGCTTTACGCATATAGAACTCAGCCTACAATGCTCTGGGCATGTATTAGTGCTATGGTAATATTAAAAAATTTCCATTCAGCGTGTCAGAGTTTACAAAGATTCAGGTTTAAAATGGAAGTTTTTATATTTAGATTTTTTTTCTCATTGTACATTATTTTTCCCCACAAGTTTGTTTGTAATAGGAACACAGCATATATTTTCCATCTGTTTAGCTCTGTTTGGTTTAACATCTGTAATGTCTTCTCCCAGTCTCCCAGTTTGATTACTGAATTTTTAAGGATAAAAATGTAATTTCAAAAAATAATAAAAATTAGACATTTAAGTGCACTAAAGTTTCAGTAATAAACTACATATTTTTGTTTTTGTTGATGTTTGTTTATATGTTTTTAAAAGTATTAATTTAAATAAGATGCTCTGTAAGGGCAAGGGCATCAGTACTCCACAGAATGCAACTATCTTCTCCCGACAAGGTGTTATGACTAGACTTTTTGTGAATGTCAAAAATAATTTGAATTTCAGCTCATGTTCTTTTTATTTCTGCATGTATTAATATTCCTGGCTTTAGTAGCTGGTCCATGGAAATTACAGGCTCTCTTCTGTTTTGATGAGTTAATGCCACCAATAATAACACATCATCCAGCTTTTGCCAGTCAGAGCTAAGATCTTTCTTCTCTTGTTGAATTGCAATCTCTTTGCTTATCTCTTATTAAGTCCTTTTAGTCTCACTATAAGACTTCATTATAATCAAAATATTTAAAGTTATATGGAAAAAAAAATCCCTGAAAGACCCAAATAAAGTTTGGGATCTGAATTGCGTGGATAAGAACTATGCCGAGCTCTGAGGCAAACTTACCATCATGGGTCCCTGTACAGAAGGAGGTGAAAAAATAAGCCCTAAGCAGTAGATCCAGATCCACTGTGTTACTTCTCCCTCTGGCCTCTCTATTGCCTCTCTCCACATCTTACAGCAAATTCTGGCATATGGAGATCACAAAAAAGAAGAATTCTTAGGAGGCTGTGGGTGAAAGTACTGACTAACATTCTGAGCACCTTAGGTCATACAGCACAAAGCTGTACCATTTTTTTTCTGTGAAACAAAATGAATATTTTAAGAGGCTTTGTATAATTCCTCTGTGGAGTCCAAATTCAAATTAGGTCAGATTATGTTGGTTTGGTTGAATTCACAAATTTACTAGGAAAAGTTGTAAATTGCATCTGAACTACTGCAAGAATACCCATAAAGAGGTTTCCATTGAGTTACATAAAATAGTTTTCAAACCATCTTGAATTAAATAGATGCAACTGATGTTTATAAGAAAAATCCTTATTTTTAGCATATGCACTGAAGCTCAACAGTTGTGTTGATTGTTTGGGGAAAAAAGAAAAGACTTGGCATCAGTTCCTTAAACTATTTTTTAATGGCTTTGCTTGTTTGTTTTGTTTTGTTTCTGGTGGTTTCTGTATTAAGATTTGAAGGAAAGTTCCATAGAACTAGCCTGCAAATCTTACTTTTAAACTTATTTATTTTTTTCCCACAGCTGCTAAGATTCATACTAAGCAATTTATTAGACTATTCACAGCACACTCCAGCTATAAGTTTATATGTTATGATATTAGGAATAAAAAAAGGATCTTAATCTATACTTAGCTCTGTAGATCATGTGATATTGGAAGGAAGAGTAAGTAAATATGGGATGCAGTTGCAATACATTTTAAAGAACTTTCCTACATGAGAAATGTCTGGGCAAAGATTCACTCCTGTGGGTAAAAGGAGATACAAACTATTGTATAATATTTATGTTACAGTAGTAACCAGCTGGCTTAAACCTGCTCAAGACCTAGAAGGTCCCTTATGACAAAATTTAGCTCCTGCCATTAACAAGGTTAGATGAGAGAGACTTTTTTTTTTTTTTAAAAAAAAAAAAAGAAAAGAAAAAGAAACAGTAATACAAAAAAGTAAAAAATCATATATAAAATCTACTATTTACTTCTCACAATTTGCTTTAAGTTTCTTTATGATATAAACAAGTAAGTGTTTTTTGTTTGTTTTTGTTTGCTTGCTTGTTTTCATCTGCCTTTATTCTTGGCTGCATATCACTGCAGGGACAGGATTAGGATGAGTACGGTAACCTTGCAGGACATCTCATGGAGTCAATGCTGGCTGTGACAGGTGCTGTGGGAGAAGGTGCTCAGTACTGAGCCCCTACTGACCTTTCACTGACAGATAACACTAAAGGGAAGAAAAGGCTGATCCCTGAGCCTTGTGTCTAGGTTAGAAGCCTGAAACTGGAAAATATATGAAGTTATGTCTGGTGTTTTGTTATCTGTTGTTTTAGGAAGAGATATGAATTTTGCCCTGAGAGAAAAAGAATTGGGTTGATGTCCCTTTGCTTCTATGCACACAGGTGACCTAGCAGTTACCATAACATCCTGATTTATTAACCTCAACCCCCCAGATCCAGCCCACCTCTAACAGTAAAGAGATGGGATTTTCTCTTACTAAAACTCTTGTAAGGTTGCCTTTTTTCAATGAGTAACCAAGCTCTCTGTTTAATGTGTCTTTCAATCAATACTCGAGAGGGCAAGAGTCTCTAAGGCATCCTTTGTTTAAAAATGAACTGTTGGGTCTGACTTTAAGCATTCAAGTTTTCTCAGCGTGCTTCATCTGGATCTCTCAAAAGAGACATTTACTTGCCTTTGTAGGGTGGGGTCAACATCAAGCAAATTTCTGGTTTTCAAGGACTTTACAGTTATACTGCAGGGTCTCTGATATGCTGCACTTTATATTGATAGAAATATTTTATATGACTGCGGTCCTGGACTTACTGCTCTTCAATTTTCTCTTAATATTCTAGTTAGAGATTTCAGTCTATGTGAAAATCATATTCTAGTTACTTACAGAAATATATATGAAATAAGAACTTCCCCAGAACCTTCTAGAGCGAAGCAGTAGTGGTGGTAAACAGCCAAGAAGACACTTTGTTAATGTCCTATTTCTTAGTTATTCTTTTCACAGTGGTAGAAGCTTTTTCTGTTTATAAAAAGTTTACTTAGGTTGTAGGTGCATGAAGAAGGAGGGAGTAACTGTGGTATAAAACTGGAACAGATTAAATGACTGGTCCTTTTAAACAAGCAGAAGTTGCAAAATGAAGAACAGATGGTTGGGAGACTGGCAGATGCCCCTCTGATTCATGAAGGGATACGTTTGTCATAGTTGGGATGGGGCTAAACTGCATTCAGAGATTGCCCGACATGCTAGCATTTTAGACATATGGGCAATACATCAGAGGTTTGATCATTCCTCTGTCTATGAACTGAAGGAGTTAAGATACACCAGATATGTGTATCTGGTCATAATCACCACCTTTTGTTTGCAGAATTTTGATATATTTGAATAACAAAAATACTAGAAAGGCTAGAAATAACTTCTAAGAAGTCCCAAGTCCCAAGTTCCCAAGGTCAGTATCACATATGTCCATTTAAACTTTATCTGCTTCCTTCATCAAGGAAATGTGCAGTGAAAGATCAAATGAACAAGTCCTGATGCGGTCATTGAAAGTGAATTTCTTAAATATGGAAGGAGTTTTTTTACAAATGCCTAACTATTCATTATTTTCACTATTTACTATTTATTTTTGCAAATTTTCTGGTACAAAATTTAGTGTGAGAGAGTATTATCAGCTGAGTGGGCAGTGAGTGACTGACTAAGGATGATATGGCAATGGAAAAAATACAAATTTGTTGATTTTTACTCTGGAGTCTGTGAGTCTTTAGAACTCTGGCTTACATTCAAATTATGTGCAAAATTATTGAAAAAATGTGATCCTATGGTAAAGAATTAACTGATGTACAAAGACATGCACCTCTCTCAGACAGGCCTAGAGATCTGCAAACTTTAAAAAACAGAAACATCTTTTGCTCTATAATGGAAACTCCACCAGTGTTGTGCTGCCTTGTGCTGTTTTGACCTCACTGTGTTATTTTGAAAGAAATAGACCAGAAACATTTATAAAAGTAATATCAAACTGCAGTTTATCTTTGAAGGCAAATTTAGCCTTATAAGGAAAATAAGAGCCCACAGTAATGGGGAAGGGAATAATTTTTGCTGTCTATTTTGGGTAGAAGAGGCCTTAAGGTGCACAGTTGAGTAGGTGGGATTTTGGCATGTGCTCATTTGTCATTTCTTGTGGCCTAGCTTTACTCTCTTAAATATTTATTACTTAATCCAAAAAAGTAATAATAGTAATGCTGTAACATTTCTCTGGCTGTGTTCCCTCTGCAGGGTAATTACTTGTGATGAGTGCTTAAAGGCACACTGGACCCAGCTTGAATCTCTGGCTGGAGAGAAAATGATCAAGATGATTCTTACCTGTCTGAGTTCCAGTCCCAGAGCTATTGTGGAAATATTTCATTGTCAAGACCACAGTAACAGAATTTCAAACCTCAAAGCCTTTAATTACAAGATTAAGAGCTTCTAAGCTAGCAAAAATAACTGAAATGTCATTTCTGGTTGTTTGTACACTCATTCATTTATTCACTTAGCTAACTAACTAGAGCCAGATACAGCACTTCCAATAAAGCTAGAACTTGTAATTTTCTTTCTCTGTGTTTATAGTCCCTTTGAAAATGTATACTGTATGCTGGGAGTGATTCAGCTAGCTAAAATACTTACACACAAAATGGTCTGTGGAAATACAAAGCCCATGTATCAAACAGGAAGGCACTACTTCATATCAGTATATTTTCCAAGAGGTCAAATTGAGACACAGAGGAAGAAAACAAAGGAATTCTGAGCATCTCCAACATGTGTCTGGTGAGTCCCCTTTTGGTCTCTTGTCTGATGAGGTCTGCTGGAGCACTTTTGTGTTCATTGATGATTCCTTTTGAGCCCTCAGGCTTGACTACAATTACTAGGTGAATGCAGGAAAGGGAAACTCTTTGTATAAAATAGTATCCTCCAGAGCCAAAGATGGGAAGTGCTATCAATAGTCTCTCTCATTTCTGTTAACAGTGACCCAAATGATGGGTACACTGAATTGGATGCATTACCTGGATGACACTGACTTTTTTTTTTTTTTTTTTCTTTGTACTTCTAGTGTATCCAGCTTTTCAGGAGTAAGATAACATTCTGCTCCCACTGAGGATAATAATAATGCTTTCATAGCCTTTTGGCATCATATATAGAAGTGGTCAGGTTTCACCGAGTGCTCCAATGCTCTGCTTTAGCCTTGCTTTAAAGCTAAGAGGCCACTGGTTCTCCACCATTACTTCGGAGTAACCACAGAATGACTTACACAGATGCATCTGTTAAACAAAGTTCTTAGTCTTCCTAATTCTTCATTCATTCCTCATGGCAGTTTGTATGTGAGATAATTGGGATCTTACGTAGTAGGGAAAAAAAAAAAAAAAAAAAAAAAAAAAAAACATCTGTCTGAGCCATCTATAATTACTTGCTGTGTGACAGTTTCAGAGAAGTAGCTCATCTGAATTACAAGCTTTTCTTCCACCACTTAAAGCAGTGGTAGCAAAATAAACAATAAATGTGCTCTCTATCATTATCTTGAATGACAGGTCAAAAATTTCAACACTGAAAAATAACTTCAGAGATTATTTTTACCCTGTTAAAATATTAATAGGGTTGAAAGTATTTATTGTTGTGTATTTTAAAGTGTATACAGCACCATGGCATAGAAATATCTGAAGCTGTTATCAGTGGATGTCATTGTGGATATCATATAGTGCCAAGGCAGACTATAGTGGCACTACACTGAAGGGCATCAAAACCTTGTAGCTGTGAGAGTCCAGGGCTGGTTCAGGTGGATCAATGCAACAATTTAAACATGAACTCTGGTCATATTCAGTTCTGAATTAATTTTGTATCCATTACCATATGAGTGAATTATGAAGGTTCTTGGATGTGTTTTGAAATGTGATTGCTCTTACAACAAGTGGTTGGGGCAACCAGGTCTAGCACTCTCCATCTGATTAGTCCTCAGGACCTTAAGAGGATTCCCAGTATGGCATGTTACAAGGGTCACTGAGGTATGTGAGATACCCAAGTTCAGGCTGTCCTTAGAGTAGTCTGGACTTGACTGGGCCTGAGTGAGTTATGGCTGTTTCTATATCTGGTGAGGAAACTGGGGCTGGAAGGAACAGCCTGGGAGCTTGCAACACAATGTCTCCTTTTGAATCTGCACTTGACCAGATGCTGAGGCTTTATATCTTCCATAACTCTTAACTACATGTGAGGCTTCTTCACACTACAGCACAAGACGTCTGCAGGGTCTTATCTTGTAACAGATGTGATACACTGAACAACTAATCTTGGCAAGCATCTCAGTGCTTACTACTGTTATTTTGCTGAGGTCATAGGTAAGGCTTTGTGCTGCTCTGTGAGGGAGGTTAATGTTTTGTGTGCAGTGTGTTTCATTATCAGCTGGAGGCAGAAGAAAATTCCTTCCGGAGACTCAGAAGCTGTTGCTGTGTGGAAACATGCTGTGTGAACAATGGGTTATGACTAATGCATTAACTTGACATTTTCCTGCTTTTAGGGTTAGATATTTATGAGGAATTACATATTTATTTATTTATTTATTGTTGTTAAAAGCATAGCCACTTCAATACTAGGCAAATTCAAAATTTATAGCTGTATACTGTCAGAAACCAGCACCACCCAAATTACCAGTTTGTTTAATGACTCTTCTTCTAACATCTCAGTCTTCAGCACTTCCATATCTCTAATGTCTAATAATAGTATTGTTCTCCCATGGGAATCACCTATATATCCTCTTTGCAAAAAGGTGGTCCAAATAAATTTTAATTCTTTGTGATTTTAGCCTCTTTACCTGTTTCCCTTTCCCCCTTCAGGGGCCATTATATCAGATAGTTTTTCAAGGTACATTCTTCTGAATGCCTAGGTTATTCTCTGCTATTTTTTGTTTGTTTTGCTGTGTATTTATTCTTTAAATTCCATCTAAGTTATCCTCATTTTGTCTTTCCATTTATCTACCTAGTTCATTTTTTTCATCTGTCTCCAATTGGTCTAAATTTTTGGAAATATTCTGTTGACATACTATAACCATTTTTTTTTTGGCCTTTATTTCCTACTGAGAAATCTATAAGTCTGTGTCAGCTGTTATATCACATTTATGATACATCTGTTTCAAGTCCACAGTTTTAACTTCCATGCCCCTTTTTTTTCCAAGTTTTAAAAATTACCACATTTTTCCTGCCTATTTCAAGTTATGGTAGTGCTGTTTTTTTTTTTTTTTTTTTTTTTTTTTTTTTTCTGACTCATGCTTTAGTAAGAATGGTGAACTTCCATTGTACTTTATTCCATTGCTCCATTCCATTTCCTACCTGAAGTAGGAGCCTTGCTGAGTGTAGACTCTTCTCAAAGTTGTGCGTGGCTGAACCTTACTGAAGTGCATATGCTTTAATATATACATGTATGACATTGGATCAATTGTTTTATATTTTCCATTTTGGAGCTGCATTCTGCCAGTCTGCTGAGGCTTTCTGTTGTCCACTGAAAGACTTCAGATAAGTGTTCCTTATACTGAAAAAGGCTTTAGCCATGTTGCCTGGCTTGTCAGACAGCTTCTATATTGTATGTGCAAAGAGTTGGTATGTTATGGGCAAATTCAGTGATTTTGCTAGCTACAGCAGTGGAAAAGAAAAACATTTCCATGAAGCAAACGTATTTTGAAAATGCTTTTTTATATAACAGAATGATTAGACTTTCATGTTTCTGTCCATTGTGACAGTTTTATTCTGATTCAGCGATCCATTGTTACCATTTTTGTTTTACTATGTTTGTTCCAAAGGCTTTTAGAAACCTTATAAGCAGACAAAGTTCATATCTCAAATAACTTCCAATGCTTGGACACATGCTGAAGCAAGAAAGCATAACAAACAATAGGGGGTGATAACCGAAGGAAACTGGAGGGTAATGACAATAAAAGAAAGCAGTCATTTAGGCTGGCTGTTTGCACAATGTGGTGATCTTGAACCATCTGGAAGTTTGTTTTAATAAATAAATAACATCTGTTTCTCTTCACCGCTGCACAACCTAACCTTTAGTAGTTGCTTGATTTCTCCAAGGCACACAGCAGAAGTGAATTTAGAACGATGTGCAGTCTTAGTCATACAGATGAGTTCCTGGAGACCATCCATCCTCGAGGACATTAAGATACAAGGTTAAATATGCCTAAGTTGAAGCAGTTTCTGAAGGGATATAGCCATACGCTGCTCAAATTATTTAAAATCTAACAATCTTCCTTGTCTTTTGAGCATGAGCAGAGAAACATCCCATTGTTCTTAGCATAAAGAGCTGGTTTTTCAACTGTGAAGAAGAGGCATCAATTTTGTTCTGCTGCTACAATCTACAAACTCATAGCTCTGAAGCTTGATTTTCAGGCATTGGCTCCTTAGTAGAATGAAAATAGATTGGCTGGAACTTTAAATGCAAATGCAAAGTTATTGACAATAAGTGAAAAACTGCTGCAATAACCTTCCTCTTTTGCTTTGTGGGGCTCCTTTAGCTCCTTTTGTGGCCTTGGTCACTGTGCTGTCAGATGGTTTAGCCATAAGCTGTCTTTCTGTTTGAATTGTCTTATGACTGGGCCCAAAACACCAAGGCTCGCATCCTGATGGCTTCATGAAAGTGACGTGCCAAACCAATTTGACAGATAGTTTAGTACTAGTAGACTAGTTTAGTACTAGTAGACTAGTTTAGTAGACAATATAATATCAGATCTACCATAGATTACTGCAGGATGAAATTGCATGCATTATTGTCATTTGAGAAAAGAGCTTGTCAGTGGAAAGCAAAAGGAAATTTAAAACATATCTAATCTATCCTATAAGACTCATAAGAAAAGTTCAATTTATTTTTAAGGTGTATATTTGTAATATACTTGAATATTTGATGACAGATTAATAAAGATTTATTTTCTGAAATGGAAAATAAATTGATCTTGATATTTTGGGTCAAATATTGTATGCAAAATCCTAACCAATCACTCTGGAGAATTAAATTCATATTCACCTCTGTGCCTCCATGTACGAATATAACAATTACATCATTCTCTTTTATATAACCAGCATATCTGATACACTTTAAATATGCATAGTCATGCCAACAGGTCCTTCAGCAAAGGCAGCGTGCACATTTCAAAAGTAAAAAGTCAGTTGTTTATATGACCTACAACCTAACACGGTTCATGCTGCTGGAAATCACTAAGCCTGTTCTTCAGAAAGCTTGCAGAGCCACAGCTACAGTTTGTTTTAGGAAAATGTGCTTTGAGGAGAGTGCATTAGTATGACTCATAATAAGAAAGTAATATGAATGTGTTTGACACTGTGTATGTGAATTCACAATGTTATTATTAAAAAATGCTTTTTCTTGTTTTGTCTGTGTTTAACCTGTTTTGTCAAATGAAGACTAGCACTATATAGAGTACAATGAGACAAACTCTTCAGCAAGGCTTTCCCAAAACATCCTCAACTCACAGCATCTTGGCTTAGAATAAACTTACTTTTACACATACAAAGGAGAAGAGAGAAAGAGAGAAAAAGAACATACTAGTATCATCTCTAATGCTGTTTTCAAATGAAATTACCTGTTAAGTAGTGGAAAGCATCATTCAAAGAAGCTGAGAGTGTGGTTACAAACATTTTAACAACAGTCTGCTGGTTGGATGTTATATTTGGCATTTCTTCTTAGATGAGGACATAAGGGGCTTATGCTGTATTGGCAGTGCCAGCATGCACACCTGTGGTACAGGGAAGGCAATGGTTCCACTCCAACCACTAGGCACACCATTAAGAGTGTTAGTGGTTTGTGCCTGTGTTGTGTTGTGACAACTGAATTGTCTTTATCCCGTGTGACAGATGATTCTCAGGGCTATAGGAATGATATTGGTTGTTCTCAGTTGCTATTTCACCTCATTGTGTGTAGTGTTCATTGTGTGTGTTTACATACATAAGGACATTTTTCAAGTATTTTGTTGCTTAATTTAACAAAGGATCTTGAACAAGTTGCTGTGCCTTCATTAGTGCTCATGTGGTTATTTTAACATAGCTCACTCTACGTTGTGAGACAACTGTGGGCATTGGTATGTGTGACATCTACAAAGATGTATGACATCTTTCTAAACTTGGGAAATTTTTCACCTTAATTGAGATCTTTTTTTTTGAAATTAACTTATTGCTAGTATATAGCAAATGTTTTGGGGAAAAAAATGCTCTAGTAATTGCTTAGAAAGTTTCCTCTGTGTCAAAATTAGCTACATATGGCTGTTGCCTGTCAGGTTCTTCTGGTGTCAGTGTTCTTGATTTCTCAGAGAAGTTCCTTCAAACAGGAAGAAGCAAAGGAGCTTCAGAGGGAGGGTACCTTCCTCTAGTCAATGGTTATCGTTGTAGTACTTTAATTTAGATGTGGGCTTCCTTCACTTACTGAAAAGCTTTGTTGATGTTGCTAGTCATAAATCATGGTTGTTGCACTTAGTTTCTTAAAAGAACCTCTATTTCTGCCAAATTTTGTCTTAATCTTTTTATTCTAGATTCAGAAATATTTAAATGCTTTATAACTTTCATCATATTTGGGTCATGCTCCAGTGATATGTATTTTCTATGACTTGCGTGCTCAACAGTGTTTATGTTTTACTGTGATATGCCCAATCTTGGGCTCTGTATTTTTAGGAAAGGAGATATTAGATTTTTGTCATTATTCCCTTGGGTGCTACCTGGCAGGTATGGATTTACAGAAAGCATGTAGGGGATACCTATAGCTGCCCACCTTCTCAGTACCATAGAATAAAAAAGGTTGCACTGTTGTGCTGATTGTTCTGTCTCATGCCCCAGTAAATAGCAACCTTATCACCAGTAGCCCTGCTGGTTCTGCAGCTTGTCATCAGCAATGACCTTGATTCATTTTTCTATATTCCTTGCAGTGCTGCTGAAGACTCCACTAGCTTTAGGACTGTTACCAAGTTTAACAGATGTGAAGACTTTCTCTTCCCACATTTGTTTGTTGACCTGCTTCAGAGAATCATAGTAGTATGAGACTGGAAAAATAAAGGCAAGAGATTTATAGCCCATTTAATTTTGTATTTTACAACTGTGCAGATGGATGCCCTCCATATCCTTCCAGTTGATGTCATAGTATGGAATAGTCTTTTTTTTTATTCTCTCCCTCTGTGATACTATTATTTTGTGCTCTGGGTGCTGCTTTTAAAATTTGATGTGCATATTCTTTTTGGACTGGGAAGAGCATTATCTATGTTTTATTACATCCATGTCCTTATTCTGTATTGCAGCCAGAAGGAATGTGTCATTTTCACTAACCTCCTCTCCTTGTAGGTATTTTCTGACTCTTTGTATTGCTTATTTTAAACTTTCTCAGTTTTCTATGCAGCACATTTTGCAAAGAGTGTGGTCCATATGAGGACTCAAACAATACCCTCCTGTACATCTGAGGTAAAGGGATAGCTTGGACAAATATTGCAAGAAGTCCCTGAAGAAAAAAGAGATAGTCTAGGGAAATAATTTTTGTTAGAGATAAGGAAATCCATTAAAGAGAAGCTTTGCAGGGAAATCAAGGAAAAGACTATTTCTTCCACGTAACATATGTAACTTATCTGAGTAATAACATTTCCTTGAGAAGAGAGATTTCAGGTGGCTTGCAAGTGACTGAAATGGAAATTCCTGCCGACTTTGCTAAACCCCTGGTAATTGGCATAGTTATTGGGTGAAAAGGCTTGTGGAAAGTCAGTTGGGAGCTGCTGTGGAAATTCCTGTTTGGAGAATCCATAGCTAGAGGGAGGAGACAAATCTCAGGGAGAAAGCTTTGTGGCCCCTTGAATGGAGGAGTGATAGCTGCTGCATTTTTGCATCAGAAAGGAAGGCACCAGGATCCTGACCTAAGGGGAGGAAATGTGTCAAACTAAGGGCCAGAGTAGGAGATGTCTTCATTGACAAGTGGAGGGAGATGGTTTTGTGATTATTTTCTCATCTTTGATGTGAAGGTGGGGAAAACTTTCCAAGTATAAGGCACATCTTAACATCACAATCCTTAGATGAAGAATGTATCTAAAATCAACTCTAGTACCAGAAATAAAAGCCTGATTTCATTTTCTCAGTATTTTTTTTTATTATTATTGGCTTTCAAATGTTTCTGTTAGAAGAATTCTGCCATCTGCCGAGGCGATCGGCTCCGGGACAGACGCGTTCTGCAGCGGAGCGGGGGATCGGGCCAGGCAGGGCAAATTTTCCGGCATCGAGCCTACTCGAGGGAGCCGCCAGGACCCGGCAGCCCTCGTGAGGGAGGATGACGAGGCGTAGGCGGAGCCAGCAGCGCCCCCTCCCCGGCCGTTCAAAGGCAGCCCCTTGGGAGCGCGAGCGACCAGGAGCGCGGCGACCAGGACGGGCAAACAGGGCGTGGCGCGGCAGAAGGGAGTGGCGAGGCAGTTAGCGCGGCAGTTCGCGCAGGAAGGGCGGAGAGCAACCCCCGCCCACACGAACACCTCTTAACGACAGCCGATAGCTAGGCGATAATGGTCTCCGCCAGGCACGGTGCTCTCTCCAGGAAGTCGGTATACACCCAGACCGACTACCCGTTAAAGAATGCAGCGGTTCAGGTCACCGGATGCAGGGAGTGTCAGAGCCTGCTGCTGCCATCGGCAGGAGGCAGAGATACTGTGTGCGTGAGGTGCGAGCAGGTGGATGACCTGGTCCGCATGGTGGCGGAGCTCAAGGAGGAGGTGGAGAGGTTGAGGGATATTAGGGAGTGTGAGCGAGTAACTCCCTGCAGGTCCTCAAGGAGAGGTACCGGGGTGAGACACCCCAAATGGGGGTGGACCCCCGCCCTGTCGCTGTCGGGCAGAGGGAGGGGACCTAAGAGTTGAGGAGGAATGGAAACAGGTCCTTGCTCGACATCGCAGGCGATGCCCTCCCCTTCCGGCCCCACCTTCCCAGGTGCCCTTACGGAACAGGTTTGAGGCCTTGGAGCTCGAGAGACCGGTGGCTGAGGAAGAGGTAGCAAGTGTTCCCAGGAGGATGCCTAGGGCGAGGAGGTCGACTCCACGCCTCAGGACTGCCTCCATCAAGAAAGACAGGAGGGTTATTGTTGTGGGAGACTCTATTCTCAGGGGAACAGAGGGCCCTATTTGTCGGCCTGACCCTACCCGAAGGGAAGTCTGCTGCCTCCCTGGGGCCAGGGTCAGGGATGTTGCCAGGAAGCTTCCCAACCTGGTATGCCCCTCTGATTATTATCCTCTTTTGATAGTCCAGGCAGGCAGTGACAACATTGAAGAGAGAAGCCTGAAGGCTATCAAAAGAGACTTTAGGGGGCGGGGACGGTTAGTGGATGGAGCGGGAGCACAGGTGGTGTTTTCATGCATCCCTACGGTGGCAGGGAGAGGTACGGAGAGGACACGGAAAGCCCACCTGTTAAACACGTGGCCTCCGGGGCTGGTGCCAACGAAGAAATCTTGGGTTTTTCGACCATGGGGCACTTTACTCAGCACCCGGCCTGATGGCCGTAGACGGGTCCCTATCCTTTAGGGGAAAAAGGATCCTGGGCCAGGAGCTGGCGGGGCTCATTGATAGGGCTTTAAACTAGGTAAGAAGGGGGATGGGGCTGAAGCATGGATTGTTGGGGCTGTGCCAGGAGGAACAATGGCAAGGCCGGAGGATAAGGTAAAGGCCCAGCTGAAGTGCATCTACACCAATGCACGCAGCATGGGTAACAAACAGGAGGAGCTGGAAGCCATCGTGCAGCGGGCAGGCTACGACTTGGTTGCCATCACGGAGACGTGGTGGGACCAGTCTCATGACTGGAGTGCTGCGATGCCTGGCTATAAGCTCTTCAGAAGGGACAGGCAGCACAGAAGGGGTGGCGGTGTGGCTCTCTATATTAGAGAGTCTTTTGATGTTGTAGAACTCGAGGCTAGGAATGACAAGGTCGAGTCCCTTTGGGTTAGGATCGGCGGGGTCAACAAGGCTAGTGTTCTGGTCGGGGTCTGCTATAGACCACCGAACCAGGATGAGGAGACAGATGAGGAGTTCTACAGGCAGCTGACAGAAGTTGTGAAATCTTCAGCGCTTGTACTCGTGGGGGACTTCAACTTCCCTGACATATCCTGGAAACACAACACAGCCCAGAGAAAGCAGTCTAGGAGGTTTCTGGAGAGCGTGGAAGATAGCTTCCTGACGCAGCTGATTAGTGAACCTACCAGGGGTGGTGCCCTGCTAGACCTTCTCCTCACAAACAGAGAAGGACTGGTGGAGGATGTGATTGTCGGGAGCTGTCTTGGGCAGAGTGACCACGAAATGGTGGAGTTCACTATTCTTGGCGAGGCCAGGAAGGGGACCAGTAAAACTGCTGTATTGGACTTTCGGAGGGCTGACTTTGGGCTGCTCAGGACACTAGTTGGTGGAGTTCCTTGGGAGGCGGTTCTAAAGGGCAGAGGGGTCCAGGAAGGCTGGGAGCTCTTCAAGAGGAAAATCCTAATGGCGCAAGAGCGGTCTGTCCCCATGTGCCCAAAGATGAGCCAGCGGGGAAGAAGACCAGCCTGGCTCAACAGAGAATTGTGGCTTGAGCTCAGGAGAAAAAAGAGGGTTTATAATCTTTGGAAAAGTGGGCAGGCCACTAGGGAGGACTATAAGGATGTAGCGAGGCTGTGCAGGGACAAAATTAGGAAGGCCAAAGCTCATCTGGAGCTCAATCTGGCTACTGCCGTTAAAGATAACAAAAAACGTTTTTACAAATACATCAACACAAAGAGGAGGACTAAGGAGAATCTCCATCCTTTACTGGATGCAGGGGGAAACTTAGTTACAAGAGATGAGGAAAAGGCGGAGGTGCTCAATGCCTTCTTTGCCTCAGTCTTTAGCGGCAATACCGGTTGTTCTCTGGATACCCAGTACCCTGAGCTGGTGGAAGGGGATGGGGAGCAGGATGTGGCCCTCACCATCCATGAAGAACTGGTTGGTGACCTGCTACGGCACTTGGATGTGCGCAAGTCGATGGGGCCGGATGGGATCCACCCAAGGGTACTGAGAGAACTGGCAGAGGAGCTGGCCAAGCCCCTATCCATCATTTATCAGCAGTCCTGGCTATCGGGGGAGGTCCCAGCTGACTGGCGGCTAGCAAATGTGACGCCCATCTACAAGAAGGGCCGGAGGGCAGACCCAGGGAGCTATAGGCCTGTCAGTTTGACCTCAGTGCCAGGGAAGCTCATGGAGCAGATCCTCTTGAGAGTCATCAGGCGGCACTTGAAGGGCAAGCAGGCAATCAGGCCCAGTCAGCATGGGTTTATGGAAGGCAGATCCTGCTTGATGAACCTGATCTCCTTCTATGACAAAGTGACGCGCTGGGTGGATGAGGGAAAGGCTGTGGATGTGGTCTACCTTGACTTCAGCAAGGCTTTTGACACCGTCTCCCACAGCATTCTCCTCAAGAAACTGGCTGCTCTTGGCTTGGACTGGCGCACGCTTCGTTGGGTTAGAAACTGGCTGGATAGCCGGGCCCAAAGAGTCGTGGTGAATGGAGTCAAGTCCAGTTGGAGGCCAGTCACTAGTGGCGTCCCCCAGGGCTCAGTGCTGGGGCCGATCCTCTTTAATATCTTCATCAATGATCTAGACGAGGGCATTGAGTGCACCCTCAGTAAGTTTGCAGATGACACCAAGTTAGGTGCGTGTGTTGATCTGCTCGAGGGTAGGAAGGCTCTGCAGGAGGATCTGGATAGGCTGCACTGATGGGCTGAGGTCAACTACATGAAGTTCAACAAGGCCAAGTGCCGGGTCCTGCACCTGGGGCGCAATAACCCCAAGCAGAGCTACAGGCTGGGAGATGAGCGGTTGGAGAGCTGCCAGGCAGAGAAGGACCTGGGAGTGATGGTTGATAGTCGGCTGAATATGAGCCAGCAGTGTGCTCAGGTGGCCAAGAAGGCCAACGGCCTTCTGGCTTGTAAAAGAAACAGTGTGACCAGCAGGGCTAGGGAAGTGATTGGCCCCCTGTACTCGGCTCTGGTGAGGACGCACCTCGAGTACTGTGTTCAGTTTTGGGCCCCTCGCTACAAGAAGGACATCGAGGTGCTTGAGCGGGTCCAGAGAAGGGCGACGAAGCTGGTGAGGGGCCTGGAGAACAAGTCCTACGAGGAGCGGCTGAAGGAGCTGGGCTTGTTCAGCCTGGAGAAGAGGAGGCTCAGGGGCGACCTTATCGCTCTTTTTAGGTACCTCAAGGGAGGCTGTAGCGAGGTGGGGGTTGGCCTGTTCTCCCACGTGCCTGGTGACAGGACGAGGGGGAATGGGCTTAAGTTGCGCCAGGGGATTTTTAGGTTAGATGTTAGGAAGAACTTCTTTACTGAAAGGGTTGTTAGGCACTGGAACAGGCTGCCCAGGGAGGTGGTGGAGTCACCATCCCTGGAGGTCTTTAAAAGACGTTTAGATGTAGAGCTTAGGGGTATGGTTTAGTGGGGACTGTTAGTGTTAGGTTAGAGGTTGGACTCGATGATCTTGAGGTCTCTTCCAACCTAGAAATTCTGTGAAATTCTGTGAAATTTAATCCCAGTTCACTTTACCCTCAAAGGAAATATATTTAAAAGATTATGAAGTGGGAAGAAAGCAAAGATTTTTTTCAGCACTATAGTCAAATGACATAGTGCAGAAAAGGGAGCAAATAAATAACTCTGAAATGATCATTACACTTCCTTTGACACAAGCTTTCAGGTCAGATTCAACCTGAATGAAAAACATTTCACTGTGCCTAGGATGGATGGATTTAGGTTTAGAATGAGCTACAAAGCAGGTTAGAAATTTGGTGTCCTCAAATCTGCAAATGACTTCAAAGGGGCCAGGGCTTCCCATCTGTGTTTTAACGCTCATTTTGCCATGAGCCTTTCTTTAATTATTATTATTGCCTTTATTATTATTATTATTTTCTTTAATGTATATAGCTTTGAACAAACCACTTAATTTAATTGGGAAATATCAGTGAAATCAGAGTAATAATACTTATTCACTTCACAGCATTATGGTGATATTCAATTAATGAATATTTGTAAATCACATCAGTTTACTCATCCTCTGTATTCTACAATGAGCTTTATTTCTAGGTGAATTGCAGCTGCTAAATGCAATACTTGTAGTCATAAATTTATACCATAACATTTCAGCCACCTTATTGGTTTCAAGAACTCATATAACAGAATAGAAAACAGTCCTATTATTAATAAAATGTTATTGCTACAAGTAACAATTGCTTTCAGCTTATATTCAGCTCTTGCATTCAGTTCTCAGCAGAAACAATGTTAGAGCCAGAAATCTTTCAGAAATCAGTTTTGAAAGATAACAGAATTTATCAAAACTGTTTGGTTAAAGAATTTAGGGGTGATTTTTTCATACAAAGCCTAAATCTGAATCCCTGGAGGCAGGTACAGATTCATAGGGCTTAGTTTCATAGTGTTTAAGGCTGAAAGGGACCATTAAGCTATTTAATCTCCTGAATATCACAGGCCATTAAGTATCGAATTGTAACCCTGTATTGAGCCCAACAGTTTGATTAAAACATTTCTTTCAGCCTAGCATCTAGTCCTGACTTGAAAAAATGAATATGGTGAGAATCTACCATTTTCTTTTGTAGTCTGTTCCAGCAGATATTTACTCTCACTGTAAAAATGTGTGCTTAATTTCTAATTTGAATTGTCTGGCTTCTCCTTCCAGCCAATTGGTTCCTGTTATGCCGTTCTCTACTAGATTACAGTCCCTTTTAATACCCAGAATTTTTACTCATGAAAGCACTTACACTCTTAGTCTAGTCACATCTCAGTCCTCTTTTTTGATAAGACAAACAGACCGACCTCACTGATAGGCATTTTCCCCAGCCCCTCAGTGGCACTTGAGTATCTCTTTGTCACACGGTCCACTTTAGAAGCATCCCTTTTTAAAATGTGGGCAATGGAGCTGGACTAAAAGGAGTGGAAGGAAGAAAAGGGGATGTGGGGGTCTACTGTGGACAAAGATTTTCCTCTGGAGAACAATTTCTTACTGCCTAAATTTAGGTTTTTGCTTTGACTTACCTTCTAGATAGTTGTCCTCTGTTTGCTCTAAGGAAGCGAAGAGAAGCAAGTCTGGTCTCCCCAGGACTAAAGTTAGTCTTTGTGATTACTCCTCCCTGCTTGCCTTGCTTTATACCATAGCATCCCCCTAAGTGTTCAGCTCAGCCTCCAAAGCTCTTCATGGACACCAAGGTTAAAATAGTCTCATGCTTTAGAGGTAGTAGAACCTGTTGCTAATTCATAGCTGTCAGCTTGGAGGTGAAGAGGTAAAGGAATGAGGGAGAGACTCATCCTATCTTTAGAGGTTAAGTATTTGCAGTAGGTTTTTTTCTTACTTATTCCATAGAATTCTTCTATTGGAGGGGGAGAAAATTAGAAAAAAATATTGCTTGAATGAAATTAAGTTGGCATAGCTGAGTGACTGATGACTCATAACAAGGGTAGGCCTAAGCCTGAACATTCCCACTGGGCAAATGCTTCCTGCACTTACATTAAGGCAACACTTTGATTTGAGTGGAATTCTGGTGATATACATCAGATGTATGAGATTTGGTCCATTGATTTTTAGTGAGGTTAACAACTACCTGGACAGATTTTAAATTAAGTTTTGAAGCTACACATTTTTATTAAGCTGATAAGTCCCTTTAATAAATCCTGCCAAGGTATCTGCTGTGTTGCAGAGAAAGAGGATTTCCAAACACAAAGACATGCAAGTAATACAGTATGTCCCTAAACGTAGCTTTTAGAGCTTCTAAATGTTGTGTAAATTATTTTTGTCCTTTATGTAGACCCAAAATTCTTGGGATAATGGCTATCCATTTCTAGGACCATGGCTAAATATAACTAACTATAGACTGTATCCTGCTGTTTTGTCTTATACATAATAAAAAGGTCAGAAAGCCTAAGAGTAATTGCCTGCTAAATGCTAGATTAACCCCAGTTATTTGAACATGTATTAATTTTCTCACACCAAAGAAACAGGAGGATAAGTGTTTCCTATATATTGCCATGATTGATTGGTGAATATTTTTTTTTTCTAAATCATCTGTAAAGTATATGAACTAAATCCAATAAAAGGCTGGTTCACTCCAGTAAAGTCTGGAACTAAAAACCACAAAGCCAGGAGCCTCTCAGAGTTAACTGGTAATACTGCAGAAAGATAGAATCATAGAAATATTTATGCTGTATTCTTCTTTAAACATGATGTATTTACATGCAGTGATGAGCCAGGTATCTCCCACTACATGGGACTTACATCCACAGTCTGTACATAGTACAGATATTCTTAAATGAATGGACCAGGACACAACTGTCCTTTAAAATACAATTGGCACTGGCTGTATTAGTAAAGCACTCACTCTGGGCTTTATTCTTGGCCAGAGCTGTTTAAGTATTTTGTTTTAGAAAACCATTTACTAAAAAGTGTAGAAAGGTCACAGGAGCAGTAACAGAAGTATACATAAGCCCCAAAGTACCCCTTCTCTTCTTCCTACCATGAAGAGGTTACAGGTGCTATCATATTTAGCTGCATTGACTTCAGTGCATTTACACCACTACATGTGCCCTACCTCTAGCATGGCTCATTGATACAATTACTAAAATATTTTGTAAAGCACAGGAGTAGGGAGGAATTATAGCTCATCTACATGGTAAAGAAACATAATAGGGGTTATGTTGTTGGCTTCTTAGAAGTTGTATGACACCCTTTAATTAACGGAGCAGATTTTAGTATCTTTCCACTTTATTAAGACGTGAATTAGGAAGCAGTGTGGGCTAGCATTCAGGTCTCGACTGTGGGAGGACAGCCTGCAGATGACAGGTGCCAGCACGTGGTATGGTTGGACCGTTCCGATGACCCACAGATAAAGCTGGGCACAGGCAATTACATCTTCCATATACTGAAAATAAACTGACATGTAATTACAGAGCTGATGCACCAGACAGTGAGTGGTCTTTTTGTGCTGGATGATGAATGTAAGGTCTATATTCTTTAGAAACTTAGCTTCTGTTTATATTTGTACCAACTGTAATATTTTCATATGTTCTCAGCTCTGGTCTCTGTTTGGTCCCCCGAAAGGTCTAATGGTGTAAAATAACTTGCTGGAGTAAAATGAGTTTGTTTTTCTTCTTGCACTCCAAGTTTTTTGCTGTACATAGTTGAAAATCATCAGAAGGACACTGTAATTTTCTAAAATCAATATAATTAGAGAAAAAAATTGATGTGCTGAAAAGACAACAATTCAGAGAAATGCCAAGCAGGACTGAAATGCTTAATGAGCTGCTGAAATATAGCACTCTGGGCCTGGTGTGCTGTGGGACCTGGGTGCCTCTGAAAGAAACCTTAACACCAGTCTGGCTCCCCCAGAGCACACCATTTTATTTCAGCAGCTGTATTAGGAAGAATCCATAGCATGCCCACTGCCATTTCAGGGAACTGCTCATGCTGAGAGACATGACACCAAAATGTCAGACTTGCACCTCATTTTCTCATGTTATTAACATTTAGCTCTGCTGCTAAGGTGAGTGTGCAGCACTGCAGGAAATTCCTCTGTGAACAAAGAATTTGTTCTTTCAACAGTTTATTTCTGTTAAGAGTTGTATGTTTAAGGTGTTTTGACTTTACACTGCTATTGACAATTTACAATCCTATACATGGGCTTTGTCCTTTCAGAATTAACTACACAGCTGGGACAGGAGCCTCGTGTGTTAATGCTTTTTCCATTTTCCCTCTGCTGACCCAGATCTTCCATGGAGCAGAGAATTAGGAAATCAGACAGTCAAGGATGGCTTGATTCAGACCTCAGCTTTTTCTCTGATCTAACCCACGAGACTCAACAAGGTGGTCCTGTAATAGATGTATCCTCACCCTTCTGCACTAGCTTAGCTCATTTCACCATGCTGAAATGAGGACAGGACAGATGATGTGAAACTGTAGTGGTGTCAGTATGTCTTCTGCTGGAACTTCTTCTTGGGATTAGTATGAAGAGGCGCAACCTTTTGCACGGCACCAGGACCCCTCTGCTCCTTCACATGTGGTGTCTCTCTCTGGGAAAAGAGACTGGACACTGCATTGCAATGCAGTGAGCTAAAGGGACCCTGCAGGAGACCACAGGCTAGGGGGAATGCTTAAGTGTGTCTCACACTTCTGTGTGGCAGTTGATGGGTCTATAGCTTGGGAAATGTGCCAATATACAATTTTAATTATTAAAATAAAGCAAAGGAAAATGTTTTTCTTGGACTGTGGTTGTCTGGATACAATTTTATGTCTCCCATTCAGCTTCTCAGATTACAAGCTTTTACAGCACAGAAGATTTCTGTGTAGCAGTAGCAAAAAAAAAGAGACTTAATTCTGACCATTTCTGCTCATTTCAATATTAAATCAAAATGACCCTGTAGAGTACCATTTTTTTTTTTTAAAAAAAAAAAGCAGAACAGCATATGCTTATTCAGTCCTGCCTGCTGCCGATGATATATGCAGGACTGAAGGGTTTGTCTTGTAAGGGAGCTGCTCCCCAGGGACCACAAGGCAGGAGCTATGGTGTCAGCATGATGTCAGGGCAGTGTCCTCTCCAGTGAGGGCACTATCCCACAGTGTCTGAGCAAGGAGAGAGGGCAGGTCTGGTGAGGGTCACTCAGCCTAATGATCCCCAGACAAGTCCTTGGTGATGCAGTAGGTCTGAGATCACATCAGCACATCAGGACCAGGGCTAGGCTCAGGCATATCTGCAACATAGCTCAGCCCATGACTGAGGGCAACAACCATGGCTTAAATACTTGAACCCTGATAGGATTTCTTACAGATCTCTCAACATCTATTGTCCTAGCAGCCTGAACCCAGCTTATGCAGCTGCCCAATACTAGAGGAGGCCTTGGGCAGAGGCAACCAAACTCCTGGGTATGGGACAGAGACTGCAGAGCATGGGGATGTGCATAGGGCACAGACACACCTGTCCTGCAGGATGGGGAGGCCACATCCTCTGTAGGACATTGTCAAATGGGGAACACATCCTCAAGAGGATTAATATGTACAAGAGGCTCAGCATCAGTCAGGCTTTCAGACATGACATACCACTACCTTGTCATTATCTGTTTTGCAGGGTAAAGTTGAGATGGTAACAAGATTACTGTCTGTATTTTTAAAATAAATAAATAAATAAATAAGCAACAGCTCAAAAATAGGTAGTCTGTATGGAACTGCTTTGTAGAAAGGCAAGCATATTTGTATTCCACTCTAGGGAGGTTTTTGAGCATTATTATCATATTGTGATGCTATGCTACAATTAATCACCCCTTTTAGTGATGCTGCAATAAACTCAGAGGTTTAGATTTTCAGCTTGTGTAAATCAATATGGGTCTATTGACTTTAGTGGAACTGTGCCAGGTGAATATCTGGCCCCAGACATCAAATGGAGCTTGTACAGAGATGTTTAATAAAGCAAGAGACCAGTGTTTTCACAGTAGATAAATGACTTCACAGGTTATGCTGAAGTCTCTTGTGGCACCTCTCCTCCAAGAAGTTTTATTTTAATCACTCTCATAAAGTTCTCTTAACTGCAACAATAACGCTAAGTGCCTGACACAAAGCAAAGGAAATCAGATTTCTGGATAACTACTGGAATTAAATGTTGTTCTTGGGTTTTTGTTTTTGTTTATTTATTTTTCCCCTATGATTTTTTTTTCTTGTTATTTTCCTTCCTTTTAGTAGTGCTAGTGCTCAAAAACCAGTTTGTTCATTCTTTTCACAGTTAGGCTTCTGGGTGATCGTAGTGAATAAGGCCTAATATAAAGTGTTGATTATTTAGTTTAATCTAGAACTGTTCCATAAAACAGAGCAACCACCCAGTTTTTCATGTTAGTAATCTTGCTTCATGTTCATCAGTAAGAGCAGATGCAATCCTACATTAAATATGAAGGAACTGAGGAAGTATTCAAATACAGAGTTGTTTAAACAGTGATTTTTGGATAATGCATCACGGCAGTGCTTGTGGGACTGTGTGTGAGGAAGTCTCATTTAAACCACTTGTGATGATACTAAAATCATAAATTTAGCAGCACAAAGATAGTATTACTCAAATGCCTACATATCTGAATAAAAATGCCTTCTCATCTCTTTGAAATATCAAATATGTTTAGCTCTCAGAAAAGTCAATAGGAACTGCACATGCTCAACAGTTCTGAAAATCAAATAAGCATCTGTTTATTTGCCCAGATATGTATATCTACACCAAATATGAGGTACTAAAATTTGTCAAATTTGATCTCTGTCTTCAGTCAAAACTGCTTCTTGCTTGCACATCTCTCTGTATGTGATTAAACAGCTGATTCAATTTTATTTTGTTTTATTTAACATTTATACTAATTCCCTTTATTTGTTAGCCCATGTAAATTCTAATCAGATTAATTTTAGACAAGTTGTTAAATAGCAAAGTGGAAGCAGCTTTATTGAATTCCTAGGCGTTTTTGTCTTGAGCCAAGTCTGAAAAGAACTATGGTGGTAAGAACCACAGACTGCATTGACATGTCTCACAGTAGTGCCATTATTTCTGCATATAATATAATACACTTAATGTAAAACCAAGTCTGTTGAAAAATTCCAGAATTTTGAGGTCCATAAAAAAATGTGAACACCTGATTTTTGTACTTCAAGTAGGAAGGTCATTGGCAATACAGGAATTAGTAACATTTTTTAGCTAGAGCGACTTGTAGTTGACATTTAAAAACAAGCAAAAACAATTGTGAGCGATTTGTAGGATTTGGCTTGATTCACATAAGCAAAGAACTGTCCAGCATTCATGTAATAATTGGAGTTTGATGCATTGTCATCCTCTCCTCTCCTTCATCCTACAGTGATGGTCAAGGTCTCCACCTGGGTGGGCTAGCATTAGCAGTCAGAAACTGATGAATAGGACAATCTCATTACAACTGAACATGTTTTACTAAATTGAAGACAGAAATATCCAAGCTGGATATCAATAAGATAGTGAAACACTGAAATAGGCTACCTATAGATGCAAACACTCCTCTTTCAATGGAAGTTTTTAACAGGACTAGAGTCCTTTTACAGACCCTAATGTAAGAGAGGCAAATGACTAGGATGAAAACTTCGTGTGTTTCCCAACTTTTACCTTGCTCCTATATGACCTATAACAACAAACTCTGCTGTGATCTCTATGTCTGAATGTATCAACTGCAGCTGTTGAAAGGGAAAGGTTGCAAGTTGTCCCCAGCAGAGTACTGCAAGGGCGACTCGGATTCACCTGAACACAGGCTGACAATGACAGCAGCAAGCCCTCTTGTTCCTTAGGTCAACATCAGTAAACTCTTTCTGATAGAGATAGCTGACAGGTTCTCTTTTTCAGGGTGTCATTACCTATATACTGGTGATGATTGAAGCACTAGCAATTAACATCATGAGGAATTAAAAACTTCTGTGGTCTTCCTGACCACCAAAGAATCAATACTTTTCAAATAATAGCCACAGGAACAAAAAATTGTTGCTTTGAATTGCAGTAAGGCAGGAGCACTGTCTTGCTGATAGTCCATCATCATCTTGTGATGTGTTTCTTATTCATGACGGATATTCTGCTGGTGAAATGGTAATATGAATTGGTTTCTGTTGATGTATCTCATATAATTCTGGATGTAGTATCTACAGTCCTATAAACAAACTCATCAAAATCTGATTGAGCTTGTCTTGGATACCCTCTGATTAGAAGATTATTACTGTCTTCTCTTTTTTTTTTTTTTTTTTTTTTTTTTTTTTTCTACCACTCATTTTCAGAAGAAGGAATCATCTCATCTCATTTAGTAAACTTCTAGAGAATGCAGAGTAAATTCGCAAATTCACAGTGACTTATGTGAATGATATAGCTCTTCTGTGTTCCGTAAAGAGGAAGCTAGCAAAACACCTTCCTGAATGACTTCACAAAGCCCTTTAGCCTATTTATACCTATCACAGAGCCTGAATTTACCACTTCACTCTAATAGAAAATTATTATGTCCCATATGATAATTGCAGAGATAAAGAGGAATGTGTTTTCAGACCATACTTCATAATATTATATATTCACAATGTATCCAGAAATTAAGCCCAACCAGTGCATCTTTCAGAGAATCATTGTCTTGGTTTCAGTTGGGACAGAGTTGTTTTTCCTCCTAATGGCTG
>CM021733.1:94876821-94892093 GCA_011075105.1 Heteronetta atricapilla
GGGTTAAACCACAACAATCATGTAATAATAAATTCCCCTGCTTGTATGACATATAGTCAGTTTTTATATTCGTCTGATATTTACAACTTGGTACCCAGTATAAGGAATTATTTTGTCACTTGGGCAAGGAAATTTATTTCTGTAAGTTTTCAGACATTTCAGAAGACATTTCATGTACTACAGCTACAGTTTCACATGCAAGCATTTCAGTTGTATTCAGATATCTCATTGCTCTGTCATAAGAGTAATGTTGCCTTGCACAGAATAGTAGAGTTTTTCCTCCTAGTTCCTGAAATAGTCCTATGCACTACTGCTATAGTAAATAAACCAAGCATGTCATGGCACAGTTCAAGCATTCATGCACCATCATTCATAAGTTCCCTGGAACAATTTCGGCCTGTGTCAACTAATTCTCTACTAGATTATGCTTGGGCACAATTTTGGAGACCACATGGGCCATACAGACACATAATACATCGTGTCACTTGCTTTCAGGCCCAGAGAACAGGATGGGTCCCAAAGAATAAATGTAGCCACAGTCCCATGATGAATGTTTCAACTACAAACTGAGCTGAGTGCAGCTGTGTTCATGCCAGAATAGCTCTCTGTTCCACCTCTCTCTGCTTTATAAAATCACTTTCCAAAGTCCAGTGTCTTTCCTTTACATAGTGTGGTTTGGGTTGGAAGGGACCTTAAAGATCATCATTTTCAAAATTGCTTTTCTGGACTGCTGAACTCCTCAACTCTTGTAAGCAGTAAAAGCATAAATCTCCAGGCTGTTGGTACCATCCCTTTCCTAAGTTTGTTGAATCATACCAGATACTGTGGTCCCACACTTCCAATTCCCTTTCCTCTCTGGCAATGTGCTGACTCAGCTGCTGACACGAGGGTTGTAGGACTTAGGTGGACAAACACAGAAGGGATTTTCTGAAACTCTAACAAGAGCTGTTGAAGAGCAGCACAGAAGCAGCTCCTTGCCAGTTGTCAGTATACCTAGGTCCACGTTCTCTTTTGCTTTTGTTTTTCCCAAGGCCAAAAGAACACTTTCTTCATGTAACTTTTATCTTAAACTTACTTCTGTCACCACCTTTCTCTTTTAGCTGACTCTTCAGAAGGCTGTCAGTGTGACACAACCCATTCCTAGAAGTGAAGGGGTGCCATACTTCAGTGGCAATACCTAGGCCAATTCCCTTTTTTTAGAAGAACCTATAGATGTATATGCCAAGGGACTTTTTAGTAGACATGTCAGAGGCTTAAAATCAGCCTCTGAAGGTTTTACAGCTGTAAGAAAAATACCCTGGGATCAATACTATATCTTGCTTACCATCTTCATTAATGATCTGCATGATAGGGTAGATTGCACCCTCAGTAAATTCTCATATGGCACAAAACTGAGGGAGGAGCTGCTGAGTCACCAGAAGGCGATGCTGCCATCCAGAGGGACCTCAACAGTTTGGAAAACAGGGCTGACAGAAACCTCATGAAGTTGAACAAAAAGTGCAAAGTCCTGCACCTGGGGAGGAAAAACCCCAGCCACCAGGACATACTGGGGGACACCCAGCTGGAAAGCAGCTTCCCAGGAAAGGGCCTTCGGGTCCTGGTGGACACCAAGTTGAACATGAGTCACCAATGTGCCCTTGCTACTAGGAAGGCTAACAGTATTTTTGGCATCATTAGGCAAAAAGTATTGCCTAATACAAAAGTATTTTAGTTTCTCACTGTTGTCATCTCCTACCGGTAGGAAAAAAAAATATATTAATCTCCCTAGGCTGAGTCTGTTTTGCTTGTGAAAGTGATCAGTGAGTAATCTCCCTGTCATTATTTCAGCCCCTGAGCCCTTTTCCATTGCATTTTCTTTCCCTGTGCTTTTGAGAAGGGGGAATGAGACAGCGGTGTTCTGGAGTTTATCTAGCCATCAGTGTGAAACTACCCCATCGTGGAGATCTTCAGAAGCTGCATGGACATGTTCCTGGGCAACTTGCTCTGAGTGTCCCTGATTGAACATGGGTGTTGAACAAGATGGCTTCCAGAGGTCCCTTTCAATCTCAAACGTTCCATGTGATTATGTGAAGGCTGCTAATGGTATTGCATGAAATATTCTGTAACTGCAACACCATTATACATGCTAATGTTTATCCTCACATATTAGTTTTCCTCCCATTTTTATGTGTTATCAAGCACAAGAAGAATCTTCTGCATTTTACCAAAGAGAGTTTCCTTTTGGAACCTTGAATTCAAGATTTCTCCCCTACATCGTGATATAGACTTGGCTTATTGGCTGCGGTTAGATTTACTTAGATGAAAACCTGGATTTCTTTGTAGGCTGACAGCATGCTACGGGTTTCATGAAAGTTAAAATGACACAAAGTGACTCAGATCCCTTTTTAGTTGTAGCTAAAAGAATCCAGCCTGCTGTAGTCTCCAACTCTCTCTTTTATCACACATATTGAAAATCCAGAAGGCAGCTTCTGATTCTACTTCAGAACCAAAAGCAGCTCTGGCACAATCCCTGGACTTTCTAATGTGTATTTTCTCAAACACTATAATGGGGTGGTTGTTTTTTAAGATAGAATAACTAGCAGAGAGTGAAAACTACAGATTATGATTATTTAACAACTGATTCAGCTGAAAGCTCTAAACATTTGAGTGAATACATCTCTCTTTTCTTAGTACCAGAATAGTTCTCCGCTGTGGAAGGAGAACGCTTCATTAACTTCAGAAAATATTCATAGTATAACACCACATTAAACATCTGAATGGAGCCTACAAGCACTGGACAGATTCGGGTAAACCTCAAATAAATTATTCAGAACATTGAAATGAACCCTTTTCTGTTATTTATCAGACTTGGTCTTACTTTTTATAGGAAAGCTTCTTTCGTTATTAACAGTCTGCAGGGAAGCCTTAGACTGAACTACTAGCTGCCTATTTTAGGAGAAATACCTAACTGTGTTCCTCTCACACAATTAGGTTACAAACATGGCTACAAACTTAGTATGTGAAAATGAGCCCAAGTGAAAATGTGCTTCTTCAAGAAAACTGCATATTGCCAAAACAGAGTTTAAAGTTTATTTCATCAGGCAAAAATAACCTGTGTCTTTAGAAGTTATAATCATCACAGAAAAACTTTTCTATTCACTCTGAACTCAAGGCCAGATTGATAGTAAAGTTAATGAAATGGATAAGATTAGTCACACCAATAGGATTTTATCAATGTGAGTGTGGGGTTACAAATCAAACCACCAGGATTTACAAAATCCTGGTGCTCCCTGCTTTGTTATGTAGATAACCAGAAAAAGCTACCTTACACTTCTTACAACTCTTAAATTTCTGATATTTGGAACATACTTTGGGGGAATACAATTTACTTTGTGCAGTGATACACTATTGCGGTGTCATCTTCCACATTATTAGTGAACCCATGGTAGATTCACTAGTCTTACCAAGAATATAACATTTTCCAGGCACCTAAAAGCTTCAAATCTTGCTCTGTTCATGGCTTGCTGGCTGCCCTTTACAAATTTTGTATTGATATAAATTGCCTTTTCCCTGTCAGCTATTTATGGGATAGCCTTATCAGAGACTGACTCCAGCAAACTATGGATAGCAGAGAATTTAAGAGGACAAAGATTCTATTACATACTCTCCCTCTACAGATTTCACTAAAAATAACTTTCTGTCATAAATAAGGAACTTAAACATTTTATGTGAACCTAAGTAGCTTGGTCTACTTATCTGCTGATAATGGTGTTACTTTCGTTCAGTAAGCTATACAATAATTTATGCACTGTATGTAGTTCAACCAGCTGAATTCAAGGACCAAGAGGATGCAGAAAAATAGAAGTCTGTTCAGGATCAGAACTGAGTAAAAGTGCAGTGATGTGTTTCTCCTTTATGCATATTCCTTTGGAGAAGAGTGGGTGACAGCATGGTTCAGTTATAGCTAAGGCACTAGAATAGTTTGGTAACTACTACAAGAGTCAAGTCACAACCATCCTTAGAAAATGTTCTTAAGGGCTCAAAACTTTAGCCAGATGGATGTAACATTGCCATTAGTTATGTTTTAAAAAAGGAAGTAAAGGGAATGACATTATTCATTTGTAGATACCTGGGAAATTGAGTGGATCAGAAACTCACACAGTAACAGTATGTGAGCATATATCCTCTGTCATATTAGAGCCTTTCTGTAGTATGATGGCTCTAGCAGTCTTTTCAAGTTGCTTTAACAAGAACCAGCAACTAGAAGATGCATCAAAGAAAACAGATCTGAAGGCTCAACCCAGTGGGACTAAGTATCTCTTTTCCATAGAACATGGCATTCTTCTAAGTAGAAATGTTGAACTCTGAGATTCAACTACAGAACTAGACCACAAACAGGAGTGAAGGAAGACTGAAAGGAGCATAGAACCACTGCAATGCTGTGCCAAATGAGATAAACAGGGACATATATATTTCTAGAGAAGTACGAGTTGTATGAGCCAAATCCATATTTTGTAATTTTCACCAACAAAGGCAAACAAGCAAACAAACAGACAGAAGAGCAATTTTTAAATTATATTTTATTATTTTTTTTAAAACTACCAGAACCTCTTAGGTAAAGGCTGCCTATAATGTTCCCATCAACCTGCCCATCAAAGTTGAGCAGTTTTATAGTTCAGCTGACTCCACTCTTTTTCTGAGTAAAGGTGAAGTCTCTGAAGACTGAGAAAACAAATTCAGCAGGAAAAATACTTTGATACTGTAGTTATGTCTATTCCAAAATGACATGTTTTGTTGGATTGAAGTTTTTTAAGATAGTGTCCTAAATAGCAGAGGAGATTTTTCATTCTCCTGAAATGTAATTGGAAGAATTATGTGACACAAGTGCATTCAAAAATAAATAAATAAAAATGGAACTCTTTGTGGGTAGTGTTGGAAAAAACATGGAGTTGTAATACAACAAGCAATATTTCTGAGCTCACAGGGGAAAACTGATAAAGCAAAGAAGATGCTTTGTGACAGTAAACAACACTATCAAGAAGAGATTTTCTGGTGCTGAAAACTTACTTTTTAAATGTAAGATATGAAATTTCAAAAGATGCTATGTAATTCTGCAAGTACTAGAAGGATGAGAATACATATGAATACATATTCTTAAATTGAATGTTTCATTGGCTTTCCACCTTTCTCAGATTGCCTTCTGGAAAAATGACACCTCTTGTTGTAATGTGGCAAAAAATGTTAAGATTATTTCTTAGCCTATTGCTCCCATTACATTATCCTTTTACATCAGTACAAAATCCAAACCAATATAAGGTGCTTTAAAATCCTAATAAAATTAGCTAGAGGAAGGGCCCATGCAAGCTCTTTGACATATGAAAACAGTGAGAGAGGTTCTCCAAGAGCTCCACTGAGCTTTGGAGCTCCTGGAGAGATCTGTTGCCTGTTGGTCTCTGAGCACTAATTTGAATTATTTTCTGGCACTACCTGTTCTGCTGGAATGATTGTTGATCCCATCAAACATCCCAAAGTTGAAAGGCTGCTCAAATCACTTAGGGCCATGACAAATTTCATTTCTTCTAAGCTCTGTGTTCTGGGCTAAAATCAGTACTAGATAGTGTGCTAAAACACCACATTAATCATTTTAACAACTGAATTCTCAAGTTCCTGTTCTAGTAATTTCTTAGTATCTGCAGAATACCTCAGGAACCTTTTAGGATCTTCAAGATCCTTCTTTATTTGGTATTTGGTTTATTATTTCCTGGCTGGATATTGATTAGTTTTTCTTTGTCATTAAGGAATTAAAAAAATAGTGTCCTAACATGTCTTTTAAAACTCAAGGAAAAAAAAAAAAAAAAAAAAAAGCTTGTTAAGGCTAGTTACTGAAAAAAGTCTTCTCTGAAGAGAAGACCAGTGATAAAACTGCTAAACTGCTTAAATGAAAATACTTCAATTATTTTGAAATTAAGTGGATATTAAGCATGATTAGATGTTAGAAAAGGCTTCCTTTGGTATCCAATATGACTATAAAATTATTGACTTCAAACTAGTAATTTAGTTAAAAATAGTTGCAAACCATGTTAACTGCCATGCATACCAGATTTGAGCTCTGAGTATTTTATCTAAATGTTATCAATATAATGCTTTCTAAATTCCATATTTTGAGACAAAATAACATGGGAATTTTGAATCTAAAAATATTTACATTTGTAAAGTATTTAAAAAAATACTAGTACAGTAGTATTGTAAAGTATTTGCATTTGTCAAGTATTTTGCCAATACTTTATTTGCATAAAGTATTCATTCTTAAGAGCAGCATTCCTGTATGATTATTTGTATCTGAATAACTCTCTTGTGGCACTCTCTTAAGTCAGGCATTTTCTAAAATAATTTAACCTAAACTGATAAGTCCAAACGTATGAATTTCCTAAGCATATTATGATCTGGGAGCAGCTAGTAGTTATAATTATTTGTTAGCTAATATTGTACACAGAACAATTATGGTTTTATAACCTTGAACTGATCTGCGGTAAGCTTGCAAATTTAGAAAGCAATGAATGACCTTTGAACATGGCTGAGATAAAGAATAATTATCAAAGAAATCTCCTGATATACTGTGATATATCCTAGTTTGTGCTTAACGATTATTTTTTTAAATGTTAGCAGTTAGAGTGTATCTACTTTGTCTTCTATGTATGTCAGCATAAAATCAATAAAACTTGTAAATAGCAATTAAAATGCAATAACAATCCCACCCAAGTTCCCATTTCTCTTTCTTTTTTTTTTTTTTTTTTTTTTTAAGCAATATGAAGAGCTAAGATGATGATCATTACCACCTCTATTAATTTTTCCCCATAGTAGGCTAGATTTGCATATTTATGCCACAAGTATTTATTTCATTGACTAATGCAAGCCTCTCCTTTGCCATATCAGTAACCATTGGGGTGCACACCTGGTCCAGAATAATTCAGTTATTCAGCTCAGTGAAGTTTTTAAGCTAGCACATTTAACTTTGTACATGCAATGGGGAAGGATTGCATACCCATTCAGGCACCAGGTTTCAAAGACAGTCTTTTCCACTGTGTCTCATGACATGATTAAGGTGACTCTTACATTGGTGTCCAAATATAAAGATGGGTCTGGGCCAGAATTAGCAAGAATCCCACTAATATTATGCAAGCTACTCCAAAGAGATGCATTAATACTGTTTGTGCAGCCAAATATCTCCTTCTGTGCATGTACCCAACCTAGTACACTGCCAGGAGCTTTTGATGCTGATAATGTCATTAATGCTCTTACCTGAGCAAACTGCATTTAGAAAATGCTATGTAAGATGTTCCTCCCTGTTGGTAATTATAGTTTGATAATCATCACACCACAAAAAAAAAAAAAGTGTTTCAGAGACTGTTTCAAGAAAAGCGACTTCAGACCCCACACAAATCGTGATGTGAGGATGTGAGCTTGTGATTTCTCCAATATTTCAATATAAGAGAGGGGAATCATGCATCTACAGTGGAAAAAAAATCTATCCTGTAAATCAAATATGAAATTACTGATGAAAAAAAAAAGATTTTTTTTTTTTCTTCATTCAAAATTATTTGTGAATATCTAATTGGATTGTCAATGTAATGCCATTTTCTATACTTCCTGGCAATCAAATGAGATAAGACATTATACAGCAAAAGGAACACGGAAGTCTTACTGTGACTTCCAATAAGGTTGAAGAACCAACTGATGGATAACATGGTACCCCTATGGTAATTCAAGGCAGAATCTGAATTAACGGTTTGGTGTGAATAATGTGTTTATCAAAACTGGCCTAGTCCTGTTCACAAATTGCTGGACTGTTATTTTTTTTTACTTTGTCACTTAGACTGTTGGACAAAATTATTGTACTGATAGAATTTTGAGCTAGCTAGGAACTTTATATTCCATTGTTAGCATAAATATTTGGAATTTCCTATTTGACTGGCCTTTGAATGGCCAAATAAATTTTATGATATCCTTTCATCCTTTCAGTTAAAGTTTAAAAGAGAATTTTTTAAAAAAAGAATTTTAAGATAAGGTAAGATAGATGGTAAGTTAAAAAATAGATGGTAAGGTAAAAAAATATTTTAGGAAGAGATAGTTATAGCTTGAAGGAATATGAGGATATTTAAAACCCACCCTCTTTCCATCTTCCATTAATTTAAAATTGGCTAAGGAAACAATAAGGTTTTGAGACAGATTTATTAGCTGTCTTGACTGCTTTGCATTCAATTCTCCCTTGATCCAAAATAGCTAAGCAATTAAAGACTTTTGCACATGCATGTCTTCAATGTTTTCTGGTTTGTCTCAGCTGCAAGAATTTGCCCAGAGTTTTCGTGAGTCAAGTTAATTCATAGATTACCCAACCCTTCAGCCCCAAAGACCTAGTGATAACAAAGGCAGGAGGCACTCCAGTGACTCCTGTATAGGACCTTAGCTTTCTGCAAAACACTGTCTTCTTACTCAGAAGTCTTCCATTGCTCAGTATAAAATAAAGGGTTTTTTGAAGAAGCACATGTATCAAGTTTAATGGTCTTTGGTTTGCATCATAACTTATTACTGCCACATATTTAATCCTAGATGAAAAGCATGTCTTTGTATAATATTGTCTATGAGATAAGATGACAACATCTATCACTGCCATTAAATGCAATTATTGCAAAGGGAGACTGTGGCGCTTGAGCTGGCATTGAAGCATTTACAATATACTAGTAGGAGTTTTATATTAATGAATGGTAGATTTATATGACCAGCTCATTTATTATGTCAGTGTCTGGATTTAATGATCATTAAAATACCTTCAAGGTCTATGACTTTTGATGTTTGATCATGTCTCATACTTTACCTCAGTTAAGTGGTCATTTGGAGGTTTGCTTCTGAATTGTCATATTCTCCAGTTTTCTCCCTTTCTTGTGATGAAGTTAATTTAGAGAAGGCTGCTGTAAACAGTTAGAAACCGCAGACTAGAGAAATGCTTTTTATTAGCTGCAACATTGCTATTTATTTATTTATTTATTTATTTTTCCCAAAGCTAAGGATAATGTTCAGTAAAATAAGCCTGGATGGTTGTCGCTGTGTGGCTAAAAATATTTTTCTATGTACCAGAGAACATCTTCTGAGTAATGATTCCTAAAGTAACATATTCTGAAATAAGCACTATTTTTCTTAACATGCAAGATCAGCCTTATGATATTGTGTTATATGGGCCATATTGGTATAACCAAAGAAGCAAGATATCAAGGTTTAGGATTTGTAAATAACTAAGAGAATGCCCCACTTTTTAAAGTTCTGCTTTAATGCCCTGTGTGCCAGAAATCCAGGAAGCCAGAAATATTCAAGGAAATAGATGAGCCTATAATAATAGTGGATGTATGTGACAGGCAGAGCTCGTGACTTGACAACTGTCACATTGAAATTCAATTTTAAAATATACCGAGTTATTCACTGACATTTATGATGTATTTTAATATTCCTATCCAACCTTTAGTGTGGATTTCCCATTCCCAACATTTGTGTCTGCAATTTGTACTCCATATTTACTTGGTAGATGGCCAGATTTCAAAAAAGTACTTGAGCCCCTAGAGTGCAACTTTGATGGACTTTATGAATGTGCGTCCAAAAGTGAAATTCCTCAAACCTGTGTCTATCCAGATAAGTGCCTGAGTATTTATGAATCAAGGTGTAAGATGGTGAAATACACCGGTGCTTTGATTTCTCCAGTGCCAGAACCATCTTGGCTCAACAGTGTCCTGCTATTTAACATTCAAGCTTGTTCAGAATTCACAATATTAGGAATTTCACTTCTCAAATCCCAATGGGGTTACTCTACTAAGAACACTTAGAAGAAGCCTTGCAAACATGCACCACATTGAATTCAGCAGAAAACACAAAGTGGCTGTATTCATTCAAAAGCACAGCTAGGGAAGGTATGGTGCCCATCAATAAAGAAAATGATGAGTGTGGAAAAGGTCAATCTTTTACTATTTAACTTTTTAAATATTTATACAATAAATTAAATTGCTGTGTTCACTGACCTTTTGAGCATCAGGGAATGTAAAATGTGTTTTCTACCTCCTCAATTTTATTTTCCATTTTTTCCTGCCAAGTTAAAAACTGTGCTGAGAAACGTATTTTCTCCAGCTTTCCTGTTGCAGCTGTAACACAGTAAAGAAAAGAATACAAGGTTAATAGGTACTGAAAGGTAGCAAATGAGCAGGAAGCTCTCTCTAAATCAGTGCTTACTCAAAATCTATGTATTTACTAAGAGAGGAAAAACTTGGGGCTGTCTTTCACCACTGCTGAAAGATTGTGCTAAAGGCTCTTTCAAAGCCAGATACATAAATGTCTTTAGAAGCCAGAGTAAGAACCCAGGACTGTTTTCTTTAACCTCTGTGAAGTTATAATATTATCTGTGTGTTCTCTCATGAGAAGTGGAACATACCTGTTAAACATGGTTTACCACCTGTGTGGCGCTGAGCTGCCTGACAGGGATAAATCACAACAGTGTGTCTCAGATGCAATAGGATTTACATACAGTGTAATTACATAGAATGTGTCTCAGTTCTGGGCAATAATCTAGTGCTATTCAAGTCTTGTTAGGTACTTCCTTTATAGATGGGCAAATCAGCACTTATAAAGGTAGGAGTAATCAATTTGATGGTGGACAGTCTTAGGAACATCATCTAAGGAACATATCTAGGAAATGTTTCTTAGGCCTGGAAAGAGCTCTGTTAGGAAGCATTTCAGATGCACCCATTCTAGAATTTGAGGCTTTTCCACACAGTAAATGATGCTGTGAAAACATACCTGTACCAGCTCATCTACCATATAGAGATTTTAGGTGTTTAACTCAGACTTCTGCATTCTTCAGCTAGAGGTAATGCTAAACTCAGTGGTGTTTTGAATTAGCAGTTCCTATGCTTAAGTCTCAGAGGTTCTGTATATTGCTAACTATTTAATCTGTGGTGTTATTTTTTTTCTTGAGTTCCCTATTGCCTAGGGAAAAGATATTTAAATGGCATTACTATTGGTGTGACTCCAGCTGATATGGATATTGAAAGAGAAAACTATCATAATGTGAATTTGTAACAGGAAGAATGTTGAAGTTCTGTTTAAAAAGCCTACGAAAACATGTCCAAAATGTCTACAAAATTACTGAGTTTCATAAGTTATACTCCAAAGAAGAACAGAAAGTATTTTCTGCCTTCAGAAAGTATACAGCAAAACCAGTCCTGTAACTGAAAAAGCAAAATGTCACATTTCTCTTCAGGCAAGTCATTCAGGATTATACCTGTGGTTTTGATTAATATTTTAGTGATGTGAATATGAGGTATGGCCCTCCATCTCATGCCATAGAATCATAAATGTTAGGGCAAGTGAACTCGAGAGCTTAGCTTCTCCATTAGCCTGTTCCAAGGCCAGATAAAATATCTTTCTCTTTTTCATGATGGAGATTCTACAGCTTCCTTATTCAATACCTCCAAAACTTTACAGCAAGTACCTGAGAACACTGAAATTCTCTCTGGGTTTCTTGTTGTGCTGAGAATGTACTCAAACTTCAAGTTTTGAGCTGATTTCACTGGATCCTCACCAAGATGTAGATGCAGATGAAGGAAGGACAAGAGCTTGACTGAAGTGAGATTTGAACTGCATCACTATCAGTAGCCCTTTAAACTCCAAGGGATTTGCTGATATCAGTAAGGTTATGTTTGGAACATATTATTACCCAATATGAAAAAAGGAGATCAGAATCTGGCCCTTTAATAAAACTGATAGGGCAAGAAGACTCATTTTGAGCTAATGTTTAGATATGTCTTAGCATATATAATTCTACATGACATTGTTAGCTGTCACTGAGGTGTTGGCCAAAATAATAAAAATGTTTTTTACATTATGGTAATTACATTCTGATATAGACACAAGGGGCTAATTTCCTGTAGCTGTGGTAATATAGTACCTGTATTACAAAATGAACTTATATTCTGTGCTGGCATTTCTTGTAGAAACAGATGAAAAATCCTAATTCAGTTTTTGATGTAGTTTTGCTGTCAACCACTTGCTTTGCATAATTGGGGTGACAAATGCATAATTGGGGTGACAAATTTTAGCAGCAAAACCACTTTGTAGCACATTTTGTACAATAGTACATCAATAATTCCATTATTGATGTTGGCCTGGATCTTGGCCAACATCAATAATGGAATAATAAACTAATAAAAGTAGCAGGGAATTGTAGTTGTTTTAATGAAATAAAAAACAAACACCCACACCACAACAACAAACAGCAAAAACATTTCTTATGTTTCTGATAGCTGTTCTGTTTTTCATCAGTTGCTGTTAGGTCACAGGGCTTTTCTAAAAAAATTCTCAGACAATTTTGTCAGCTAGAGGTAAGATGAGACACATGAAAATAAGGTTCCAATAGGACCCTACAGTGCAGAACTCACCTTGCTAAGCACTGCTGTTAGAGAAAGCACTGGCTCCTTTCTGAGCCACTACTCACTGGAGCAAGTCAGTGTGTGCAGTCCAGAACACTGTAAACTGAGTAATCCAGTTGCAAATCACTCTCTAGCCCTATCAGAAGTCAGATGGGAAGTCACAGCGCTGTCTGTGCTATGCGGTTTTCCTACACTAATACTCTTCTCCTCCACATTGCTCACTCACCTGATCAACAGAGATTTGTCTACATGGCTTTCTTGTTTCATTGTTGCCAGCCTGAATGGGACAAATAGAGGAAAAAGCAGCATCCCTCACTGGAGTTCTATGAAAAACGTCAGTGCATACCAGACTATTAAGACAGGTTTGTATTGATGTGACTTCTCTTTCTGACAGCTGATCAAATGCTCATCTAACAAAAATCATTGCCTCTCATAGCCGTTCCTTTGATATAATGCTCTTGAAATGTGATTTTTCTTGAGATACATTTTTTAGGGAGGGGTGTTGTTTTTACTCGATGTGTAAGTAGACACAAGACAGTTGTTGAAAACAAGACTGACTGATGAATGCAATCCAGATGAGATAATTGGAATGATAACTGCAAACAGAGGCAATGTCCAACCAGAATAACATTTTCTTAGTCACTGAGAAAATTTGCAACAAGAGAGCAACAGTTTACTGACCTTCCTACTCCTTCTACACTTTGCACATGCTATTATTTCTTAGACATAAACATTGATAGGAAGAGAGTGATGAGAGAATGAAACTCCGTTGAACACATTTCTTATCATTAACAGCCACTTTGCCATTTATTTCTTTGGTCAAACTGTGTACTTTTTTTTTTTTTTTTCCTAAGAAATTCATATCTGATTTGAAGCTTAACTCAAAAATCCATCAAAAACATTAGTAAGACATCTTTTTACTTCAACATTACCTTTAGAGGGGCTCTAGGTCCACTTCTGAGCAACTAAAAATATCTATCTGGAAGATGGGAGGAGAAGAAATTAATTAATTTAAATATATATATATATTTTAAAGTGACCAAAAAGATGTAAATTGTTCAGTCCTGTACAATGTATAATACTATTTTAGAAAGTTTTATTTGTAGTTTTCTCCATGTTATGGACCCATATCAAATACAAGAACTGTGTAATGAAAAGTTGGACATAATATTAACTCAGGATGTAAATACAGTTTAGATCTGACAGGCAGTGATTTTAAATATGATTGTAGCATGTCTCCAGATGGTAACCTAAATTTTCAAATGGAGAAGACTAAGAAACATTGACATGTAGAAATAGTCCCGTGTCCAAAAAGGGTCAAAAGGATGTTCCATGAAATCCCAGGCTGCTTAGCCTTTCTTCAGTTCCCGGTAAAATTATGGAGAGAGTCCTTTGGCACACGCTTTTTGTCATATGAAGGAGAAGGCAGTGATGGGAACAGTTAGCATGGATTTCCCAAGGGTGGATTATGTCTGACAAATGTGATTGCTGTCTCTAATAAGAAGACTGCATTTGAGGCTAGAGAAAGAGAGGTCCCTCAAATATCAATTATGTCAACTTTAGCACAGCTTTCAACACTGCCTCCCACAATATTCTTGTTGGACACTACAGTTTGTAGGTTGTTTAAAAAGCTGATTAAATGCTTTATGCTCTGAGGGTCATGATTAATGGTTTACACTCTATCAAGAGGCTGCTAACAAGTGGGGTACCGCAGGAGTCCACCTTGGGACCTGCCCTGTTTAACACTGCAGGCAGGATTGCTGTTCAAAGGGACTGAGGCAAGCTGGAGGAATGGGACAACAGGAACATTATGAAATTCAACAATGACAAATGCAAAGTTGTGCACCTGGTGAGAAAGAGCCCCTGGCAGCAATTCAGGCTGCAACTTGCCTGCTTAGGGGACAGAATTGCTGAAGAGGCCCTGGCGATCCTGGTGGTAGACAGCTAAGCTTGATCCAGTGGTGAACCCTGGCAGCAGGGATAGCCAAAAACATTCTGGGCTATATTAATAGGAACATGGCCAGTAGATCAACACTAATATTTCTTCCTCTTAGCATCCATTGAACCTAATCTAGAATACAGTGTCCAAGTTTACTCCCTTTCCCAACTCCTCCCATGCAACACAAACTTCAATAAACTGGAACAAATTCAGTGGAGAACACCAAGATGGCCAGGGCAGGAGCACTTACCCCGTGAGAAGAGACTGAGGAACTTGGGCTTGTTTAACCTGGAAACGAGGTGGTTTTGGGGGAATCTAATGGCAGCCCTCGTGCCTGCAGGGAGGTTTTCAAGGAGACAGAGACAGGCCCTTCATAGTTGTGCATGGTGGGAGGAGGATGTGATAAGCTGAAACAAAAGAATTTCATGCTGGTTATGAAGATAATGCTTTCCCCACCAGGACAGCTCATCAGTGGGGACCAGATTGGCCAGAAAGAATGTGCAGTTTCCATTCTTGGAGGTTTTCAAGACTCAACTGGAAAAAGCCCTGAGCAAACTGGTGTGACCCTATAGCTCACCTTTCTTCGAGCAATGGTCATCATTGACGATCAGACATTTTAATACTTCCTAGATTTGCAGAAAGGATAATGGTTTTAAAATAGTTTCTCAATTTTCTACTTAAATAATGATAATAATAGATGATCTTTAAGGTCCTTTTCAACCCAGGCCCTTCTATGATTCTATGATTCTATGACTCTAGGTGAGTTAGTGAGTCCATGTGACCATGTCTGAGCAGAGGGGTTGGACCAAATGGCCTCCAGACATCCCTTCCAACATCAACCATTTTCTTTCTTTCTTTCTTTCTTTCTTTCTTTCTTTCTTTCTTTCTTT
>CM021733.1:94898310-94932790 GCA_011075105.1 Heteronetta atricapilla
AAAGAAAAGAAAAGAAAAGAAAAGAAAAGAAAAGAAAAGAAAAGAAACAACTGGCACTTGATCAAGAGAAATGGTTTAAATTGGTTAACTGGCAGGCAGATCACACAATAAGGGTCTCTGATTATATACAGGACCACTCCATAATGTCTCCCAAAGAATGGAGCTGAAAGGTAAAAAAAAAAAACAAATTTATATTTTTGAGGGCATTTTTACTATCTTACCTGAGAAGAATTGAGCTAATATTTAAGAGGGAACTGTGCCTTCCTGAATACAGATTGATTTTTAATGAATAGGGGATGAAGGGGATGAAGGGACTTTATCTTTAGAGAATCTGTGTTTTTTATCAGTTTTCTTGCTAAACAGCATTACCAGGAAAAGAATAACTCTTAAATCACAGAATCACAGAATTTCTAGGTTGGAAGAGACCTCAAGATCATCGAGTCCAACCTCTGACCTAACACTAACAGTCCCCATTAAACCATATCCCTAAGCTCTACATCTAAACGTCTTTTAAAGACCTCCAGGGATGGTGACTCCACCACTTCCCTGGGCAGCCCGTTCCAATGTCTAACAACCCTTTAGGTAAAGAAGTTCTTCCTAACATCCAACCTAAAACTCCCCTGGTGCAACTTAAGCCCATTCCCCCTCGTCCTGTCACCAGGCACATGGGAGAACAGACCAACCCCCACCTCGCTACAGCCTCCCTTGAGGTACCTGTAGAGAGCGATAAGGTCGCCCCTGAGCCTCCTTTTCTCCAGGCTGAACAAGCCCAGCTCCCTCAGCCGCTCCTCATAGGACTTGTTCTCCAGGCCCCTCACCAGCTTCGTCGCCCTTCTCTGGACTCGCTCAAGAACCTCGATGTCCTTCTTGTAGCGAGGGGCCCAAAACTGAACACAGTATTCGAGGTGCAGCCTCACCAGAGCCAAGTACAGGGGGACGATCACCTCCCTAGCCCTGCTGGTCACACTGTTTCTGTTAAAGAAACATAAAAAAAAGACATTATGTGTTAAAAAAAGGCATTATGAACTTAATTCTCTGCATTAAAGGGTACCCACCCTTAAGCTGAAATCAGCTAAGTTTCTTATTTTACTGTCTAGGTGGAAGACAAATCCCAGATTTCATTCTTCAGATGGGTAAAATCCAGCCAAAATTTATTCATGACTAGATTATATTAATTCATTCTGTTGCCAGTGTTATTTTTTAGCTTAAATTAGCTGTTCTCTCTCCCTGTCATTTATCACCCTGATGGTTTTATAGACTGCAATGATACCCACTTTCAGCTTTTTTCTTCCTGGATTGAACAAGCCAATTTATTTATTTATTTATTTATTTTGAAACATAACATAAGCTTTCCATTCAGTAGATCATTTCCATCAGTGCTTCTCTGCACCCATTCCAGTTTGAATTAATCTCTCTTGAAATTGGATGAATGAAATTCAGTACGGTATATATAAGGGCTCACTAATGCCTTGAACGATGATAATGTTTGTAAGATCAAAGCAGGCTAGCAACCAGAGGCTTTTCATTGTGTTTAATTTTGGGTTTTGAGTACAAAAATCACTATCTAATCATAGCAGGAGAATTTCTTGGCCAATCAAATGTCTTGCATGAACTTCCTGGTAAAATTAATATATACATATATATTGATTCTAGCAACTGCTGTACAAAAATATTTCAGGTAACAGGGTCAACATGAGTACCAAAACCCCATGTTTAGAGTTTCAGCTTGATTACTGTTTTGACCAAGGAAGGAAGAAGAATTTGAGAAATGGTAGATGATCATTTTTTATTATGTCAGAAAATGTTTCTGTATGAAACACTATTTTGCCATGCTGTACATTATGGAAACTAAAGAGAATTCACTTAGAACATGTAGATTAGTGTCAGTCCAGAAGCATAATTAATGCGCAAGTGCATCATATCTATATGATTATGAATCATTTAAGTCAAACCTCTTCCTCCAGATAGATCTAGTTGTGGATCTTAAAGATTTGGCAATTTATTCTGTGATTCTTTTCAGGAATAACAGAAACTAACCATCAGAGGGAAGAAGCTACTACTGCTACTGTTATTTTGGGGTTTCATGAAGAGCAACTGAAAATAATGAGAACTTGCATAATCTTAATAAGCTGCAGAAAAATTAATTTAATAGTGTGGAATTAAAACTCTAGGGGGCCTAGCAATACAAATCAAAAACAACAAAATACCAGCCAAATGATCAATTAAAAAACATCACACCAAGAAAGTATCAGATAACATTTTGGAGACACACTCCAAAGCAGTAAACAAATAACGTACCCTCCATATATGAACTAGTTGCAATTGTTTTGCCTACATGCAGATAATGAAGAGAGAATGACATTAAGCCTGAATAGCCACAAAAATACTAGAAAAAGCCCAAGACAGCACTCAGTACTGTTCAAAATCTTTGGGGAAAATTCTGTCAAAACTTAAATAAATTTTATTGTGACTATGATTTTATAAATTCATGGTAATGTGTCTGCATTTGTTTCTGTCTTCAACAAGATGTCAATAGACATATCACTGACAGAAAAATCATTATCTCCCAATATTCAACTCCCCAAGCTAACATAGTAGAACAGTTCAAAGAAAAGTTAATGTGTGCAAAACTAAGCAATTTTGCATTTATCCTAGTCCTCATACTTAGAATACCTCATATTGATCTAGTAGAAATAACAAATAAAATAAAAATGCTAACAATTAGAACTTAATCTCAAATGCTTAAAGTTCTGAAGCTTTAAATGACTGAAAACTTTCTTGTGAGGGAAGTTATTAACATTAATAAAAAGAGGTGTTATCATCTCACTCACTGTAATGCTGTAGAATTTAAATGCCTAGCTGGTGATATCAACATTTCAGTTTTGATCAGGAAATGAAGTATTTCAAGCTGCTGTTTTTCTGCTTAGTCAAATACAATCACTCTGATATGAAACTTTCTTTATTTTTATCTTGACTTTTCCTCTAACCTTCCTTTTGATATTTAAAAAAAACTTGGATCAAGGCTGAAAATGTAGTTTAAGCATAATTGCATGTGATTCTCATGATTTGCCACACCTATTGCCATACCGTTACAAAATGCCATTATCCCAAATATCTTTCAGTAATTTTCCCTATGCTCTTTCAGCGTTACTAATTCATGATTTTCAGTATGGCTTGTTACAGTAATATTGACAAGGGGCATATAACCACTCAATCAAGCACATCAAGTCCTTTAATTTGGTCTAATTTAGGCATCAATGAAAGGTGTGAGGCTTTTACACTTGCTCTACTGAAACTAATGCCCATCACAAAGTAAATTGATTTTCGCTTTCAATACAAATCAAAATTTGATCACATGAAAAAGTGTTGTCAAGCCTGCTAAACTGATAATGAATGAACAAAGTAAAGTGATTGTTGAATATCTAGGTCACATCTTCCTTTTCTCCAACATCTTTGAAACTCATAGCCTTTCAAAGTAATTTTCTAAAAGATGGAATACCTCAGTCATTTTTTTGTGTCTTCTTTGTTTAATTCACCAGAACTATTTATTTATTTATTTATTTATTTATTTATTTACTGCATATTGTGCTTCACATAGGCAAAGTAAATCAATAGTTTTTGATTTTTCAAAAAGCCAAATATAATAGAATAAGTAGAAATTATACGGGGAGGAGAGAATCTATTTCCACCAAACTTTGTCCCAGACATCCAGCTTCCATTTTCCCAGAGATATATAGGTGGGTTACACAGAAATGATAATTGTGAAAGACAAATATGACAGCACAATGATTATGTCTATCTCTATAGTTGTTTTCTTGAGGAACTTGTATTTAATAATGGTGTTGTGAGAAACAATCTGCAGCCAATAACACAGGCTCAGGCGAGAATCTCAGTGAAATAGCATTTTTGGTAGCAGTGTTTAAGAGACAGGCTTGCTTTTGTTTTCTTTATATTGTTAGTGATATAAGCAATCTTAAACAGTTCTATGATAATTACAAGTGAGAAAAATGTATAGTCTTGGCTTTTTGTTAATGTTTTTCTTTATCTGAAATTCTAGAAGTAATACAAATGGAATAGGGTTGATCAGTTAATCATCTTTCTATCATCATCATATTCATCTTTTGGGCATATTCTATATGACTTGTTCTATGTGTGAATATCTACATCTCTTCTAACAGGCTTAAGAGCAAGCTGTTAATACCACAAAAAAAAAAAAAAAAAAAAACACATTTGTTTTATAACTCTATAAAACAAATAATTGCAACAAAGAATCTGCAATATTTCTCCAGAGTGCTGCCCACTTATTCAGAAACATAAATGTTAAGCTCATTTTATCCAATTAAGGCTATCCTTTCCATGATTTTCTCAGCAAATCTGTACAAGTGAATCAACATATTGGCCTTCATAGTTATTGGCCATACTGTGTTATCCATTTATAAGTGCAACTTCCCATTGATTTCTAGGAAAGACAACTTGGGAACAGTGTGTATTGCTTAACAAAGGGTAGGACCCATAACAGATTCACTAGTCACTGAAAGTCTGATATCTGTCTTAATTTATGTGATATGAATAAGACATCAAAATCTAGTAGAGCTACATCAAGATAAAGCATGTGTAAGTTAGATTTGATCTTGGTCCCTGTATGAATTGGATTTCTGCTGTTCAACCCCTTGACATCTACAAATCTAGTTGATTCCAGATGACAATGTTTCTATCAAATTAATAGAAGTTACATGATCTAACTGCCATTGAATGTAATTCTATATTCATAGGCTGATTAAATGCCATCTTCAGCTCAGCTAGTTCTATCTCTCAGAGTTATGTTAAGTCTTTTTATCTTCTCTTTCTCTCTCTTTTTTTTTTTTTTTTTCCTTCCCCTCATTTAAAAGATGTCTTTAGATACCTTAGATTAATCACACCAGAACCAGCACAGGATTTCTGTATTTTCTGCATTCTCAACACCTCAGGTCCTCAGGAAAGGCAAGAAAACAGAAAGGATGCAACAAATCATTGCAGGTTTTTGTTTGCTTGTTTGTTTTAAAACTGAGTAAAAGGAGGAGATAGTTTTTTTTTTTTTTTCTGTAATGAAAAATGAAAATGGAAAATTTTGGAAGAAGTATCTTTAAGCATTTGAAGGCTTGTCAGGCAGTATGATCATTTAAGGTTTTACAGGGAAGAGTTCTCATGGGACTCTAAATACAGAAATCATAGTTTACATAAGCAGAAAAAAATAAATCCAGTAATAAAAACAACACAATTAGTGGTGCTTGGGAATTCTGGAGTGAATGCTGCTTCAAACCACTCTTACAAGACAGAATGGAAAGTGACGTGGAAAGAAAGAATAAAATTTCCACAGTATGACCTCCTGAGCACAGAGCTGACAGGTTACTTTACATACCGTAGGCATAAGCATAGACCCCTGAAAGCAAAATCCTCTCTTGAGTCCAGAAACAGTAATGTAAATTTACTACAACAACTATAGCAGTTAACTAGATAACTAGTGTGCCATTATTCACAGAACCTGAAGTATTTTATGCATTCCTATAGGTGAGAAATACTCTCTATCAACAATGAACTTTTCCTTGCTCCACTGCTTTTTAATTAACATTCCTTAACCATTTCGCTTGTTCTCATACTATTCTCCAATACTCTTTGCACTGTTTATCTGCTTAAAGTGAACAAACGAAAAACAAACCTAATAATATCCCCCCACTTCAGTTTAAAGCTATTTTGGTGACATCTTTTAGAGTTGTAGGACTCTAGAATAGGCCTGATCAAGAATGATCTGTCTGAGGTTTTAAAGACATGAAACAAAGCAGACCAAAGTGTACTCCCAATTTATATACTGATTAGTTAGCACAGCATAGAGAGACAGATAATTTAAATACTGCTGATGTAAAAAGGAGGAGGCAATCTACTGTGCACAGATGTCAACATTTAATCCTGAAAAGGCAATAAGCTGCCCCATGCCATCTGCTGACACCGTATTTGTTTGTATTCTGTGACAGAGATCACCACTGAGGCAGGCACTGATGGCATGAAAGATAGAGCTGAGAATTGTGACGTGGATTGCGAGCTCTTTCCTGGAGGTTTGGTGACTGAAATAATATCAAGCTGAAGCAGTGGATGTGCATGCTAATCCTCTCAGCACTTTGGGCTCCCTGAAGTCTTGTGACCTGCCCAACATTGGCCATGATGGCAAACCTCTGGGTAATGCATATAAATTTATTTCTAAGGAAAATATAGATTCCTTGGGAGTTGGGGAAAAGGAAGTTAGTGTCTCCCTTGAACTGTTTTATGAAGTCAGGGAAAGGCTGGACTTGTTTCTTGGTCCAGCTGCTTAGACAAGCCTAAGAACTATTCCAGCTGTTGCAAAAGAGGGTGAAGGTAGTATTGAGAAGATGGCCAAAATGAAAAGAAGATTAGTTCCTATACCTGAAAGATCACCTCAATGACAGGGACTAAGGACTAGTATTGTCTTATTTTTCTGCTAAGAGTAGAATATGCTCTTTAGCTGTATGGTGTTCCTCTTTTTTATTTGAATAGAGAGATTCAAAAGCAGTGAAAGTGCTCCTAATGTAAGAATTCTGTGGCACTCAGCATGATCAAGACATGCCCTTTCTCTAGGATAGCTAATGGCATGGGAGAAGATGAGAAACATAGTTTCAAGTATTAGTGCTGATGGCTCAGTCATACCCACTGCAATTGACCTTTTGGAATATCAACTAATTTGAGACCCAAAAGCAATATGTTTCCTCTAAAATTCTCTGTGCCTGATTATTATTATTACCCCAGATTGAACGTTTCTCTCCCTCTGCAGCTGGAATTTTAATTGTCTGTTCTGTCTCTGTAACAGCTGCTAAGAAGCTTTGCTCTTCCCCTAACTGCTCCCTTACTTCTACATAGTACCAAATGCAGTTAAATTTTGTTATCCCCACATGCTTATTTTTCATCTCATTTCAATTCATTTGACTTCTTAAGAAATGGGTTGGGCCTTAATGTGTTTTAAAAGTGTTGATGTTTTTCTCAGATTGACAAGTATTGACATACAAGCATGTTGAAGCTTTGTTTGTAGATGGCATCTAAATGCAGTGAAGGCACACCACTCTTCATTCCTTGGCATGTTGAACTTTGCTAGATTTGTGAAAGGAAAAAAAAAAAAGTTGCCTTGTATATGTATGCTGTGACAGCATAGGGAAAGCTGGACCTAGAAGATGAAGAAGATGACTTATTGATATTTCAGCATTATAAGCTGAAAATGCTTTTCAGTATAATCATCTACACTTTCCTTCTTGGGTTGAACATTATCCCCCCTTGCTCAAAACTGAATGGTCTCTCCTCTTGGAAGGCCAGCAATGTATCCTTTCCAGGCATCTCCTGCTCAGACTCAAATTCTGGGATCTGTTCCAGGGATTCATGGTGCGATTTGGAGGATGGCCAGCACACACATTGTGCTGCACATTTCCTTATCTGAAGAAGCAGCTAGCAAATGTTATAAGAACAAGCCCATTTTTTTCTCTGTTCATTTGATTTTTCAAGTTGCAATGCTCCTGTGTCTCTAGAGCTGATTGGAAGGTCTGAGAAAAGACTGTAAAGAAGCCAGTCATGAATCTGTGTCCTAAATATTGACTTTGGCTACTAATAGGAGAATTTAGATACAGGAGCAAGTGCTCTTATTGGCTGCCAAAGGACAGGATTAGTACATTTACTAGTAAGATAGGACTGACAATCTGATTCACAGAGAAAATACATCTGGGCTGACCTTATGTGTGTTGGCCATCTAGGAAAGCAAATAATCAAGGCCAATGAAATGAAAAGGGTCATCAATAAATATTTGGTTATTGTTTACAAATAACTAATATTTCATGTTTGTACAAACAGTGAGGCCCTGCCTGTAGTCTGTGATTCCTGATTGGAAACTGTAGATCAGCAGTGATGAGGAATGGCATGCTTAATGGCTGCTCTGTAGACACTGAAGGCAAACTATGTTAAAATGGAAGCACAATTTCTCCATCAGCAAATGTAAGTTAACTATTTTTTTTACAACCTCATTTTGAATATGGGTAAATAGATGATTTTTTAAAAAAATGTTACACACTAATAGTTTTCTATGTCCTCATTTATTTTATACTGCCTCTCCATGTTTTAGAGAAGACTAAAATTTGTTGCTCAAAAATGGTAGATTTTGCCTGCCCTATATTATCTATCTTATGAGAGGTAACAAACTAAAATCACTTTTCAAAAACTAGTAAATACTTAATTTCCCATGAAATTAAGGTCTTTGGACCACTTAATATTTGAACACTGGAATCTGAACATTCTCAAAATCTTTAGTTACTTTTGAGAAAATCATATGTCATAAATCAGAAATCTGATTTAATGAGCTCATAACTTTGTTAGGAATAGTAAAGTTATTTTGGAAAGTGTTGAAGATAGAGTATCACCACTATCTACAGTAAATCTGATGGTAAAGTCTGAACCCAACCCAGCAAACTGCAGAAAATCCCAGGTACCCCAGTTCCTGGGACAAACAGGAACTGGCCAGGAACTTAGAACAAGGAACCCTGTAGCACTGTTTGGTAAATAAGGTGCAGAGGAATAGAAGTAGATATGCAGAGTGAGCAAGCTATACCCCTGAAATTGGAAATAATCCTCCTGCAGACTTCTCAGGTCAGCTCTTTGCTTGGGATGAAGAGCTCTTTGGTTGTCTTGTAAGATGACATCTAAAGATGTCTTTTAGAAGGTACATCTGTAATCCCAGCAGTAAAACCACAGGATCACATCTTGCTTTCTGTGAAGCAAAACCATCCAATATGAAAATGGAGCTTTGCTCCTTCCTTTCCAAGCTGTCTCATGTCAATTCATAGAAGTATATCTGTGAGTGAATGTTATCAGGACATGTTATCAGGACGAAATGACATAAGCACTGATACACATCAAATACCCTGACAATCAAATATGAATATCAGAATGCCATATTTTGCCAACTTCCAGCTTCCTAAGCACCTGTTCTTTTTATGCCACTTGCTCCTCTAAAATTCAAGCATGCATGTGAGCCTCCTGTAAGTAATCCATGTTATGCAGAAGACTACAGACTGAGAACAGTAGCAAGTGTCTGTTGAGGACACAGGTACTTTTGTAGATCTTGGCCTGCATCATTGTGGCTAATGTAAGTGAGACATGCTTGCATATGGCTCTTCTGAAAATTATATTTTACAAATTAAACTGGGAATCCTGTGATTTAGTAGTAACTATGGCAGTAGCCTGTAAAAAACAGCAAAAGTACGCTATGCCTGAAATACAGGCTAAGAAACTACTAATTTGAATGGCACATTTAATTCCAGATATAAATAGGATATCTATAATGTTTTGATATTTAACTATGTGCTTATGGGGAAGAAAAGCAGATCAGAAAAAAAAATCTCAGACAAAGTCTTTACTTTTCCAAAACTAGTTCAGATAACTGAACACACAGGAAGGATTATGTCTGGATTCTAAAGAATCAACTGTGTAGTTCTGTGAAAACAAAAATTTATTGGAAATTAATTAGGTAAACGGAACTTAAAACCTTGTTATACATAAAAGGCATGTATAACAAATCCTTATTTGAATGCAAACATATTTTTTCCAATGCAAGTAATGTATGAGGATATGATTTTGTGTCTTCTGAATACATCAATGACAGTTTACTTTCTGGAAATGTCATACATAAAGAATAAAAGAATGTAAAAAAGTTGTGAAAGAGAAATCAGGCAATGTATGAACAGTCTCAAGTGAACTGAACTGTGCCAATGGACAGATTCTGACTGAAACCAAAATTTGACCCTTTAAAACTTTGGCAGATATTCCTGTTGGAATTACACCATTTACAGGGGGGTGAGGGAGGCGAAGAAGAGGCCATTGAGAAGGAAGAGCTTTGGATGGTTATGATGCCGTGACTCAGCTGCATTTAAGCAAACAAACTGCATTTAACAACACTGAGTATAGGTCTCTTCCAAACTACTTTATGAAGAGGTATAACCTGCATGTCTGAAAGGTGACATCTGTGTCACCCCTACATTTATGAATATCAGAAGGAATACTACTTCTGTCTATGGAGATATAGCATGCATTTTAAGTGAGAAAAATATCCAGTTCCTGCAGAGTAGTGTATTTATACTTCATTTATGAAGAAGTTACTTACAGAGAGGATGAGCAAAAGCCCCGCCATTGATGTCCCCAGTTCCTGGCCTTCCAGAAGGAGAGTGCACAAAGTTTGCCAACAGAACTTCTGATTCTGTACTGACCAACATCAAGTCAATTCCACTGATAGCCCTTCAACCAGCACAAAAACACATCACAGTTTCTTTATTTAAGGAAAATATAAAAGTCCTTGTAAGTGTACAGTTTACAAGTAGAAATTCACACAAAATAAATAAATTAATAAAAAGGAAAACAAAGACTTAATGAGGAGATGCAGTTAAAAAATATGTTTTTCTTTTTCTTTCCTTTAATGTTTGAAGTCTCCATTAAGATTTTCCAAAACAATGACATGACAACATGCAAGAATCAAATGACAAGCTGTAATTTCCGTGGTGATGCACAGAATAAATTACAGTCGGAAAACAGTTTTTTAAGGAAAAGCCTTTTCAAACTTTGGTGCAGACAAAGCGACTGGATGGCTTAAGAACTAAAGCTTTGATTTAAACCTCAAACTCGTATGTGTGAAAGTTTAAGTATGTATTTAACCAGCTTTTCAAGCCATATAAACTGATACTCCATCTTTAAGCATAAAAAAGAAAAATTAAGAGATTTTTCTTCAACCATGCTACCAAAGCTAGGCTCAGAGGGATAATGTGATCCACCACAGTTCAAAATACACATAGAAGACCCTGCTCACCCCTGCCTCTAACTACTTCACAGAATTTGTTGTGATGAAAACCATTTTCAGTAAGGAACAGTACAGTTGTCTCATGCATATCTGGGGCATAGTAGCTCAGTGAAAATCTCTGCTTAAGGATAAAGCAACATTCTCAAAGGCAAAGAAATGTTAGTATGAAGTTAAATTCATGCAAAAACAACATATCCTCTACTATACTCATTTAAGTATGCAATAACACCATAAATGTTGTAGCAAAAGTATAATTTACCCATGCTTAGTATATTGGAGACATTTTGGTTTCTCATTGGATAAAAACAAAAAAATATTACTTCTCAAATTTTCTAGAGCACAAAAGAGCCAGCAACTGAAGTTCCCCAAATTCTTCTCTTTCACAAGTATATCCTGTAAATTGTAGAGCCTTCCAAGCCAGGGCTCTGGACTAGCTGCATAACTATTTTGATACCATGCAGTTGGTGCATCAAAAAATGTAATGTTAACAAAATTTAAAATTAGTAAGTCTGATTGCTTTTCTGTGCTGATCGAAGATCTTTGCTGAAAATGCAGATCTTACTTACCAGCAGTTCCTATTTCTCACAATAAGCTCTATTACAGATATTTTCAATAAAAACTGATCATTTTTGATAAACAGTAAATAAAACCCACACTCTTTTGTCTATACAGTGATGCTAAAAGTTTCTTCTCAAGTGAAAACATTATATAAAGCTCTTCCACCATTTTCTTCAGATCAGAATAACAAAAAACATTATTTTTGTTCTGCCAGCAATACTTTTTCTATTTTGTTATAGATGGAATACACAGATAGCATACACTACATTCTTTTGCAAAATTATGTCGAATTAATTTTGGTTAAGAAAAAAGTCACTGTTGAAATGTTGACATTTCAAAGCTCTTTGTTTTAAAGGATTTGAAATTAACATTGTTTACTGTGATTTATGGATGAAAGTGGTTTAAAAATAGAAATCACACATGTTCTATTGAAGATCTGGCTTTTAATAAGCATTAAACTACATGATTATATATATTTCCTAGGATTTAAAAGTAAAAATTAGAAAAGAATAAGCAAAAGCACAAATTTTAGTGAGATTTTTCAATATTTCAAGGATAGCTATGGTAGCTTTAGGGTGAAATTTTATAATTTTTTAATTTCTTAATGTAATTTACAAAAGCAGTGGTGCAGTTTCCCAAGAGTGCATACTGTTAAAAAATGCAAACACATTCACTCTGCAGAGCTGAAGAAAAATGCTTACTTTTTTTTTTTTTTTTTTTTTTCCCTTGGATACTGGAATTTGAACTGCAGGGGGAAGTTCCGTTTGAGGAGCATTGTAAGCACATTGGATTCATTGGGTATGGCCTATTGCCTCTGCAAGTGACATGGATTTTCTCCTGCGGTGGGACTGGCTTTCCCACCACAGGAGAAAAGGCATGAAGAGGGGATCTCACTGCATGTCATTTGCAGTGGTTGGACTTGCTGAACACATGCAAATTACTAGCAAAGATGCAGGACCAAGCAGCTGCGCAAGTCAGATGTGTAAAGATCCACTTTAGCTGAGGCAGTAGAACATTTTTTTATTCTCCCTCATGCCAGACATAACTCCAACTAAAGTAGTATTCCCAATTAATTCAAAGACAGAAAAAAAAATCATTTGTCTCAAGGTAAACTTGGAAACAGCAGCCCCATCCCTCAGATAAATCTTTGTGTCTAAATCAGGAGTATGAAACTAAGATGTGAGCCCAGTTTGAGTGTAAGAGAAAACTATAAGAAAAAGTTGTAAGATTATAATTTAATAGTCTTCCAAGGTCTTGAAGAAGATCATACTAGCAGCTTTCAAGGATCCAATGCTTTATTTGATTCTGATTTATTGCATATTCAAAATCTCTCAAGACTGCTCTAGGGACAGCTTTGGCTCAGCTTGAAGAATATGTTTCTACTGGCTAACATTTGGCATTGAAAAATAATCCCAATATTTATTTGCAAATTCTTTGGAGAGCAGAGAGGCAAAATAAATCCTGAGATTTTTAGGTGATTTTTTTTTTCCCCTCCTACAAGCCAGAATGTCTCCATATACAGGTTTTTCCTTTGAAATTGCCACTCTTTTGCTTTCCATTTCTGGGGGTAGAAGTGTATTATCTTTCCCAGGGAAAAATTAAGAGAGCATTAGCAACACAACTTTCATAAAAGCATCACATGGGTAGTGCAACATTTGCTTTCCACTGGAAGTATGTGTCCACCTGTGTGGACAGATGTTCTAGAAAGAACATAAACACTTTCAGATACAGAAAAATGCTCTATTAGGCAGCCTACTTGCCTCAGGTCTTTTCGACTTTTGCGTCAGGAATCTCGTCTTTTCAACAAATTGAGAAAAAGAGTTAAATGAAAATGCTGAAAGTCATAGATGCCTGACATGGTGGCTGCATGTATATTAGTAAAGTAAATAGCATCAGGGACTGTTCTCTGGAGCTGGCACCAACTAGCATATCTGACTGTGTCCATTGTCCACACTACTAAATTATTCTTAAATTTGATACTATTTTTAACCTCAAAAAAGGAAGCCAATACAAAACCTACTTTTTGGAAATGGTTTCTGGTCCCTTCTAACTACTCAACATTTCTCAGGATTTTTTGGGGACAGTGCTGGTCAGCCCAGGCTAGAGCATGTCAGGATCAATTTAGACAATTTAGCATAAAATTCCAGTTATGTTCTAGTGCCTAAGCATGTTCCCTGGCATTGTTCATCTTACCAGGAGTGACATAACTTGAGAGTCTAACCTGAAATGAAGAAATACATTTTAACATAGGTTAAAAGTTTTGCTAATGGTTCTGTATATTAATAACAAGCCCTTATTCTGAGGGCTGTTTAGGGTGTTTAGCTTGGAGAGGTTAAATGCAAGTCCTGTGAAAGCTGTGATTCTGAAACTGAGAGCAGTGTTAATGAAATAAAGAAGGAACCCCCTCCTTCCTATAAACAGTGCTATTGAACTTTTTTTTTTTTTTTTTCCACAGAAAACAAAGCAACAACCAATGATTTTAGAAATGTTGACAGTTTGAAGATACTTTTTTATTGTGCAAACAGTAAAAATCGACTTTAAAATGTTAAGAAAATTTTGTCTAGCACTTCTGTTAAATGTGACATCTTACCACTTGGTATGTGATACTCCTGGATTCTTTAGGTTGTACAATGTTTCTTTATTAATTGCTTTCTTCTGTTGTGGTTGATATAAGTTCCAACAATCTGTAAAACAAATAACTGAAGGTCAGATGCTAAAACATTTATCATAATTAAAATCTCCACACGCTTGGTCTTTTTGTTTTGAAATGTAACCTCTGTTCCTAGATCATTTATTGTTTCTGTTGTTGTTGCTTTCTCTTTCATTATTTGCTAGCTGAACTCATTATCTGTAATTTAAGAGCAATTAATTTTTATTAAAGTATAATTACGGAAATCATTTTCTTCCTTCTAATGCAATCTTTGTTAAACTAAACTCAATAAAGAAATCCATACAAAATAAACAAACTAATGAAGAATAATATTTGTTTTGCAAAAAATGATAGCATCCAAAATCAAGAAAAGAGACACTTGCTGCCCCTATGAAGTTGTATACCTGCACTCCTGCTGATAAAGAGAATCATCTCTATGTTATTTATTTATTTATTTATTTATTTATTAAAAAAGGAAATAAAATAAAATCCCTTCTTTGATCTTGGAATGCCTCCCCTGCTGAGTTGGGATTGATCTTAAGAAGCACTTGTTTTAACTCTTTGCTACCTTTGAGTCTGTTTATGTGCTGAGAAAGAGACTGGACAAGCCATTTATTGCACTTACACAGGTATGTCTGGGCACATTTAGCTTGGAGGTTGTGTTTTCAAGATCAAAGCAAGACAAAACAAGAGTTTACCTTTATCTTCTGCATTTCTTGCATTGCTACACCACTCACTGTTCACAGTTCCCCAAACAGTAGCATACTATTGAAAAAAATATCCCCCGTGTCACTGAATCTAGTTCTTGCTATTGTAGTTGACCACATCATAAAAAATCTTTCACGGATTTAACAACCAGTCTTTTCAAACTATTAATACTGTCCCCAAAAGTCACATTAGAATTGAATTCTTTTAATAGCTTAAATTTGCTTTGAATTTGTGGCCTGCATTTAATCATGGCCAGTTTATCCCCAGTTGCATTTGTGCCAGCTGGAGTCTTTAGCTTAGGTAGATTTTCCTTCCCTGTATTGTTTTCTATCTCTGAGTTTCCATCTTTAGCTAAAAAGTCAAATCATTCTCACTGAGGTTTCTGAGACCTAGTTAAACAATGCCATGACAGACAAAATAATGTTGGTACTTTAAGCAGAAGATTGGACTATGTGATCATTTCAAAGTCACTTTTCTGTGATACTTGACTAGGAAAAGAGACTGAAGTTACATCAGTCTCAGAAACATATTAATTTCTATTTCACCTCCTAAATCTAAATTAAAGGCTGCATCTGCACTGGGGAAAACAAACAAACAAACAAACAAAACAACAAAAACAACAACAACAAACCTTTTACTTTTAGATATCATATATTAATTGTATAAACCCTTTACATGACCTCTTGCTATTTAGTACAGTATACAGAAGCTGACAATATCATTAAACTAAATAAAGTTTCTGCTTTGAGCATCTACAAAAACCTAAATTTTGGCTTGATTTCTAATATGCCATGAAAAAAAAAAAAATCCCCAAACCATTATTCTTGGCTAAAACTAAGAGAAAAGATGTTGGGTAGGTCTTTTATTTTGACATTTCAGTATATTTTAGCAATTTAAGGAGTTGAAACTGCAGGTTAAAGATCAATGCTAAACTTACTGTAAAGGTCATTTCCTTGAAAAAGCTTTTAAAACTCAAGAAACACTTATGCCAGTATCCTCCTTCATACAGAATGAAGAAAAACATGACACAGCTGAGCCATCTGCCCCAGATGAAATTTAAAGGCTTCTTGCACTTATAAATGTGACTTGTAATGCAAGTTTGCTAGTTAAAATTTCCTTTATAAATCTGGATGAAAAAAGAACAAATCTTGCCAAAGCAGGTTCATTTAAACACCTTCATTTAAAGACTCTTTGTATTATTCAGCAAATTTTAGTCATAACTCAGTTCCTTCCCACAATGGAGTCTGGAAAGAAAAATATGGTTCATTTAAACACCTAAGACTCTTTGTATTATTCAGCAAATTTTAGTCATAACTCAGTTCTTTCCCACAATGGAGTCTGGAAAGAAAAATATATTATTATTCCTCAGACCTTTCCATTTCAGGATTTTCTCAAGAGGAATCTCTAACGATTATATAGAAGTTATTAGTAAATGTTATGTTTATGATTAGAGTTTATTTTTTTTTCCTGGGTTTATATAGTAATTCAAGAAACAGTTGGGGATTATACTGGGAAGAGATGTTCAATGGATTATATGTGCTGATATATTTTTAGTAGCATGCTACAGGACAGAAGTTTTGGGAGGGTGAAGTTTTCATTTTCCTCCAGGAAACTTAGTTTTTTCAATACTGTAAACAGAATCCTGACTGCTGACTCCTACCAAGCCCACTGAGCAAGAGTTGCTGTGGTTGGCACTGTTCTTCAGACACAATTTTGAAGCTATAGGGATATGATTAAGAGTTGTCATTAATTCCTTAGATCTGCCACAGTCTAAAGTTTCCCCTGACCTTTTCCTCCATTATTTCTACTTGCCTATATTGTTTCTGCAGTCCTCATTCACATCATTGTCTTTGATTTGGCTCTTTTTTACTGAATAACCTTTAATATGCCTCAAAATAGTCCGGGTAAAGTGGCAAAGAAACAGCAATTACTGAAACATCAAAGCATATTTCATGCTTCTCTTATGTAAATTCAGCAAAATCTTTGTCATTTGCAGTCCTCCTCTTTTATATATAGGTTCCATTGAATCCTTTGTTATCATTTAACATGCTTGCAGAACTCCTTCTTATCCAAGTAAGTTTTTATCCAGATATAATTTGCTTTCCATCTTCTGCATGCTTTTATTAGAATCCTGTGGCTGAATTTTGTTCCTCAGAAAATATGCTTAAAGTCTGTGGGATCACTATTTTAGTGGTTGTTTTTTGTTATTGTTTTTGCTAGGTTGTTTTGATTTGGTTTTGGTTTGCTCTATTTATTCATTTATTTATTTATTTTTCCCATAGGTCTCTGTATGTTAGCTTATATATATATATATATTTTAGGGTATTCATGCAATGACTGTAAATTTGTACTTACTGCTATAATGGATAAACATAGGATTTGGAGGGAAATATAAACTAACAAAACCTTAGTGGTAGTCTTGGAACAATAATAAACCTTGATCTTGGAAAGCTTGTTAAAATACTCACACGTTTGAAGTTAAATATGCACTTAGATCTTTGCAAAGGCAGGGATGAAATAGAATAATTGGCCCAAATAGAAAATAATAAAACAAATATTTTAAGAATACTACACATAATAATGGTATATGAAACAGTAATAAATGAAATCAAATATCAAAGTTTTCTTAGCCTTTCATATTAATCAGTGTGTGAAGACATACTTACATAGTTGTATATTAGAAATCTGTGTTTGCCTAACCAAATGCATTCATTAGTCCTGTCAAGAATGCATTCATCCATTCTTGTCAAGGGGATGACTGCTGGATTGGAGTACTGAAAGCTACCGGTCATTGTTGTAAATTAAGCACACAATAAATTTTAAATTTTATTTTTCAGGGCCCTGTTGAAATGTATTTTATCTCCCAAAAGTTACTGTTTGACTTGCCTCTGTAAAGCATAGTGAAAGGAGTCCCAGGCATCTCCCAGGACTGTTAATGCTGTTGCAATAATATATGAAACAAAGAACATCACAATTGTTTGTGAGGGAAACAGAGATCCAGCAGCATTCGGTTTTAAATAGGCTGTTGCTATTAAATGCAAATCAACTATGGTAATCTTCTTTTAAATAGTAAACAACAGGAGGCAAAAACACTCATGTGGAGCCCTCCAAAATGAAGCTTTCTGAGTGATTCTGTCTATCGTTTTGTATATCTAATAACTTCAGAAAATAGTGTGCAGCCACATCAATAATTTCAGTTTCTGTGCATGGCTTTCTAATTTCAGTAGGGGGCACCCAATCTAGGGACACAACATGTGTCTATGCAGCAACTCGAAGTGGTCCTGAAGATAGCTGGAATGCTGCTGTTAGCCTCAAGGGGAATGGGGATTTAGACCAAGGCACTCAAACAAAGACAACAGAACTTCCCAAACTTCTCTATATGCATTTTACATACTCTGCATTTTTTGCAGTTCACAGATATTCAGTTATGAAAGATAAAAGTTGTCAACATATGCTCCTCTGGAGATTCATTTTTTAAAAAATTATTATTATTATTATTATTATTTTTCTGTATTAAGTCACTACTTAATTCTAATTTACTAGCCATTTCTAGAAAGAAAACATTAAGCTTTAATCCTACAACACCTAGGGCATGGACATTCTTTCTCTACATATGATAAAAAGCGACTGCTCCAGAGGCCATTCTGTTCCAATAGGGTGTCTGCAATAGTGCGGTGACTTGCACTTCAGGTTTCACTGGTGACAGAATAAGGTAGGTGGTAAGCTTAGTTTAACTGTAAAATGCTTACCTGGATAAAGCAGAAGATTTTAAAAATCCATTTACTTCAATACTTCAATGAATAGTGATAGAGTATAGAACATGTTTATGTTAATATAATTTATTCAATTTCATTGTAGTTTCTGTGGATCTACACAAGTGCTAGTCACAAGCAAATGCTTTCTTCCTGGAGGCACTCTGATATTATTAATTTATCTTCATGTTTTGATTGCAGGTTCAAGAAAATCCATACTCATCCAATGCAATTTATCACTGGACTGTATATGTTATCCTATGCAAAATGAATGTGCTAGGAAGAAATGGCTTAGCAAAGGGCTCATTTAGTACCAGAATCACTTATTTGTAGATTTGACCTCATTACCCTTTCTAAACAGGAAAAGTGTTCAAATCCTTATTAATAAATGAAGAATTAAGAGACAAAAAAGGCAAATGTTTTGATTAAAGCCAGGCAATAATCTCCAGTGGAAGACTGGAACCCCAGCTTTCCAAGGCTTAGGCCTGTGTCAGTAACTGTTACTTGTATGTACATTTGTTGTTCCTAGAATGAGACAAATGTCATAGGTATAACTTTTTTCTTTTCTTTTCTTTCTCTTTCTTTTTTCTTTTTTTCTGAGAATGCGATACCTATCCTAAAAAACCTGTGTTATAACTTAGTTGATGGGTTTCCCCACTCTTTTCTTCCTTGTGCACAGTCTTAAATTTGACTTCTCTGCAGTTATTTGTCTATTCTCTCTGCTCTCTGCTTATATACAGAGACTTAGCTTATTTTTCTTTTTGCCCAGTCTCTGCTCCATTTTCACTCTATTTTTCATTATTAATTTCACTTTCCATCACATTATCCATTCCTGCAGGTGAAATGAGTGAATACATAAAATAAAAACTCCATAACACTAAATTCAGAACCAATAACATATCAGTGACTTTAGCGTTATCGTAGACAAAATGAAAATGCCTGTCCTCAGCTGTAATTCATTATTCTCCTAGGCATTTGGTGCAAGTTATTAAACGTGATCATTTCAATGAATCAACTGTTTCCCTTTTGTGTATGGCAAATCATTCTCAGAATAAGAAGGAAGGACTAATGCCAGTCACTAGTCAGCTGTCTGCTCAATGATATGAATTCGTATAATGTGAAAAAAAAAGTCACTAAGTTGGAGGTAAAAGTTGATAACATTGCTAAGTGAGAAACCAAGGCTGCCAAAAGCACTACATGACCATATTTCACTGTTAAAAAAAAAAAAAAAAAAAAAAAAAAAAAAAGTGTTGTAGCATTTTGTCTACTTCACATCATGCGTTTTATCACATTGTGGGTTAACCCCAGTAGACAACTAAGAACTACAGAGTTGCTCATTCACTTCTCCCCTCTTCCTTCCCACTCCAGTGAGACAGGAGAAGAGAAAAGGAAAGGTAAATGTAAGAGAAATTTGTAAGCCAGGAAATAAAATGTTTAGTAAGTGAAGGAAAAGTGAAAGAAGAGAGAAAGAAAATAAAACAAGTGATGCAAAGGCAATTGCTCATCACCTCCCTGTGCCCAGCCAGTTCCTAAGCAAATGATGGTGAAATCTTAAATCACCCCCCTCTTCCCTTCATATTGCTGAGCATGATGTTGTATGGCCTGTAATATCTCTTTGGTTAGTTCAGGTCATCTGCCTGGTTGTATCCCCTCCCAGCCTCTTGTGCACCACCAAGTGGGGGATGGAGCACAGAATAAGAATAAGAATAAGAAACTAGGAAAGTCTTGATGCTGTGCAAACATTGCTTAGCCATAGCTAAAATGTTGGTGTATCAGCATTGTTTTGGTCACAGATCTAAAACATAGTGCCATGCTAGCTGCTAAGAAAGAAATTAAATCCATCCCAGCCAGACCTAGAACATCACATTATGCTGATGATATATTGTACATCAGATCCTTGCCCTTTAATACAAGTATTCTGAGAGTGATTCGCTCTCAGAATATAAGAATATATATCTTTTCAGCATATGCTGAAAAGTTTAAACTTACTGGTAAGTTTACTTCAGACCTGGCTTTCTCTCTCTATATAAGAAAGACTGGCTCCATTGCAGATCTATAGTCTAACATTCTCCAAAGGCATTAACATGGATGGATATATGCTAGAAATTGAAATTTCTCACCCAAGTAGCAAAGAAATGCAGAGCTGCTTAGCTTTTCAGAGCAGTCAAGATCAAGATGATTATATGATCCTATATGCTTCTAGGCAAAGAAGTCTCCTGTGGGTATATTAGTGATATTTGCAAATGAAGCCTCAAAAAGGACCAGAACTCATATTGAATAATTAAGGCTCTTTCAGAGAAACATGTATGCATCGAAAAAGACATCTGAAGTTGAATTTTGAAAGTGTATATATTTTAATACTATTTTAATACTAGTATTTACAGCTATATTAATACATTATGCATTATGTGGACTCTAAGTATATTCAAATTTATTATATGTAGGTTATATATATATATCACATATATATATAATGTGATATTTATATCACATATAAATTTATTATATGTGAGGTTATGAGATTTTGTGGGGTGCAAATATTATCTGTATGGAGGTTTGTACATCCCATCTGTGAGGGCAGAATCAAGCCCTCAGGTCCTAAAAAACACAGGAACTGGGAATATGGCACTCCTTGTTCTCATGTATAGTAGCTGAGTGTCTTGAGAATCCTGCTGAGAATGTGGAGCCTTCCTGGGAATGGTTCATGCTCATAGGTAAAGTTTTATAGTCCTAAACTTCTGTTGTTCTTTCTGCAACTGGTGGAGGTCAGTCAGTAATTCTCTGACAAACAGGAATCCTGCTATTAGGTTTTAGCAGCTATTTTTTTAAATACTTGCTGATTGAGAAATGAAAAAAAAAGAAAGGAAATTCCAATATATGTTTATTAATTCACATAGTACCACTGTTTTTTTCCTTCATGATAAACATTGAACATATCAGAATACCTCTATCTTTTCTGAGTTTTGTCCCATTTCAGAATGAAATGAATGGCCATTTTAATTTATTTTTAATAAATATAATAAATATTTTTAAAAATTTTTATAAATAAATATAGTAAATAATTTTAAATTAATTTATTTTTTCCTGACCTACTGGTGCAAGCAGTTCTAGATGCGCTGAGGTCCTCTCCACATCAATCTTTTCTAACAATAAGTACAGGTCTAGATGGCATTGCTACATAAACAACAGTGACTGTGTAAGGAAAAACTAAATTAGTGCTTCTGTATTGCTTGTACAAGTACTAGTAATGCCAGGATATTAAAAGGAAGGCTCTTAATAATGTCAGTAACAAGGCAGAAATAGTATCATAGGATTCCCCAATATTTAATTAAATGTAATGTGGGAATAATGCAGTTCTGGCACCTCACCTTAGAACTGGCTGCTTGTATTGGCTTAGTGTTATACGCAGATGCTGCCCAAAATTTGTAGCAAGGTAATCATTGTAAACCTTCAAAGTAACTTCTAGGATGAATGCGTCTCTTGCTATTTGCATCGTTTTATCATTGAATTCTCAGAAAGTGGTAGGCAGCCTGAAGTCTAAAATCAGGAATTGCTAATTAGGGTACAGTATTGGAACATTAATCTGATAGCCTTACAGAAGAGGAGAACAGGCCATAATATAATCTCCTACAGTGCTACGTGATATGACAGAACTACAAATGATTAAACAGGAAGAAAGAGTAAGAGAAAGTTATTTCCTCTTACCCTAAAAAAGAAAGATTTTTTTTTCTGGGACAGCTGCTCTGGTTAACTCAAACTCACAAAGTAACTGATACATTGGAACAGCTAAGAAAAAGCTTTATATCTTTTAACATATATATATATATACTGCTTTTATTAACTTGGTTTCAGCATTTTCAGATATATGGTTCAATTAATCATGTTCTTTAATCCTTTCTGCTGTCAGTCATAAAGATAACTGAGTGATCTCATACTTGATCCTCCTTTGAGTGGGAGGCAAGACTAAATAACCTCCTGACATCCTTTCCAGCCTGAATTATTTTACGATTCTGTGATCTGAGACACCAAGGTATTCAATTCCTGTGCATGTGTCAATCCCAATTCTGGAAAATTATACACTTTTCAGCAAGCAAGACCTAATTCTTCTTCTCCAAAGATGCCTTTCTACACTTAGCAGCATGGACAGGCTTATGAACTGCTTTTGAGACACTGAGAGGAAATAGCTTGTCTGTGCTAAACTGTAAAACTCTGCCATCATGAATGAGGTTGGTCTCTAAGAAAGCTGGTAAAAAGCATTCTGTAATTACAAAAAAAAAAAAAAAAAAAAAAAAAAAAAATATTAAAAAAAAAATTTTTAATTAAAAAAAAAAAAAAAAAAAAAAAAAAAAAAGTCATGGAATTTACAGAGTTTCATGTAATCAAATTCTGAAAACACTTCTCAACTGTCTTTCTAATTTTATTGTCCAAAGAATATGTTTTCCGATGCCCATATCAGAAAGATCCAAAGCCTAGTTTCAAAACATAATTTTCAGTTTTGCTACATTTTAACTTAAAATTGCAGGCTCAGGTAGGTGACATGCATGGGGTGACACTGCTGCATGGCATGACATTACCAACAACACAAAGGGCTCCCCTGTAACAAAGTTTTTGCATTGCTGAGTTAGACATTTTCAAGAAAATATCTGAAGTCTTTTTGTTGACTGGGTAGAGCCAGCCTGAAGCAGCTTACCAAAACTTAGAATACTATTTACCTTCTCTGAAGGTCTTGAAGGTGCAGATGGAAGCTGTAAGTTTTGCTATTTGTGTGAAATAAAATTTATTTTCAATATTTATTATTATTTCATGTGTGTTCTATATCCCTGCAGTTTACAGTATGCTTTGTCTCCGCTTTTAATATCCTGTGGCAAAAGTGTCATGCTTTTTTTTTTTTTTTCCCATGCTATTCTACATTTGAAATTTCCAGAAATGACCTTTTTAATGGTATTAATTTAACGAGCACAGACTGAAAGAATTTAGCACATTTAAATTTACAGAACTTTTTGGCCATAGACAATTCAATTATGTCTGAATTTTATTCCTTTATCATTTTATCTTGTGTTTTTACTGGCTTTATTGTTAATTCATTGCATAGTTCTTATTTATGTTAGATCAGCTGCCATTTTTTAATTATTATTTTTTTAAGTACATATTTTCATTCAAATAAAATTATATCACTTATAATTGTGTGTACATACCCATATTAACATTTAGTGTATTAGAAACTGATGAATGTGGTGCTTTTACGAGATACCATATAAAATATATATTTAATGACCTTTCCATCCTGTGGACAAATACTTTAGTTCAACACATTTGAGAAGAAGCTAGCTATATTCACTTTGGCTATTATGGTTTTTAATATCATAATTTGCAATTTTTAAAGTCTATCACAAATCCCGGTACACAATAGAGCTCCCACTGTATGTCAGGTAAATAAAATGTATTTTGAAAACTCCCTAAACACCTACTTTTCAACAGTGGTTATTAAGGTTATTTATAGATATTTCTATTCTCAGCATGCGGAATTCATAGCCACAGGAAGTCATAGAATAAAATATCAGAGCTGAATTTGAAAAGTAGCTGGCTTATTTTATGACTATAGTAATGTTTGTGGGCGGTACATTCTTTAACATGGCAAGTCTGTGCAGGTAGAAGTGCAAGAGTAGATTCATTGCCTTGAAGGAGAGGAACTTAAAATCAATCTTGTTGCTCTTCGCTGAATGTCATCTCATTTTTCATCATTCTTTTTGAAATATGATTGCCAGAGCTGAACAGAGAAATACATGAACACATTTTAAGTGCTTGTTAATGCTTTTCTCTACATTTATTCCAGATCCATGCTCCTATTAAGAATTCCCCAATTTAGTCAAGCTTCTTGTGTGTTATCCCTCTTTGTCAGCAGATCATGCAGAGAGTGTATGTACCACACATCATCTTTTCCCATGAGTCATTTCTCAGAAAAATTGCTGTGCATGACTCAGTTGCCATTATGACTTTACTTCCTAACATGCAAATATACACTTATCATCTTAGATCCACATTAGTGAATTATTCTTATTGTTAAGCTCTACCCTATTTTTTTTTTTTTTTTTTTTTTTTTGTCATCACCAAATTTTAATGGCAGTAGTGTTATTATAGATCTCTGCCAAAGGTAACTAATACCATTGAGCCAAAACTGGATCCTAAAAGACATCTGACTTCCCACTTTCAGTTACTTCAGGAAGTCTATTAGTCACCCACCATTAGTGATTCTCCACCATTAGTATGGGCTTTATTGATTTTATATAGTATTACATGCAGTGGTAAACTCAATAAAAAAGTCTTGCAGAAAATAAAACAGTTAATTTTTTCTAACTACACTACAGTCTCCTTTTTCAATCAGATTTTCAGTCCTGTAAAACTGATGACAAGTTTTAGGTTAGAGCAGAGTATTAAACACAGTTGACCAAATGTAGTGGGTTTACAGGGTGTTTTCACTTTCAATCCACCTTCCCACACTCCTCCCCCACCCTTTTCCCCAGCACATGCACATGCATACACAAAAGCATTTTTTTGAAAGCTTAAATCATATCTGGAAGTAAAATATTAGTATTGGTAGACTATTCACAGAATCACAGAATGGATGAGGTGTGAAGGGACCTCTGGAGCCCACCTGGTCCAACCTCTGCCCAAGCAAGGCCACCCAGAGCAGGGTGCCCAGGTCCATATCCAGGTGGCTTTTGAAGATCTCCAAGGAAGAGACTCCACAGCCTCTCTGGGCAGCCTGTGCCAGTGCTCTGTCACCTGCACAGTAAAGACATGTGTCCTGATATTCATGTGGCACCTCCTGTGTCCCGGTTTGTGTCCATTGCCTCTTGCCGTGGTGCTGGGTACCACGGAAAGGAGTCTGGCTCCATCCCATTAAAGTATTCATAGACTTTCATAATAACCCATCCCAGACTTCTCTTCTCCAGGCTGAACAGTTCTAGCTCTCTCAGCCTTTCCTCATTGGAGAGGTGCTCCAATTTTGGTGGTCCTCCATTGGACTCTTTCCAGTATGTATTCATCTGATCTATTACAGAGATACAGTATTACCTAAAAAGAATGTTTGTTTTACTTTTCCATTAGGTTCACAATGAAATAAAAGGTCTAACATATGGTCTGTAACTGTCCTGGCAACTATTTAAAATAGCAAACCCAAGTACAGTCTGATCAGCCTGCCACTGCTCTTAGCTGCTGCATGTACTGAAACGCTTATAGCTCATGCACCAGCCAATACCTCAAACCAACAACCTCTCCTCAAAGATTAGCTGAAACAGATGGACCTTCCTACATAAAACCAGAAATATATATTTTTAATGATGTCTTTCCAAGACTCACAGTGTGAGACCAAATCCTGTTATTTAAGAAATCATTATTACTTGCTGCAAATCTGTTTAATAAAATCTCACAGGCAATAAAGACAATAATATGTGAATGGGAGAGGAAAGATCACAAAATCCAGCAAATGAATTGCTACTTTAGGCATGTTATCCTTGCTGTGGAAACACCTACATGAGAAAATGAAGCCATTTAGAGAGACAAAGTCTCTCTAGAAGCCTCCTGTGTGGTCAGCTGGCCACAGCAGGATGGTGCAGGAGGGCTCACCCAGACGTGTTCCACACTTCAGCAGCTCAGAGCTCCAAAAGGCGCTGGGCAGATTGCCCCTCCATGCTTTTTGTGGCAAAGCTGGAAAATCTTCATATCCTCAGGGAACATGAAGAGCACAGGAAACTCAGAATGTTACTATAGACTTCTGACCACCAAGTCTGTAGCTTGCAGCTGGCCTGTTCATTGGAGTAGCAACTCCATTTACTGCTGGTAGCTGAGCAGATCTGTGTCTGCACTGGATATGTGTGCTCTTCTGAGGGAGCATGTGTATCTGGGCAAAGCCCTTTCTTGCTAAATTATCTGTAGTTAGATCATTTAGTTAGAAAATTGCACAGCAGTCCTAACAAATGTGTATCTTCTTGTTTCCAGAAGATCTATCTAATCAGTTGCCTAGAGAATACCTAAGGGACAACCCCACATTGATCCTGCTGGGCTGTGTCAGAAGAACAAATAAGAAACTGCATCACTCTGGCATGGAGTCAAGGAAAGAAAGATCCCTACTGTTTCGTTTCAGCACCCATGGTTGTTTCTGGTGACCACAATTCATGTAATGTGAAAGAAGTGGAATATAAATCTCCCCTTCCCTGACAAATGATTGTCAAGACCAGCACACAATCCAGTAAGAATCCTTTTTGTTCTCTTTTCCAGATCTCATGACCCTTACTGTGGCCCACCTCCATTTAGAAAGGTGAAAGAGGCACTAGTTAAATTTTCTTGTTACCCATAATTAGGCAAAAAATGTGTCTGGAGTTGACCAAGATTGAAAATGTGTGTCTTAAGTTTAATTTTCTAACTTTGTAGGTAATTGAAGAAACTATAAGACAATGTTTTCTACTGGGCATATCACTTCTGATGCATTCTAGGAAAGCTTAAATATATCCAGCAAGTAAGATTATTTAGGGAAGTGGGTAGAAGTTAGATATCACTATATAATATAGCGTATCTGTACATTTACTGTCTTTTAGCACTTGTGCGAGGCTTGTAGGGAATGTCTGTGATCCCAAATGTGGGCAATGAATAATAGAGATGCCTCCAGGACTGGCTGGCTGCAGCTGGAGTTTTCTGAGTTTCGGAATGGACTTCCTGAAAATACATTACTCTCTTTTAAGTACCTAAGTGTGCTCTCTGGATCTCATTCATAGGCTTAATTTGCAAACCTGAATTATTAAATTAAAAAAAATATATATTTAGATAGGTTAGTTAGAACTAGAGTAGTTCCATCCAGTGTCTCTGCAGCTTTTCTTTAGTGTGGAACAGCAACTTTGCCTCCTCAAAAAGCTGGAAAACAATTAGAGGAGGTATAGATGAGGATGTCATGGCATCCATTCTGACAGTGAAGCCCAGACATTAATATTTTATTTTATGCTATAGGATAGTTTTGAAGCACTTCAAGATGTGCACACACCTGTAAGAGATCTTCCCAATGGCACTTACTTAGGTCTCCTATGGCAGTCCTACATGTTTGCTGCACTGAACTCATGTTCTGATTTGTGAAGGGCAATAATTTTGTAATGAGATTCCTTACTTAGTATATTAATTAACAGTGCCTAACATTTATTATTAATCTGCATCTGTATTTCTCCATTCATGTATTCAGAAAGACGCAAAGCATGAGCTCCCTGCCAATTTTAAATATGAGAAAAGACTGTGCTGTTTGACTTCTTGTAGCTGAAGAGAATTGTCATAATTTATTTAAGTAATTTGTATAAAAATGTTAGCATAAGAAAAATATCAAATTTACTTATCTGAAGATATTTGATGTTACACAGGATTTCTATTTTTTCAGAGCTGTACAAAATATACTGAAAACACAACACAAATGTAAGTTACACTTAGAAAAATATATTGATTGCAGTACACAGTTCAATCATAACACTAATGTGATTCCCATTACCAGACTCTATAATATGCTCTCCATCAGGATGCTTGGCACCCCCAGTTGCAAGGGAAGGACTATATGGCTTGATGCCAGTTCCAGCCTGTTCTTCTCTTCTCTTCAAAATTCTTTCGTGAAGTGTTTAGTTTTTCTACTCTATGTTGGGTTGAGCCATATATTCCCTCTCCCTGTAACTCAGGGAGTAATGCTTACACCACCAGCTGATCCACTGAAATGACACAACTCTTCATTTAAAACTGTCACTCCCCCAGTCCCCTTCGTATAGAAATAAAGTTAGCTTCCTTTCCAGCAGCTGTGGTCAGGCACACCCTGCATTATTCCCTGAGTTTCATAGGCACATCACCCTTGTCCATCTCCACTGAGCCTTCTTCTGGTGTTGGGGTTTATTGGTCAGTTACAGGAGGATTCAACAAAATCAAAACTCTCTGTTTCTGATGCCAGATAGGAGCACATTAACAAGAAACCATTACAAGTCATTGGGATGCCATGGAATAATTTTTCCCTGTGGTTGTTTTCGTGGTGGTGAAAGAACATGATGACTTAATTAGTTCAATAGGAAGAAGAAAATGACAAGAAATATACCCTCAGTTCCTTTGGTTTCACTCAGTAATTCTCAGGAATATGAGTTTCGGTGACCACGGATATGACTCTTTCCTTTATAGAGATTAGTCCAAGTTCAGAGGCTAGTAATGTTAATATTATTTATGATTTTGGCCAGGATAGGACCCATGACTTGCATGCTTAATGAAAACCCTGTATGAATTTGTCTGGATTAATCAAAAGAACTTGGAACTATACAGGGAGATTTGTATCCATATTCTCAAAGCTAGATTTCTTTATAAGCTTCTACCCCAGATCTTGGTTCACAAAAACATCTAGATTCCTGTTCTGAAAAGCTAAATGATGACTTGTGCTGGGTAATTTTAACTGAGAGTAGACTATTTTGGTTAATGTAAAGAGTATGTGATGGCTATTATGACAAGCAGTTGAAGCTTTTTCCTCCTAGTGTGGCATATACTAAATTTGATATTTGGATAGCGAGTGTCAGTTTGAGAGTCTGATGTCTCTTCCACATAACAAATCTAGCTTTCTTTGATTTTAAGATTCTGTACAGATGAAGTATACATAGATAGTTAGGTAGACAGTTTGACAAACACATACATGAATGAATGTTATATTGTTAAATGTGTAGCATAAGATATTCAGTCTTTAACCAGCTTCTACAGCTGGAATATTTACATGCTGAAGGTCATCTGTGAACTGGGAGACTCACAAAAAAAACAACACCCCAAAACCACCAGCACCAGCACCACCAACAAAACAAAACAAAACAATCAAAACCAACCAAAAAAAACATCAAACCCACAAGGACAACAACAGTAACAATTCTTTCTTCTCTCTTCTCTTTCTTGATTAAATATCTAGTATAGCTTTATGTCTTATGCAAGAGTACAATAACTAGATGCTTTTTGGTTTTGTCGGTATCTTGGGACAAGTCATGAAAACAAATCCATCTCCTGTTCAGCATGAATGAGCTATATGGAATATTTTGCTACCATGGGTCACACAATTCTTTCAATCAATGTTTGCTTGGGCATATGGTTTTATAGGGTACATCCAGATAAGTCAGGCCAACATTTCTGGGCTATTCAAACAGCCATTTTTATAATAAATTTCCTCTTTCCTTCACCATCTGATACAACGCTATACCTATAAGAGAGCTAACTCTAAGTGAACTAGTTTATCTGCACCGGAGAGTAGTATAGAGCTGAGTTTCTGCTTCATAGAAACAATATTCCTACATCAGCATTGATGTCCAATGGATATGGTTGTGAGTATCCCCTGGAGAGAAGGATTATCAGTCCAATCTACATCACTACCAGTTCTGAACCTACTTCATTGAGAGCTAGCTGGGGATCTCCATGGCGACATACCCAAAGTGTACCTCTATAGCATGTGCATTTGGCTGAAACACAGATAATAATAGCTATGACCAACAAGGAAAGCATGACCTTTTTACTTCAAGGTAGCCTTTCCCACAGTGGTATATGTCTGTGAGTTTGCAATGAAATTGCTATAATATACTCTGTATGATTCTGTACACTCAAATGCAAAGGGGAGTGACAGCAAAATACAGTTGCCCCATGTAGGTAGTATTTTGTGTTTGTGCATCTTTGGTCTCCAATGACTGCTAATTTGTTTTTGGATGGAAGTCACCTGTAAAGCTCAGGCTGAGTGAGATACAAGTGCTCCTCTCTGTCATCGTGATATGCTGATCAGTTACGATCAGCTAATGCTCTCTCATTAGTGAGAAGACAGAGCTGCCAGAAGCTCCTGTCCTCATGTGCTTCACAATGGATCCTGGGTTTTAAAATTGCTACTTTCTGCCAGAACTCTGCCCTATTGGATTTTCAGATTGCAAAGCCAATCTTTTCACTCCTGCACTTAGGTCACAGAAACACTGAAGTTTGTACAGATCATGTAGTTTAATATATGAAATATTTTTCTTCTAGGTATATTTTGTATTGGGCAGGAGAGTATTTGAAATGAATGATGACAGCAATTATATCTAGGTGTCCCAAGCTTGTCATGGATTCTTCTTAACACTTCAAATTGAAAAAGCAAAAATAATAATCAAATACAAGTCATTTAGAAGGAAACCTGAGTAGCTGATGTATGCCCGTCTTTAGGTTAAATGTATCCACTGATCAAACTCTCATTATGGTCTCTGTGGTCATGATTAAAGTGATATCTATGCAAGTGAGATACTGAGTAAAACCTTATGCTAGTGTTCTACATTTTGAGTGGTGATTATCTGCATGTACACAGACACACATTTATGCAATTTTGCAGATTTCTACCTCAGAGTATGTTTTTATGCTGTATTTCTCAAGCTTCTTCTAATCAGAGGTTCTAGTTACTTTGTTAAGATTTTCTTTTGCTTTGCAAAATTCTGGGATCATGATGATTTGACAGTAAGATGTTGTTATCACCAGATGTATAGGAATACTCTGTTATTTGTTGTTAAACTCCTTTTTAAAGTTACAATACATAGATCAGAATTCCATATCTGATACTCTGTTGAGCTGACCCAGTTTTATCAACTTTTGAAGAAGTATGTGTACACATATGAGTAACAAAAGAATTAATTCAAAAGTTAGCAGTAACAAGCTCAGTTCCACCTATTGCTCACCATACTATGGAACTGTGGCTTTGCAATATTAGGTGATATACTAATCTGTGGGTGACAATTTGTTAGTCATTTTAAATGAGCAGCTAGGGATATAATCTACAATTCATTGGGTCTAAGATTACTAATGCAGGGTTGGCCTTAGGGAGAGAATGAGAATGTATTAGGAAATCTATGATTCACTTGTACTGCTATTCTTACATTTTTTATAATTCTCAAATTTTACCATGCATCATATCAGGAAAAGAAAAAAAAAAAAAAGTGAAACAGATCAGAAACTCTACAGTTGATCATGTTTGTCTATTTGTTTTACAAGTAGTTGTAGCAGTAAAATACTTTTTTTCCCTTTACTTACTATCCAAAGATTGCAAAGCACAATCTACCTTGCTCAATAACTTCTTCTATCTATCCTCTTTGTATATTATTGTAGAAAAAAAAGTGAGAACAGTGATATTGTAGGATAGTTTATGTCCATTTCCTCAACCCTAGATACAAATACAAGCACATTTTGAATAGGTAAATAAATATGTCATGCCTATTAGGAGATTAATTTCAGATCGTGACCTGGAAAAATGTCTAACCTTAAAATGGTAACAGAAGATTAGGAATTTATCAAATTATCTGTCTTTACATGAATCTTTACTTTTCCTGTTAGATCTAGGGAGAATTAAACCTGGAATAGAAAGGTGGTCTCATCTCAACATCCCTGAATATTTCTGATCATTTCTGAACATTCCTGCCTATCTATTGCTGTCCATAGCAAATTGCAAAAGGCCATCACAGGCATGGTAAGCTTCACACTAATTGTGAATATGGCAAGTGCATCTACTACCATTTTTAACATCTTTCCCAGATGAGTTTGATCTAAATTCTGGGTTTCCAAGCAACAGTGCAGCTAGATCACAGTACTTTGCAGATAAATTATAAAAGTCTTTCAGCACTTGGGGATTCCTATGTAGGCAGATCTTTGCTGACAGATGACAATTCTGTCTCCTTACAGATAACAGAGCTCAGCTCCCAACTTCTTGATGTTGAATTGTTTTGTTGTAGCAGGATTTGAGTAAGAAATTGCATTCCTATGTATCAGCATCTGTGTAACAGGTTTATAATTCATTTGCTTTTCAATGCATAATTTGATATATTAGGATCTTGAATATTGCCTGATTTCAATAAGTGGTTTACTCCTTTGTTAACAGCAAAAGCAAATAAGTATTTCAGTTGACTTAGACACTGTCACTGCATGAGTGCTGAGTAAACTGTTAATGGAGCTACCTCATTACACATGACAAGTATGCAAAACTAACATGAGTGATAACAAACATTCCTGGACAACTTCAAATGCTTAAGCCAAATATGTGAAGTATTACCATTTGCTAATGAGAAACTCTATTTACTTAATTAAAATACAGTGCCTGTGTGCTAATACAAATGAGAACAGTCAATATGTAGCTAGCAGGCATAAACAAAATGGGATTACCTATCCGAAAAACACATTTACCTTAATTACAGCACTCAAATTTTGTAAGTCTGTTCCTAATGAAAATGAGAGGGCATTATAAAAAGAATTGAGGTTAGCATATTATTCAGGCAATTGATTTAAAAATATGTTTCTAATACAGTGACTGTATGCCATATTGTCAACCTAAGAAACATTGTTCAAGAAGTGTTATTAGTATTTTATTGTATTTAAGCTTTAACTTTGATTTAATTTGCTCATATAATTCCTTCAGTGATTCTCAAGGGACAAGAAATATTGTTCTGTAATTTATACTAATTATGCTGATAACAGAATGATCAGTGTTCTAAAAATGACACGCTAATCCAAATATAGCTATCTGCAGTTTGCAGTCAGCAGGAAACACCATGATGTGCACACCAAAAGAAAGTGACACTGCTATCTGTTAAGCTAATGTCACTTTTGGGAGCACCACCTTAGGAAGAGAAGTGTCTTGGCAGCAGCACATAGGTGTTTTTGACAATGAAAGGTTATTTCCAGAGTTGTTTTTTTGAAAAATTGTTTCTTCTGAGAATGACCATGAACGTGGTCACAGACACAGTGCCTCTCATGTTGTGAACAAATATTGATGCCCTTCATTATTTGTGAATCTGCCTGTTTTCTAATCTTGCCAAAAGAGTGTTTCAAGTCTTAGGACTACATCTGTTGTCCTTCTCAACTCCTTCAAACTGAATGCACGTCACAGTGGTCTTTGTACCAATGAATTAGCATGATATGAACTAAGTGATACACCTGTTGCTTGACTTATGAATAACATTCCAACACCAGGCTCAGCAAGGATATGCAGCCAAGAGCTGCAGAAGTGAAACAGGAGATTGGAGGGGGTTGAGATGTAACTTCATCTTTTGCTAATTTTTTATAAATGCTGCATGAAGCCTATGAATGCTACTAGCAAATGGCAGCTACTGCAGCTTACCTCTGGCCACTCAATATTGTGTTTCTGTGATGGGAATGTAAGAATTTGACATTGGGTATTTGTGACTGAAAATTGGAGGCTGATTTAATTTTTAAACTAAGTATCCCCCCAATCCTTCAAGATGTATCTCTAATGGCTTCCCTCTGGCACTTTCCTAAAATTGTGTAAATCAAGCTGAAAACATGGTCTTCACAAATCTGCGCATCCAGGCTCAGACAAGGTCTTTCAAATCCATGCTATCAATGCAAAGTAATTGAGATTGCCTAATGGCTGAAAGCAGTAAACACCTTTCCTGTGATCACTGATGCTCTATTACAGGTAAGGGCACTGGCAGCAGAATTCTTCCATCAGCTTTCTACTTTGAGCCACTTGATTCCCCTCAGCTGGCAATTCTTATCCCCTAATTGTGCTGACACAATGGTTTGCTGGTGCCTTTGCAAATCTGCTCACTAAAATCCCTCAGGTAAAAGTAAAAAAATAAAATTATACACAGCATATTTAGTGGGTGGAGGAAAACAGGGTGTCTGTGACCACAACACTATTTTAATCCCAGACAATTTCAGCTGTTTGTAACCACAATCCCATTAAGAGTTACATCACTACAGGTTGGTGGGTTTTAGACTTTGGCAATGGGGACGGAAGGTAGATACAAATTCTTAAATCAGAATTACAGTTTAATGTTATAGATGAAAGGTAGAAATGTGAGTGAATCTTTGCTGTCAATACATTAAAGGCTTTCTTTCTTTCTTTCTTTCTTTCTTTCTTTCTTTCTTTCTTTCTTTCTTTCTTTCTTT
>CM021733.1:94932800-94977207 GCA_011075105.1 Heteronetta atricapilla
TTTCTTTCTTTCTTTCTTTCTTTCTTTCTTTCTTTCTTTCTTTCTTTTCCTTCCTTCCTTCCTTCCTTCCTTCCTTCCTTCCTTCCTTCCTTCCTTCCTTCCTCCCTCTTTTCCTTCCTTCCTATTTATCCAGATGCAACATAGAAGGTAAAACACAACCTTTATCTTCTTACTTTGCTGAACATGTAGCTTTTCTCATTTGGGGCTATCTACCTCTTCCTCTGTATCGGTGAACCTGGGGTATCCATTGTAGGTCATTGCCAGCTGAGCATCTCTGACATCAGTATGTAATAAATCTGTGATTGTGTCAGCAAGACCAGGAGAAGGGCTTAATGCTACCAGCTGCTGTCAGACACAGTACATAAATATACTTGAAACATCTTTCCAGCGGCAAGGACTTCTTTCCTGAAAGAGAAGCCCTTATTCAAATGGCAGCTACAGGATGGCAGAGCTGTGTTTATTGCAAAGCTTTTAGCTGCGTGAAGTTCAGAAGATTTGCAATGGCATCAGCCTCTGCTTAAAACAAATCACTGATGGCCCAGTGTCACAAGATCTTTAAATGCACATTAGTCTGTAATTGGTTCACCCATCACTTTGAACTTTTCATTCACTTGATAAGATAATTACCTCTGGCTTATATTAGTTTATCACTGCTTTCTCACTAAACAGCCTGATTATTGCATGCAGGCATTCATTAAGCAAGCAGCTGCACACAAGGTTTAATTAATTTACATTTAGGTGCCTGATCCCCAAAAGCCAGCTCCCAAGACCACATGAAGGTTTTACTGCCCATCATGTGTCCTCTCCACAAGTATCCCTTTGCTGGCTTCTGGCTGATGACTTTGACCACCCTAGCCCTGCCAGCAAGAAGGATCATGTGGTTATTCCTTAATGCGCTTTTGGCAAAGTTAATCAGTTTAGCTTAAACCACTTTCATTGACAGGTTAAGTTAACCTGACTGACTTTGCCTGAAGAGGAGGAGGGAGAGTTCACATGATCCTTCCCCCTGGAAGGGCTATGGGAAGAGTGACCTCTGGCAGAACAACTGAGAGCTGCAACATCCTCAACCAGTACAGAGGTTTGCAAAATTGGTAGGTCATGCCCTAAGCGTAGGCACCATTGGTCTAAGTAGCATTACGTACAAAAATAATGATTATGTCCAGAAGCATGGCATGAAAAACAGCCTACACGACTCTGTCTAATAATAGTAAATTAAGCAGGACGAGGCAGAGATCGTGCACTGATGTGATCATCCATGCTGTTTTCTTGTTAACATGCTCCCTGGCATTTTTGGCCTGGGCCAGCCAACGAGAAGAGCACAGTCTGGGGGCAGCACAAGCCAATAAGCAAGGCTTACTTATGTGCAAGGCTACCTTTGCAGGAGAGTGGAGAGACGGGTTTAGCTTTGTAAGCATGAACTGTGCCTTAGCGCTTGCCCTCAGGATAAGACAGGAGGATAGGTCATCTCCTGTGTTATTTACAGCTAGAGCTGCAGCAAATGGTGTGGGGCCGCATGATACATAAGAGGAACTGAACTTCAATAGAGAAGTGGCCAAATTCCATAGGAAGCTCTGCATCCTCCCTGGAAATCTGAGCTATTCTGGGCACTTGGATAACATGATCAATCTTTCACTTGAATAGATGGGAAGTCATTCCTATATTTAAGGCATTTATGTGTGTAAAATTAAGCATTGTGATTGTTCTCTTCTGTCCACATCCCACCCACAGTTTTGTATGGACAAGGTACAGATTACTTAGCCTAGTAATGTAAGGGTATGTGGAAGGAAAGAGTATCTGCTTCTGTAAGATTATGTGTTCAAGGACCTTGTCAAATAGAGAGATAAGTAAAAGTGGGCAATAAACAAAACACATGGAGACACAGACCTAACAGACAAACAGTAATGACAAAGACAAGAAACCAGCCTCAGCTGTCACAGTAATTGATGGGCTACCAAGAAATTGCAGGCATCACTTCAGAGAGGGACCAACTAGTACAATATTGCAAATCCAGGGCCTTGGATATTGGGGTGGTTGCTGAAACTATGGACACTGATGAAAGGACATGCAGGGACAAGGGGGAGCAGGGAATAAAGTGGGGAATAGACAGAAAGGCTGGTTACATGTTAAGTGGGGCTGGTCAGTACACTTTTCTGACCAACCCCTGCACATGATCACCACAGTCTGTCCATGATTTCATATTTAAATCCTTCCTTAACTATCTCTCTGTGCAATTTCATTCTCCATCCTGTGTGTGTGAGCACTGCAAGGAGTAAGTGCCAGCTCTGGGATTATGACCCGGGGTGTGAGCGCCCTGGCCTTGGGTAGCAGCTACTGTAGCCAGGTGGTGCCAGTGCCAGTGACTGGAGCCAGTGGGGGTCTTTAACCTCCAGTTGCTGGTGTGGGAATGGTGTGTCCCCAGACAAGCTAATGAGAGGGACTCATTAGTGTGTGGTGCTCTGTACTGGGGCTGGAGTGGGATAGTAGGTCACAGCCCATGCTTGTGCCACTTCTGGAGGTGCCAAATGTCTGTATCTTCCCCAGCCTGGTGTGCATAGGTTCTGCACATGTATTAATTAGCAAACGCCAAGATGGACTTGCCAGTGAGAAGGAGGCCTTGGGTCTGGACAGGGGTATCAGGCAGTTGGAGGCTCTGTGCTGATATCCAAGGGGACCTGCAGGTGTGCTTTGCCTCTGGAACAAGTGCATGGTGCGTGCGTGTGATGGCTATACATTTAACTTGTTGTAAGTCATGATCTGAGTTGCATGTTATAGGAAGTTCTCTAGTAGGAACCACTCTGTTGTGGTTTAACCTGGCTGGCAGCTAAACACCACACAGCTGTTTGCTCACCCTCCCTCCTCCCTCTCTGGGATGGGGGAGAGAAACAGGAAAGTGAAGCTTGAGAGTTGAGATAAAGACAGTTTATTAAGATAGAAAATAATAATAATATGTACAAACAAGTGATGCACAATGCAATTGTTCACCACCCGCTGACCGATGCCCAGCCCAACCCTGAGCAGCCAGCCCCCCACCCCAGCTAGCCACCCCTATATATTGTTCAGAATGACGTCAGATGGTATGGAATACCCCTTTGGCCAGTTTGGGTCAGCTGTCCTGGGTCTGTCCCCTCCCAGCTCTTGCTGCACCCCCAGCCTGCCCGCTGGCAGGACAGAGCGAGGAGCTGAAAAGTCCTTGGCTTAGTGTAAGCATTGCTCTGCAGCAATTAAAACATCAGCATGTTATCAACACTCTTCTCATCCTAATCCAAAACATAGCACCCTACCAGCTACTAGGAGGAAAAATAACTCTGTCCTAACTGAAACCAGGACACACTCAAACCGATGGAAGATGAGCCTCACAAGAAGAAGTGCAAGTGCGGCAGTGAGCCAATCAGATTGGCTTTGGCATTCAGTAATTTAATGCAACACACTGCCTCTTGTCCTGAGGAACCACCATTGCAGGCAGAATCTAAGTCATGGACTCAGTAGACATTTTGTGGATATTTTAAGTATACTTTATAGGGCTGGTCCACAGAATAAGGGAATTCTATCTGTGTATTAATCATAGAATCATAGAATAATAGAGTGGTTTTGATTGGATTGGAAGGGACCTTAAAGATCATCTACTTCTACCCCCCCTGCCATGGGCAGGGACACCTCCCACCAGACCAGGTTGCTCAAAGCCCCATCCAGCCTGGCCTTAAACACTTCCAGGGATGGCATCCACAGCTTCGCTGGGCAACCTGTTCCAAAGGTGATGATTAATGAGGATGTATTGGAAAGTGTGGGACCTCAGCGTTCCATACATAGTATGGAATAAGGGCTTGATATTATCATGGTTTTGGCTAGAATAGAGATAATTTCCTTGATAGAAATTTATAAGGTGCTATGTTTTGGATTTTTGATGAAACAGTGGTGATAACACACTGATATTTCAGTTGTTGCAGAGCAGTGCTCACACGCAGTCAAGGACTTTTTTGCTTCTTGTGCTGCCCTGCCAGCGAGGAGGCTAGGGGTGCACCAGGAGCTGGGAGGGGACACAGCCAGGACGGCTGGCCCAGGCTGACCGAAGGGATGTCCCACAGCATGTGGTGTTATGCTGAACAATAAAGCTGTAAGGGGGGGATGTATGGAGTGATGGTGTTTGTCTTCCCAATAAACTTTTGTGTGATGAGCGCTGCTTTCCTTTAAGTGGCTGAAGACCTGCCTGCCGATGGGAAATAGTGAATGAATTCCTTGTTTTGCTTTTGCATGCACACACAGCTTTTGCTTTACCCAGTAAGCTGTCTTTACTTCAACCCAGGAGTTCTTGCACTTTTACCTTTCTGATTCTAACCCCCATCCCACCTGAGCAGAGTAAGCAAGCAGCCCTGTGGTACTGCGCTGCCTGTTGGGGTTAAACCACAATGTGTCTGCAGTTAGCACTGAGACAGAACAGCCACCAAGTAGGGGCCCCATGGGGCAGGAGAATGTTGTGTGTGCCTGCACCAGTGACCTTCTGTCTTGGCAAGCCCCAGAGGAGTAGGGGACTTGGCTGTCTGGGCAGAGACCTCAGGTCCCCAGGCTCCAGCAGCTGGGCAGGAGGAGTCCTGGGTGAGGGCCACTGAAGGAGGTGGCTGCTCCTAACAACCCTTAACAAATAATTTGTAATATGACATGTTGCTTAAATATGGAATTTGGAGCCTCTGTGAGATTTGCATTGGAAGAAATATGAATCGTATCAAATTTAATGTATTCCAATATTTTTTCTGTTCTTCAGAAATATGTAAGAATTATGTTAATCCTTATTTCTGGAGGAAAAGAATAAAAACATCATACTCAATCCTGTTTTTCAGCCCACGCTAAACAAAAAGCTGATAAAAATATGATGGTTTTGTGTGTGATTCTAAATGAGAATGATTAGCTGCAAAAATTTTCCTGCAGAGTTTGAAAATTGACATTCCCTGTTGTCTTTCAGAGATATATTGAAAATCATTACAAGTTCTCTGCAAGTACTCAATAGTTTACTCAAGTTGCTAAAATATACTTCACCCTTGAGCTTCTTCCTGCTCACTGCCTTTTACTTCCAATGCCATCAAAACCCATACACCTTCACAAATGTACATGACAGTGCTGTGCCTTTCTGGGGTTTGTGCATATCATGGTAAATTACAGCCTTATAATCCTTGGCCCTCAGTCTTATATTAAATATGTTTAGCCAGGCAATTTTACTTATGAATATTTTGTCCCCTGAAAACTAAAGCTGGGGCTTATCAGATGATCTTGGTAATTAGAAATGAATCCCATAATAAAAGGACCATTACTGTCTCATTTGGATTTGCTATGTCAGATGATGAGTTAAAATTACAGTAAAATGGCTAATTTGCAGTGCATAAACACGATAACCAGAACCTAAATTTGATGCATTTTAAGTTCCTTTTGTTTACAGAAATAAAGCCTTTGCTAGAGGGATTGAGCTGGCTGTTGGCATAAACACTCAATTTTCTTGATAGTTGTGAATCCCCTTAATCCCTTGCATTCTTGGTAAATGATTTTGCATTACACATTCACTTTCTTTCCACTAGATGAGCTGTTTACATGAGTTGTTGATATGGATATACTTTTAAATTTATTTTTAAGTAAGTTATTTTGATTTTGATTATTCAGAGCCAGGCTGAACTTCATAACTTCAACAAATCAAATTGGAATTTATTTAATATAGATTACAGGTCTTCCATGTAAGTCTTTAGAAATACTCAATAATTCTTAATGTTTGGAAACTACTTTTAACACCTAATCCACTAGTTTCTCTCATATGGGTGGAGGGGAATATTAAATTTGTCAGTATAGAAATGTTTTCCCACTAGAAGTCGAAGTTAGTTCGGTGCTGGGGCTGGTCCTCTTTAATATCTTCATCAATGATCTGGACGAGGGCATTGAGTGCACCCTCAATAAGTTTGCAGATGACACCAAGCTATGCGCATGTGTCGATCTGCTCGAGGGTAGGAAAGCTCTGCAGGAAGATCTGGATAGGCTGCACCGATGGGCTGAGGTCAACTACATGAAGTTCAACAAGGCCAAGTGCCGGGTCCTGCACCTGGGGCGCAATAACCCCAAGCAGAGCTACAGGCTGGGAGATGAGTGGTTGGAGAGCTGCCAGGCAGAGAAGGACCTGGGAGTGATGGTTGATAGTCGGCTGAATATGAGCCAGCAGTGTGCTCAGGTGGCCAAGAAGGCCAACGGCATCCTGGCTTGTATCAGAAACAGTGTGACCAGCAGGGCTAAGGAGGTGATCGTCCCCTTGTACTCGGCTCTGGTGAGGCCGCACCTCGAGTACTGTGTTCAGATTTGGGCCCCTCACTACAAGAAGGACATCGAGGTGCTTGAGCGAGTCCAGAGAAGGGCGATGAAGCTGGTGAGGGGCCTGGAGAACAAGTCCTACGAGGAGTGGCTGAAGGAGCTGGGCTTGTTCAGCCTGGAGAAGAGGAGGCTCAGGGGCGACCTTATCGCTCTCTACAGATATCTTAAAGGAGGCTGTAGTGAGGTGGGGGTTGGCCTATTCTCCCACGTGCCTGGTGACAGGACGAGGGGGAATGGGCTTAAGTTGCACCAGGGGAGTTTTAGGTTAGATGTTAGGAAGAACTTCTTTACTGAAAGGGTTGTTAGGCACTGGAACAGGCTGCCCAGGGAAGTGGTGGAGTCACCATCCCTGGAGGTCTTTAAAAGATGTTTAGATGTAGAGCTTAGGGATATGGTTTAGTGGGGACTGTTAGTGTTAGGTTAGAGGTTGGACTCGATGATCTTGAGGTCTCTTCCAGCCTAGAAATTCTGTGATTCTGTGAAGTCTAAATAAGTTGCAATTGTACAATAGCATGACTGTGCCTGCAGATCATATGTTTGAGTGTGATGACAAAAAATTACAAAAATACAAATGTCTCTTAGCTTGAAATAGATTTAAGATACAGCTTGTATACAAGTGTGCAAAAGATTCAACACCATTTCAATCCCACTCCCTTTCCCCATTCCAGTGTTTAACTGCTGTACATCCACATTTCTAGATCCGTGCAGGTTGTGGAAGTCCACTGATGATACGAGCTGAAGCAGGGCTTGGAAGGATCACTGCAGAGCTGGTTATCCAGTAGATGAGTTTGGGAGCACATATACAGCCTCTGGGTTGCAGGGATGAGACATAGACTGTTTCCTCCTATAGATAGGCTATGGATACAGAGAAAAATATCAGGGGACAAAGGATATGATGGGCTCAATTTTCCCATGGTGCTGTCAGGAGTCCTTAGGAGCCCAGACCTCTATAGGAAAGCTACTCTATCTACTGTCTCACAACAGGTGGAAAATACCTCAAGATAGAGCAGACAGTCAAAATCCATGCAGTTACAGATCAGATGAAAAGTCCTTGGTAACAAGAACATGGCCTGTATTTCACTGTACAATTTGCAAATGGAAAAGAGAGTAGCTTCTCTACAAGCTCCAGTTTTGATCTTAGAGGCCTAACTCGCTTTTTACAGACAGACTGTGCATTACTATCTTTATGTGGCAGGACATAAACAGTATAAGTGTGAACCAATCTCTATAGCTTGGTACATGGATCTAGGTCCAGTCTGATGTGGATGAGAAAGACAAGAAAACTTCATGTAGTGACATAGAAGGTGTACAAGAAATGGCTTTATTTCAAACGTACACCTTAAACAAATGGACTGTAAATAAAAAAAATGGACTGTAAATAAATAAAAAAAAGGTACAAGTATCATCTGTGGGTGACTGTACCTTTACAGCACTCTGACAATAGGCAGTTGGGACTGACTGTTATACTACGATAAGGCTTCCATTACATAATGTTTCTATATGAGAACTTAAGGCTTTGCATGAAGTAGACTCAAAAGACATAATTCTGTGACTGCTGATCAGACTGTACATCATTCCTGCTGAGTTGGTTCTACCATCTGAAATCATGCATAAAATAAAACCCATTTTGATAATGTAAAACTTGACTTATGAATTAGAGAGAAGATGGTTTGACCTGGGTGAGAAAAACAAGCTAAATCAAAGGCTTTGAGCAGCATAGAGAGCACAAAAATTATGAAATAAAAGTGAGCAAGCAAAAAAAAAAAAAAAAAAGGAAAGAAGAAAATTCTGTGAATGGAAATTTTAAATGAGGGAGAGAGGTTGGTATAGTAAGACGTGGTCACCACCCAAATGCATACTTGGGAAGACAGGGAAAGTGTAAAGAAATATATTGCAGCAATGACCCATGTAAAGAAATATGTGGCTAGTTGCTTACCCAATCTATCAGTTTTATTCTGTAGATATTGAAAGACACCCATAGAATACTCATCTTGGTAAAAGAAAAAAAAAGAAAAAAAAAGAAAAAAAAAATGATCCCAAGGGGAATCTGAAGTACTTAAATTATCTGTAGCTGTGAAATACTGTTTTTAGTTTGCTTTTCTGATTTCATGTTATCTGTAAGTGATAAGTGGAAGGAACCTGGAATCTCAAACAAACTGAAAGAAATGTAGTGAGATTGATTGGATAGTTGTGCAGAAGTTTTTCTCAATGCAGTGTTGGTCATTTTAGTATGTGCACCAAATGAAGCAGACTTCTGACTCTTGACGCTCAGTGATTACCAAACAACAAATGAGTTGTCTCTTCTGAATGTTCTAGATTACTTTTGATATGATAAATCACTAAAAGAGGAAAAAAAAAAAAAAAGAAAAAAAAAGAAAAAAAAAAGGAGTTATTTCAGAATGACTATTGTTTAGTGTGAAATGGAGTTGCCACACATAGCAGCATAGTTTAGGAGAACTCAGAGAAAGTAACTTTGAGACAGAGGTCTTTCCACAAGTATTAAAATTAAGTTGTCATACAAGAGGTTGCTGTCAAATGTTTTAATGGCTTGAAGGTTGCCTTTAAATGTCAGGATGTCATCTTCTTTGGAACAGGCCTCATGTTTTCTTATGTAATTTGTTTTAAGAGATTGTTCCTGTGGAAAATAAAACTGAATGAATATTCTATGACCCTCTTGGGATGCATGTGGATGTTTGTTTTCCTTTTTAACCAGGTAACACTGTTGTTGTTTCCTCAAGACCATTTTAAATCTTGATTTTCAGAAAATGCTATTTTATTTTAATGTTTGTTTTCTCCTGTCCAATGCAATTTCGTTTGTGAAGTATCATTCAATATGCCTATTAGGACTAACATGAGACTACAAACAGCAACATTATTATCCACACTAAGCACGTTTAGAAATGTTCATTTTGCTTACCACTTCTTTGAAGCAAGCCATTTCCTGAGCTGTAAGGCTGGCAGAGTCCACAGTTTTAGGTATTTATCACACACAGCACTCCCTCTTATGCCAATAGGCTGTTTCTTTGATCATTTGCTAGAATTTTCAAAATATCAAGGAAAACAGCCCAGAGGAATTTTGTTGGATCACAACGCAGGCTTAAAAATATCTTAGCTCCTTGCTTGTTGATGGCACTTTACTTCAAGTAAGACATACAGAAACGCTTATGCTGTCAAAGACAGACAGCTAAGTTATACTTAAGTTTTACTTACAGTGAAATTAAGACCATATTTCTATAATTTTCATAATTTAATGTTATCAGCCAGAGTTTCAGTACAGAAGCTGCAGAAATGCAGGGGAGACACCAGAGGATCTAGGTTTAAAAACACACAAAAAAACAACCAAACAAAAACTTTAATAGACATTTGTTAATGTGCAACATCAGCTCTTAATTTAATGGCTTTTGCTAATTGTGCAAATGCTCTTTTCTACTGCTGCATTGCCATAAGTGTACTAAAGTAATGTATGTAAATGCAATAACATATAATATGCTTTATTACCATTGATACTGGTGTTAAGAAGTCATGCCTTAGTAGGAGAGCTGTAGTACAGACTGGCTCTGAAGGAACACATCCAAGGGTTGAAAAAAGACTATTGGAAAATTTCCAGTAGAAGTCAGAGCCTCTAGAATTTGACATGTAATCTGAAAAATAAGCATCTGTCAAATCTATTGGTACAGAAACTCATTATCCCAAATTATTCTTCATTGCTAAAATGGAATATGTGACTATTATTATCACTAATGTTAATAATTCCTGTATGTAGTGATTTTAACCATGTTCAAGCACAGCCATAAGAATATCCAGTACTAAACTCCTGGTGGGAAAGTCATCCTACAGATGAGATTATATTAGAAATTATAGGTGCAAAATTCAGTATGAACTGTGGCTGTGATGTAATTATTTTTGACTGACTAAATTACATAAACGGTTCTTACAGAGAATTTGTCTCCTGACTCCTTTCTTGAACTATTAGTGCTTTCTGCCAGTCGTACTACAGGTAGACAACTTGTGTCCTGTACAGATGAAGATCAGGAAACTCATTCTTTCCATGCTGGTTTTAGAGTATCTGTCAAGATTTTCATAAATAATTCCTGTTTAAAGTTGCCCCCCTCTCCATGAGTAATATTTCAAAAAGTAACTGGGGACTTTTACAACACTGATTACTCAAAAGAGGTTATCTTCTATCATGTGTATTTAAAATCCTCAGATGTGATGCTCCATTTGAATACATATGTTCTATAAAGTGCTGATTACACTTTTTCTCTGTTGTTTGTACTTCTTTTTAAAGGAAGAAATGCTGATCAAAGTTGGAAACATAAGTAAAGTGAATCTAGTTCAAGACATTGCACCATCACTATAGCAATTTCTATTCCTTCTCTCTACAAAAAAATATATATATATATATATATATATAATAACAATCCTTTAATTCCAGAATTTGGCTTCTAAATTATCTTCAGGAACATTTTACAAACTACGCAGGAGTGAACTTTCTATTTTGGTTAAACACTTGCAAATAAACATTGCTCTGTACAAACACTCATAAATTACAGATTATCTGGTATAATCTTCCTGAAGATTTTTTTTAATGCATTTTACTGGCAAAGCTTGTGTTTTCGTGAGAGCCAATATGTCAACATTCTATGGAGATTACTTTTACTGTTTCATTTATTGCATGATATTTTCCCAAATTTTAACAATACATTTGATATGTCATTTTAGTCTTTTTCTATAATACTATTATGTAAAATATTTCCTGTTGTGAGATAGCATTTCCTTCTTTTAGATACCTTTTTTTTTTTTTTTTTTTTTTTTTTTTTTTTTGTAATAGTAGCTAAAGGATATATCAGTTTGGGCAAAAGGTATTTTATATAGGCACTGAGCTGCCTGTTTCATTGTCATTTTTGCCCCCACAGGGCTGGGCTTGAATGCAGAGAGTAGTCCCAAATGCCACTACAGAATGATGGCTTTGCACTCTAAACATTTGTTTCTGAATCTAATTTAATTCCACAGTGGGGCAAAAATTCAAAATCTGCTGCAGATGAAAGGTGTTTGTATCACAGTAGAATGAATATTTTTTCCTCTCAGTACAATATAACCTAATTTTGCTCTTAAAGGTCGGTAAGATCCTTGATTGGAGAAGATAAAGATGCTTCCAGTCATTTTGTAAGGGTCACTTTCCCTTTTATACCTTCTTTTCCCCAGAGCAGAACAGAAAAAATGCTGGTGTTCTTATAATATTTGATTCTACACTGAGCATGAGACAGGCAACAGAAAGTGATTTTATGTATAGAAAGATTTTTAGTGCAATGTTGAAAAAGAAAATCAGGCATATTGAAGTGTAAAGCCATATTTTAACAGATGAAGCAATTTCCAACCTCTGCAACTTCAGCCAGTTCCAGGAGATTGTCTAAAAGGCCTGGTGTGCCCCCACTGTCTGCAGATTTTCCTTAGCCCTAGAATGCAAATATTTTTGATAAATCTTCCTACATTTGCATTATTTATATTTTACATTTTGTGCTAAAAAGTCAGTTGTGCCAGTAAGACAACTCCAAGGACCCCGTGATAGAGAGGCGGACTTCCAGGGGGCAGTGGATGGAGTGAGCTGGCAGGAATTATGCTTCAGGAAGTGTGATACCCCTGGCTGCACATAGAAAAATGCTCATGGCATCCTAGGGCTTATGATAACTCTTTATATGTCTCACCTGCAACAGATATGGCAGGTGTGAATAAAATTCAGGTAAGCTATAGTGAGAGTAGTCTCAAAAAATGTAAACAGGACACATAAAAATAGGTAACTGGAATAACACAAGATGTTGAGATAAATGCCAGAAGTCAAAAATGCAGACATAAAGGGAATCAAAAATTTTCTGAGTCAAGAATCAGTCAAGACAGTATCAGGGCAAAATTGATTTACAAATGTCAGAAGAAGAGAGACAGATGCAGAGAAAGGAAATTTAAAGCCAAGCAAGATAAATAAGTTAAGAATATCAGTAAGTCCCACATAATTTTTGTTTTGCCTTTGATCTTCTATTGTTTGTATTTTGCTGCTAAACACAATGGCTTTGTGGTGTCCTTTTTAAGTGCAAATATAAACTTCTAGAAGCAAAAATCCTCCTCAGACTTCTGCAGGAATTCAAGCTTTACCAAGAGGAATTATAAGGGAGCCTGTTAAAATTAAAAATAAATAAATAAATAAATAAATAAGCAGCTTGGCGGGGGCTGGAGGTGATTACTAGTGAAATATAATGGTGTACTGTGCTGGGACCTGTGCTATTCAGTGTATTCATTTGTCTGGAAAAGAAGATACACAACAAGGTGACAGTTTTCCTAATAACTTAACATTTTTCTGCATATTAAATTTCAAAGCCAGCTGAAGAGAGTTAGGGAAGAGTCTCATGATACTGAGTGACTGGGTGATGAAGTGGGGGATGAAAACCAGCGTTGATAAATGCAAAGTAATGCACCTGGAGAAAAAACAGCCTAACTATGTATACACAGTGATAGCTTCTAAATTAGCTGTTACCACTCAGAGGAGAAATTTTACTGTTATTATGGATAATTCTATAAAAACATCTTACAACAACACAGTGTTCTGTACTAGGCAAATAAGCAAGTTCAGAATTATTAATAAGCAAAACAGGAAATGTTATTATGTTGTATACATTTATGGTGCATCTAAACCCCCAATCCTCTGTGTGTGTAGACCTGGTTCTTCTCAACTCTATCTTTTCATAAAAGATAGAGTAAAACTAAGAAAAGGTTCAGAGAAGGGCCAGAGTCATATTCAAAGCTATTGAATGGATTAAAATTCTTCAACTTTGGAATGACTGAGCAATAGAAAAGTGTGTGTATCCGGGGGTGGTGGGACGGGGGGGAACAACAAACAAACAAAAAAACCCACAAACAAAATCATAAATGGCATTGAGAATAAGACTAAGGAACAATCAGTTACAACTTTTAGTAATACAAAAGTAGTCTGGAATATGTTGTCAGCAACAAGCAAGCAAGAAAGATGCTTTCATGCTATTGTCGCAGGATAGTCTTGATAGTCTTAATGCTGGAAGAATAAATGAATTGGACTAATTCAGAAAGGAATAATTATTAAATTATTAAGCATAAAATGCAAACTCAGTTGCTGACTCAGAACATCCCTTTAGCTTTCAAGAAACAGGGACATCATGCTTTATTTTCTCCCTTTTCCACGTGTGTCCCCAGTGAATAGAATCCACTCATACTGGAGGAGACCTCAATGATCTCAAGCCCAAGCTCCTGCTCAAAGCAGGGTGAGCTATGGTGTCAGGCTAGGTTGCTAAGGGATTTGAAAGAACTCCAAAGATGAAGCCAGCATAACCTCTCTAAGTGACCTGTTTCACTGCTGGGCTGCTCACATGGTGAAAACATCTTTTCATCATATTCAGTCTGAATCTCTCTCGTTTTAATTTATGACATTTGTCTCTCCTCCTCTTCACCACTGTGAAGATTCTGGCTCCATCTCCTTAACAACCTCCTTGTAGGCACTCTGCCTGCTGTTATGTCCATTTGAAGACAACTCTTCTCCAGACTGAACAAGCCAATTTCCCCTCTCCTCAAAGGGGAAATGCTCCAGCCACGACCATCTTGTTGATCCCTGGCTGAACTTGCTTAAGTGTAGCAATGTGTTTTTCTTGAACTCCCTGAACACTTTCACTAAGCGCAAAGATCTGGGAAACACTGATGGAGGCTGAGGCAAAGATGCCAATTAGTAGATGCTATTGTCAAAGGCCGATATTCTGGATGCCATCCTGTGCAACATGAGCTAGATGAACCTGCTCGGCATGGGGGTTGGACCAGATGACCTCCAGAGTTCCCTTCCAATCTCAACCATTCTGTGATTCTGTGATTTTCTGACCAGGTTCATTTAGGTATTCCATGAGTTATTTAAAGATTATTTGTTTACTTATTTATGAGAAGTGCTGTCCATTTTTTTCATTTAGATTGACTAGTCTGTAGCACAGTTGCACCATGTTGCCACCTTCACTGACCTCTCCTCTCATCCTCACCCACACATGCCCAGCCTGTTGTCCAACCCATATAGGAGCTACACGTATCTCAAATGCCATTTTACATAGAGGGATACTCCCCTTCTCATTTTCCCAGCCTATTCTTTCCAAAGAGCTTGTATCTGTCTGTTGCAGCATAGAATCCTGACTGCTATCTCATCACATCTAAGTTATTTCTGCAGTGTCATAGTTCTGTGACCATGTGCCTTCCTTCCCATTTCTCAAGATATACGCATTTGTGTGCATACACTTGAGGAGGGAGTATTTTCCCCGTTACATCATTCTCTTGATCCTCTCACTCTGTACATTTTGCTTTCCAAGCAAATAATATCACTGATTTGCCCACTAAGACAGAATATGCACTAGAGGGACCCTTCATGTGTTCCAGAAAGTTAATTCCTATATTCGTATGCTATTCACCCCAGTTAACTACTTCTTTCTATATTCTCTGAGACCGTATCTCCTGCTCCAGGCCCCTTCTCCCCTGTTGTTGGTGCCAGGCATGTACTGACATCAAAACCAATACAAAGGGTGAAAAGGATTCTTATCTACTTGCAGTCTAACTATCTAACAATCTATCTATGCAATCTAACACTTCTTTTAGTCCATAAAAACATATGGTACATTATATGAATGATTAATATTTAATCATAAATTCCCTTACAGTTTATGGCCACAGTGAGTAAAACATCTATCTACGGGATTGTACAGAGAGTAAAACAGATTAAATATGTAATTACTATATTAAATAAAATAGCAATTCCCTGAAATAATAATCTGTCTCTTGGTGAGGCTTGGGAGGAGATTGGGTTGTCTATAATGCATTCAAGCATAGATTAGCTGGCAGCTGGAATTACAGCTACCTCATACAGGAGTTGTACAGAAAAATTATATGGCAGCCTAGTGAAAGGAAATAGGAACTAGAAACATATGATCCTTTATGGCATTCAGGGATAATTATTGAAAATATGCATCTTTTTTATTTTATTTTATTTTTCCTACACAGCCAATGCACCAAGTTCAAAATGTCATGGAAAAGAGAAGTCTCAGCAAAATAAATTTTATCTCTTTTTTTTTCCTGATCTGTGAATACTACTAACAATGCACATTATATCTCAGGGTAAGTCTGTTGGTTCAAATCATTAGTCACAGTCTGACTTCTCACAAGAAAAGGAAATCAAATTATGGTGAATAATGAAAGAAACTCAGTATTGGTGCATAAGGTTCTATTCTGAAACCCAGAGAGCTCATTTTATATGATATTTTAAAGTGAGCTTAATGGTGGTGAAAGTTGCTGGACTGATGCTTTAGAAAAGAAATGGATTACAGGTGTTGCATGGGCAACCACCGGGCTCATGTCACAGCTTTAGCTGAATCCAGGGATGACAGCTCCATTAGTGAAAAACAAGCTAGACATGTACTCCTGCAATCTTTGGCAGAGTTATTTTTTGTCTTATGGGCTGTAGTGGCAAGGAAGAACCTTTATGCAGTGCAAAGTCATGTCATCTCTATACTCCATGACCTGGTGCCACAGGAAGGTGATCTGGACCTTCTAACACTTAGCATGTTGCGTGAGGAGCAAGGAACAGGCCAAAGGCTGGGATACAATGATTTAGTCTGATACTGTGTCACCATGTAGGATCTTACAGCCTGGAATAATGTTCCTTCTCATCACACTACTCAGTGCTTTGAGCTCATCTCCTGCTACCTTACCCATCATGAACTAAAGAAGAAAAAAAAAAAAAGAAACCTGCTAATAGACTCAGTAAGGTTAGTGGCAGTGTTAGCATTAGCTTTGGTCACTAAAGTGAATATTTATGTCCCAAAGGAAAACCAGGATCTTTTATAGCTCCATATACAGTCTTAACAATATTCTTGCTCATAACTGTATCTGCTGGTACAGTTACAGCATGTGCAGTCTTTAAAAAAATGGCTAAGTGGTGTTTGATTAGGCAAAGTGATGCATGCAGATATTTATTCCCTGCACTTCTGCTGGATAAGTGAAGGGAAAAGCATGGACTGGATTTTTGCAGTTGCTTTCCTTTCTTTCCCCTTGCTTGGGGCAAAGATGATGGTAACTCAGAGAACGTCACTGTACTTGAACTGGGGGGATGATTGCACTTGAGGAATGTGCCTGCAAGAAAGGATGAAGTCTGAGCATGGATGTGAACTGAAGCTTGCTGAGCCAGCTGGTGCTGCTGGACATCCTGTCCATGGCTAAGGCTACAGATGAAGCGTGTCTCACTGCTCTCAGTGAAGTGCCAGTCTTTGGTCATTTGCTGTAATGAGTTCAGCTCCAGCTGTGCCCAGTACATTCAGACTACTGGCAGGAGAACTTGGCTCTGTGTGCGAGGAGCAGCAGGCACCAGAGCTCTGGCTGAGCCTCAATATCATCATCAGTGCATGCCTTCTTCAGAAAAGGTTTAGATCTAGACTTAGCCAGAGAGAAAAACATATCCTAGCTAACTCCCAAGGCATCCCCTTGCTCCAGGAGGAGTGTCAGTAGGAAAGAATGGTGTTTAAGATAAAAGAAGTCAGCCTAAGAGCTTTAGAACTGTGGAAAATAGGTTGGAGGGAAATAAATTGTACGACCAAAACTCTGTGAATCTACGTGAGAACAGTACCATAATACTGTTTTGATTAATAAACTAACTTAGACAGGTATACAAATCTGCTCATGGACTATGAAAATGCTTTCATTTGTATTTGTATTCTAAGGCATTTCTGAATGTAGAACAGGTATGACATACCAAGATACCATGAAAACTTATTTTAATATCTCTTTCCATGAAAAAAAAAAAAGATTTTTATTAGACAGAATCTAGAAATCTTGATACAAAAAACATGGCATATGACAGTCATCGTGGTAAAAGCACAAAGGGAAAATGCTGTAATTCTGAAACCACATTTTTAATCCTTCACACTCTTCTTGATGCTATTCCATGATGTGGCCATTGTACTCTGCTGTTTCGATATGCTCTGCATATGCAGCTTTGTTGCATTATTCAAGTTTGTTGATTACTTTTTTGGAAAAGAATGCTGAGAATGATTAAGACCTTAATAATCCCATAGAGAGATTAAAAATATTAAGGAAGCAGATTTTTATTCTGTGAGAAAATCTGGCTTTTCAGAATTTATGTCCATTTCCCTGGGCAAAAAGTCCAGTCTTTGAGGAATGGAAATTCTGGAATTTGATTCTGGAATACTGAAACAAGGTTTTTTGTTTTTGTTGTTGTTTTGTTTTTCTACCCTAGTAATTTTTCTATTAATTTCTAATATTTTTTTTTCTATTTTTTCTAATATTTTTTTCTAATAATGCTAAAACATTTTCCTTCAATGTTGGAAAACTATTTCATGGTGATTTATAAAAGGATATTTTGAAATACAAGGTGTGTTCAATACAATGCAAGATTAATATTATCATATGAAAGACAAAGCATGAAACTTGAAAGTAAGTGATTAATTTTAATTTTTCTTTGATTTAATTATTTCTATTACATTTGAGTGAAGTTGATTAACTCCCTTGAGCTTAGATTAAATACCCAGTCGCTTACATGGTACTCTCCCAAGGAAATTGTTCTGTTTAAAGTTTTTGGTGAGCTCTAATCACCAAAAGTTACCATTTTATTTCATTACAATCTAGGGAAATGACCTTATTTTTCTTTTTCTCTTGACAGTCCTGAAACAGCTGGCAGCAAAGATGACAAAGGTACTGACAGAAAAGTTATTTTTTTCCTCTTCATTTTGATGTTATGGATCGATGTCCGTTCCAGTAGCAGCCTCTAAACCATAGATCACCTAGTGCGTGACTTCCAAGTCAACAAGAGACATTTACAGGTTAGCAAATGTGTTCATTTCCCCCTTTGGCAATTCAACAGGGATTCTATCCGTCTGATTCAGAGAAGCACATATGGTAAATACTTAATGGAATATAAATCTTGAGAGCACACCTTGAAATTTAATGAGATTTTCAATGGGGCTCAGGTTCCTGTTTTTCAAAAGTGCATTTGAGAATTATATCTATTGTAATCCTCTGACAGTTATTTATGATTTTAGGCATGCATGTACTCAAATGTTTAACCTATCCCATCTGTGTTAAATCTAGTTTTATATCTGAATACCAATGTTAACTGCTCACTGACCTACAGATATAATTAAATTGCTTTTATTCATCCTAGATTTTATTACCTGACCTTATGACAGACATCATAATGTGTATGAAGATGTCTTTTTATTATTTCTGCCACATTACTATATGGTTTAAAAATATTTAAAAAGTTACTATGACATATTTTGATTTTCATTAATACTGGTTGGCCACAAGGGATGAATTCCAGAAAATAATTTTTATGGATTTACTTTTACCATACAGTATGTCTCAGGTTTTGTATTACCTTAATATATTCTAAAACCACATTCATCTCTAGGGTGTCTGAAAGTTTTAAAGATGTGAGCCTGCAAAAAGGCTTTTTGCTTTTAGGTGTTTGAATTACTTCAGTTGGTGGAGCTGCTCAAACTGAAATGGTTAAAAAATAGATTTCAGACCAGTGGAGGCTAACAGCAGAGTGGAGATGGTTTTCCTTTCTTATATTGGAGCTGTGCGAAATAGGAGCAAAACATCATTCAGTTGTAATCTCCTTTAGCCAGTACACTTTCTGAGACTTGTCAGATTGTGGGAGGGCACAAAGTCCAATCTTCCAGACAGCCATTCACTCCTCAGATGTCTGTGCTGGATGAAGTAATTACTGGTCCCCATGCTGTTTGCCGCTGTCATTTTGCTGGAACTTACTGCCCGCACAATTTTGCAGCAGAGTGGTTAATGTGAAGAATTTCTGATGTGATACAGGGGAAAAAACAGCTGGGTTAGCTAAACAGTTTGTTCTTTCTCAGTTCTCTCTTTCTCTCTCTCTCTCTTTTTCTTCCGTTTTAAATTATACTAGAGGTATGTGCTTCCTTAATAGACATCTGTAGTGGAAAATGTCAGGTTCTCAATTACACTTTCCTTCAAGCTTAGCGTTGTGAAAGATAAAGCATCAAGAAATCTTAAAAAAAAAAAAAAAAAAATCATTCTATTGCATTTAATTGGCATGCCTAGAAACCAACTCCTTGTAGGCCATCAAAAGAGCATAGCACTGTATGTTGTGTGTGTATGTCTAGGGATAACCTAGGATGTATTTAAAGGGAAACATCAATGTCTTTAACAACTTCTGAAGGTTATTTTTGTAACACACTAAGGCAAAAATAAAAGGTATTCAAGACCTGTCTAGACGCCTACCTGGGCAGCCTGCTCTGAGGAACCTGCTTTGGCAGTGGAAATGGACCCGATGATCTTTTGAGGTCCCTTCCAACCCCTACAATTCTGTGATTCTGTGAGTCAGGGCACTAACATCTGTATGGGTATGTGAAACAGCTAGAGGGGCAAAGATCTGAATCCAGGTCTATTCTCTGATCAGGATCAAAGATAGTTCTTATTAATTCCTCAGCATTTAGATGAGCAGGATTGCAGAAGCTATGTTGCCTGCACCACCAGTTCAGCATATGATATAATGAAGCACTGTAGGCTCCAATGTCAAATGATTGGACTTTCATTTTTTTTTAACAGCTACATGAAAGAAATCACAAAATGTGGGGATAATGATACCAGAAACCCAAGAAAGTCATGAAGAGTTAGGGAATTCCCACAGCTTTCCACCAGTTTTTATTCTTTATTCTTGCTTTGAATCCTTATCACGCGATTAGGTATTAGGAAACTATCATCCTTAAAAAAATAATTCACAATCTTCTTCCCTCTTTTAAAAAACAATGTAGTTGTTGTTCTGAAAGAAATGTGAGCTTTCATTGTTAGCTACACACAAAATAACTAACCTCATCCAGAATTTTCCTCAATTGTTCTGTTTCTTGGTGCTTAAACTCAATATATGTGAGTACTTGGTCTGTGACTTAGAGAAAGTAGATGCTTAGCATGGCTATCGGGCATTCCCATGGGATGTTGAAGCACACGTTTGAATATGGGAAAACAAAATGAGGGCATGTGCCTAGTAACTAAGAGATATTACTCATTGCCTGCTGTTTGAAGGGATGTGTGTGTCTTTATAACATTTTATTTCACACAGTTATATGTTGAGACATACTCCCTGATGAAATATTCCTTGAGACTTTCCTACAGAAAGATTCAGATTTGATAATTTAGCTTTCATATTAAAAACAATAGCACTGAAAATTTCCAAGCAAATAAAATACCTAATTAATTCATTTTCAAATCAGGACAGTATATGCATTCTGTGTTTGTAATAACAGTGTTTCTGCACAACATGAATTTTTTAATCAGAATTTTTTCTTCCCATCTTAGCTGAAACATTTTTCAATTCCGTTGTTTTATCTCTTCTGTATCTTTTTCAATTTTGCAAGTGCATGCCTTTATAAATTAAAGCGCTTTTAACTCCTTTGCTCACAAGGAAGGGACACTTTACAATAGAGTAGTAGGATCATATCAGAACAACAGAAGTAACACATACATTTTATTTATATGAATATTAATATGTATATATGCATAAAACATGTATCAACTGTTTCTGTTTAACTTTTGATCTTTTGTAGCTCTGTTTGTTCTACTAAAAGTGGTACTGTAATACTTCAGCTTGTCTTTCTGATCACTGATAAGCTGATGTTTGCAGCTGCACTGAGATTATCTTTGTGTTTCCTTTGGTGCCTGACTTAAAAATTGTCAAAATTACTTTTAAGTAATAACACTGACACTTTATTAATAAGTAGACTTGATTTGTTTCCAAGACCTTTCCTAATATTTCTGCCCTGGATTTGTCCTTCTCTGTCATGTTCTTTAAGGATAATTTTAAAATTATTATTATTTTTTTAAAGCATTTTATATTTTTTCTCAACTTCCTTGCAGTTTGTATGTGGTTTAATGGTGGACTGTTTTTTAATAAAGCTAAAATTATTTTTCAAATGTTTAAGAATGATAATCACAGTACTTTGGATTCATGAAATATTTCATATGAGAATGTGCTGTTAGTTTAACTGTCACATTGAATTTCAGGAAGACATTTTTCTTAAAAATTAAATATCTCATACAAGAATGTTGCCAAGCTACCTAATTGTTTTTAAATTAATAAATATTTGTAAAATCAATATTTTTTTCAGATCCATAGTTTCTAAAGAGTTTCTTACTTTGACAGGTTTTCTTGAACCACTTGGATGATTTCAGAGTACAGTTTGTAAACACATAACAACTCATTCTCATCTCTGGATGCCTTTAAAGTATCTTTTTGACAACACAAATTATAATCTAGCAGAGACTTTTCTTTTTGCCAAGTTTTGTCTTTAAACAGCAAAACTGTTTACTTTTTGTCAAATAATATTCATTGGGATTTTCTTCACTTCATGTATACCAGACATATTGCCTTGTGTAGGTTCCAAAAGGCTAAGGAAGAAAAATTACACTTTTTTTTAATTATTTTTTTATTTTTTCCCACATTATGGTTTAATCTTTAAACATTTTAAAATACATTGTTTCAATTTCTCAATATGATTTTTCTTTCCAATTTGTAGTACTTTACTTTCCCATAATATTCATAGATGAAACTTAACAGGAAATTTGAAAAGTAATAGGAAATTAATCAATAGGTCTGGCCCAAACACAAATTAACCTTTATAAACAATAAAGAAGTAGGTATATGTAATAGATAGCCACCACATGCAATTTATAAAATGAACACCATGTAGAAACTGAGCTGCTTACAAAGTCACCTCATGAAGTTTTAGAGAAAGAAAAGACAGCATTTTATATTACAAGATGGCACCTGTATCACATGCATAGGATCAGGCAACTCAGTTCCTCTTAATCCTCTACTGCAATACAGTCCCTAAAAGAGAGATTGAGTGGAAGGTCAAACTGGGAAAGTCTGTGACTAATCACTCAGTTAAAAAAAATAAAATAGCTTTGTTTTGCCCAAAGGTTTTTAACCTTTTGATATTTGCATTTTGGAATAAGAAAATGAAAGAGATTTTGTTAAGCTCTTGTGCAAGTGGTTTTCTTTTTTCTTTAACTAGATTTTTTTTTTTTTTTCAAGAGTATCTGTGCCAGAAATGCTACTAGTGGGATATACCATGAGATTTCTGACTATTCATAAATAATTAACACAGTTGAAACAGTGAAGACCAAGTAATCTATATGTGAAGAAAACTGTGATCAGTTGATTCAGAATTAAGAAAACCTGCAAAAGTGAATTTGAAGAAATGGTGATCTATTCATGGTTGTTCAGGGACAAAGAAGAGATAAACTTCCTTAGATAAATTATTCATGATCAGTTATTTGCTCAGCTTCAGTCCGAGTACATCTTGTGACAAAATTAGATTTTAATCACATATTTCTTTAAATTCCAAATGAAGCATTCAGCATTCAGAGATAGCAAAAAATGTCAGCTTCTCGGTGGTTAGGGGCTGGTTCTGCTGCACTGAAGTCACTTGAACTATTTTTAACCAATTTCAATTAGAATAGGGCCAAACTGCTGGGACTTTATGGTTTTCTGTGTTCCGCTACATTTCCACCTTTTTTGTGTGTGTCCCCTCCAATTGAGTTTCTCATGATTTAAAGGACAATGTGCACAAGCAACTAGAGCACTGAAACAATAATGAGGAGAACTATTATTTTTTATTTCTTCCTAACAAACATAGAAAGAGGCTTTATTGGCTGCATTGCTTACTGGTCATCTGATTTACACCAAGATCAGTATGAGCTGGTTCTTCAACTTTCATAAATTATGTCACACCTTTTTCTATCATGGGGTGATGGCAATCTTCATGAGTTCATGATGATTTTTTTTTTTTTCTGACATTTAAATATAATTGACTGGAAAGGGAGTCAAGCTGGCCAGTGAAATTTCGTTAGACAATCTTTCTTCCTAATGTGAAGAGTAGCAGCCTAATGCTATAGGTACACAGCAACTTTGTATGAAAACTTTAATTCACATGTCAATTCCAAAATCTTTATGGAGAATAGTAAAGCTGTGAAGGCTAATCTACATGTTGGTTTATACCTGGTGGGTGTATACAGTGTGTACTTACTAGCTGCTCTTTCCAAATGCAGTTACTTTTGCTTGTATCAGATTTCCACACAGTTGTAGAAGACAGAACATGTTTTTCTTATTGCAGAAATAGAAGCTTAACTAGCCATTTTAACTAACCATTTGGCAATTAGTAGCTTTGAAATTATAAACGACTCTTTAGATAGCTCATCTGAAAATATTTTCTGAAAAGACTGCTGTCCTTTGAAAATAATACTGACTTTTAAGAGGTGACCTGTTTTACCATGTAGAAACTTCTGTGATTCTTTTGAATTGAACGTCTGTGATTCTTTTTTTCCATATTACAATGTTATTTATTGGGTAAGTACTTAGACACTACAGAAAATAGAGTAATCTAAGCATATATGCAAATGTGAACTGTATGAAAAATTAACAACAAAAATATCAAATCCTAAATGTACTGAAGATCTAAAAGTGACTTGATTTGTAATTTTTCCACAAAATACTCATATCAACTATTAATACAGCAATCACTCCTATGATTATTCTTTAATCATGGAAGTTTGGAAAGTTTTACATATTTAGAATAATGGTATGTTAAGTCACAATTTTATTTAGATATTCTAGCTGCTGGGAAATTAATGCCAAACATGATTTATCATTCACCTTTACTATGTCACCCTCCAGCTGTACACTGAATCATCTCCACTGACTTAAGATAACGTGAAAAACCTCAGCACTTCAAATACAAAAAAGTACATATATACATTTATACACACATTTATATACACAGGTATACATAAATATAAATGCACTCTGCATATATATGTGCAAAAGTGTAATATAATACACACCAGAGTAAGATTTAAGCTTCATTAAGATTGCCAATTGAAGCAAGAAAAAGTTAGGAAATCCAAATTTAGGTAGACCTGCAACTGAAGTTTTGCCTTAAAGCACTCTCCTTTACGAGTACGATCACTCTTCTTTTGTTGCCCAAAGGAGTACTATCTCATCTGGAATGCTCAGTGCTCTCGGTGAGTGGCGGTTTCATATTTGGTATTTCTCTCAGGGCTTGTTTACTACATAACATTAAAATCCAGCTCTAACAATAGTTACTAATTTGTTCAGGAGCCATTCTGTGATACACATTATTAGGATGTTCAGACAACAGTTGGTTTGTTTTCACAAAATATTTGCCTAGTGAAAGACTGGCATTATCACATTTCAGAAACAGTGAACTGAAACATTTTGATATTGATCCTAATGATTATACACTAATTGTAGTAGATCCACTTTGTGTTATCTCTTTGCCCACTTTTCAGAGTTCTGAGTATTCTGCAACATTTCTTTAGAGGCTCCTGCTGATTTAATTTGCAGCTATTAGTGCTCAAAACATCAGCAAATTCAGATCTGAATCTCAAGCTGAAACAAACAAACAAAACAAACAAACAAACATTTGGGTTGAAATTAATTTAATTTATTTTTTTTTATTTTTATTTATCTATTTAATAATTTAGCATTCAAACTGAAGTACCTTTCTAAGCTTCTACTTTGTCTAGTCAATGACTTTGAGGCAGGAACCTCAAAAGACCCAGTATCTTCATCAGTTAGAGAAGAGTTTTAGAACAGAATGAACTGCCTTTTGGAAGTGCCTCCCATTGGTAGCAGAGAAAACCTAGCTAAATAGCTGAAAAAATCTACCTTGCTTGTAGACTGAAGTTAGGTGAGATATATCTTATTATTTGAGAGGTCAAATGTGGAGGTCCAAAAGTTAGTAGTTTGGTCTAGTCTGCTGTATAAGGATAAGAACTTCCAGAGGATTATTCATGTCATTCAAACTTGTAAAAGTGCTGTGAAGAAGCACCCTCTAGAAGTGCCTGTTTCTCCATTGACTACAGACACTTTAAACATCTAAATTGAAAGAAGATAAAACAAACATTTACTGGTTGCCTTTGATGACTGTGGCTGTAGTGATTTGCTCAGCATGCAGGAATTCTGATGAAGAAATAAAATGCTTCTACAAAGTGTTATTCAACTCAGAGAACAACTTTCATAAACAGATTATAATTTCTCTCCATATCATCTTCTGTCCTGTTCAATACATGGATTTCATTGCCTTCAGAAAAAAAAAAAAAAAAAAAAAAAAAAAAGTTCCAAGGAGAACAACCTCCTTTCTTACTCTTGATCCTGAGAGGGAAAGAGAGACTTCAAAAGGTGGTTCAGACAACCTTCATTGCAGCAGTTCCTAAATTCAGAAAGCTTATACCTCCAACAAAATTTAGTGGTTTTTATGTGTGTTTTTCCTAGGCTTATTAAAAAAGGCAGTCTGTTTTAATAAAAATATTCAATTATTGAGCACTGTAATTCTCTGCTATGAGCATGGCCTGAAGATTATGTTAAGGAGAAAGGCAGAATTCTTCACAGGTAATTGTCAGGGAAGGCAAGAGTGACTGAAAAAAAAAAAAAAGAAAAAAAAAAAACTGAGAGCCTTATCGGTTTAATGGTAGAGAATTAAGTAAACTTCTTCTTTAACTCTTTAACTTCCACAATGATATTTCATAAATATTGCCTGCTTTGTAAGTTGCAACTAACTACTTGCATTTAACCCAGTTTAAAGTGAGGATGATTTCAGAGTATTTGGGCAAACCAAGACACTGAATATCACAAAGGGGAGTCACTATGAGTGAGGACTTCAAGGTAATCCTGGAAAATTCTTCAAGGCATCAAAAGTAAAACAGAAAGTGTTTTAGTGATAGATGTTTCAGAGACCATATGGAGAGTTGGTATTAGAAAAGTCAGAAGAACAAATTACCAGTTCTCTTGGATATATCATTACCTTTGGTATATAAAGGAAAATATTCAGGAGAAGTTTGCTATCAAAATAGTTCTCCTTGGGGAGTTTGTCACAATGGCATGACTGTGTTAGTGCAGGTAGGGATCCACAGGGTGTCAACATTTGCCTAACCCATCTAGAAGGGAATCTAAGCATTTATATCAAAAACTGGAATGTTATGCATTTTCCTATAATATCTGGATATGATAATTTTAAGCTGTTAAAGTTCTATGACTCCTTCATTGACTTCAGTCACAAATTTATTAAACATCACCATTTAATTAAGTGCCATGCCTCAATATCTCCCCGTCTCCCAGCTTCCTTTTCCATCACAACCAGCTTCTCATTTGATTTGCTTTTCTTCTCTGCTAACTGCTTTTTCCTGACTGGTTCAAAATGACCAAAAAAAATTGCCAGAGGAGGAAAATACAAGTCACATTGAGGTAGACATGTGCCACATTAAATTTCACTTAATGAACTGTATTCAAGTGGAAGCAAGGTTGACAGCTCTCAAACTCATTGTTTTGAGGGGGTAACCCTAGTAGGCAGCTAAGCACCATGAAGCAGCTTGCTCACTATCCCAAAGTGGGATGGGACAGAGAATTGTAATGGTAAAAGTGGGAAAGCTCTTGAATATAGGTAAAGACAGTTTAATAGGTAAATGAAAAGTTGGGTGCATGAGCAAAGCAAGATTTAGGGATTCATTCAGTACTTCCCATTGGCAGGCAAATCATTCCCTTGTGCACACCACTGCCTTATGTTTCTGTCCATACTGTCCTTCAAGTTTTGTAACTCTGCTTCAAATCTCATGAGGTTGTTGCATACCTGCTTCTAGAATCTCACAGTCCATACAGCGGTTCTGTCTAATGGTAATAAACCACCCCACAAACCTTTATCTTCTACTCTACCTGTTAAAAATTTTCTTTCAAAATTTAAATTTTCATAGACACAGAATACATCAGCATTCAAATATTGCCTTCAGATACATAGACCTCATGGTACTCTTCAGAACCAGAAAAGAGATCTTAATTTCTCAGAAAGATCACCTTGCATCTCAGAAGATGTTACAACATCATACTTCAAAATTATGACATTTTAAATATACAATAGCCATTTAGGTAATTTTAGAGGATTCTTAGGCTCCCTCTACCCTAGTCCTGAGTACATCTAGATACCTAAGTAAGCAAGGCTTTAAAAGAAGAGGCATATAAAAAGCTAGCACTAATGAGATTTTTAAAAACCAAGACAATCTAGGGTATGAGGATTTTATACCTTTGTAGAGTGTGGCATTTGTGGAGTGCAGAATGATGTGATAAACAATTTTATCAGGTTTCAGCCACCATGGCCTCCTTCAGCTTCAGGGTGGAACGAAGCCACCTGAACTCAAATCAGCAGAGGCAGAGTTTCCAGAATAGATTTTCCCACGTAACGTGTATATATTTAATGTTATTATGAATAAAATAAAAAATATAGACAAGCTGTAACAGCTGGCTTCATACCAACAAAATAAAGCCTCTGTATTTTGAAATTGCTTTATCCTAGCTACTCAAAATAAACCAGATGTTTTCTGTGATCTCTAGTTCTTAAGCTTAACTGTCCTGAGCCCTTTATGTGCTCATATCTCTCAAAAATTTGTGGCAGCTGAAGAAACATTCACAATGATTTTGAAAAATAATACCTGAGAAAACAGCTTTACAAATCTTCTTGAACTTTGCAGACATTATACCATCATAATATGAAATGAATAAATACTGAGAGGCAGAAAAAGTAAATTTTACTTTCCTGAATCCCCCTTCATCACACTGGGAGAGCACTAGTAGTTGTGAAAGTCCCATTTCTCTGTGAGATGAGCACCTTCACTTGGTGATAGGTGATGAGCATCTTCACTTGGACATGGACAGAAGAGAGGAATAATCTTATATGAATAAACTGGTTCACAAAGATACGTATATTACAATTTCCTTCCCATTCTAATGTTCAGTCATACCTTACTCTAGGATAAAACAATAAGAAATTCAAAAGTATGAGGATTTGAAAGTGATAAGGAAAGCTGTTATTTGAGTCATTTTTGAGGCACAGGGCATTTCCTGGCATAAGCCCATTCTGAGAGATTGCTTTTCCTGAGAACAGTCTCATGTGGTCAGAAACCAAATGAGCCATTGAAAAATGGTGGAGTAGCCCTGTTGAATTGAGAACTCCTATTTACATTGTGTTGACTAGCACTGTGGGAGAGGAGTAGTAACCCTGTCTTGGGATTGTTGTTCTATGGGAAATAAAAATGCCTGGAGTTTGCCAGCAGTCTCATTATGATTGTTCAAGGCAGAAGTAAATTCAGTTTGTACTACTGAAATGCAACAATCAAGAAAACGATCGTATTTAGAAACTGAATTGTACGGAATCAATATTATGCCTAAAACCAACATATGCTGTCTTCACTCCAATGACATTTCACTCTGATTTGGCTTTGCAGTGGTATCTGTATTTCCTCTCTTTAGCAAGCTGTTTCAGAAGTGTATAAGACACTGCCACAAACTACTCAAATAGTAAAACCAGGAAGGTATTGCATCAAACTCTGTGATGTTCAGGCAGTGGAAGAAAATAAAACCCATCCTAAAAAAGGAGTTCTGCCAAATAAGTGTTTGTCTTTTCAAATCCTCTGAAGTGTAAATAAACCTGTTTATGGAATTTGAATTCACATATTGCTCACTGTAAGATAAACAAAGATTTGCATCGGTTTATGAGCCTAGGTATATAAAAAATTTATGACATAAAACTTCATAACTATTCCTTATAATAACTTAGAAACAAAAACAATGACTAGTGTGTGATTAGTTCTTGATAACGAGTAGAGAAGATAGCATATAAACATACTGATTTAATAACATTGTGGGATACAGTTTGATGAAATATGGAGGTACTAAAAACAAGCAAACAATAAACCAGCTGAATTAAATGAGAAGGCAAGAAGAGTTTGGCCAAATCCAGAAAGAATTTAGAGCAAAAGAAAAAGCAAACAAACAAACAACCAAAAAACATAGCTCAACAAATCCAGAGAGATGAAGGAAGTTTTTTTCTCTCCATCACCAAAGCTTTTTTTCACTGAACATCAGTTTTTCCTGATGTAATTTTCTTATACATCTTTAATACTTATTTCCTTCCAAAGTGAATTCCCAAGTCAAGGCCCATTTGATGGGAAAAAAATCCCTGTATAAACATTCAGATAAACAAATCAGAAATCTGTTATTTCAAATATATAAGTAAAATTTCTGATTGTTAATGGAGTCTACAAGCAAAAGCTAGCAGATGTCCCAGGTATCTGGGACACAAACATGAAGATTATTTTCTTAATTTACTTATTCTGTGCTGGCAAGCTGTAAGACTACATTCTGTGTTTCATAACTGTTGTGAGTTTTCCAAAGCCCCAACCCTGAGAGCCATGCTGTCTGCAAATCCTCAGTTTTTCTTGAAGTATATTTTTACAACTTCTAGTCATCATAACTGAAAAAGAACAACAACAACAATCTTTCAACACTGAAAAAATGGTAAATGGAACAGTCTCAAAGTGCTTGTAATTTTATTTCATGAATTTATCATGATACTAAGACTTTGAAAAGACAGATATCAAAGATTTGCTTTATTGAGAGTGAAGATGGAGAGATACTAAGAGTTCATGTGATTTAGAGAAAGCTTAGCATAAATTCTCCATGTACACATCAACTATGGAGCTTCAGGGCAGAGAAACTTTTTAATTTCTTTTCAGATTATTTTTTTTTTTGTCTGTAAGGAGAGTAGGAGAATTGATTGGCTTATAGGACCAATTTTCGTACTAGTACTTTTGCTAGAAACAGGAACTGAGAATGGGAAGGGCATCACTTCCACATCAGTCTGAGATAGACAGACAGAAAGATAAAGACCTTCTTTGGCAGTGTTCATCTTCCTTTTTATTCTATATCTCTATAAACTTTAGATTGTCTTCTCAGTCTGTCAGGATTTAAGCTGTATAGCCAGCTGTTTGCTCCACATTCTCCTCTTCCCAGGGACCGCACTTTAATTCAGTGTTAGCAAGCAGTGTGTGTAGGCATCAATATTTTTTATCACTTTCTAAACTTCATCACAAAATTATCTCCTATTAGAAAAACAAAGTCTCTGCTTTCCAAATAGCTGGAGTCAAACTCAGAACATTGCTTGAGGCAGAAAGTGGATGTAAAATAGTACCTGCTCTTATGTCCTTGCAATGCTTAGGAGACAAAGTGGTACAAAAACAATGAATGCCCTACTTGTTCATCTGTATTGGGAGTTTGGCTTAGATAACAGATAAATGCTCTGGTCTCAGTTTCAATTGAACATTGTCAAATTAACACAGGCCAGTTTATCAGTTGTCAAATTAGTCTTTGTTCCAAAAAATGACAGCTATGAGCAGCTACTCATATTTTTTTTTCACACCCCAAGCGCATGTGATGACATGGTGTTCATACATAGTGAGATGCAATGTACCACTGGGAATAGCTTCCTCTGTGCAAAACCTGTCACAGCCATGAGAAGTCATTACTGATGTGGCTACACGGTTGTATGAACAGAATATGGGTGCCTTGGGAGCTGAGCACAGCTTGAGATAAACCCAAGTGAGAAAAAAAGATCAGTTCTGTTTTCTCATTGTGACACATCACTTGCAAGAATATGTTTAGGGTGGAGCAGAAAATGGAAGTCCTGACCACTTTGGTCATTAAAGAAGCTGTGACACTTTATAAAGTGACTTACAAAGAATAGTAATTTGAGGCCTTGTTTTATGAGAAAATCCATTTGGAAAAATTGTATTCTCCCTAGCAAAATTACTCCTGTAGTTTCAATTGCCCGTAACATTCTGCTTTATTACTACCCTTGATTATTCTCTATTGCTCATGAACACTGCTAACTTCCCTACTTTCATTCAGAAGTAGATGTGTTTCACTGGTGGGTGAAATGATTGCCATATATATTAAGGAATATTATATCTTTCTTCAATAGATTAAAGATTCCATTAAACACAGTATTTTCTCCCTGTGGACATACTAACATACTATAATTAAGTTACATTTCAATCTTTATATATATATGTATATAAGCAAAAATGAATCCTTTATGTATCTTGGTAAGGCATTTTATTCAGATCTTGAATAATTCTAACAGCTCTTTTCTGTATGCTTTCAGAAGTTTCAGTATCATTTTTCTCTTTAAAGAAAAAATGCAATGAAGCCATGTACATATTTTTGAAGTCAATCTCAGCAGTTACAACAAAACTGTATGTATTGATTTCTCGAATGAGTCCCAGCAGTGCATCACACAGAGATGAAATCATTCCTCAAATCCCAGTCTGAACATTAGCTTTTTCTGCCCACGTTGCATGCAGGTTCATGCTCTGGTACTAATTTGTAGTTACTCAAACTATTTTAGAAGCCTTATCTTCCAGGTGACAATGTCTTACTCTGTCTGTAGAGATGGCCGGCATTCCTAGTAAGTATATACCTTGTAATCACCTGCCACATTTGTCTGGTAATAAAGCCACATTGACTATAACTAACAATAACACAATAGTCAGTAATATTTTTCAAAGTATATCACCCAAAGAATTACAACAAACATCACAACTCTCGGTATCAGTTGTATGTTCTCAAATGCCAAATAGCTATTACCAGCAAATGTAGACCAAGCACAAAGGTAAATCTATCCTTGAGGAAACTTCAGCTCTGACAGGATGAAATGAGATTAAAGATAGACAGAAGGAACTAGATTGACAAGACTGAATTAAGCTCTTTAGTTCAAACACCGAAGGCTTTCTAAAATTTAGGTGCCAGTAGCATTTATAGGACCTTACTCAGCCAGTGCCTAAGCCTGTAAAAGTCTGTAACTGCTAGAAAGTTGATCCCCAAAAGGATTTAGCCTGCCAGCTTTTAATTGTCAGTCCCTAACTGAGAGTAATAGAAATGGTGAATGCTTCAGATTCAGGACCTTAGAAACCTTTGTGAGCCTCAGTCCAAATGCTTAGATTTCATTGGCTATATCCATACATCACTAAATAAACTGGGAAACTGGGACACTGGTTAGTATCTCAGGGTCTCTCAGTCCAGTGTGTAAGTCAAATGAATAAGTAGGACATTTTTTAGTGTATTTCATTTGAAACTCCCAGCAAGTGCCCTAGTCATACCAAAGCAGGAAGGAGAAAATAGTGATGCTCTCAGTGCAGCAACACAGAAAGGACAAATTTAAATACTTTGACTTAGAAGTGTTCTGTTTTCTACAAAATTTTAAGTGGTGGAAGTGGTGGTTACAGTGTTGCTTCAAACTTGAGTCTCTCAAAGGAGTGCTGAAATACAGGCTATAAGGTTGTTCTCAGCTTCACTATGTTTCCACCAGAATTTAATTATTTTGCATATTAAAAACACCTCATCAGGGATGAATGAAGAATTCCTCTCTTGAAAAACAAGAGGCCTTTCCATGGATGCCTGTACTTTGTACATTTGCACAGGTCAAGATTAAAATTAGATTAGATTATGCAGTTAAACCTGATCTGCTCACATGTCAGTATTCCAACAGTTGAACACTTACTGAAGGGAGAAACAGTGCCACAATTTCTTTAGAATAATAATAATAATGAGTATGTAGGATAATCAGCTCTAGGAAAGGGTTTCCAGCTGCAGATCCCAAGCAGAGGGAAGGACATCCTTCTCTTCTGGAACTAAGCATTAACTCATCCACTCCTTAACATTTCCTGCAGATGGGTTTAAGCAGCTCCTTTCTGTAAAGTGGGTTCCTTTTTTAGTTCATCCCTTTTATGGGGCAGTTTGATTTCCTAATTTTTGGGTGTGTTTCTAGTCACTTGCAAGGCATCTCACTGTTAGGCTTAGCCATATTTCTATTTATTCCCATATAAAGCCAGTCTTAGACACAACAGCAGATCATCAGTTCTGGAAAAAATATAGCAGGAAGGGAACTAACAAAGCACTTTGTAAGACTTTCAGTCACTTTGCTGATATGGAAGTGAGCATTGAGAATTTTCAATAGTAATAGATCTGTTGTGTTGTCTATCTCAGCCTCTCACTTTTTACATTTTTACATATAAAGGAGTGTATTCAAGCAAAGCACAGCTCTGAGTCTCCAAGTCTCCATTTGTTTCCAGAAATCAGACTAGAAAAACTATAAAAAGTACAGACACGAGTGGTAGTAATGACAATAATATGACTATTGACACTATTCATTTTTGTTGTGAAATAATAACTGTTTTTTCTTGCTGATTTTGTTGTGTTTGTTTTCATTGGTAGCAATGTCTTTATTAAGTGCTTTGTTGTAGTGTCTTGTACTTCCCAGCCAGGAGTCAGAGACTCATTCTGATGGGTGCTGTATAAATGAGTCATAAAGAAAGCATGCTTTAAACAGGTTGTGATCCTTGATTAAAATAAAAATGGGATAACAAGTGTACACAACAAAAAACATGGGCAATCACAAACTGACAATGAGGCAGTTCTGATTAGTGTAATAAGCAGAACTCACAGCATACATCCTGTCTGTCTACTGTTAACTCATTCACTAGTATTGTAACACTGGTAGGTTTTAAGTAGCTTTTAAATGGAGGATATTGTGACCCTGCAGAAGGAGAATATTTCTCTCTTTTCACTGCAGAGACCATTATCTCAAGTACAATGAGTTATAACTATGACATGGATCAACCCTTGCTCAGAGTAACACATCCAGCTTGAAGACACTCATGGTTCTATGAATAGCAAGGGCTGGTAATCATCAGTTATATCAATGTGACCTGTCTCATCCACTTCATCTTCTGCTACTATGTGCTTGTATATATATAAGTTAATGGAAATTCTGCATCAATAAAATCTTTGCGTATCAAGAAAAATCTATGGACATCTCTAAGGATAAGGTAATGCTGGTGAAAATTAAGAATGGCTCAGATAAAGTTCAAGTAAAACTTCATGACAGCCTACAAGAAACTTTCCATTACAGGCAAGATGTAGTCATACTTCCCTATAAACAGCCTAGGGCACAAGATTTTCCTTTACCATAAAATACCCAGTTCTGCTGCTTCTTCTTTTAAACAGCAGTAAATTCTGTTTCTTGTCCCTTTTCCTTCTGCCACATTTAGATTATCCTGCTCTGTTCACTCTCCTGGGAGAAGAGCTTTGCCTGCATCTCAAATGAGGAGTCACAGACATGTGGCTTCCAGTCTGCTCAGAAAATGAACATCATATTTAGGGGAACAAACAAACAAACAAACAAAACTACCTTTTCTACAGTTTTCATAAAATAAAATGTGTATATGTATTAAAGTCTGATAAAAGGGAAAGAAAAAGAGAAAAGAGTAAGGATAAAGGAAGAAAATGAACTAATAGCACTTAGGGCGAGAGCTTTATGATGGGATGGGGAGGTCTTTCTGTGTCTAGGTTGTAGAATATCATATGCATTGAAAATTCTCTTTGACTTCCTGAAACTGATCTTAGACAATACCCTATGAAAGAGTTTGTAGATTAGAAATTTTGCGAGTTTGAAGAAGTTAAGATGTTGAGGAAAATGTGAAAAAAAAATCTAGAAATACTCAATAGAGGAGGAGGAAAGAAAGACATTTACCTGCTCTAGGGAACATGCTTTGGCATGGGGTTTGGACCTGATGATCTCTGGAAGTCCATTCCAACCCCTACAATTTTGTGATTCTTTGTGTGTAGAAGGCTTAGGTTGGCAGTGAGACTAACAGAGCAGCAAAGAAAGAGAGATTTGGTGAAACATAACTAAACTTTAAAGTGTCTTATGTCTTTAAGGACATGGACCTATTAGAGCTAATTTAGAGGATGACCACGAGGGTGATCAGTGGGCTGGAGCGGCTCTCCTGTGAAGACAGGCTGAGAGAGTTGGGATTGTTCAGAGAAGGCTCCAGGGAGATCTTATAGGGGCCTTCCAGTACCTAAAGGGGGCCTACAGGAAAGCTGGGAAGGGACTCTTTGTCAGGGAGTGCAGTGATAGGACAAAGAGTGACGGCTTTAAATTTTTATTTTAAAGGGTAGGTTTAAATTAGATATTAGGAAGAAATTCTTTACTGTGATGGTAGTGAGACACTGGCACAGGTTGTCCAGAGAAGCTGTGGATGCCCTCTCCTGGAAGTGCTCAAGGCCAGGCTGGATGGGGCTCTGAGCAACCTGATCTGGTGGGAGGTGTCCCTGCCCATGGCAGGGGAGGTGGAAGTAGATGATCTATAATACAAACCATTCTGTGATTCTAAGTGTTGTATAAGGATGATAAACGCTCCAGGGGATTCACACAGATCTTAAACCAGAATAATCCAGATAATGTTTAGAGAAATGTGGAAAACAGGATGAGTTATTTTGCTTGTTTTTCTCTATTTCTCACATTGTTAAATAAAGGGTCTTTTGTTTGTTTGTTTGTTTAATTCAATATGGTTTTAAGCACTATTAAAAATCTTTGTGTGGTATGTACTTCAGCTACTAATCCATAATAACTACCTATTAATTACCTATTAATTCCCAGCATACATAGGATTTGATTTCCACAAGGTTATGAAAAAATTGAGTGTTGTGTAAATGTTCTTTTGTTCTTTTTAGAGACTAGTATCTCTGGGGATAGGTGAGTAGGATTCAACTCATGGAACTCTGACAAAGGAAATACTGGTTTAAGGAAAATAAAAAGCCATAGTTTTGTGCGTACTTAGCACAAATAAAACACATAGATCTTGCAGACTGGACCAGTTTTTTCTGTGATGTAGTGCCCTGTTAACAAGACTTCTAACATGACTGTGAACACTGTTGTCTTTCTCTCTGATGTTCCTTCTCTCTCATCTCCAGGTCAAAGTAGAAATTCCATTCTATTTGAAAAAGGGCTTTCATTTACCGTGATTTTTTCCAAAGAGACGTTGACTTTCTGGAGTCCTTTCCAGTGGAGGATGCCCAAAATGCTCAGGAGGCTGAAATATGTAACATACGAGGACAGGCTGAGACACCTGGGTTTATTCAGCCTGGAGGTGAGAAGAAGGGAACAACTTATTGGTCTACAACTGGAGTACTGGTTTACAGAGGAAACAGAGTCTGGCTCTTGGAGATGCACAGCAACATGAAAATCACAGAATCACAGAATCATCTAAGTTGGAAGAGACCTCCAAGATCACCAAGTCCAACCTCAGACCTAACACTAACAAGTCCTCCACTAAACCATATCTACATCTAAACGTCTTTTAAAGACCTCCAGGGTTGGTGACTCAACCACTTCCCTGGGCAGTCTATTCCAATGCCTAGTAACTCTTTCAGTAAATAAGTTCTTCCTAATATCCAACCTAAACCTCCCCTGGCGCAACTTTATCCCATTCCCCCTCATCTTGTCACCAGGCATGTGGGAGAACAAACCAACCCTCACCTCACTACAGCCTCCTTTAAGGTATGTATAGAGTGTGATAAGGTTGCCCCTGAGCCTCCTCTTCTCCAGGCTGAACAATCCCAGCTCCCTCAGCCTCTCCATTTAAGACTTGTTCTCCAGACCCCTCACCAGCCTCGTTGCCTTTCTCTGGACTCGCTTGAGCACCTCGATGTCCTTCTTCTAGCAAGGGACCCAGAGGCAGTGGGCACAAGTTGGAACATGTAAAATTCTTATACAATATTCAGACTTATTTGTTTATTTTTTAATTGTAAGGGTGATCAAATACCAGAAAAAAAAATCTAGAAGGGTTGTGGTCTTCCATCCTTAGAGGTGTCTTGGGACTAAACAGGACATAGTCCTGAGACACCTGGTCTAATTAGATCTGCTTTGAGACTAGGGTTGAACTAGATGACCTCTGAAGGTCTTTTCCAACCTAAGTTATTTTATGAATCTATGATTCTTCAATTCTATGTTTTTTTTCTGGTGTATAACTTGCATATCTCTATCATAGTAAAGGATCATAGTTTCAGTACAGTACTTTGTGGAGATGGACTATGGTAGAAATAAAGATATAAAAATGTTCAAAAACAAAACAAAACAAAAACACTATAGTCCAGTTATAATGTACTTGAAACTCTAACAATGGAAAGCATGCTTCTGTGGTAAATTTTGAATTCTGCTTTGGTAGATTGTTGAATTTATAATTCTTAGAAACAGTATGAACAGCAGATTTCTGGATAACTTGCTGTGGCCTTGAAACAGGCTTTACTAGACAGGAGTAACCTTACAAAGAGAAAATGTCTCTCCCAACTTTGCCCTTTTCAGATCTCCATATGTACAGTTTCTATCCTCCATTGTTTTTACTAAATGGTTCCTTCATTTCATTTCATTTCATTTCATTTCATTTCATTTCATTTCATTTCATTTCATAATTTCATAACTTCATACTTTACTTTCTATACTGTTTTGGTTCTTTCTTTCTTTCTTTCTTTCTTTCTTTCTTTCTTTCTTTCTTTCTTTCTTTCTTTCTTCCTTTCTCTCTCTCTCTCTCTCTCTCTCTCTCTCTCTCCCTCTCTCTCTTTTTCTCTTTCTTTCTCTCTTTCTTCTCCCTCCCCATCCCCCCATTCCCCTGGTTGTATGTTCTAGGGTACTTTTTTCGTATCTCTTCATTTCTAATGTACATCTAGAGTAAACCGAACCCTTAGCTGTGAGAGCTGTCGAGTGGTGCATCATCCCAGGAGAAGTAACAAGCAGCCCCCAAAGACATTCCTCTGATACATAGATTATCTGACATTCTCCATTTCTCCAATGCACAAGAATAATCTTCACAAGCTTCCCAGAAGATTCACCTCTGATTACTACTGTAATGCCCGTGGGTTTACTTCTTAAATCCTTGCACTTCTCTTAAGGAAGAGTATAATGAAGTTGCACCCAAATCCTACTTACATCATGTTAAGCTTATACAGGGACATAAGACATGTAGGCACAAGTCTGATATAGTGTACAAATCAATGCAATTTTTGGAAAAAAAGTGCAATTTTGGAAAGGTTTATTTCCCAGATCCATTCCAAACTGTTTGCAGACTTCGTCAAGGTAGACCTCTAAAAATGTTCTTTTCACAGGAGAATAAAACATACAGCTTTTTTTCCATGGGAAAATAATTAACATCTGATGAGGTTGGGTAAGAAATGTGTATATTTCTGATTGACAACATACCAAAAAAAAAAAAAAAAAGCTACAAGTTTATTAGATTGGTGCATATTTCTTTGAGGAAGTGCTTTTCCAAGCTATGCCAGGAGGTGAGTTACACATGTAGATAAATCAGTGACAGAACTGATTTGGTAAATCTCATTTACCAGCTAGTCAACAACTTGTAGTGTTGTATCCCAGCTTTTGAGAAAATCTCTAACTTCAAAAACAGAAATGTTTCCATCAAAATACTACTGAGATGCTTATTTTTATAACATACTGTGACTGTTTTAAAATTAGCTTGATTGTCCTTAGGGAATATATTCTAAAATTGTATCTGAATGAAGATAACCTAGAAGTGTATTTGATCATCTATTATACATATAGACCTTCCATATTCCACTTTATATGCACATAAACACAGAAGATGGCTATGTTAAATTTTTGTATTATTTTGTGATGTACCAGTGGCCTGTTCATGTAATCTGGAAATGTCTCAACCCCAGGTGTAAGCCTGAAGGCGTGATCCAATTTTGACATCTGTTGGGGAACAGACAGAGGGGCTATATTTTAGGACCCAAGAACTTCAGATAGAGAGACATCCCTCTGAGGGAAGGGGTGTGCTGCCAGCATGCATTGACACACAAAGAGAGATGATCCCTGCAGCATCATACATTCTTTGCATGCATATGAGATAACACTTTGAGCCATTATGACTTAGAAAAGAAGCCTACACTGTAAAGTTGGGTTCAACACCTCATTTGTATTCCCGACTGGCAATGGATGGACAAGAAATTTATGTACAGTATTCCTAGGAGAGGAGGTCTGACATTTCTTTGATGTGGGAGTCATAAGCAAAAGCTGACTTACTGCAGAGCATATTGAGAAAGGTAGCCATAAAAGTAGAAAGAGGACAAGGAGCATGCCTCCACACGGCTCAGAACAGCAATCAAGAATAAGGGGCAAATCCAACAGCTGTTGAGGGTGAAGTTCCCCAGAATAGCAGCCTAAGACAGGAAGCCTGGTGCTCCTTACTCACCAGTGCTTCAGATCATGCTGCTAATAGAGTCCCAAGAAACTATACATCACTTAGCAACAACAGCAGATGACTGTGCCAAACAGTTGGATTTCTCTGAGGCTGGGCAACAAACTGTGAGTGCTGAATAGCCCAAGAAGGAGAAGGGCATTCTGCCAACATACTGACAGCTGTAGGAAGAGGACAGGCTGACAACGAACAAAGCCCAGGAGTGAAAATGTTCCTTTCTCTCAGTTATTTTGGTTTTTCTAATTGCCTTAATATGCTTCCCTTGTCCTCTACAAAACTGTGGTTGCTTCAGCTCCTTTAACTAAAGACATGGTCCCGTGTGGAGAAGTCATGTTCATTTTGGAATGCTCAGGTGACACGATGCATTTTCCCACACTCCGGTGGGAGGTTCCTATTGGCATCACTAAATTACTTTTTAGCAGGAGCAGGAGTTTGTTGATCCTTGTCCTTTTCCATGCTTGACAAATGGTCATACGGTACACAAGGAATTTGAAATTCTTATGGAAAAGATATTGTGCAAAAAAACCCCTAAAGCTTTGTTAACATTTATCAGCATTCTGTATGACACAATCTTGCACAATGTGTTCTGATGAATTTCAATACGCAGGACACCACTTTCTTTATGTCCAAGCATTCAGATTCCGGGGAATGAAAAATCTGTCTCTGGGAGATCGGTGGTGAGTTTGCAAAAATTAAAAGTGTAGATTTAATTTATTAATGATATTAAACCATAGTCATATAATAGCAGAGACAGGTTCACAAGAAGAAAATGAACATTAGCATCAGTCAGCTGAGCTACCAGTGATGTACTGAGATCAAATGGAAGTGTTTGGTAAAGTTCTGCTCTATGCCAGGAAAAGTAGCAGCCCAATGTGTTGCATTTAATAAATATATTTTTGTATAGCACAGAATGACATTAAATTGTACTTGTCAAGATCCTGAGATTCAGATATAACTTAAATCATGATTTCCAAATGGCCAAGTTCTGAGCTGCGAGGAACACCTGCCAACATAACTAATAGTGAGGATAAAAAGCCTGTGGTAGCAAGTCCCTTGAGAAGGAGATAATAATATATGTGCCTTGTTCAATAAGCTCTTAGCCTGAGGTATTTTCAGTATGCAAAGAAAAGAAAGCTTACTTTTAATTTTTTATGCTGTTCCCCTTTATCATGATAGGTTTGTTCCATTTTCCTCAAAGAGATTCTTGATTAGTTTAACAGAAGTTTTGTTTTCTAAAACCAAATACGGTTCTCTGTTGAAGCCTTTGATGGGAGTTTCCATATAAAGAGAGATTAAAGACGTGAGGGCTAATTAATATGGAAAGAATAAGCACAAGAGAAGATATAAGGAAACTGGCATGTATAATAATTCCTGCTTTGGATGGAGGTCAGTCAGGCTTTCTTGGTTATTCTTTACCAAAGGAAAAGAAGAAAGCACTCTATACATTTAAATAAATAAATAAATAAATAGCAGATTCAATAAATATATATGTAAAACATTTTACAAAACAAAACAAAACAGTTTTTCACAGTTATAAGATAACAAGAATTTACTTGCACAGTAAGGATAGTGTGTTGTGGGAATATATATATGTATATATATATATATAAACAGACTTATGATAGTCTGTCCTAATTGGACTTGTTTCCACCATGGCAATCTTGTAAAGAGGAGGACCAACAGAAAAGAAATTGTGGGTTACGACTTGCAGGACTGCAAAGAGCAGCCAGATCCTCAGCCATTGTCATTCTTCTTTGTGTTCTCTATTTCAGATACTACCCAATATTGATGTATTTTCAGTAATAGAAATAAAAAATTGACTGCAACAATGGGATCACAGCAAGCTACATCTGGACTAGCAGTGATTCACAGGATGTTGCTAATGGTTTCAATCAGAGGAGTCATCTCTAAGTTTTAGTTAAACCTGGTCACTTCTTTGGGCATAACTGAAGGTTTTATGCCACTGCCATGCAATGAACAGAGAGATTAACATCCATAGTGATTTTGTGGTTTAACACAGCTGGCAGCTAACTACCAAGCAACCTCTCTTTCACTCTCCCCATGTGGGATAGGGAAGAGATCAGAAAGGTAAAAGTGCAAGAGCTCTATCTCCCGTATGTATACAGGTGTTGATGTATACTGCTGTGTTCTTGTTGTAACAAATTTACTTCTCCAAAACAAAAGTTAGAGGAGTAATTGTAGTACCTTTAATTTTGGAATATATGTGATAAGAATGTTATGAATGTTACTAAAATAAATGCTTATTCTGTAATTTTAGCAGCTGCCTTTGGCTACATATTTGAAAGATCTCAGATAGAGGATCATAACGCCTACTCAAATATTACAATTTGTGTCATGCAATTAGATCTTACTAATCATAAGAAGTTCTAAGAAATTTTTTTTTGTCCAATACTTCTGTTAGAACATGGTTTCAGAATCTTATTCTTCTGTTTCAAAATATTCTAAATTGTAGGCTAAAATGAGTCACAACAAGGTTTTACCCACTTGTACAAGTGTTGCTCTTTACCATAGAATGTTATTTTGCAAATTTTAGGCAATTGTTTCTTTTGTCTGAACTCTCTGGTGCTTATTCCCCTGATGTATTTATAGAGAACAACAATATTCTCAGTCAGCCTTGGTTTTGCTGCCTTTTCTTCTCCTAGGCAGAAGAACCTTTTTTTTTTTTTTTTTTTTTTTTGTCCCATGTGTAGTAAGTTTTACATCATCCTGATCATTTTAATGGACCTTTTCATATCCCATTTGAATCAACTTATCAACTTTACTGAGCGTTAGTGACTACATGCAAGATTTCATAGTAAGTCTCACCAATATTAATAGCTTTAATACTTCTATACCTGACTGCAGTTTGTGTCAGCAGACAAGGGGCTCAGGGAAGTGATTTGAACATTATTACTGTGAGAAAAACACAGATTAGCCAAGTATATGGTTTTAATTCAATTCAAAAACAAAAATACTGCAATTATTCAAATAGCTGCTGTTAGCTGTATATTTAATAAATTTCCATACATATTGTGAACTTCAGATTTTAAAACTTTTTTCATAAGTACATATACACAAATGAGTTTTGTGGGTAAGCAGTGCATGGTTTCTAGCCTAGACTTATCAGACAGACAAGGCTGTTGTCTCATGCATTCACCACCTCAGAACAACACTTTCCTCTGTGTTTTCACATTTTTCTTACTCCTCTTATTCCTCTTAGTGATCAGTGAATTCAGTCTTCTCACCACTGTCTGCCAAGTACACTTGCACTGTATTTGATTTTCCTTTGCCTGCCTTTTTCTACCCCCTGACTAAAAAGAAGAAGTCTGGTATGTCTGAAGCTAGACATACCAGATCTTACATGCAACAGGTTGCTAATTTCATATGAGAAGTATGATTAATAAATCCACCTATTATGTAGAGCACATCCACGTTGTGCCGGAAGTCTGTAGTATAATTGTTCTGCATCCATTCACTTATAGGCGTCTTGCTGTATCCCTGGTAGGTGGCATAGTATTATTTATAGGGGCCTGGTCCACTGAGCATTGACTGTTTGGCACATGGGGATGAGTGTAACACAAGAGAGACTTGTCCATCTACATAGTAATGTGTAGCACATATCTAGATTATAGGTATATATAATATATATTACCAGAACACCATAGATAATATATGGGGTATGTAAATCAATGTATAATTATGCATGGATAATATGCCTGGGGAGGGGGGATGGGGTTAGTTATCATTATATATGCTATGGAAAATGAGCTAAAATAAAAAGAGATTGTTCCTGTAGTTGAGAAAAGCAATGCCTTTTCAAGCCATAGTCCTTGGAGAATAACCAAGCAGGAATTAATTAACAATTATTTTGCATTTTTTTCTAAGTCTTTGTTTTGTACTGAGTAGCATAGTATACTTCTCCTTATTATGGGGTGGTGAGTTTAGTGTTGGCATCTTCTACAGGGTGTAGGTGGTTGCTGAATTTAGGGATTTCTTTTGTGTCCTTGGAATTGTTTATAGTGTATTAAGGGGTATATTAGTGATTTTTGTTTACACAGTGTCTTTAGTGGCTGAGCTGTTTCCTGTGGGTTGTGGGGACTGGTGTGTTGGAGGGTATGGGATTAGAAAAGAGAGGGCTGCCAGGCAGGCAATGTACTCAGAAGCAGGGATAGGGTAAAAAATAAGAGAACTTAGGTGAGAAAAGGTGAGAAAGGCAAGACTGAAATTATTATTGAAGTTAATAATGTGTTTTCACTGTTTGCAACATGGCATAGATCTGGTTTGTGGCAGTAGATCACCAGTCTATATTTTCTCTGTCCTTTTCTCCTGGCATAGAGTACCTTCTCTCAAACTTTAATTTCTGTGGCACAACTGTACTTAAAACAGCCTCTTGTTGCCAGATAATCCATCCCAGATGATTCGTCTGACTTTTTCTTTCATTAGTGCCTTTTCTCCCTGTTCCTGCCTATTGACTGTGTAGTGTAAGCTGTTCACAGAGTGTAAGCTCTTTTCAGCAGGAGTCCTAAACATGTCTGAGCTCTGTAAAAGGTATGGTTGCCATAAGCTTGCTAACTTAACTGTAGTTACATTATTTAGTGGATAAATATGATTTTCCTATCCCTTTTCTTCCATGTTAAGAATTACTATAATTACATATAGGAGAACAGCATCTTTACATATTACTTTTTGATGGTAGCTGAATCCCCTAGATCCATGGCAGCAAAATCAAATTCAAGTATTTAATACTTTCCTTATGATTATCACTGCTCTAGAATTGCTTTGCATGCTAAAAGTCAAAATTTCTCTAGAGGGTACTGCTCTAATAGTTTGCTTCCTCCTTTTCTGCCCTTCCTCTCCAGGTATTCTTTCACAGTCACAATGAAGAACTAGGAATAATTTTCCTAGGAGACTTACAAAGCATTGTCAGTAATTAAATGTGTGGCCAGGAGAGAAAGAAAGAGTTTTGAACAACACTTGTGTCTTTAATTGATCCTGGAGAGGAGCTTTTTTTTTTTTT
>CM021733.1:94977307-95014515 GCA_011075105.1 Heteronetta atricapilla
TTTTTTTTTTTTTTTTTTTTTTTTTTTTTTCTGCCCACAATTGCAGGGAGTTGTTTCTTTTCTTGATATTATATGGTATTACGTAATTGATTCAGTTTTAAATAGGATTTTTACTATACTATTTTTTTTTTCAGTAGGTTAATAGCATTTCTCTAATTAACAACTCCTTTCTTTCTTATTCTAGACATACTCTCAAATTCATTTTTTTCATGGAGCATTCTGAGATATTCCAGACCTCTAGATATAAAGGAAATGCATCCCAACCACGCCTGGCAGGTATTATTTCCAGATAACAGATATAGCCCTAAGGCATAAATCTATCAAGTGACTTGCCTAAGGTCATACAGATGAGTTTGCAGCAGGGCTAGGTCTCCTGAGTCCTGATCCAGTGATTTTACCAGAAGAAAAACATCCTTTCTCCTAGCAGTTACAGCCTATTACTGGCAGGAAGATGAAGGGCTGAGAAAAAGTGATTGGGGGCATCAAGGAATTAATTTTCTTTTAATTACACAAAATAATTTAGCTATGACTCTGACATAGAAGTTCATTAGCGAAATGCATTAGTGAAATGCAAGGGACATTGCAGCCTAAACAAGGTACAGAGGGGTCTATTTTTATTTCAGTGAAATAACATTAAAATTAATGAAAGCTATAATTATTGGATATGGGAGGTTAGTCATGTTTTCAAAAATAAATTCAATTGTAGCTGACACTAAGACTGACAAATTCAAATACAGGATTTCTTTCAGAAAAATAGAAGGAGGGAATACAGTATAACAGTATGATTCCTTTAGCATATCGAACTATGCAGTTGCTATTGGTGACTTCAGTAATTGCATGTTATATCATTCTTGAATCTGCATTAAAATGGCTTTTCACTTAACATCAAGATTTTTCTGTAGTTATGGTTCTCAAATTATATAAAATATTAATGTAATGTTTGTTCTTTAAAGGTAATAGCTAAATGAAAATCTCAATAGATGGTTTGAAGAGGTATAGGCTGACCATTTTATTGTTTTATTTACTTAGAGTTCTCTTGCTTCAATCTAAACCTGATGTTTTTCTTCATCTGCTTATGCGATTACATTTAAGACAGGATTAATGGAGATAACTCTGCTAAAAAAAAAAAAACAAACCAAACCAAACCAAAACAAACAACTATTCTGATGAAAGCCACAAAGCATTTCTGTTTCCATTATTACTCCCTAATTCTCATTAAACAGAAAATTAAGATCTTTAAGGCAGAGAACACTGTGTACCCCAACTTCACAGTAATTGAAAGAAATATAATGAAGTCTAAGAGTTGCAGCTGGAAAGAACATCTAAGCTTTCTTTTCAGTGACGCTAATTCCTATGTTGTATATAAAGTTTCACCAAACCTTTACCTCCTCTTTTATATCCTCTTGACCTTCTACAGGTCAAGATGTCACAGTAAGTTGTACAGTGCACTTAACCTCAACAAAACCCTCACACATCATTACACTCAAAAAGATAAATTGTGTCCTTACTCAAGCAACAAATGGAATAGTTAACATTGAAGGTGGCCTGTCTTTCACAGGCTGTATATATAACATGACATTCAGCAACAAACTTTTAGGCAACCACAATGACATTCACTGATTTCTGAAAAACATGTGAATTCCCTGGAAATTGAATGGAAAGGGTGAGATCCTTACTAATGGCATTCACAAAAACTAGCACATACAGTGGTCAGGCACACCTGAACCAGGCAAAAAGACTCATGGAAGGGACACCTGACTTCTTTTATTCTCGATTTTGAATAAGTGAAAATGGGAAAGTCAAAAGTAGCTCATGTGTTATGTGTTATGTGTTATGTGTTATATTGTTTCTGTGCCAGTCTAGGTAGTATGTCCTCCGCTATTCCTGTTTAACGTGATGCATGTTGTGAAAGTGTTAAGGGAAAATGGAGAAAAAGCAAAATATTCACTCAATAGCCAGTGATGAGAATGCTTCATTGAGAGAGGAGTATCCTGAGCACTCATCACTGCTCACAGATTCAGTTTTGGTTTTAAGTGGTGTCAAGTTCATGTAAAATGCATAAAACTTAGCAGAAGCCAACGTAAGTATTGCATCAGGGCTGCAGCTGGAGCTCAGTGGGGCAGAAGAAAAACAGACAAGGAAAAACATATTTACTATTTTCAGGTAGTATCCTGAAGTGAGAGACATAGGATTCCCATTCCTAACATCCTCATTATGCAGGCTTCGGTTAAAACATAAAAATCATCTAGCCAGTATAACCTGAAGATAGTGTTTTCTAAGGCTTTCCTACTGGTTGATTAGAAAAAAATCTGACCAAAAATTGCTTTTTTTTCCACCAAATTTGTTATTGTCATTTTCAGTAAAACAGATAAAAATGGTGCCAATAGGTAGGAGGAGTTGGCAAAAAATTGAGCAGTTAGGTGAGGGACAGGAGGTGTGGAAAAGCAACATTTCTCATACATACTATCTTTAAGAGCTCGTAAGTATGTAGTCTGAAGGAGAAGAAAGTCAGACTTCAGAGTTTACTCAAGAAAGTGTTATAACTTGATTTTTCTGTATTTAAATGGACTGAAGATATCAGACAGTAGAGACTGTTAATTAGTATTACACTGTTAATTAGAAAATACATTATAAGACTCGGTGGCTGGAAACCAAAAGGACCCTTGTGCCTATGAATGAAAATTATTAACCAGTAGAATAACTTGATTTATAACAGATATGGTAGCTTATTCATTGCTGGAAGAGTTTGCACTGAGCCTGGCTTCCTTTCAAAAGATGTTCTGCCTGATACTACCAGAAGTTGCTGTCTAGAAACAGCAACAGGTTCAGAAACTAGATGGCAGAATGATACAGTCTTGTCACACAGGCAGCAGGTCCAAACAGTCTGGCCTGTAAAATTTCTAACTATTATATTTTAGGACTGGTTTCTGTGGAAGAATTTCCTTATTACACCTGTTGTACCCTATGATGTGAAGTTGACATATTAAGCATGTAAAGCTCTAGTATAGCAAATAGCATTTCAATTTTGTGTCACACCAAGATGTCTTACTCTGTTAATGCTATTAGTTTATCTTTTTTATTTTTTTCCCTCACATTTTTCTTAAAATATATCTCCCATGTAGTCTGAAATGAATAAATACTAACAAAGGAAATGGAATATTTAACTGATGATATAAATATTTATAGAATACTTGAGTTACATTCACTGTAGAAAAACACAACTTGGACATAAGTAAGTTAAAATGACTAAGTTTCCCTTTTTCTTTTTACAGAATGAAATTATTCAAATTCCAAACAATTCCAACCACAGCATTAAATGGAGGAGTGGGACAAAGATTGTGCTTTTCTGTCATGCCTCAGTATAACTTTACTCTGTAGGAAACCACCTCCGAATCTAAACAGGGCTGTTTCACTGCCAGTAACTGTGACAATTTTACTCAGTCTTCTGATCTGAACACATTGTTTAAAAGCTGAACTGCAGCTTACTTTCTTTCAGAAAGTTAGGCATTGCACATCCCTTAAGTGTTAGAGTTTGTGCTATGTTTGAATTGGTCCTGAGAACTTAGGTTATGTTGGCTGTGAGATCATGTTTGTGCAGGAGGCACAAGGCAGAAAAACTTCCCTAAGGAAGCATGACAGTGGACTGCTGCTCTCAATCTTTAATTCAGTTAAGGATTGATAATAACTAAAGAAATACAAAGCTATATGAATTTAATGTAATCTTATCCTAAGGAAACAGACTGGTGAATTTCTAACAGTGACCTTTACTTGCAGTATGTAATTGCATAAGGTGGTTAAGCCAAAAAAAAGAAAAAAAAAAAAGAATATATATATATTACTATAAATGATATGATTTAAATGCTTCCTTAAACCTCTACATGAACAAATTTCTTTTCTTTTCTTTTCTTTTCTTTTCTTTTCTTTTCTTTTCTTTTCTTTTCTTTTCTTTTCTTTTCTTTTCTTTTCTTTTCTTTTCACTGCGAATAAATTTAGATCTGAAGTATTTTAGGTTAGTTAGGGAGAATGACAGGTCAAGCAGGCATTCTCAAAGACCAGTATACACTCCATGGGTGAGTTTTAACAGATTACTTAACTAGACAAATTCTTGATTTGACCTTCCATCCCCAAATACTCCTTGCATTATACTTCAGTTGCCTATAACAATACATTTTGTTACTAGTTATGGTTATTGATTTTCCTTCTGCATTCAGCATTTGCCAGTACATATGTGCTAAAGATTTCATCATCTAGAAAGAAAAAAAAAAAATAGAAAAAAGAAAAAAAACACCACCGACGACAACAAAAAACACCCATATGGAATTGGATGCTTTGGGTAAAACTTATGCTTAGAAAATATATGCAAGCTCTCATTTTCCTATACACAGTAGAAATAAAACAGCAAGATATGGCTTCTCTCCCATGTCTACAAGGTGCTTTCCCACCTAGAAATTTATCTGCAAAGCTTTTTCTCCATTTAAGTATCACTCAGCAGGTGCTTCTCTGGCTCCAGGCTGAATTCACAGTCTTTTCTGAAGGTTCCTAGGCTGTTTCTATATACAAACAAGATCTGAAAGCTCCACCAAGAAAACAGGCAGCCAAGCCTCTTCAATCAGCATGGCTTCTGATCAGCAGAAACCATATATGCAGCTAGTATTTGGGGGAATAGCTGAATTTGTTTAAAGCTCTGAACATTAATGTTTAAAATGAATGGAAGCCACCAATACCAAGAATGATGGCACTTCCATTTCAGCTTGGCCCATCTTCTTAGCAAAGTCCCATAAAATGCCTGTTGTTATAGGCCATCTAGAACAGAAAGCAAGAAAAGTAATTTACAGATTACATATGTTACAAATTAAACTTTCATGTATATCAACCTTTTCTTTTTCAATAAAAATAGATACAATGAACACCCTAATTCCTTTTTTTTTTTTTTTTTTTGTTTTGTTTTGTTTTGTTTACTTGCTTGGTTGCTTGCTTGCTTTCCTTGTGTTTGATTTTCTTTCTCTCCTTTTACCCTGGGTAATGCTTTTTGTTTCTCAGAAATCTACTGAGTTAGACAAACTGTTGGTTTGTTCAGCTGGAGAACATTTTTCTGCTGCAGCCATTCCATTCTCAGCTGTCAACTGCTAAATCCCTAATCTCTCCTCTTCCTGCTATTTCCTTCGATATTCTAGAACACCTAGCTGTGTTCTACATACTACACATCGCTGTTTGTTTGCATCAGTACCATACAAAGGCTCTCTGACAAAATCCTCCAGCTCAGGATTCTGATTTATTTCTAGGACTGTGAAACATTTAAACATTTCCCACATAATCTTCTATCATTTTACTGGTAGTTGCTCTCATCTTTCCTCTGACAAAAGAACATGAGTTTTCAATTTTGGATTGCAATGTTTGTGCAAAGTTCCTTGTTCTTTAACAACTCCATAGAAGAGGTTTCCCGGGGTCCTTGTCTCACACTGACATATGAGAAGTGCTAGGATGACATTTTGTACTCTCTCATTGGTTGCTCTTCCAGAAGCCATCAAAAGGAATAGGATATGCTTATCCCAATGACTTTGATACTGCTCTAAAATGATGGCCAGCTGAGCCCTTCAAATCTAATTGAATTTTGCATCAATCTCCATGTACCATTGGTGCTCAGGGCATTAACAAGTTATGTAGATTCCCAAGACCTTCCAGGCCAGCTGAAATGTTTTGAATTTCCTCCTTCACTCATATAAAGTCACCAGAGAAATCAAAAATTCATGCATTCATTAGCGGAGCTGGACGGAAAATAGTAGGTGATTCTTCTGGAAAAAAAAAAAAAAAAAAGCTACATTGGTAAAGTTTGCTTGTTTCCCAGATGGGGATGGAAATTAAAAAAAAATACAGAAATTCTGAGCAAGGGTTGAAGGGATTTCATGACCTGAAGCTTTCAAGCAGTGAGTGAGCCAGAAAGGAATTTTGGCTATCTGGATGCCTTTATGGAAGGTTTTTGTTGATTGACAGAAATTACCATTGACCAAAGCGTGCCAGCACAGCTGCAGAAAGAAAGGCCCCTGCCCAAACATACTCTAGAGCTGGGAGCCATTCAGCCTCTTTAAACCCAGGAGAATAAAGATACAATTGCATTGTAGAGTGAGGTACAGAGAAGCCCAAGCTTGGTTGCTAACCAGCCTTGTCACAGGACTGCCACACAAGCTCAAGGCAGAGACAAGCTCTCAGCACCATGTTGTTCAGCTGTATTGTAGTACCTCAGTGCACACAAACATTCATAATTCGTTCCTCAGTGTAAGCATGCCCAATAAATGAAGGTACTGCATGCTCATAAAGTCAAGGTCACTGATAGAAACTGAATGTAAATACATGTTGATTAAAAAATACAATTTTGTACATGATATACAAGATACGTATATGCATGTACAGTAGTATGTTTTTGAAAAACTGGTATTTAGGATCTTAAGATTTAAAAGGACAATGATTTTCCTAAATAGTTACACCTTTAGCAGGTAAACAATAGGAATGATGAACATTTTTACATGATCACATCAAAACAGTGTCTCAATATCTATTCTTTGCTAGTGTCACAAATCATTATTTATTTATTTATTTATTTATTTAATGCTGTGCAATTAAATCTAATAAATAGATGGGAAAACCATCTATTGGGAAAACCATCTATTGGGAAAACCATCTAAATCATATGCATGGAAAACTTGATTTTCTACACAGAATTTTATAAACTTGGGGGAAAGAAAAAATACTTTAAAACTGAGAAGTAGATAACTTTTTTCTAGTGTTCAAAAAAATTGCAGGAGCCATAATATGGCTAGTTATAGCTCTGTCACTACATTTTTTATGAGTCTCAAGCCAATTAGGTCAACTTTTTAAAGTCTGGATATTTAAATATAACCAATGTATTAAGCAGGGAATTCAATGAGGAGTAAATTTCCTCAGCCTCCTTGGGAATCAAGTTCAGTGATTTAGGAGGATAAATATGAATGCTTAGTCTGATAAAATTAGGCATAGTGATTTGACGGTGCTGGTGTAATCAGTACTGTATCACATTTTATCTACCTTTTGGAATGGGTCTACTATTATGAATGAAGATTACCCTGTAGTATCTGTAAGTCACTTTCAGATCAGTTGTATGTAATATTATACAAATACAAAGTACTACTAACATCTATAATTTGAAATTTAGTTGTTGGACAGGCTCCATATATATAATTCTGTAGCAAGAATACAGTCTCATCATGTTAGAAGCCTTTTTCTTACAGTAAAATGATCATCTTTCTGAAATACATTATTTAAATATACTAGTGCTAGCAAAAATTCACTTGATGTAGAGGAAATGTTGAGTACATTGTTCAATAGCTATTCACTCTGTACCACAGACAATAATTAGTAGTATTATCAGGTGGAAATTACTGCAATGAAGAATACACTAATATAGTATGATGAACTCCCTTGGAAAGTTACTGTATTTTTTAGAATCACAATCACTTTGTTACTAGCTGCCAAACAGTGGTTTTGGCAGTGTATTGTCTATGAATACTCTCAAAAGTACCCTTCAGTGGATAGTAAAAAAACTGAAATAGCAATTCTTTCATTGAGTAATGATTGCTCTGGATAGACCCTGTAGCATAGTATAGTACAAACACTGAACTATATGATTTATTTATAGACCCTTGGTTACTATGACTCACTAGCTATTCCAATGGTTTGCGGGCTACTTGTCATATTTCTTTAATTGAATGTTACTAAAAAAAAAAAAAAAGAGTAAAGACCATCTTCTAATATAAATCCTGTAAGATTTTTCCAGTCATAAGATTTATAAGAGACTTACTTTTAGAACGTGCACTAATGCTTTTTCTCTTAGGATAAGTATCCTATGGAGAAAAGCGTGGAACAAAAGGTGGTTATCCAAGTCCCATTGAGAGATACATAAGGCTGGAAAGTAAAATTTCAGTATTCTTGGTTGCTCAGGGAGAGGATGCTATGAAATGGCATGAAAAAAAAAAAAAAAGGATTATCTGTAGCATAAAGAAAAATAAGGTCTCTGGTAAATTACAGATACTGTATGTGATAAGATTCGTCAGACGCATCAGAGAACTGATAGAAATCAACCTTTCCCAGCCAGCAACAAACAAATAGCAAATTAAATTCTAGCTGATCTGTCTCCTAAAGTGTGTTGGTACATTTAAAACTAAGATCTTAGATATCCCATTATTCCATTTTACTCTTTGCATTGCTTAGCATAAAACCAGACTTGTTGCACTGGCTCTGTACTGCATGTCATAAATGTTAACTGGCTTACCAATTCAGCTCTGACAAACTTTACACGAAAAACAACAAAACAGAAACAAAACAAACAAACAAGCAAAACCCCTGAAAAATAAAACACATTGCTAAAAACAGAAAATAAAACTGTTAATAAGGAAGGACTTAGAGAAATTCAGATAACCTTAAAATCAACAGTAGTTTTTCTTTAATTTTCAATGTCTATAAGATTCCACTTTAAGTCTAGTCATTTAGATTCAGATTTACTAAAAACTGAACCAAATGTACAGTTTTTCAAGGGCCTTACTCCTTTTTAAAATTTGAAACATTGTGAATTAAGGTCAAGATTTATCCCTCCTAATTTCTATCAGTCAGTAGAGTCTGTAGATTAGGACCTCAGTTTGCTTGTCTTTTTATTTACAGACAACAGAAAAACAGCAATATCTCTTCAGGTATTACAGATCCTAAATGGCCAGATTTGACTCCATTGACTAGGAATGATCATGACAATAAGAATCCCAATCTGAAGACACCAGCACCTCTGAATGACATGGCATCAGGCACCTGACAGAGTGTCTGATCACCACAGCATCATTTACTTTTTTTTTTTCCCCTTTCCAGAAATGGCCCTGAGATTTGGTTGGGTGAATGTAGTAGCTGAAACAAACTGGATTATCTGGACCAAAAATTTCATTTCTTAATACTGTGAGTGCTTTCCTAAAGGATCAACCCCCCTACTACTGCATAACAATGGAAGAAATTGTAAGTTATTCACTGTAGATTTTATTTAGAATTAATCACACTAGTTTGAACACATGAACTTCTCTTTAATAGGAATCACTTATGGGCAAAGAATTCTATAAATTTGACTCAATCAAAATGTTATTATTATTAATAATATTATTATTTACAAGATGGTTGATTTTTATTTTTTTTTAAGTTCTTGATTTTAAATTTCTGAAAAAAAAAATGTTGTGGTTTAACCCAGCTGGCAGCTACATACCACACAGCCATTCGTTCACCCTCCCCACTCCCTCTCTGGGATGGGGTAGAGAAACGAGAAAAAAAACTTAAGCCTGTGGGTTGGGATAGAGACAGTTTATTAGGACAGAAAAATACAACAATAATAATATGTACAAAACAAGTAATGCACAATGCAATTGCTCACCACCCTCTGAGCAATGCCCAGCCCATCCCCGAGCAGCCGCCCGCCCACCCCAGCCAGCCACCCCTATATATTGTTCAGCATGACGTCAGATGGTATGGAATACCCCTTTGGCCAGTTTGGGTCAGCTGTCCTGGGGCTGTCCCCTCCCAGCTCCTGCTGCTCCCCCAGCCTGCCCGCTGGCAGGACAGAGCTGAAAAGTCTTTGGCTTGGTGTAAGCATTGCTCTGCAACAAGTAAAACATCAGTGTGTTATCAACATTAGTCTCATCCTAAATCCAAAACATAGCACCCTACCAGCTACTGGGAGGAAAATTAACTCTCTCCTAACTAAAACCAGAACAGTATTTAATACCAAAAATGTGAGCTGTTATTTCCCCTTCCTGAAATGAATTTAACTGTTAAAAAAACACTTTTGTTAGGCATTTTGGAAACATATTTGATAATGGTTTTACTAAAATCTTGAAATATCACAAAATAATTAATTTCAACTCTTGAAATGAAAATATCTTTTCTACTGCATTTTTTTTCCAAACCAGTTTTTCATTTTTCAGCCATCTTAGAACGTCAAAACATTGCAAAGTTTGGAAGTACTCGGAATTACATAGGACCAGGCACCTGACAGAATACCACCACAGCAACATTCTGCAAATAGAAAATGAGAGCTCTTTTTCCTCCAGAAATACACAGGGACCTGTTACCACACCTCCCTCCACAGTCTATTAGAGAGTGTGCTTTTCATCAGAAGCAGATGTCTACATGCACAAAGCAATTTGAATGCTTTTTATTTCTTCTCCTGCAAGCCTGTCTTTACAATGCTGAAGCTTTAAAAGTTACCCCAAAGTGATGTGAAATCTGTAGGAGTTTATTCCTGCTTCTGAAAATCATCTCTGGGATTTGTTCTGCATTCTGCATTTTTCTTATGCTCCTATTACTGACTGGTTTCTGTTTCTGGCAGGAAACCATCATTTCTTTTGAGTAATTATGCTATCTCAATATGTGCATAATGATCAGCTTTTATACATTTACCATGACTTTCTTCTACCTCCCCTATCTAAATAATCCTTATTAACCCTCTCTTTGCTACCTGATAAAATAAAGACTTTTAATATAATGCCCCATCATAGATAGAAGGGAAAAGGAGTGTTTGCTGCAGGAGCAAAGCAGACAGTGTCAGTTAACAGTGGCAATGGAAATATATTCAAACTGTAAATTTTAATGAGAAGCATGTTTTATGGAAAGAAGAGTCTTTACTTTTTATTAGTAGATGTTAGCTTGCATGGAGAATTCATTCTTCAATGTAAAACTGCCTAAAAGGACCCCTTCTGCAATGAGAAATCAAAATCTATTCTCTTTTAGGGAGTTTTCTTTTATGTATGGACCACCAAGACAGAAACTTCCAAACAAGTCTTCTTTGCTCCTGCAGAGGTTTGAATTGAAATTTGTCCTCACATTTCCTGAACTGCAGGTGAGATATCAGCCTCGCACTCTGTCAGCCTTAGAGACCAGCATGGAACTGGCTTAAGGTGGCTTGATATAGATTTACTATTTGCAAATTAAAATCCTTCATCTCTGAAAAGAATCCCAAGAAAGAATACAGTTCTTTATTAACTGTACTTTTGTTTTTGGATGGCTCATACTTCAGAGTGTCTTTCAAGAGCTGTCTTTTCAGGCCTAATATATAATCCCAAATCCTGATTCTTTTAGGTAGTCAGCACATATGTAGAACTACTAGCTCATGCAGTGCTTTTTGTGTGTGTGTATTTCCTTTTTCTTTTATTTTTTTAACTTTTTGTTTTGTTTGTTTTTGTTTTTTCCTTGGAAAATAATTTAGAAAAATAACTCAAGGAATGAGCAGCCAGTGAGCATATTTTTCCATTATTAATTTGAGATAGAGGGGCTAGATTGTGTCTGATTATCTTAAGATATATGAAGACAGTTTATATTAATGGTTCAACAATTGTACTCATTTGCCCCGACCTATGCACATTTTTCTGTCTGCAGATGTCAAAAACTTTATTGAAACTTAAAAAAGTTAGGTGAGATACCTCTCTCAAAAGATATTTTTGCTACTATTATTTCTTAGAATTTTACCCTTGATTTCCCAGATCTAATTCCTTTTATTGTTTTTATTCCTTTTTGGCATTAAAGATATATCTCCTATGTGCTGTTGTAGCACATGCATTTGTCATGTCATGTCTACTCTGCACGGCAAATTCTTAAGTAAAATTCTTGCTGTCTGTTACTGTGAAAGCCTAATCTCTTTGGGGTGGCTTTCTTGAACTCTTACTTTCCCAGCTATTGTCTTGAGGTCAGTATCATTCATCTGGAGGCTTTGCACTTTAAAAAATGACAGACTGTGATTAGACAAGGGCTGCTCTCTGATTGTTTCCAGTGGGTGATTTTATCTGACAGTGCATTCCCCTGACAGTGAAATCTTGCTAGGACATTTCAGATCAAAATAACTTCTAATATCTTTAAATTTTATAGAATTTCAAAACAGATAGGATCATTTGGAACACGGAAGCTGTTGCTTCTCATAGTGAAGAGCACCTTAGAGGACAAAAACATTGATACTATAGCATGACATTGCTGAGAATAAGATACTAGCCCTTCATGAGGTAGTTAAAATGGAATTCAGACAAGCAAAAGCATGGATGAAAAAATATAATCAAAAGAATCACTTTTGTTATAATTCTTGGTGCAATAATAGGAAAGAATTCAGATCCTGTTCATAAATACTTGAAGTATTCCGAGTACTTTCCAAAGCTGAGGCAAATCTATTAGGCTAGGTAGACAATACTTTGACATGGACAGGGCTTAAAACTTCTTGCATATTAAAAAATATACTTTGGTGAGTTTCTTATGAACAATTTAAACTGATGAAGCTTGATATACTTTTTTTCCTTTTTTTTTTTTTTTTTTTTTTTTTTTTGATATCCTCTTCTTCCACTGCGTAAGAGAGAGTTTCGTTTCATAGAGGAACCAAAGGGGAAGAGACTTCTATTGACCACAGGTGGGAGAAGATGCCAATGTCATGGGAGCAGCCACAACATAACCATGGCTGCTCAGGAGGAAGGGTGGCAGAGCACCACCCTGCAATGGAAGCAACCTAGCAAAGGGTTGGCATCCACTCTTTTAGCAAGGAAAATCTTGAACTTTACCTTCTGAGGAGCTTGGCTGTATTTCCCATCAGGGTTGTTTTTGGAAAGGCTCAGTCTGTCAGTGCTGCTATGAAAGGCAATATATCTTCTATGTGCTGGGGCCTATTCCTGGATATCTCTATGTGGAGCAGAATAAGAGCACCCATTAACTTATCACAGCTAAAATGCATTACCACCATGTTCCTCATACACTACAGACTTGCTATTAATTTTCATGAATGCTTCCCCATTTAAGAATCCTTTGGATATTATTACGAATGAGCAGATTGTATTATGGTAACATGTAAAGGCCTCTATCCACATTTTAAGATACTACCTTGCTCTGCTCATATCACTGTTACTGAAATGGTATGGTAGAAAATTCAATACTTCACATTCCTTGGTTGCATGCCAAAGTGGTAAAGCAGCAAAATCAGGCCCCACTGTTAGTGATGGCAGTCTGTAAAACTGAAATAATTTTCTATTGAATACCTGATTGAATTACTTGTGAATTGCTGCTCTGCTGAGAAAATAATATTGGAGGTTGGCAGGTGGTCACCACTTTTATTTGCTAGAGGGTATTATCTGAATTTGCCTGTCAGGTGATTGCCTGGTTAGTCCCTTCCCAATATAAATAACTGTGTATTTTAAAATGTGATAAATAATAGTAATAAAGTTCATAGGGAGAAATATTCTTGCTGATACAAGAAATAGCACTTAAAAAAGCCATTTATCTACTGCTTACAAACAAACAAAACAACAATAAAAAAGGCTGATTATATGATAATATATTCCAGTATTCCAGTGGTTTGCAAAAATAAAAAGGAAGGGGAATCACTGTTTGAACACCCCCTCCCTCCCTTCTTGTAGCTACAGTTTATAATAGCTTTGCATTTAATTGGTATTTTATTTCTTTATGCTTATGAGGTTTGATAATTTGAAGAGCCCTTGCAGTGGTATCATTTTGTTCAGTGAGCCAGACATTGCAAAACTGTGTATTTTTATGTAATTGAGGTGATTTTGCCTGGTAGCTTGTGGAAATTTTCATAAAAATGTGTATGCATTGATCAACTCATTTAATGTGATATCTCAGTTTTTGAGCTGATCGGCATTTTTCCCTGGGACTCCATTGCAAATCAACTTTTTTGTACTTTGTTTCTAATGGTAAAATAATGAACAATATAATGCTTCTCAAGGTGGAAATACAATGTTCATTTTCCCTTTGGCAAATGAGAGTGTAGCCATTAGGAACAGTGCTTTCCCAGCTGCTCCTTGGAGGGAAGGGCTAGTATACAGATCACAGATATATAGATTATGTTCAGACCACGGGAAACTTATATAAGACCTGACTGTGTGCCTCTCTGTGCCTGACTTTGAAGCACTGCTGCTACTTGAAGTGACATATTATACCAGTTTCACTGAAAGAGTTTGAGAGACTGTTTGTGGGGGTACCATAGCCACAAAAGATCAAAATCAGTAATATGTCTTTCTCACTGAGTTCTCTTTGTCCTTTTGTTAATAACGGTGCTTTTGACAAGAAATACTGTGTCCTTTTTCAAAGACAGACTAACCACCAAAATCGTAAAGTTCAATAGCTGGCAGGTAGTGACTAACACAATATCTTATACACGATCTATTGTCAGGAATAGCAAATACAATACTTCCTTGCAGAGGTTCAGCGACTTTGATCATTGGTTCAAATCCAGTTCAGATCTAAGCCACTAAATGAGAGACATGCATGGCTGCTGCCAGTGGCATACCTGTTCTGCCTATAAAGAGGGCCTCAGCCTCCAGGAGTGTCAATCCACCAGGCTGCTTCAGACAGGTGGTGAAACCTGCAGCTGCAGGGGTGCCCCTTGGGTCAACTCCAATGTGCTCTTTCATATGCATGTGAGTTCTCTGTGGGGATGCTGAGAGGAGGAAAGAGGTGTGCACTTGCACTGAGAGCAGCAGAAAATCTCCCAGGGTGATAAACACCTGGCTGCTAAACTGTTGCACAACACTGCTGGGATATTTCAGGTAGGGGACTTCTTTATTCATGAATCTAGGGTATTAGATCAGATCAGACTGGCCATGCTAAGCCAGTCTACCGGCAATTGCAGACTGGAAGTTTTGGACTGTTTTCTTGTCAGTAGCAACAAAGCGTGTGGTGGGTCCCTAACCCCTGCCTTTCAGATGATAAGAGAGAGATGAGGAAGATCTCAGACATCAGCTGGGCTGAAGGAGCAAGTTTCTTCAAAACAGAAACTTCTTTCTCAAACTAATGGCCACCACCTTTCAGATGGTAACAGTATGTGGAAATGACCATGGAAAGAAGGGTAAACCATGCATGACAATTTCTCTAAGTGCTGTCTCTAGAAAGTTGGTAAATTTGTGGCCAAACTGACTCCAGCAGTAGCCTTTGAACTTCTTGTAGCAGAGAGAAAAAGCTTTGTTCTCTCTCCTGGCTTACATGAAGCAGAGTGAAGACAAAGCAGTTACCTGACAGAGCTGTGTCACCAAGGTGTTGTCTATAGAAAAACACAAGACAGAAGGACAGTGGAATTCAAATATGTCTCTTTTGTGCTCTTTGTGTGTCTCTGCTTTTTGTATTGCATTCAATGGAAAAATAGTGATTTTGTGAAGATGTTCCTTAAAGCAATATTTGGAATATGTGAAACCATGTAAGACTGTAATGCAAATGCACAGAATTCCATGGGGCATTAAATCTGCATTTCACAGAACTCTGCTTTGAAGCCAGTTCTGATGGTCTCATTACTCTAATTTAGAATAAAATATCATAATAATTTAATGGTGAATATAGTAATAGCAGTTATGCTAAATGTACTCTTCAGAGCCTTCCCATTGTGGGATCCTTTAACCAACACTGCAATTTTGTAAAAATAAATGTATTAAAATAATTTGTAATGACTCTTGTACATGGGATAGTTTCTTGAGCCCCCTTCCCGCCCAGACAATCTTTCTGGTTTAATAGATATCAGTATAGCAGGGGAAGCAAGCAAGTATCTTACAACACGTTTCCAAACTGTGTCTTGTGAGACTACTGTAAAGTAAACAATATCTAGTCCACAGAACATTTTTTTTTCCTAAGTTAATTACAAATGTGTATGTGGTTCTAAAGAAAAGTGGGGTATTGTCCAAAATATTTTGGAATCCTGGGATTAAAATACCTTGTTTACTGACAATACTGCCATAAAGTTTAAATAATAAGATTGTATTCTGTATATATGCCTAATATTCTGTAGGCAGAAGATCAGCTCTTCCTTCCCCCTTGTACTCTTCATTGTGCATTGTTATAATCTCTCACCAGATAATGAGACATCTGTTGATCATACCTCTTTAGTTCCTTCGGTAACCTGTCTCTAAATCAGGTTTATGCAACTGCAAACTCCAGCACAGGAAAAGCAAAACCTGTTTTCATGAAAGCTGGGTGAAATGCAGTTATGCAACAGCTGAATTGGCAGGACAGAGAGGGAAGTAAGCTCTGATAGAAAAGAGGTTGAAGGGAAGGGGGTCTGGAGACATGAGTTTAAACTAGGTCTTCTACTGACAGAATTGGTAATCTATAATGACAGCTTGGGTGGCTTTTCTAAAGCCAGGAAGAAGATCTTTGTCATATCAGTGAACCAACTACATATTTCAAACACTAGTAGTTTGAACTATTTGAAATACCCTGAGCATTTATTAAACATCCTCTTAGCTTAGATTAGCAGTATGGTGTAGATTTCTGGTAGGTGTTTCTCATTATGAAAACAAATACACTGGTGGCTTTTTTTTTTTCATGTTAGCGGCTGTAGAACGACAAAGATGAAAATGCTTTTGTCATGGAGCTGTGCTGCAGGTAGTGCGAACTAAGGCCATGCACTCAGTTTAAGGCATTTCTCAGCTTATGGAAAATTAATAGTTTGAAACATAATCATTTACAATTGGTTGTAGACATTGATGAACACAATTTTTCTGATTTTAGAGTCTGTAAACCATGTAAACAGGGGTAAAATTTTACCCACAAACTTTCTGGTGTTATGGACAAATTAATCTCTCAGTCAGCATTTGTGCTGTCAATGCTTATTTATCTAAAGGAGCAGCTTATTATGACATGATACTTTTGAAAGACCCAGAGAGAAGGCTTTAGACAGGCACTCAGCAGGATAAATAAGAAAGGAACAGTTGTCTCCAGAAAAACCTACCAGTAAAACCTGCAGATAGCATAGCTGCCTGCTTTAGATCGAAATTCTGTCCTCAAAGGAGAAGAGAAGTTGCATATTGATGTGACATGTTGATTTGACATTTTCTTACCTAATTTAACTGAACTCTACAGAGATCCAGGAAACACACATGTTATGTGTTGATCCTTGAAACTATACCATTTTGGACAGAGGATTTCTACTGTCATCAATTAATTATTAACACAAAAGCTAGAACATTCGTGGCTCCCATGGCTGCTTTCTGGTAGGAGTCTGAATTATCTGGAGAATGCTAAGATGCTATTTTTCTGCAAAGTGATTTACAGTACAAGGTACACTCATGCTCATAAACTCTCATGCTCATATTAGCAATCTGTGTCTCTCTAGTGGTTTAAATGAAAAATTATTAACAACAAAAAAAAAAGTTAAGTTCTGATTTCTGCTTTCCTAAAGGTTAAGTAGAAGTATGGGGAGAAGTGGACTATTATACTGTCATGCCTAAATCTGTTTTGCTTTTTGTTATTCCAGTTAAGTAATCAAGGAAATTCAGCCCCACACCACTCAACCTTGATCCTATGTCTTTATCTGCACCTTGTAACTCTATAGAGTTGCTTGTCTATGGCTGCTGTGTGCATAGTCTGATTTGAATGTAAGGGATGCCCTTTCACTGTTAAATACATTTCAGGAGTCCCATTGGCGCTTTTTCCATACCAGGCACTGCCGAAATTACTAGCACTCCATTAGGCAATTTGGTTAACATCATGCTTGTATTCTGCAGCTCTCCCTTGAGTATGTTACAAAGACAGTTTTACTTTCTAGCCTGTATAGTCCACAAAACCCATCTTCCTGGACACAAATGTTTGTGACTATACATAGGCAATGGAATTTATGGATATGAAAGTTTAAGTGCTTTGCTAAAACAAGACCATCAGGAGTCCATGTAAGGGAAGATTTATCACCTTCACCCTTAAGCTATCTAAGTGGTTTATGACTCTCATTTCTAAGAGTTACATTTTCAGTTAAACTTTCACTTTTAAAGTATCTCATTACTTTTTACATATTTGAGAGGTTTGCTATACATAATTAAATCTCACATAAGCCTGCAAAATAAGGCTTACCTAGAATCTAAGGAGAATGTTGGTCTTAGGCAAGTCTACTGCTTAGGGGTATATTTCATCCTTTAAACTCATTCATTTAGCTTTGCTGCTAGTCAATTAATTATCAAGGTAAATCAGTGCTTCACTGCTTTCTGAAGTATATTCATATCTAAAGCATGAGGATGATTCTTTTTCCAAACATTATCAGAGAGTATAAAGAAATTAGGTCTTCTCTCACCAACTTAGTGGAAGAGACATACCATCAAGAAGAGACAGCTGATATACCATCAAACAAATAAAACTGCTGCCATTTATTTATGTCACAGGAATGTATTAACTAAACATATCTGAAGATGTTGAATGATTTAATAACAACAACAAAAAAATGTTTTTTCTAGCCTATCTGTGATTTTGTTAAAAGATCAACTAAATAATTTGTTAACTTTAAAAACAGGTGAAAATCAAGTTTTTAAAACTACAGGATAAGAGGAAAGAAAAATAATGATTATATATCTCAAATCAATATAAATATTAGAGAAGCCTTGGAAACAATATACCATGACGAATTCATGATTCTGAATTAGATTTATTTGTCACGTTCTTAGTAAAAAAAAAAAAAAAATCTAGATCTATCTATGTGTATTTATGTAGAATTCACAATATTTCTTTGCAGAGAGGCAGATATTACTGTTTTTTTTTGTTTTTTTTTGTTTTTTTTTTTTCAGGTTACTTTTCAGTTCAGAACTGGTGAAAGAAAAGGCAAGATGAAAAATAAAATAAATAATAGCATTATTCTGGAGGTGAAAAAATAATCTCACTGTTGAGGCAACCTTGCCTTATATTATCTTCTAATTCTAAATAATTTATGCTGAGAATAATTTAGTAGCTATTAATTGCTGTTCTTGAATATATCGATCAACTAAGTCTTGAGCTTTTAAATTTTATTTACATTTTCTAATTTATACAGTGATGCACTTTATCCTCTGGGATGGATAAAGTTTTAAGCCTCCAGTATGTTGTGTTACATAACTTAAAAGGCATCTTTTCAGTATACGCTTGTGCCTAGTAACTGTACATCTGCACCTAAGTTGATGAATTTAGAAAGCCAGGTTAATGGTACCTAGCTTCCACTGGGAACTTTCCATCACTTAAAGGGAGTGCAAATCTGGTCAAAGAAACACCTTATCAATGATCATACCCATTTAGCTTTTGGTTTGTCATGAAAAAGAGGCCATACACAGGTGATTTAACAAAACAGGCCTTGGAAAGTAATTGAAATTACTTCAACTTAAAGATATTTGGTTTTATTTATTTATTTTTTCTTGGTGGAAATCTACACATCTGAATTAGTGGTCTAAATTGTAGATCTCTCCCCCTGAACCAGCCACCTCCCACTTCCTTTGTTGTTAGTCATAAAAGGAAAAGGTACTTTGGGGAATGCAGTTAACTCCATTAGTCTGAGCATCTACATTTGGATGAAATTATTTATGTCCCAGATTACTTGTTGTTATGTTTTTGTTTGTTTGCTTTTTTGTTTGTTTTTTTCCTCTGAGACTGAAATTAGAGCACTAAGAGATTTGTTAAATAAGAGGCAGATATCTACACCTTGTCAGGCAAATCCTACACATTGTTCTGTCTTTTGGTAGAAAATCTTAAGTTATAGTTAATAACCTGAAGAAAAAATAAGTTAATTAGGAATGGCAGGTCAATGTAGATCTGTCCCAAGAAATAAATTGGGTCAGTGAAACAAACACAGAGTTGTTAGTCCTATTTCAGTCAGCTTCTCTTAAGAAAACCTCTGTGCAGTAGAAGTTAAAAAAAACAACAACAACAAAAAAAACAACACACAAACCAACAAACCAACAAACAAAAAACGTAACCAAACTACTCGTACAGCCCAACAGAAGCCCAGTGAAAATCAGAAGGTTTCTCAAGTGAAAATAAGATGAAGCATTGTTCTGAGAAGATGGGCTCAAGCTTTCAAAACAGTGTACAATATTCACGGAAAACCTCCTTTTCATAGATTATGAATTTCTGCATTAGGGAAACTATCAGTGCACATATTCATGGTTCTGAAAGCTTTGCCTTTGGACTTTCATACTTAAAGACAACTCGTAAATATCACCATGTTATGTCATGGTTAGTGGTCTGTATGACTAGTAGGGTGTCATCGGTATTTAAAGATATCAGTTACTACTTTTCTCAGTAGCTCTTGTTACGTACTGTTCTAAGAAAAGATTAGTGGAGATTTAATGCAAAGTTAGGATTCATTTTTGAGAGATTGTTATGTCCAAATAAAAAATATCCACATTTCCACCATTTAAAAAAATAAAAATTCTGCTTTATCATCTCATCTGATTTCTTAGCTAGATTCAGAAGATGCAAAGTTGAAAGATTCTGTCAATAAGAAAATAAGAGGGAATTTGGAGTCCTATAAAAACAATAAAATTTGGAGCAAACAGAAAATTAACTGTTGTGATACGGGCTAAATAAAACATGTCTGTTTAGGACCATAATGAGTTGTTTTGGTATCTGGGATGGTGCCTGAGCTGGCCCTCTTCATCCCACCAGCTGCTGCAACCATGTCCTCTCTGCCTGCTCCAGACAGAGGACCTGCAGGATCAGTGACCAAAGCATCTCGGATGTATTTGCTTTTTTATTGTGCTCTTGTCTACAGGTCTGTGTCTATGCTGTTTATTGTGAAGATATCTTGATGCTCAGATAAGAAAGCTGCATTACAGCAGCTTTATTTACCATGGTCTACCTCTTGTTCTGACAAAGAACTAAAGATTATTAATTTGAATAAGTACCTGCTGCATAATGGCAGCTGCATGAGATGCTTTACAGTTTCACATAATGGGCAAAGGAAGCTGTGGATATATCCAGTGTATCTTGGCAGAGTTCCCCTATGACTCATGAGAAAAATGAGAAGGATGAGAGCTGCTAGGTTTAAAAGATCTAATATCCCTAAGGCCCAAGAGACTCAGCTTAAGAGCATGGAAAGAGGCCCGCAGAATGATTCCAGGGTCAGCCAGACCACTTGGAAGACTTGGCCTTTGGGATTTGTTATCTTAGCATTTGAATTACTGCTGAAGTTTCTATACAGAGAGCATGAACTTTGCTCACATTCATTTTTCTATGTAGTAATTTCATATTTGCAAATACAGTTTTATATAGTTGCTTCTCTGGCTTTAAAACTTGTGTTTCTGTTTTATCTCACAGATGGCGGATGGCTATGAAATATTAATGCTAACTCTAATATAAATAATGAATTAAACAATGAAAGCTTTGGCTTAAAAAGTCTAACTCCTAAATGAATACAGACTTAAAGGTGCACATGATGACAGAAATGCATCATTATTTCTTCCAAGCTGAGTAAAGAATTGCCTGTTTGTAAATCAGACGTAATCTTGTTAGTTTATGTTTCTACTTGGGGCACAAATAGTAACCACTTAACAAGGTGAACTCCCTGTCTAGTCTCTCCCAATATTTGTTATTCTAATTTATCTTAGCAGAAAGAACATAAATTCCCTGAGCACCTGAGCTGAGCCCTGTTTTTGCTGCAGGCTTCTGATCTTGCATTCTTTGTGCCACTCCTAATGCTTTCAGTGGGTGTGCAAGGGAAGCGATGCAGGCCCCATAACTCTATCTGAAGAAAGGCAATTTAACATTTTCAGTTTCACTTACCAGTTCCTGCTCTGATCACAGTCTTTCGGTACATCTTCAGTTTTAACAATCATTCCTTTCTTTTTGTTGTTAGATATAAAATGATGATGTATTTTTCCATAACGTGCTGATTCCTTGCAATATTCTCACTCAGTAGGGTAGCTCTCTATTGATTATTTATTTTTGGAAGAACCTTACCACAACCCTATGCTGTGAGCCTTTGTCTCTTGAGAGATGACATTATAAAATCTGTGAGCATTCATGACAGAGTACAGTACCTAAAAGTAAAATTATGGTTTGAATGGTGGTATACCTGTGCAGTGCAGTCTTGCAATATGTGGTGGTAAAAAAATATATATCTTTTTATTCTGTGATTCTATTTTTTTTCAGATCATATGTGACAGATAATGATGTGCCTTTCTGTTAGGGGACAAAAAACAGCTGGAAAATGGATGTATTTGTCTCTACTGAAGCCGACCATGTGAAACAGCCACGATGACAAGTTTAGGCAAATCCCTTCCAGATCCACAGTGGAGGTGCCAGGGCTTGCGAGAAGCCAGCTGTGATTAGAGAGATTTTATTTTAATGGTTAACTGGTTAAGTTAGTGGAATTGGACAAGCAAAAATGCAAACCTGGATCCTCATCCCTGTGTTTCTACTTGACCTAGGTAAAATTCTGAGCTGGATGGCCGTCATGAAAATCTGGATTTAATTTTTTTGGGATTATTAATAAAGACCATCTCAAGCCCTCATCAGCAGGTCTGTGAGGATAGGCCTAAGCTGTCTGTGCTCAGTGAGCTAATTTTCTTCCCTTACTCACAAACATACCATTGTCTTGAAGAACAACTCTTTACTGAAAGGAGAAAAGTGAGGGACTGAGTTGGGTTGCCCCAACTGAGAAGGGTTGCCCCTTCTCCATAATATAGGTTGCTATTCATGGCTCTCCTCTACAGCTACTTGATGAGACAAGTGTTAGGGTAACTGACTACTTAACAGTTTCTACAGTAGTACTTTCTCTCTAATTTGAGACTGTGAAGTCCCATGGGTTTTGTGTTTACCTTGGGGGGCAGAGAGGCTTTACCCAAGGCAGAGCTGCCCCATGGTGTAAACTGCACTGCCAGCCCAGTGTTTATGGGACCTTCTATTGCCCACCACAACTTTGCTAACAAGTTCTGCTCTGTAAACAGGAGTACAACTAGTACACAAGGGCTTTCACCTATAAGAAAACCCCTATGTAGACTCTTACATAGTTGTTGCTTTTAAACCTGAAGTATTTGCAACTGGAAGTGGCAAGTGATTGACTTAATGAAGGGCATAGTCAATGCACACCTAGACATAATTAGCTGTGCCACCTTTCTACACCTTTATAAAATTATTAAATCTTTCTTCCTTGACATTTTAGCTTTTCTTTCTCCTAACAGAGACAACCCACTTATCCTAAAATAACATGTACAAACTGAGTATATCTCAGCTCTATCTATTGACTCATTTTGTTTTACTTTCTCTCCACTAGAAACCAACAGATCAGTGTTGCCCTTTTGCTCTGTCCCACCTGGAGCCCTTGGGAGAAAGATGGGGGTGCATCCTCCCTTTGGCATCATGCACTCTGCTAGCATTCGTGTGCTCTGAATGACTCCTCTGTGCAGACCGCTGCTCAGTGGGAGACAGGATACAAAGAGACATTCATATAAGCAATCCTGCTGGCGTTTGTGAAAGAATGTGGATGTTGTGTGCCAGCTACAGTGTTTCTTAATGGTCATTAAGGAGAACTTGAAGTCATTGTACCTCAGATTAAAATGTGACTATATATTTTTGTCTAATTAATGTAAGAGACTAAGAAACTGAAGAAAAATGATCTGGCGTCCTTCTCTGAGCTGTTAGCAAACTTACTGGTTCGGCAAACACTTCAACCATAAATGTTCCACACCTCTTAAGAGCACATTCTTCTAATAAGGTCTGATAGGGACTGAAATATATCAGTTGGGCAAGAAGATGAATATAGAAGTATCTAACATATTTATATATCTATAACTAGTCTACCCAGCAGCAATAATGAAAGTGAGTTAGAACCATGAGCCATCTAGAATGAGACATTTGTCTTACTGGTGTTTCTATAGTCAACAACACTGCAAACGCTGGGAGAGCAAGTTAGAATGCTGTCTTCTGTGTGATGTTGTAAATCATTGGGTGACATTAGAAAAGTTGTAACAACTACTGTATATAATGTGTATAAATATATATATATGTATTCTTGAAGAAATATTAATATATTTATCTTTATCTTTGATCCTATGCCTGTGGTAGAGAAGGTGAGTGTCCGGATCTGAATGGCAGCATTTGTCAGCAAACTGTTATACCACATTCACCCCACTGCTGTCTGAGTACAAGTATGTGCCAAGCTACTGTGACATTATTGAAGAGAATGAATAGATGACTATGTAGGAAAAATAGTATACATGATTTGGACACCTTGGAAAATTCATTTATTCTCTTTCATTGTTTGTATCATTGCAGCTGAGAAAGTGAAGAGAAAATTGAGAAAGTGAAGAGAAAACTCATATAGCAGGTGGTAACAGGTAACTTGTTGGTGGCAAAGACAGTGCATTCTGAGTTTCTAGAACTTCATTTTAAGGTAGAGAGCACCTATGTTTTAGTCAGTTACAGGAAGAAGAGAGTCCTCTATCCTTACCCTTTTTTATATTGTTAAAATAAAAGAATAATTGTTCATTCAAAATGTGAGCATTTAGCAATTGGATTTTTAATTGCTGGAATGAGAATTACCAGATTTTGAAAACAGGTTTTAAATTATTTCATGTTTGTGATTATGACTTGAACTCATGTGTTTTATTGAAATACTGTTTAGTGGAATCTTACTTCCTTCTAAATCAGCTCCCAGATTCCTAATGATTCACAAGGACAAGGGTTTCATTCACAGATTTTAAAATGAACATTTTGATTTTGCACATTGTCTCTAAAAATTTGAATAATGAGATGTCCTCTGAAGTCTTACGGTAATTTATTTACATTTTAAATTAAATTGTGATTGAGATATCTGACATAATTGTGCTTAAAGAAACAACACAGGAATATAAAGATACATAGAAATCTTGAACGAAATACAATTGCAGTTATCACAAATTATATAATTTGAAACTTTATAGCAGCTTTCATAAGAACCTCCTTCAATTCCATCCAGATATTAAGTTCTCAGCAACAAGGGCATGTTCTTAGGTCAATCACCAATCCTGGTACTTGTAGGTAGCTTCTGCAACACCTGATATATACTCCATAATATATGGATTTCTCTTTGGGCTTCCATTTCTCATGGACCACAGATCTGTGTAAGCCAAAGTAAAACATACACATTCCATTCGTTGTTTAAATCTGTTGTAGGCTATGTAGACTGTAGGAGGTCCTTCCAGTTTCTCCTTACTCACTTACAAAGTAGGTCAATAAAGAGGAGGACACCTATATGCTGAGATGTGTCATGCAGGCCAAGGCCTTTTACTTTCCAAGTTACAGAACATCCCACAGATGAAGTCCTTGGCTAACGGAGTGCATCTACCCAGTTTAATGCTGAGAATTGTTCCATAGAACTGTCAGGAATGGGAAGAAAAGATGGATTCTGGAAGGAATGGATTCACATTAGAAAAGCATGGAATATAACCACGAACCCTGTTATTTGATGGCATCTATAACTCAACCCCTACCTGTTTTGTTTTGTTTTGTTTTGTTGTTTTGTTTTGTTTTCTCCTTTCTGGTCTCATTCCTGCCCATCATAGTCTTTAGCTATTTTTTTTTTCTGTAGCACACCAGACAGAATTAATAATCTATAGCAACATGTCAGACTTCTACAACAATATTTTTTACTAAATGCAAATGCTAAATAATTTTGCTTGACATATTTGACAGTGATAAGTAGTTTCAATACAAGTACTTGAAGTAATGCCTTATCTAAGTTATTCTTATAATTTGTTATCTTTTTATACACAAGCAGCTGCTTTTCCCAATGGAAAGCTTACCTCCCCACCTCTTCACACATTCATCTTTGCTTTGGTACAAGTGTTAACCAAGAAATACAATGTTCAAAGTGAGCTTTACAGTTTTACAGTGATCCCAAAACTCAGAGAATCTCCACTGCAGTGTTTTGGAGTTGTGTGGACCCATTTCTTGTGAATCAAGGATAAGGACTGAGATCTTAAAGAGTTATTGCTGTGAGAGAATTTGCCTGCCCTAGAACTCAGAAAATGCCAGGCACTTTAATAAGAGCAAGGCAGTTTGATTCTTTTGTGAATGTGCTGTTAGATCCAGGGGAAGGATTAGTGGGATTTGTAGAAGTACTGATTCACTATAATATTTTGGAACTATAAAAATTATATACAATTTACAAGCTATATATTGAACTGTCAAGCTGTGCACACTGTTAGCCTACATAATGGCAGGATTGCTTGTAATCTTATCTCTTCTCTCTTATTGCCTCCCAGTGTCTGTAATGCACTTGTTGTGTCTTGTCCTTAATCATCCTCCAATTTTACATGAGCTGTGAAGCCCTGTGTCTCTGTTGAATGATGCTGATTTCAGATAAGCTCTCCAGAACTCAAAAGTCTGCTTTCAGGGAGAGGGTGAAGGACAATAACCCTTTAAAGGGAGAGACCTCATTTATCTCTGCATCCTGTGAATGCAAAAGCCCTCCAGGATACTCTCTGCCAGGTGGTTTATGACAGGGTTGTAGAGTAAACACGCTCTCAGCTTCAGGATGACTCATATATATATATATAAATATATGTATATTTTCTGTGATGGCTGTTCCCCATTAAATTGTGTTTGGGACTGAGGACTCCACACCACTGTTTCCATGGGAAAAACCCCAGACTACCTTAAAAACCTCAGTCTACCTAAAAGCAAGCTTTTTTTCCCTTTTCCTCTCACCTGTTATCTCTCTCACAGATACTATCTGCTATTCAGGATTTCAGATGCTTTAAAACTTCTGATTTCAAAAACTTATTATGCTTGACCTAGGTGTCTCCAAGCTATTAGTGAACCCTGAAGTCTTTACCTACCTATTAATCCCAATATCTGATTCATCAGCAAGGTATTGGTAAACATGAGGTGTTACTGAGAGAGCAACAGGGCTTGCAACCAAGAATTCAACTCAGTGTTCTGCATAGGTATGTTTTGTATAAATAAAATGTGGTAGCAGAAACCATGCTGGATCATATTCAATAGCCCCGTTGCCTTATACAATATTGATACATCAGCATAGCAGAAACTGTAAAAAATTGTAGACTGAACTTTTTTTTCAGGTTCCAGATATAAAATAATCTAAATGCCACCAGCAGCTTTATCCTAAGAGCTCTGCTTCTGTGCATAGGGATGAGCAACAATCAGATTCCTTATGGAACATAGTACATCACTGAAAAGTAGGGCTTATTTCATCTTAGCAAATATTTTAATACATAGAAGGCACCCTCATTTTCATTACTGACAATTCAATTTCCAATGTCTGTGGCTGGGAAAAAGGGAGTTTGAAATTGCTGCATTCATCTCAGAGAACATACTGAATCACAATAGTGAATGGAGCAAAAGGATTAAGATAGATGAGAGAAGTGGGGGCGGGGCAGGTGATAATTTACTTTTTTAATACAATGATTTTATTTTATTTTATTTTATTTTATTTTATTTTATTTTATTTTATTTTATTTTATTTTTCAGTACAGATTAAGCTTTAAAACTTCAAGATATAATTTCAACTTGAAAATATGTTGGTGAAAGTTAAACATTTCTGAGAAATATCCCCCTTCTCCCATCCCCACAATGTCTCCTGGCTCAAGCTGCCACTTCTGCTTTACATTCATGCTGCAAGGTACAGTACAGAGCTGCAGCAATTTTGGGTGCTCGTCTTTCAGTCAAGCCAGCATAACTTGAAGCTGTCAGCAATGAGAACACAGATGTTTGTCTGAAATTAAAGAAAGCCTATGTTAAAATGCATTGATCCCCCTATTTCATAGTTTGTAATGTTATTCATACATTTTTCTTTCTACACCACAGCTTCAAACTCATATTAAAAAAATGTCAAAAACATGTAGGACTCTTCAAAAGTTAGTGCAGTATGAGCTCTTAATATTTAATGTGCACTGACCTTAAACTATGCTTTGGTTTCCTGTGTCCTTAATAGCTTTATTATGTCTTAGATGTAATGTTTCTGAGAGGAACCTTTGTCTCTGCTGCTCCCTAGGTGAGTTCACACATCTGGCTGGTGTGAATTCTGCTCACTCTTGTTCCACCCCCATTTTTTGCCTTAAGTGTTCTCACCTTGAAAAGGTGCAATTCACATACCAGCCTGGTGCTTCAGGCAATGATAAAATCTGCAACCAGGGAACATTAGAAGTTTGTAGGCCTGCATACCTTATTTGTATTTTTCTTTTTCTCTCTTTTCTCTTGTTTTTCTTAATTTGGTTCTCTTATCCTTCTCTGGGGCATTCTTTTTCTCCTTCCCATCCCCACCCCCCGCTTCCCTAGATCCTTATTTTTTCTGACTAATAGCAAATCTAGGTATCAGATACTGAGCCTGGTGTTGATATATGTATATATATATATATAATAAAGCAGCTTAATAATAATAATAAAAAAACAAGGAAAATAACAATTGTTGCGCAGAAACATTAAATACTTCGAGGTCTGACTTTATGAACTACAAAAAAAAATCTACAAGCCTTTGCACAAACAGACTTTGCTTGGATTACAACTGTATTTCCTCAAAATATTTCTTTTGCATTAAAAATTTATTTGTGTGGAGGTATAAACACATCACTTGAGCTTAGCACCCCACTGCTCCATGTACTTACCTGTACTATAAAGGGGTCTTTTCCTTGAAGAAATTATACTCTGAGTGGTTACGAGAGTCACAGGAGTCAGGAAGTACCAAGAAATAACAACTTAAACATATACTCTGTCCTCTGTAATTATTACATGAAAGGCCTACCTCAGCCTGAAGTTGCTCATCACCAACATGGTGTCATTTAGGTGAAGTTTAAGAGCAAAAAGGGGCTTCTCCAGGGGATGGCTTAGCTATACCAAGAAAAAAACAAAACAAAACAAAACAAAAACAAACAAACAAAAACCTTTCACTGGTAGCAGCCATTAGAGGGATCTCTCAGTGTACTTCCATCTGAATATTTCTGCCTACTGGAAAAGCTAGAAGCCAGTCCAGTGGAAAAATTTCCCAACAAGAAAAAAAAAAAAGGAAAAAATGAGAAAAGATTATCAAAAAGAATGGGAGGTAGAAAAGGATGAAAAACAGTGATGATAAATTAGATATGAGGGAGACAGCTAAAGTCAGAAAAATTTCAGTGCCTTCACTCACCCTTATCCATACAAATATTGTCACTCAAAGAGCTGCACATAACATGACAGTTATTCTCCCTGCTCAGACCATCTATTTAGATTCCATAATGATGACTCTATTCCCAGGACACGATGACCAGATTTTTTCCCTTCCTGCCGTGACAGCCAGATATTTTGCAGTCAGTTATATTTCCTACTCAAAGACACCCTTAAACATTAAAGACTTTTTATAAGGCTTAGGGAGCATTATTCAAATATAAACAGAAACTGCTGTAAATTAATTTCACATTTTTGAGAAAACCCAAATAACCAAGCTGTATTTCTTTGGCATCAACTGCCAGTAAATAGTCAAGCTTGGTATCTATCATTTTACAGGCTATGTTAGTTCATTCGTTTTTATTTTTGTTATGTTATTGCAAGGTATAGAATTGTAACATATGTTAGTAGCAAGTAATATATTTTATGTCAGAAAAGTCATTTCCACAGTAACTTTTGAACTGGAAACAAGATGTTATTTTAGATACTTATTTCAAACTCCAAGGACATTCTCATGTGAATGTGGGATGTAGGGAGTGATCCCGAATTAATTATGAATATGCATGTCTCTGCTGTACACAATGTACACAACATATATATATATATGTTTAACAATAGATCCTTTTCAAGGTTGAAATTCCCAGAAATAGCTAAGAGTCTTATGTTAAATCCCACTGATTACTTCTTTTAGGCAAAGGAAAAACAGAAGGACTTTGAGATTTTTTTATGTCAGTCAAAGATCCCATGTTTTCTGTGTTTTCCAGACAGTAAATTTTCAACAGTTTAGTTACTGTTTTCCTTTTCCTAACAGAAAGTTGTTGAAACATATTCCACTGCTATTACTGGAGTCTGATTGCTTCATTGGTTTCCATTTGCCACAAGGTGAGAGTTAATTTTAAAGCAGCAGTACCTGGACCCTCTTGAAAGGAAATGCACACACTGGAATCCAAGAGAGCTCATTTTTCTTTTAACCTGAAAACCTTTGAAGGATGCATGAACTGAAAGTGTGAGCAGGAGGAAAGTATGGTATAATTTATTTTCTTGAAGCCACAGGACAAATATTTCTGATTTTCCAGAAGACAGAATTTTCTTAATGCTTATGATCTGAATTATTTTTATTTTCTGTTTGATAAAAGTATGCAACATTAACTTTACTAAACTAAAACTGAATAACCAGGTAATGCCCAGTGCACTGTATTGCAAACTTGGGTACACCTTGGGAGAAAAAAAGTGTTGTGGTGGTTTTTTAAGCAATATGCAAAAATTTAACAGCAACAACAATAAAAAGATTATGGGACATATTTAGGCATTATGAAATTCTGCTTAATAGGTGATAAGTATGTAGGTATTAAGGGATCAGCATGAGCTCAGAAAAAAAATGGATTTGAAAATAAGAATCTAAAGGTGTTTCAGGCTGCCATTACTGCCCAGCACTAGAGTTAGATAGAACCCTGAGACACAATCTTGACCAGTTGGTGGAGTATTTCCAAAGAACTAGTGTTCTGTTTGGTTTCTGCCACATTCATCTTGTATTTGGTTATTTAAAGTGGAGTTAGGAACAGACAGGGCACATATGTTCCTGAAGATCACAAAAATGGCAAAAGCTGGGAACAGGCAATGCTAGGGTTTGTATTTATTAGTCATATCCAATGCACCTGTTTCAAAAACTAAATAATTTCAACAGATCATCTCTCTTTTACCTTCTTCTTGTTTTATCTTGTTTAAAGAAAACATGACATTCAGAGTCTCTCAAAATTAATTAGAATGGATAAGGTGAATCCCATTCCTAGCTCTGCCAAATAATATAATGGCCACTATGCATGAAATCAGATGACTAATGAAAATGTTAGACCGTTAGAGGGAAAAGAGCCTTTAAGAACATCAGCAGCTTAGTCTCATACAACACATAGCTTATAAAAATGAAATTAGTGGAGCATAATGAAATAATAAGAAACAAATCTCTACTTCTAGACTGCAACTAGAATGTGCAGTTGCTTCAGCTAAATGTAAACAGTAATATATAGGGGCAAAGCATTGCCTGTGAACTATGATTAAGAGTCCCATGGTTTTGAATGTATTCATCTATCTTCATGATACATTCCATTTAGTTATTAAGAATGGGACCCTGAAAGGATAATTCCCCTCCTGAAGCTTGTGGATTTCCTTTACTAGAAGAGATGTCATCAGTTAAGTCTCCACCGCATGTTAGATAGATCCAGTTTTTACTTGTTTTATATAATACTCCTAGGTTTTGTCAAAGCACAGTAAGTAGATGAATCTTGCTCATGTTTTATTTAATTAAAAATATTTTCTCCATCTTTTTATTTCAGATAAACAAACACTTTTTACTTTTAATTTATATGGTAAACAATTACCTCTAAAACCTAATTTATTTATAGTGAACACCCTCTACTTAGGTTGTTCAAAACATATTCAACATTTCTGAAAGCATAACCATATGCTATAAAATTAATTCAATTTTGAAATGCCTTATCATCTGGCATTTTTATCTTTGAGAGGATTTCTTACTTATTTTCCCATGTTACAGATTTTTTCTTTTTTTTTTTTTTTTTTTCTGAGTTACAACATCTGGCACTTAGTAATTGGGTCTTTCCTTCAGGCCGTAGCCATCTTTGGATTAAAATTACAGTAATTCTAAATTTAATTTTGTCATACTCTTACTTCTTTATCTCACTCTCCACTTTGTTATGACAGATATTTGGATGGATTAATGGATGAGACCATGGCTGTCATTTGCTCATTCTGTCTGCCAATTACCCTTTTCTTCTAGATACATACAAATTTCACAAAAGGCAGTCAATCATGTAGAGTTCAGGTCTCTTGATCAAAATAAGGAAATTCTGGCTCCCTTTGCCTCCCTTTTCATTTCTTGCATTTGCCTGCTTTCTTTTCCTTCCTTTCTTCCTTCCTTCCTTCCTTCCTTCCTTCCTTCCTTCCTTCCTTCCTTCCTTCCTTCCTCCCTCCCTCCCTCCCTCCCTCCCTCCCTCCCTTCCTTCCTTCCTTCCTTCCTTCCTTCCTTCCTTCCTTCCTTCCTTCCTTCCTTCCTTCTTTTTCTTTTTCTCTCCTATCCTGTTCTGTCCTCTCCTAGCCCTGTTCCCCTTCGAAAACAGATTTCTGCAGTTATTAAGTGATTTCATAGGAATCACACACCATAGTTTTGAAAGACTGAAATAAAAATATTCACCTCCATCCCAAAGGAAGCACATAGAACAGGTGCCATATGGAGCTCTCCAGTAGCTGATTAAGTGTAACTGTTGCATAACAACAACAAGAAAAATAGAGCACCTTCAGAAAGGCCAACTCTGCCTAATCATATAAGAAGTTAAAAAGTATGGTAGTTGATGTGGTGCGGGAAGAAATATTATTTTAAAAATAGTAGAAAATAATACATATACATTTAATTTGTGATGTTGTTTTAGAGAAAGGAATGAGCAATTTAAAGTATTGCATGTGGGAGGTCTCTGCAGATGCTGAGCATTTGAGATTCAAGTGCTTTCACAAAGACTCCAGTAAAGAAATCATTATTTTGTCCCTTGCTAAATCCACTTTCGTTATTGGTGTCTAGACATTATATTACTGGTGAAATACAGAAACTCTGCTAAGTGACACTTGAATACCAAGCTAACAACTGTAGTTTACCACTAACTGCCATTTGCAGTGGTTTGCTCTGGAAGAACCAAAACAACTCTTCCTCCAGTTTAGCTCCTTTCATTGTTTCCTTGATCTCTGTGGAAAATAGATACCATTTTATTAACACAGATTCCTGTATTTTTCAAGAAAATTTGGAGTTCCAAATTGTTCCTTTGCTATGTGGTCTAGAAGGTTTGAAGAGACACTCTGCCCAGAGCCTTCCCTCTCCTTAAAGAATTGGCTGAAAACTTGCCAGTACCGCTGACAGCTTTACAAGAAAGAAACCTTCTCATCATCTATTTGCAAGCCAGAACTTCTGTGGTCTGCTTACTTGGTCAACAGTTGAGCTTGGACATCAGACCATAAGACCATTTTTACACTGTTCAAACTTAACTGGCTTTGTGAGAGACCTGATAATCACAGAATCACAGAATCACAGAATTTCTAGGTTGGAAGAGACCTCAAGATCATCGAGTCCAACCTCTAACCTAACACTAACAGTCCCCACTAAACCATATCCCTAAGCTCTACATCTAAACGTCTTTTAAAGACTTCCAGGGATGGTGACTCCACCACCTCCCTGGGCAGCCTGTTCCAGTGCCTAACAACCCCTTCAGTAAAGAAATTCTTCCTAACATCTAACCTAAAACTCCCTGGTGCAACTTAGGCCCATTCCTCCTCGTCCTGTCACCAGGCACGTGGGAGAACAGGCCAACCCCCACCTCGCTACAGCCTCCTTTAAGGTATCTGTAGAGAGCGATAAGTTCGCCCCTGAGCCTCCTCTTCTCCAGGTTGAACAAGCCCAGCTCCTTCAGCCGCTCCTCATAGGACTTGTTCTCCAGACCCCTCACCAGCTTCGTCGTCCTTCTCTGGACCTGCTCAAGCACCTCGATGTCCTTCTTGTAGCGAGGGGCCCAAAACTGAACACAGTACTCGAGGTGCGGCCTCACCAGAGCCGAGTACAGGGGGAAAAAGTGTCAGGCTTATAATAAGTGGAATAAGTGTCAGGCTTTTTCTGTGAGCACTGTTGGACTGCTGAAAGGGAGATGTACAGAGCAGGTTGGCTGGGAACACTTCTGCATGGTGGGAAAAAGCCCATCACATGTGAGCCTGGAAGCACCTTCCCTCCTGTGAGCTTGCAGACTGCCATTTCTGTACTTAGCATAGTGATTCCTAGCTACAAATTGTCAAAACTTAGTTTCATTAAGAAGCCCTAATCAATCTGTTTGTCAGATGTCTCAGCAGTTTTAGGAACCTCAATGTGGTTTAACGTCTCTTTGATCCAATTATTCACAGACTATCTGTTCCTATGCCCTACAAAAATTCACCAGTTTTGTGTTTGATCCTGTCAATTCTACTTCTTACTCCAGTGGTTACTTTCCCTTCCGCTGTTGCTATCTTCCCTCCTTACCTCTTCCAATCTGATTTAGGGAGTCTTATATCACACAGTGGCAGCTGCAAATCTCATTATGTGTTCTGGGTTCAATTAAAGTATACTTACAGTAACTCTTAATAAGAATACTTGGGCTACAAGGCTATATAAAACAAAAAAAGAGGAGAGAGCAAATTTTTTTTTTTAAAAAAAGTAAATACAAAAAAAAAAAAAGTAAATACAACCCTGTAAGAACAGAAATGGAACCCATGATGAAAATCTATGGATAAAGAAATTAATGAAATTAAAAGGTTGGGAAGAGGAAGAGAAAGATCTTATGAAAAAAAAGTTGACTTGTGAAAATCTAGTCTGAAAGAATACACTTCTACCTTTATTACATTGTACAATTTTCTCCACAGAACAAATGCATTTTTTATTAAAATTTAAAGAAAGAGAGAGGATGAAAGTGGCTCAAATTATAATGAAGATGTGTAAATCTAAAATAATTGAAGGGGAAAGAAAGAGATATTATTTTTAAAATGTGCCAAAGACTATGGATAAATATAGAAAGCAGATAAATGTGCTTGATGTTTGCAGGCTGCAGGTGTCATCAGGAAAAGTAGTTGCAGAATGGATTTAGCAGGAGAGAGTAAATAATGACTAGAAAGATCCAAAAGAGAGGAAGAAAAAGAGAGATCTCTGCCACAAGTGTATCTGGACCATATAAAAGCATTCAAACAGTTACATTGTCCTTTTGTCTGTATTGAGGATTCATATTCTTTTTTCATTAGAGATAGAAATATTTATTTTATATTTCTGTTTTTCCTTATAAATAAATGAAGAAGCTATGGTAGAGAGTTTATTCCAAGCAGGGAAATGAAAGACCTACTTTCTCCAACAGTGCAGATCCCAGTGATCATACGATACAACTCTCAGGAACAAAAAAAAAGATAGGCATTGAGAGGAGTGAACAGACAAAAAGGTTCAGCTTATATTCAAAATGAAAATAATGATTATATTTAACAGTAGCCTCAAAACACTGTGTCAGTTGGGAAGCCAGGTAGCTTAACTACAACACGCTACCTAAATGTCCTCAACTGGAGTTGCTTTTGCCTTGTTTTCTGTCTTCTTTACATCTGCAAGCCTATTTAGCAATCATGACATTGGTTTTATACATGCAAGTTGAACATCTGAAGTGATCTTTATTTCACATTCATAACTGAGGCTCAATTTCCAATTTCCATGTTCCAAAATATGGATGAATTCTTGTCTCTGTGATGGAAATGTTATTCTCTAAATGCCTAGCTTATACCTAGTTCTATACCTAGAACTAGTTCAGCCTATAAAAAACAAACAGACAAACAAAAAAACCCTTCTATTTCAGGTTTTGAAAATGAGAGTTGATTTGTCATTAGGTGGTACAGATTCAGCATGCAGTTCAAGGCGTTTTGTTACCTTCACTCATGGAAGCCTTGTCTTGTTAACTAGAGTTCAATGTACCCCTTCTCTGTTTCACTGTTTTTCAGTCAAGTTGCATTATTCTCAGAAGAGTATTCAGTCAGATCATCCATACCTGTTTTTATTCATCCCCTGAAGTGTCTACAAGATGTAGACCTTAAAAAGAAATATATTTTATTATTAAATACATATAAATAGGGGCAGTCGCTCTTGCAAAAATTGTGTTCTAGTGAATTTAATACTGTATGCATCACTACAGCTTGAAAAATCTCCTTCAGTCAGGTCTCATCTGTGCAGTTAGTTTATTCAGCTGGATCACTCATATATGCTGTTCAATTTTGGTGACTTTAAAAGCTGCAGGGATTAAAAGAATACAGTATTGTTATATAAAGCTACATTGAGAGACTTTGCTTTCAGAAGCTGCTTTAGTATACTAAATTTAATCTAATCAGAATTAGATACATTTTATTTTCATTCTCTATTTTAAAGTTAAAAGCTGCAAATATTTTACAGTCCTAGTAGGAATGAGATACTGCTTATATTTACACAAAAATGATGTCCAAGGATTTCTCATTCTTATTTAAAGTTTTGAATTTAAATTTATTTCCACTGATTCTTCCTAATTCTCTTTTGCAGCAAAGTTGGATGGGTGACGAATCAGCTCAATGGTAGACTTCAAAAGGTTTTAGTGAATGGGACTGTACCTGGCTGGTGGACGGTCACTAGCAGTGTTCTCCAGGACTCAGTTCTAAGGCCAGCCCTGTTCAACGTTTTTATTAATGGTCTGGATGCAGGACCAGAATGAATCCTCAGAAGCTTTGCTGATGACACTAAACTGGGAGGTGCTGTTGACTCTCTGGAAGGACTAGAGTCCTTGCAAAGGGATCTAGATACACTGGAGCACAGGGAGATTAGCAACAGCATTAAGTTCAATAAAGCAAAATGCTGGGTTCTGCACCTGGGAGAAAGTAATGCTGGACACAGGTACAGATTATGAGATGAGTGACTGGAGAGCAACTCAGCAGAAAGGGACCTGAGGGTGCTTATCAACAGAAGGCTCAACATGAGTGAGTGGTGTGACCTGGCAGCCAAGAGGACAAACCCCATTTTGGGATGCATTAAGCACAGCATAGACAGCTGGACAAAAGAGGTGATTCTCTGACTATATTTAGCATTGATACAGCTTCATCTTGAATCTTGTGTGCAGTTCAGGGCTCAACAATACCAGAAAAAAAAAAAAAAGCTATGGTACTTGAGAGGAGGGCAACAAAGCTGGTAAAAGGGTTGGAAGGCATGTCCTATGAGGAGAGGCTGAGGACACTTGGGTTGTTTAGTTTGGAGAAGAGAAGTCTGGCTGAGAAGAGACCTCATTAGTGTCTGCAGCTTCCTGAGGAGGGGAAGTGGAGAGGGAGGTGCCAGTCTCTGCTCCCTGGTCACCGATGACAGGATGCGAAGGCACAGCACAAAGCTTCATCAGGAGAGGTTCAGGCTGGACATTAAGAAAAATTTCTTCACTGTGAAGGTGATAAAACACTGGAACAGGCTTCCTAGAGAGGTGGTTGATGCTCCATGACTGCCACCGTTCAAGAGGCTTTAGGATAATGCCCTCAATAATATGCTTAAACTTTTGGTTAACCCTGAAGTGGTCAGGCAGTTAGACTAGAAGATCTTTGTGGGTTCCTTCCAACCGAACCATTCTATTTTATTCTATACTGTTCTCTTCTGCCCTGCCCTGCCCTGTCCTGTCCTGCCCTATCCTATCCTACCCTATCCTACCCTATCCTATCCTATCCTATCCTATCCTATCCTATCCTATCCTATCCTATCC
>CM021733.1:95014525-95078625 GCA_011075105.1 Heteronetta atricapilla
CCTATCCTATCCTATCCTATCCTATCCTATCCTATCCTATCCTATCCCATTCTATCCCATCCCATCCTATCCCATCCCATCCCATCCCATCCCATCCCATCCCATCCCATCCCATCCCATCCTATCCTATCCTATCCTATCCTACCCTATCCTACCATCAGTTCTCCAAGTCAGAAAGATTTAATCAACAGGCTACTAACAAGTAATGAATAAGTACAATGGAACCCCCCCCCCCCAAAAAAAAATTGCAAATTAGCATACAGTCATCAAAGATATTCCCGACAACCCCCAAAGCCCACAGTTCAAATGATTCAGGAAGCAAAAATTAAGGGATATATTGCTAATAAGTCCTTCAGAAGCAAAAGAACTGAACCGAAATAAACATGTTTTTGAAAAAGAGAATTTCTTACCAGATTACTTAGTTCATTACATTAGACAGCTGCAGTTTAGTTTCATTCCCTTTTCATACTACAGGCTTAAATGCAATATAATTCAGGACAACAATATGTCAATGCACTGTAACATATTTTAAAAAATATTTTAGAATATTAAAATATTGTGCTGAAGATCATCTTGTTAGGTAAGTAAACATGGGTATATGGATATATGAAGATTTCAGTTCACATAGGTACATATTGATCTTAGATAATCTGGTAAAATGCTTGAGCTACAACAGAAAGGAATTTTACTAGTAGCTTCTGCCTTACTAAAGAATGCATTGCAGTGTTCTACAAGGATACTTAAACAGAGAAACTATTCAGAAATATGTTCTTAATATTTAAACTTCTCAGAGAAAAATTATATTAAAAACAATAAATAAAAATGTTACCTGTAGTGATACATGATTACTGCTTCCTAGATCAAAAGAATTAAACATAGAATCATAGAATGGTTTAAGTTGGAAGGGACCTTGAAGATCATCTAATTCCAACCCCCCTGCAGGGACATTTTCCACTAGGCCAGATTACTCAAAGCCCCATCCAGCCTGGCCTTGAACACAAAGAAGAGGCATCCACAGCTTCTCTGAGAAACCATTTCCAGTGCCTCACTACCCTCATCGTAAATATTTTATGCCTAATATCTAAACTAACTCTACCCTTTTTTAGTTTAAAACCATTACTCCTTTTCCTATCACTACACTCTCTGTAAAGAGTCCCTCTCCTGCTTTCTTGTAGGCTTGGAAGGCGGCTATATACCCCAACTCCCCCAGCTTGTCTTCATAGGAGAGGTGTTCCAGCCCTTTGATAAGCCTTGTGGCTATCCTCTGGACTTGTTCTAATATATCCATGCTCTTCTGGTGCTGTGGGCCCCAGAGCTGAATGCCATACTCCAAGTGGGGTCTAATGAGAGAGAGCAAAGGGGGACAACCACCTCCCTCCACATGCTGGCCAAGTTTTTTTTTGATGTAGCCCAGGATATGACTGATGCCCCATGTTTAGGAAAGATGCAAGTAGGGTTTTATAAAACAGTACTGAAATCAGGTTGATGGAAGAAAAAATCATGAAGTGTCTCTGACAATGGAGTCTCTACATCTTTCTTAAGAATAGATCAAAGGTAGTAGTGGTTGGACAAATGACAAAAAAAAAAAAAAAAAAAAAGGGATTTGATTAAAGTAAGGGCTAAAATGAGAACAAATGGCTGTAATCTAGCTATGTCTAAATTTATTCGAGGTATTCAGAGGAAAGATTATAGTCACATGAAGAATGAGAATCACCAGAAGGTTTCAGATAAAATCTGTGAATTTCAATTAGAATTATTTTCATATTTTTAATTTACTTTCCACTAAAGCTCAAAGTAAAATTTAAGGTGTTTGTCTGCCTACAGAGACCTAAACTGGAGAGATTAACTGCTAAAGCAAATTTCTACCATCTGCTCTAACAATATAGAAGCACAAGGGAGTAGGAAAATGGATAGGACATCCTTTCTGCTCTGAGTGAAGCAAATAACCTCTTTTTGGTGTGAGATTATATTTACAGCAAACTCAGGTAATCTAAAGGTTGAGTTGGGATATAAACTTTGTGCAGAAAGCTGTCTGGGGGTTCATTTTATACATAAGAAGGAATTTTAGAAGATTCTATAACAGTCAAGAGAATCTCTGATACTAGGGAATTTTTCAATTGTATATATTTTGTTGCTGATCGAAGATGCTGATTGTTCAAATTAATGTTTATGGGAACTGAATTGGTGATTAAAAACAAACAAACAAAAAAAAACAACAACAAAAAAAAAAGGAAAGCCAAATGGGAAGAAACCTTACACATTAGGGAAATACAAGTAGAGAGAGAACTGGATTACTCTGGTAACAAGTATAGTATGTATATTTGTTGTTTTATTCAATTCATCCCAGAGGTTAAGCTTACTGCTGCTGAGGTGATTTCTCCAATCTATTGAATAGGCTATTGACTGTTGTAAGATTATGGACCTCTGAATATCTTTTGGAGATACATTTCAGTTTATATGAACAATTCCAAGCAGGCAGGCTCTGACTGTAATTGCCCAAATCAAAAATTTGGCCTGAATTCAATCTATGTGGTCTTGTTCTCATATTTTATCTCATAACCTGAAAGAGCACAGGAAAACACTTTGATTCTCAAAACTTTAATACTGTGAAAAATGTGTTTTCTGTTCATTTCTCATGGAAGATTCAGTTAAGAGCTCAACTGATGAGTCATAAAACCAAATAAAAATCTCACTCCTTAATTTCTCATGGACCTTTCACATTCAAACTTTTGTTGTTGAGCTTGTAAGACACCATGTGATCTGGAGTATTGTTGATGAACAATTGACATTTCATTTGTATTGAGAAGATTATGAATAGTTTTCCCTTTGAGTGAGAAGTAAATGGGTTGAAAATATTGATCACTAAGTAGGTATTCACATACCCCAAGTCTAGACACATCACCTAGCTGACCAGTTTGCCTAGGCTCCCTATACATTCAGTGCAGAAGAACATAGGTTCATTTTTGCAAGTTTATTCAAAGTAGGAACTTGGTGTTTCAGGGGAGAATGCTGCTATAGTGATACTGATTATCCCACAGCAGATGAGCATCTGGATGCTGAAATTGATACGTACATTACCACTGCAATATTTTAGTTTTGACAAATCATTGTTTTCTGTCAACTTTAGTTTGCTCACAAATTTCCACTCAGTGCCAGTTGGCATGTGTTTACAGCTAGTCAGACTCATACACTGTCCGCTGGCACGCGGGGCTGTTATTCAGACTGACTCTGATATGATGAGCGTTTGGCAGGTTGGTCATAGTGAAGTGGCAAAGAGATGCTTCTGTCATCTTCTGCTCCTCTAGTCCCCATGGTGGCCTTGTAGAAGCTACAAGGTCTCTCCATAAAACAGCAATTCTGCAAATGGTTGTTAAAAGATCCTAGTAGAAAATGTCTGTTTGACTGGAATGTGGCTAGAGAGGTTGAGTAATGATGACCTTCTGGTTAACGCGGTGTAAAAGTAATTACTTTTTCTTAAGGGAACAAATAAAACAAACATTAAAAATATATAATCTACAGTGAACGCTTTCTTTAAATTACATCAAGACTTTTCTTACCATAATTCTGATAGTCTGTAAAATTTTGTCATGTGGAAAAAAAATGATTTTTTTTTTGTAAAAAAGTGGACTTTTCTAAATTTTTCATTTTTCTTCTGCTGAAATTACTTGCCATATTTGACCCAGCTTCATGAATAATTACTACATACCATTCTCCTTCCCCCTCAAACGATCCCTCTGGCCAGCTGTAATCAAACAGGAGAAGAAGGCTCACTCAAAGGAAACATGAAAAAAGGATTAAATTCTGCTCTACCTCAGAACCCTTAAGAACCCACAGGAATCCACTGACTTCTGCAACACATGCTTGCAATGTATAGTTAGGTGTTCAGCTGATTCAGTGCCCTCTACTTTGCAGGACAGAACTCTGGCACTTTACTGAGACGCAAGAATATTTTGCATGACTATACAAATTTTTCTATTTATTCACCTTACTTGAAATCAATGGTTCTGCTTAAACAGCCACACTTTCTTCTTTCAAATAGCCTTATCTACCACCTTAGCATTAGCTACCTCAATGTGAGGTAGCCTGAGTTGTCTTTTCCTTGGCAGAATAGTCTTTCTGAAAGTAACCCAATTGCATTAGTCTCCATCTCAGTCACTACTAGTCTGTGCTGTTCCTCCTCAGTTTGTTGAACTTCTTTCACAGAATTCTCAGTATCTCCAAATTCTCCCCTTATATTTACTATGACATTTTCATAATGATATCTTATGTAACTTTGCCCCTAACCCATCAAACTTAGTTTTTCCATTCTCTTCCTAATTTTCTTTCCCATTTGTAAGGCCTTCTTCTACACTTTCATCAGGTGCTTTTCCTCTCACTCTTTTCTTTCCTGTCCAATTACACTTAATTAAAACTGTCAGATAGGACCCTTTGTTTGACCAACCCAGTTGCTTCTTCAGGGGAAAATGATATTTAAATTTTCAAACACATTAGTTTATATAACAGAGGATTTGGCTGACACCTTCTCTGGCATGCAATTCTTATATATGGATTTGCTAATCATAGAATCATAGAATAAATTAGAATAATAGAATATCTGAGGGACATCTGGTTCAAATTCTAGTACTGATTTTGTTCATTGAAAACAGTAGGATTTATGATATTCCTGTTCACTCTATGTGCTGTGATTCCAATAACACATTGCAATTAAAGCTATTTTCCAAATGTCATGCAATATACTTTGCATTCTTTGATGATAAATGCAATCAACCTGAAGGAATTAAGCATTTTGGATGTTCTAAGCTGTTTGATCTTGTTAAAAGGAGTGATTATAGTAAGATTTATCACAGTTAGGGACCATGTACCCTCACAGAGTATTAGAGGCAGAATAGTATTAAAGACAGACTATTATAACAGAGTTCTTCAAATGAGGCAAAGTATGAGCTACATCATTGCAGCGACACCCTTAGTTGAGCTCATTTTTCATAATCTGGAATGGACTTTCTTTGAGAGGATCATCTGCCATTTCAGTTTGTAAATTGCAATGTATGAATAGGAATGTATGATATCTGATCTATTTAATTGAAGGTCATGCCAATCATAAGGCTAATCAGTTAAAAATAGAAAAATAATAAAATAAAAAAATTGTAGTCCCATTTAAAATGTGAAGTATCTGCTGTATGCCCAACCATTAATGTTGGAAAATTGATCCTCGTTCTTTTCTGAGGTGACACTTTATTTCTAAATTAAGGATAATAAAACTAGTTAATAATTTTCACATTGACTAAGTCAGAAATACACAGAGATTTGTTTCATCTTTGGCATGTAGCTATGAGATGGTATTTGAGGTACATGAATGTGAGAGAATTTGAAATGAATTTGAGGTATATGAGAGTCAAAATGGACCAAAGAGAAATGCTGGCCTAATCACATCTTGTTAAGGTTGAGGGGATTTTACATTTGACTTCACTTAGAACAGATAAATTCACTGAATTAGAGTCTGAATACAGTCTGAATTCTTAACAAGAATTGCTTTTGAAATGTCATAAATTGTAGGTGCAACTCAACTGGGTAACACTCCTACAATAAAACAACATGAATTAAAAACTAGGGCACCTTGTTTTAGTAGCATAAATAGGAGTTATTCCCTTTTATATTTCAATGGAAGGCTTACACTGACTTGTGTCCCACAGGGTAGGACAAATTCTTAGACTTGTCAGTATGGCAACTGAGCTTCTGTGAAGTCCTCACTCAGTCATCTGTAAATCTGCTTCACTTTTCATGCAGTTTGGAGGTGGAGACTATTTCTAATTTTGTATATGCATAGCTTTGTCCATGGGTATCTCATGGGGCCTCTAGTTTGCACTGTGAAGTTATTATTGCTACTGCAATAACAAAGTTTTTATGATACAGTTAGAATCTATTAGGACATCTTGTCCATCTCATGGTTAATGAATAATTGTTTCCCCACTGCAATGAAGAAACATTTCCCTACTGCATTTTCAATTGCTATGATAAATCTACATTTAAATAATTCATACCAAAGGTGATTCTGCTGTTCACACTGGGAGGCTATTTCATTATTCCACATTACATTCACTTATGTGATGTGCATTAAAACAAAAGTTTGCTATTTCACTATTGCCATGAGTAGTTTGTTTTCATCGCTGAGTTCTTTTTATATAGTATTCACATTCATAGGAAGATAAGAAACTCAAAGACAGTTTTTGTTTTGTTTTAAACAGCAAAACACCTAATTCTCTTCTCTTTGGAAGTTAAAAAGGGGAAAACTTGCCCTGATGCTCCCAGGCTACTGGGACCAAGTTCAGAGTTTGGCAACACAGCAGATGTTTCAAACTACATTAAACAAGTGTGTGAATTCCAAGTAACCCCTGCTTTTAAACTTACAGAGACAGAACATTTAGTGAAATTTGCTTATATTGATGCAACAGCACAACATTAAAAAAAAAAAAAAAAAGTTGTTAATCAAAATAAATGTCACTCCACAAGAGCATGCAGTCTTCTATAGATCTTTAAAAAGACAGCTTGGAAAAATGAACAGTGCTTACTCACCTACTAGGTTTCTGGAGCTGAGTAGAATTGTGTATGGTGCATCAGGTAGACTATTCAGAATATTCACCTTTATTGATGAAGTGTATTACCATATGGCTGCTCTAAAGATCAGTCGAAGGAATGGAACCTATGCATATCATGAAGTTTACAGCAGTACTGCAGAGCTGTGCTTACAGTGAAAGAGTCCCAGAGGAAAAAGGCCTAGCACCCCTGCATGGGCTCTGGTATGCCTCTGGCAGTCCCAGAAATTTATGAACCAAACCACTTGCTTCTTCAGTGGAGTGGCAAGGGGAAAGGGAAAGGCTAAAAACAAAGAAACAAACATTCTTGCAGGGATTTTTCATTTCATGGAATAATACTACTCAAAAGATGAAGACATCTGGCCTATAGTCTCTGATCAGACAACTAAAATTAAATGAAACTGTAGGTAGATGTTGAAATTTATTCCTCGGTGCTACTAAATTTGTAAAAAGCTGGATATCAAAGTATATAAATCAAACATGTAGTCTTGCTCTGTAATGGCACAAAACAAAGGTTGAATATAATTTTTAGTTCAGTCTTAAGGAAGAGATTGTTCTTTGCAAGCTCAGTTAGGCATTTTGTTATGCATGAATTCATTATTCCAGCAGACTGGTTCTCATGACTGAGCATATCCAATGGATTCAAGTGTCAGAATAAAATAGTCTCACACATAAAGTTTGCAGAGATTTCCAAAGCAACTGACGTGCTATTTTAAAATCAATTTGCAGTAGCTGAAGACTCGAATCAACATGGTCTTCAAAATTAATAGAATGGTGAAGTACATTTCCATCATGCTTAAAAGTACCACAATAAACTATGAAAGGGAAACTGAACTATATTTCCTGAGTGACTGCATCTTGTGTCCAAGTATGTGACTCTGAGCCCAGGAATCCCACAAAATGGTGTGCTGTCTCCACTTTGTTTTGCTGTTTCACAGAAGAAGGAAGGCATCTTGCTACTTGCTGGAGGCCTTCAGGGAGGTGTCATTTCTGCACTCCTGCACATGGCTGTACCAAGCGATGTATAACCCAGAAAGTGAGACAGTTCTGAGAAGATGCCCTTTGCAAGTGCCAGCAGAGAGAGAAAGAGCATTTACAGCATTGGCAGAGATAACGTGGAATCACAATAATGTTATGGTGATATTGCAGGTAAGGGATTAACCCGGGGAAAAAAAAATAAAAAATTAAAAAACATAAAAATAATAAAAAAGAAAAAAAAATAAAGAAAAGGGGATATGATAAGGATATTATTCCTTTGAAAATGAAGAAAGTAAAAGCTAATTAAAGTAAGTTGGAAAGGACTGTCTTAGCTATGGAAAGCATTAGCAGTCAGAAGGTTCATCACTGAAAGGTAATTTCCTCAACAAAAAATATTCTGTTCAATTAATAAAATATTTTAAAATTACAGAATTTACTTTATAAGAAGGCAAATATTCTTACTATTTGCTAACAGTAAAGATGATCCTTACATTCCTCATGTCATCATCAAAACAGACCTCTGCTGCATAACATCATTAAACAGGCAGATCCCACTGAGAGAAATAATTCTCTTTGGTGAAACTCTGAGAGAGTGACAGCATTTCTAAAAATTCCATTTAATAGTTTTGCCCTCTGTGTGTGTGTGCAGTTGAGTATGGACACACATGAGTGAAAGTCTGTGTGTAGGTATGGTTGTCTAGAAAATACTGCCTGTGTTTAGCTCTGTAAGCCCATAAACAAATCACAGGTTGTTTGTTTTCTGCCTTGTTGTGCTGTTTTGCAGAAGGAGGAAGGCATCTTTGTCATTAGGCTGTCTATAGTATGGTTGCATCCAACAACAGAATTAATTTTGTAGGACTCAGATGTGTTGCTTTGACATAGACCGGCATTAGAGGCTATTCAGTAGCAGCAGCAGCAGCTACCTTCCTCTCACTGTAAAACTAGTGGCCAACTTCCTTTCAACAAATAGGTCCTGCACATAATACGCAGGACCAGTGAGACAACAGCAACTGCAACTACCTAATAGGAGTAGGGTTTTTGTTTGTATGTTGTTGTTGTTTTAAGCAGCAAAGATTAGCATCTTGCATTCCTAAAGTTCACTATTGATCATGCTACTCTGCATCTTCCCTGGCATCTGCATCCAGTGGAATTCTGCATCAGACACAGGGTACTTATTTACTGGTTTATATATATATACATATATATATATATATATATATGTGTATATATATATATATTCGTGAACTTTAATACTGGGTATGACTTTTTCCTTCCTAAATTCCCCTTTTTATGCATATGAAAAACTGAGCATCATCTGTAGGCCATGACCAAGAGAAGCAGTTTCCAGGATATCATTCCAGTCACATTAGGCCATGCTATTCAGACTGCTCAGTACAAAATAAAATGTGATAGGCCTTAAACTTAAACAGAACAACTGTGGGATGAACTGATATGAAAAATATTCAATGTTTTAGTAGTTAAATAATTAACAGTAGAGGATGATTGTTTTATTGTTGAAATTATCCTTCTTTTAAAGAGATATAGCTAGGCAGGAGGTCAGAAAAAAAATGTCATATCATCTATGTTACTTTTTATTGACATAGTTTTAAGAACTACTTGAACCCATCACATAGGGCTTCATCTAGTGTTCTTTGAAATTAATCGAAATCGTTGAATTAACTTAAGGTCATAGTTCAGGCCTATAATTGATCTGAATGAGGTGCTAATTAGCTATATATTTTAACATTTCTGCTTTGTCTCCTCCAGTTGCTGGCACAACCATTTTAGCTTCTCTTAAGCTAAATCATAAACCTCTGGGAGAAATAAGTATTTTATTTAACAACAGAGCTACCTAGAAAATATACAAATGAAACATAAAGTTTGGAGAAAGGGGGAAAGACAATTTCAAATATCAACAGTTTTTTGGGGTGGTTTAAGAGCTTGTCAACTAAAAGAAGAAAAGGTAAAAATATCCTCCAAGATGTTTTCAACATAGTTTACCTTCCCAAAAGATCCGTATACAACTCTCATTGGATCTTGCCCAAGGATTCAAACTGCTACAGTCAGACAGCTAAAAGTGTTAAAAATCACTCATTTTGACAATGTTTGTAATATTTTCATCTCTTAATTATTTATAATATACATTGTTCTGGACAAGGCACAATTTAGCTATGTGGGAAAACACATTTATTGGTAACTGAGACTACAAGCTCTCCATAAGATATTACCACTTAAGAAAGACTGGAGAGTAGGGGTTGATGTTTGGAAAGAAATACTTTGCACGTAGAAAATCTTGATGTAATTACTATAACATTCCTTCTACCTAAAGTGCTCTACTGTACACTAAGGATGAAATTAACTGTTGAACATACTGTCACTGTACTGGTCAATATTTATTGCTAGGAAAACAGGTAATGTACTTGAGATGATTTGGTTGCAATTCAGGGAGGTTGTTATCACCCCACAATAGTGTTCAAAGATACAAATGGGAGAGTTTGAGGGTAAGCCTTAAGAGCTTTTTTTGAGGCTTGGCAGCACTGTGTCATGCTCATCAGATTTAGCTAGATTGCAAAAATGTGGCTTCCAGTTGCATCTCTTCTCTCAAGCTGTCTGCTACTGTATCTTGGATTATATATTACTTTATTAAAGATTCATGTGAGTTATGAAGTTCAATAATAGCTTATCATAAACCATATGCCACATACAGACAGCTTAAACTGCACACAGTTTCCAAGCCTGCTGGTTTTTATTCTATAGGCTTATCTAAAGCTCTTAGCAGACCATTAGGAAATTAAGTCCATCAATATATGGAAATTAAGCCATTAAAATATGTTTTTAAATATATTGCATAGAGTGATTTTCTTTAGATTTCTGTTCCCCTGAAATCATAAGCAGTATGATTCCTAGGAATACTATGTAAACCATGCATCTATAAATAAGGAATATTGGACACTTTTCAAAACGTTGTTCTTTTTTTGACCTGTCAAGCAGCAGAGACAAATATCGTGAATCTGAACACCCTCACACACCAAATCCATTTTTACTGAAGATCAGCTTCAAGTATTTCAACATGCTTGAGTTTCCCAAGTAGAAAGCATTGTTGCTTCATTGTTAATTGTTAATTGAATACACCTGTAGTTATTTTTTTTCATAAAATGTCAAAGATACCAAGATTTGAATTCAACTACTGAATTGATGTGCATTGTTCTAAATTAAATTTTCTTGCTTCAATGAACATTTTTGGAAAAGAGATTAAAAAATGTAAAATTTTAGATTTCTGCACAGATTGCACCAGTGATAGGACCCATGGGGACGGTGTTAAGCTGAGGCAGGGGAAGTTTAGACTGGACATCAGGAAGAGGTTCTTCACTGAGGGTGGTTGCACACTGGAACAGGCTCCCCAGTGAAGTAGTCACTGCACCTAGCCTATCTGAATTTAAGAAGTGATTGGATTGTGCACTTAGTCACATGGTCTAAACTTTTGGGTAAACCTGTGCTGTGCCAGGCGTTGGACTTGATGATCCTTATGGGTCCCATCCAACTCAGGATATTCTATGATATTCTATGATTCTGTGATTTTCTCCACTAAATCCTAAACCTGCGTCATACATACTCTCACTAATTAACCAAAAAGTCAACCACTATATTAGAGTAAGTGTATTGTGGGAAGCATATAATTACCAACACAAGTTTTAGCAAAACAGGGCTAGTTTCAGCAAGAGAAGGTTGAAGACACACCCCTGTCCTGTTTATACGACTAAGCCTATTGCACAGGTACAGGATATCTGCAAGAGTGGAAACCCTTTCATAAATGCTTTAAGTATTTTCTGCCTTTTCATGGCATAGGTTTTTTTGGCTTCAAGATAATCGTGATATAATGTAGCCATGTATTTATGCAATTTGTCAATCTGTCAAAGAACATGAAAAACAAAGTTGATATCCTTGTCAATTTTGTCATCACAACCTTATTGGCCAAGCATTTCAGTTTACAGAATATCAGAAAAGAAAATATAGACACAAACGTAATATGTATTTTGAAAAATAAAGTGGAAAATAATATGGTTAATTATTTAATGAATGATTCAAGCCTTGCATGGTTGTGTTAGGAGGATCTAATGTAGTCTAATATGGTCTGCTTTTACTTATCATCTGTCTATCTATTAATAAGACTTGAAAAATCCTGATGGCCTTCATCTATCCTAGCCCACTTTTCACCTCTGACTGGATGTGCAACAGGTATCACAGCAGAAAAGAAATGAGAAAATATGTGTACACACAGGGTGTGGATTCTGCAGGCTCTTCTGTATGGATGGACACCTTCGATGTTAAGGACACCCTTAATATTAATGTAAAGTCCTCTGGACTTCAGTGGGTTCCTAGGCATTGAGAAGATGTGCACGGAGCTTGCATGACCAAGATATTACGGTCATCATTAAAAAACTGTATTTTATTTTATGTAGACTTATATGGTAGGGGACACTATAAGGACATATTTCTGGCCCTCAAACAAGGGCATTAGAAAATCTTTAATTAATTGTTGTATATACTTTTTGCCTAACAAAATACACACCTATTGGAAAAATAGCCAAATGATACAAAACCAAAAAGTAATGGAAAAAGCATCTACACTGTTGAGCCATATAATTTTCAGGAGCTTATACAGTATTATTAGTCTCTGTTGTCTAACAATATTTCTTTCAGGAAAAAAAAAATACAATAAAAAAGCTGTTATTAAGCAAATGGTGCCAAAATCCAGTTTTCCAAAGTTTAGTTTACTCAGATACACGTGGATTCAAAAAACATGTAGAGACAGAGTAAATCTAAAATTATAGTCAATATTTAATAATGTATCCCACATTGAATAGATAACACAGCTTAGTCATTCTCTTGCCCTATGAGATCCAAATCTGTTACTCCAAATCGGTAGAAGAGGAATTTGAACCTTGGATTTACACAACCAAGATGAACAATCTGCTGCTCAGCAGCTGATGGATATCTTTTATTGTTGCTTATATTTTTATGCTTGAGTGTTTTTGTTTGTTTGTTTGTTCATTTTTATTATTATTTTATAAGAGGTGTTACACATCTTCCAAAAGTGATTAAAATGCATAATACAGGAAGAAGTGGGATTGAAAAGGGGAGTCCTTTCAGATGGTAAACCAAGCACAATCAGAGATATAAAATACTTGCATCAAAAGCTACTGTTACAGTAAATAATTAGTTTTATTCATTGTGGTAAAGACATATCAGTTTATACATTTAAGTGTCTGAGGGCTTGCAATTGTTCCACATTTAGTTTTCACTTTTAATGATTAAATTTGAAATTTGGGATACTGTTATATTTTATTTGCATTCTTTAGTCTTGGGAATCCTAAAAAAATATAAATTAATAATAATCTGAGGTTCTTCATCTGCAGCTGATGACTTGTTTGCTATTAGAATGACAAACCTTTAGTTTTCCTACCCTAGAGAGACTAGATAAAATTTGCAAAATTTGCACAGGCTAATCCTAAGGCTCCTAATGCAATGGACCACAAAAACAGAGATGTCAGCTTGTTTTTGTAGCTGTGGAGTTCAGAAAAGTATTAACATCTAAAGCAAACATAAAATTTGTTATGTTCATTGATTTTAGTGGAGAGGAGAGATCATAAAAGTCATTTAAAGTATCCTGGGTGTATGAGAACTTGATGTTTAATATTATTTGTTGGTAAGGTTCAAAATTGTTTGTCTTGCACACAGAGAAAAAATAGCTCCAGGTCTTGGAATACATATTCTCTCAGCACAGAAAAACAATCTTTATAAATTGCAACTTTTTTTTTTTTTCCTTCAGAAAAACAGAATTTACTTCACAAGTTGATATAAACTCTGCACTGTATGCAACCAAAGTCCCCTGTTCTTATGTTGCTCTTCCTCAAGATTCCTTATTTTTTAAGGAAACATTAAGCTATTAAAATTCCACTTAATTTCCATTTCCCAATGAGGCTGCCTCTTGAGGATAATGCTGCATGGCCTTGAAGAACATATTCTGTTTTCTGGAGTGGTCTTTCTGTTGAAGAAAATGCCAAAAGTGCAAACAGTGTCAGTGAAAGTTTTCCTGGTAATGATCCTCAAACCTGACCTATGTAAGCCATCAGGATAGTTCATTGCCCACATCTGATTCAGTGATTGGCCTGTGCTTTAGGAATGTGGCCAAAGGTAGGATGCTGGTGCTGTGTAGACATCTGTCACCTGCTGAGACTGCCAAATTTATTTCATAGACCAATGAGCCCCTATAAGAAAGCATTCCAAGGCATTGTGTAGTATGATGGAGAAATTCAAGTTACCCAAAAGTGCATCACATATGCAGAAAATAGTTAGAGAAATATATTTTAGTAAGTTTACTAATCTGAAGCATTTTCCTTTTATTAGTTCCTGAAAGTTCATATTTGTGTGCATATTAAATATTATGTTTCCCAGAAGGGAAAAAGAACACTTGAACTTGAACATTTGGGAGCAGTGCCCATACCTGTTGCAAGTCCCAATCATTTCAACAACTGCTACTTATGTATAGCTGATAGGATGATGGACACCTTTTACTCTAGAAATCAGTAAGGAAAAAAAAAAAAGCGGAAACAAACAACAACAACAACTAGAATAGGTCAGATGCATAGTACGGCAAAAATGTTAATATAAAGGAGCTTTCACAGTTAAAAACAAGCCCATTTATTATTTGGAAACTTCATATATATGTTTCCTTACCTAAGGTCATTTTATATCCTAAACCTTGGTTAAATTTCAGACATACGATCTGTATGTGTTTGGATCTTTCTCCTTTTTTAATTTTAGGAATAGATTTTTCCACCTGCTTAAATATAGTCTGTTATCTCTAAATTGCTATTTCCCCTTCATACACACAGACTAATATCAAAACATTCACTGCTTTCCCAGAACAGACATTTCGGCCCCACAGTAATAATTTTTACACCTGCTCATGAAGCCCACCTGCAGCTTTTTAAAATATATGTTTAGATTTACTTCCAGCTGTTCCCATGGCTCCTGTGTTCCTGCTTGCCTGACTTCTTCATCCTAAATTTAAGATCCAAACACCCACACTTTCTGAGCAATCCACAAGAGTGAGTAACTCTTTGCAAGTAGTGATTCACTTTTGCCATTACCGCTCCATTTGTGCTTTGTAGGAAATAACAAGAAAAGGTACTGGTCAGCTCTTCCACCCAGTTTCAGTAAGGGCCATGGCATTCTCAGGGGAGAGGCTGAGTGGTCCGCAATTCTGGTAGTCAAAACCAATATTTTATTGACTGTTAACTTTAGTCAATATTTGCCCTACCATATACCAGCCTCAGAAGCAAGAATAAAGATGTGAACAAATTCAGGCAAAACCCCACTTGCTTGATCTATCAACTTCTCATTTCAAAGATAGAATTTCGTTTTGAAACAGATCTGTAACTCTGAACTCATATTCTTTCAGTTAACCAGGGAAATAATTTGCTCAGTTCTTAAGTATTTCTTTTGTAGTTGGCATAGTCAAGACATCATTTTTAGCACTGTGCCATGCACTGTGCTAGCTGGCAAATCCAGCTTAGAAGGCTGGGAGCTTCAATCCATTTTGGATCATAAGAAATCAGAGTGTTCATTTGTCATCTAAAGAGCCATGCTTTCATCCGTGAACAACATGTAAATCAATGTGCAGAACAATTTCAAAACAAATATCTGATGGGAGTAGATGGTTCAAAACACTTGAAGTTGATGCTCTGGTACCACATTGAAAAACACAGGACAGATCTTTGGAAAAAGGCAAAAATAAATAATAGGAAACATCAAACAGCCTTTCATCCCTCACAGATCATTAACAACTGAAAGCTATTACCACTTGATTAATGTTGGATATGGTATCATAATATCAGTCCAATCTCCTAGGAAGAGAGACTAAATCCAGTACAACAACAAAAAAGATTTATGTACTGCCTGTGCTTCAAAGTCCCACTTAGATCCCACTTTGGGATACTAAGTCAAAAAAATTACAATTTCCAAATCCCTGCTCAGCTGTTGCCTACCCTGGAATTAGCTAAGTATCATTGGTACCCCAGATTATATATTAATTTTAACTGAGTGTTTTTAATTATGTTCTGGGAAAAGTGGGACTTTTCTCACATGGAACACATAGTGCATATGGAACACCTCGTATGTAAGAATTTTCAAAACCTCTAGACATCTCATCCATCCCTCTGTTCTCCTAAAGATTTAAGAGTCCTTCTTAAAGCTTTATGAGAAGGCCCAAAGGAATGCCTGGCAAACAAATATAGCTGTTCCTGCTTCTTCCTGTCAGAGGGAGGCAGAGGACACTTACCACTTTCGTACTTCAATGACTAAGACCCCCAGCCAAAATATGGGTGACTAGAATTTTCTTTCTTGAAAGGAATCAAGTGTGTATTTAAGAAGGTTCTGTACTCTCCAGATGATACCTCTTCCAGCACAAACACTTGCAATTCCATTTGTTCACTTTGATAAAGGTATTGCATGGCATATAAAGACCTATCAAGCCAAAGAGCTAAGGTTGAAGATGACTCTAAGCTAACAGGGGAGCCAATTGTTTTGAAAAGAGAGCAACAACAACAACAAAAAAAAGAGAGTAAGTACTGTGCTACACCATGAAGATATCTTAAGAGTCTTTGTATAAATGTCTGCAACCCTAATACACTCTCCTGCAGAGACTGGAAGATCTAGTGGATTCTCTTAGAGATTTATGCTCACATAGTCACATTAATAAAATAATAAAAATCATACATTTTTAAAAATGGAATTGCATTGGTAGTTAGAGAACAAACTAAAAAAATACTGCACAGGAATGCTTGTATTTTCCTAATTTACTGATTTGCCTGGCAGGCCAGCACTAAGACAGGGTAAACACGCTTAGATATGTTATTGCCAGTGTGAAGATTTTGTCAATGAAAACAGCTCATGACCTGCTGGAACTAAACCCAGAGAGTTATATGCCAATAAGCTTTTGAAAACAACAAATCCAATCCAATAATGTAAACTCTCAAAAAGCATTCACCCCCAAATAGCATTGTTTATAAGTACTTATGTTTTGTTTGTTATGAGACTGAATGGAATTTGAGATGATCACACAGAACCATTCCCTGCTGCTGAGTTCTTATAAATCAGAGCTTGTTGGTCACCTTTTATAGTCGGGACTCAGAATATGTACATAAATATGGCTGTGGCCTCACACAGTACAAGGATGAAAGGTTTGTTTTCCAAAATGATGGGAATATCCACTTGAAAAATATTAAAGGTTTTTTCCTGAACATCTGACTACTGATTTCACACTTCAGCTTTATTTGAATACTATATGTTCTTTCTTAAACTTGGTGGCCTCAGAAATCACCTCTCCAGAAGAAACATACTTCACTTCAAAGCTATGCTTCAATGGAATTTTGGAACATACATTAAAAAACAGCAGCACTCAATACTTATTATTGTATACTCAAAATATTTATTCTTGTTTATATTTTCAGTCTAGTGTACTATCATTTGTCTTCCTAGGAAGGATAGATTGATGCATATCTTATCATTACAAAGTCCAGGCATGGTATACCAAACACTTTGCTAAGCCATTTTAAGTCAAAGAGACTTAAAACTTCAAGAAAACTTCAAAAAATACTGGAATCATTTTACCACAATTAATTCCTTCTGCTATTGGTACACAATGAAAAAAAAAATAGTTTAAAAAATTATCAAATTTAAGAAGTTTCTTTAGCAAATCTCTCCTACCACTCTACTTCAAGCAAAAACTGACCATAAGGTATTAGCATAGTCTACCTTCTACTTCTTCTTCATTAGCAGACAAATCAAGCACATAACTGACTGAGAAAACATATCCCTAAAGCTCCCAGACTTCATCAGGTAGTACCAGCTGAAATTTAATTGGAGAACACTGGACGTAACCCCTAAGCACAACTCTGGTGCCATGAAGGTAGCTGTCCAAATTTCAATGATCATAACCATAAAATAAATCGAGATTTCTCCTCAGCATAATTATCTGACTCTCTAGTATAATCCTCACAATATTTAGACAAAAGTATTTTATAGCCCTAGCATTCTGGATAACAAAATTCCAAAGTAAGTGGAAAACTTACCATACATCTTCAGGAGAATAGTCTTCATTCATGTTGGATCGAAGACAAGTGCAAACGGTTGCTGCTTCTTCCAATATATCCAGCAACATTTTCAAACACTTAACAAATATTGACTAATGAATTAGCATTGTAATTAAGTCAGGAGGGATATAGAAACAAAAGAAATGCTCTTAAGCATAATTCCCAAAGTCTTTGTCATTATCATGCTCTAAAGAGAAGATAATTAGAAACATTTATATTGAGGTTACTGGTCAGGAACCAGATTTCCTGTTTCCTCGAGGCTGGTGTCTACAGAACGTAAGGCATGACTGGAACTTCTGTTCTGCAGCTTTCATAACATCCCTCTCCTTTCTGGATTCTTCAGGGTGAAATTTAATGCACCATTTCACGTGCCTGTAGTGGGTTTATGTGGCAAGGTTTTGGTAGCAGGGGGCCATAGGGGTGGCTTCTGTGAGAAGGATCTAGAAGATGCCCCATGTTTGGTAAGGGCCCCACTGCTGACCAGAGCTGAGCCTGAGTGATGTTGTTTTGTGCCTCTGTGAGAGCAGATTTAAGACAGGGAAAAAAATGCTGCACCACACAGCAGCTGGGAGAGTGAGAGGAGTGAGGTTCAGCTTTGCAGGCGCCAAGGTCAGTGAAGAAGGAGGGGGAGAGGTGCTCCAGGTGCCGGAGCAGAAGTCCCTTGTGGCCTGTGGTGAAGACCATGGTGAAGCAGGATGTCCCTCTGCAGCCCATGGTGTACCACGGTGGAGCAGGGTTCCACACTGCAGCCCGTGGACACCACAGTGGAGCAGGTGGACCTGCACCAACGGAGACTGCAGCCTGTGGAAGACCCTTGCCAGAGCAGATTCCAGGCCAGAACTGCAGCCCATGGAGAGGAGACCACGCAGGAGCAGGTGACCTGGCAGGAGCTGCTGCCCTTGGGGGACCCAGGTTGGAGCAGTTTGCTCCCGAGGGATGGACCCTGTGGTACGGACCCATATCTGGAGCAGTTCTGGAAGAGCTGCTTGTGGGAAGCCCATGCCGGATCAGTTCAGCAAGGACTGCATTCGTGGGAGGGACCCCACAGCACAGGGGACGAGAGTGACCGAGAAGGAGCGGCAGAGAAGAAGCACTAGAGAATGACCATAACCCCTATTCCCCCGTTCCCCTGTGCCAGTCGGGGGGAGGAGGTGGAAGAGGGTGGATGGGGGGAAGGTGCTTTTGTTTTTTTTCATTTGTTTCTTGCTTCTCTAGCTCGTTAGTAATAGGTAATAAATCTTACCATCTCCCTGTGCTGAGTCTGTTTTGCCCATCACGATAATTACCACACGATTGTACTGGGTCTAGCTGGGATGTTAATTTTTCCTGCAGCAGCCCATACAGTGCTATGCTCTGCACTTGTAGCTAAAACAGCAGTGGTATCACACTGGTGTTGTGTCTGCTGCTGAGAAGTGCTGGCACAGCATCAGGACTTTCTCTAGCCCTCTTAGGGGGTGGGCAAAAAAGTGAGAAACATCACCAGGGCAGCTGACCCAAACCAACCAAAGGGATATTCCATACCATATGATGTCACACTCAGCAATAAAAGGTGGAAAAAGGAGGAAGAGGGAAGGGGTGGGCTCTCGTTGAGAAAACGTCTGTCCTCCTCTCCAAACACTGGCTACGTGCGTTGAGGCCCTGCTTCAAGGATGTGGCCAAGCATCGCTTATTTGTGGGAAGTAGAGAGTATTTTTTTTTTCCCTCTGCATTTCCACATAGCCTTTACTTGTTTTGTTATTCCCTTTCCCTCTTCCTCTTCCCCTTTTCCTTTTTTTCCCTTTAGTTGAATTGTTTAATTAATAATAATATTGTTAATAATAATAATAATATTGTTAATAATTGTTTAATTAATAATAATATTTCCTTGATAATATATTTTTCTCTTTATTAAAATTATCCTTATCTCAACCCGTGAGTTGTTTTTTTCCCTTTACTTCTTCCCCTCCTCATCTGAGGAGGGGGAGTGATAGAGCGGTTGTGGTGTTCAGTTGCCTAACACGGTCAAACCACCACAACGATCTCATCCTTATCTCAACCCTTGAGCCCCTTTTATTGTATTTTCTCCCCGTTTCTCTTTGAGGAGGGGGAGTGATAGAGAGGTTGTGGTGGAGCTCAGCCGCCCACCTGAGTAAAACCACCACAGTGCCCAGTTTAGGCCTTACTTCACTGAAAATATAAGATCATGAACCAGGGAGGGAGGTGAATTCAATGAGACTTCTAGCAGAAAGAAGCAAGTCACCCAAGAGACCTTCAAAGGTTCATTTAGGTGCCTCTGTCTTACTTTAACAGTCCAGGCTTGTAATAGGACAAGCCAAGGTAGTTGTTTCCTTATGGACTTTACAAGAAACTTTAAGCATCTACATCTGGTTCTCATATACTCTAAGTATTTTCTGAAGCAATTGCAGACGTGGATAAAGTTAGCTGTAAAGCACTGCAATTCAATCACTGCAATTCAAAGTTTGGTGGATGTGACCTCCCCCTCCTCACCTTCCTTGCTGCCTGCTAAGGGACAAATTTATACTGCAGCCTTTCCTCCAGTAGAAGCATTAACAGTGCCTTCCTCCAGTACACAGACACCAATTCTTACATTAATATTTTTAGGGAGTTTCAGCCTCCAGACAAATTCAGCTTCAAACAGGCAGTTAGCTCAATAGTTATTAGAGGATAAGCAGAACAAAAATGGGCCTCAGTAAAGAAAATAGAATCTGATTCTCTGAAAGACAGGGTAGTGCCTCAACCTCCTCCTATTTTAATTAACCAACAGTTACTGAAATCACTAGAGGGCAACAAAAGCATTATATGGTCTGTACTACAAATGAAGTTAGACTAGAGTACCTCCAGCCACATCAGTCCTCAAGCTCTCTGACTGTGGAGTTATAGATCAGTTCCCTTATTAATTCCCTTGACACTCTAAGGTGCTGCAAACTCACTTGTCACAGCTGTTCCTGTTTTTAAGAATAATAAGTCAAGCTTCGAATTATTTTATTCTTGTGAACCAAGTATATCTATAAAAATGATTAAGATGTGGGCTGGAAATGGTGGCCAACAATTTTATTTCACTGGCATAGTAAACTTCCTACAGTTAGGAAACACTCATCTGTTCTGGAGAGGGGCTTTCTGTGGGACTACAGGATAAATGTTTTCCGGGGATCAATAACAGTCTCATACTTGATTATTTTGTGCTGCAGTTACTGGGTATATTTCTTTGTCAGTCATTATTAATAGGAATTCATGAAAGTAATTTAATTTTAAAAAATAATAACAATCCGGTGTTCACTGAAACAAAAACCACACACTGCACAGAGGGAGTAGAAGATGAGAGAGAAGTCATGACTGGGATGTTAGTTACTTTGCTTAATAAACATTAGAAGTCATTCAGAGAGTTTGGTGATGAAATCTGTATAGGAATATGTATATAGAACGTAATCTAAGATCGCACCTTGTTGGATTTAGAACTATCAGACAGGAATTTCCTTTCATAATCTAAAGGGAGGTACAGAATTATATGGCCAAGATTCTCATCAAAGATCCTGAGCAGGATCAATGAAGCTACTGTCATTTAAACCAGCAGAGGTTAATATATTACTATATATACTACTATATATATAATATACTACTATGTATACTACCGTATACAAGTTGTGAGAAAGGCCAGAGGTAAAGATGATCTGAAATCTGCTGAGGAGGGAGTTAAGCTAGCCCACAAGAGAAAAGCTGGGCATGGTCAGAGATAAATAAAATCTGTGAAATCTAGAGAATGAGTCAGATGGACAATCGTGGAGTTCAGTTCAGCTGCCCACACACACGGGCATCATGAACCTCTTTGTATGCCCTGGGGTGTTAACTGAGGTCAGCCTTGTTGGCTACTGATTAAATGGAGATTAACCCCCCCCCCCCCACTGATTATAATGGGGGCTTAGCTACATAGTTCTTTAGATAACTATACAAAGGCACCTATATTTAACTGTCTTCAAGACAAAAAGGTAATTTTCCCTTTCTTTAGATTTTCCTCCACAAAATAAGAGAGGAGGAAAGAAATGGCACAACCTAGCTTACCAGTATCCAAATAACTGACAATTTTTCCTGTGCCTTATTTGTGGTACCATAAAATTATGCAAATCATGGACTAAAGCTTCTGGAAACCTAATGATATTGTTTGAAGCTTTTACCTTCCAACAGCAGCCTACACTATATAATTTCTTGTGTTCTGAGGCTGTTGAACTCTTAATAATAAAATAATATTTCAGTTAAGTTCAGAACATTTATCCAAATTCTCAAGCACCAAAAAAATATAATAGTTCCCTTTTTAGGCTAAAAAAAAAAAAAAGGAAAAAGGCTTCTTATTGATGCAATCTGAAAGAATGAACAAATCCAGCAACTGTCATCACTAGAACTTGAGAGAACTCTGTTAGTTTCAGTAGACTTTTCACAGATTGCATTTGAAAAAATTCTTATGGAGAAAATATGATCTTCATGCTTTACCTGGAGACCCGTAGCCTTTGAAAGCCCCTAATGACCTAAACAGCATCACAACACATTCTATTTACTCAAAAAAAAAAAAAAAAAAAAAACAAAAAAAAAAAAAAACTGAATACATTGTTTCTCAAAAGATCCTAATTTGCAGTTCTAGGATGACATCCTAACTAGTGATGATAAATCACCTGGTATGCTAAAAATGTACTTTGTTCTTAGTCTTTGGCTTGGACTTCTGAGCTCCAAATAAAAGACATCTTTGGACTCTGAAGGTATTAGTCAATCTGCCAGTTTCTAGAATCAGAGTACACATACCAAAATGACTTGGAAGGGTAACATATTAAAAGTCTCAGGCAAGCATAGCCAAAATAATGTGTTTTTTTTTGTTTGTTTGTTTGTTTTTTCTTCTCACTTTGCATAGGCTCCAATTATGCCTCATACAGAGGTATGATTATAGATTATAAAGACTAAGAATATCACAGTATCTCATTTTATATGTATTCTTGGAATACGGTGAAAGTATAGTTTTTGTCATATTCTTACACTTTACAAATTGTATCATGTTTTCCTCATCTGCATTCTGCTGTATATTTTTTAGAAAAGAACTGTAAGCAATTTTAGGGTTATAATTCAAAACACAATAGTTTTGTGGAACACCAGTATTTCCACCATACTACACTGAAGTCAGTAATGTAGTAGAACGATGCCTAAAGTTTCCACCAATACCAAATACTGAGTGATATAGATAAAATTAGTTAAGACTAAGGAAAAAGTGCATTCATGCCTGAAGGTCTTCAGGTATGACTGATCCCTACATATGTACTGAATGAAAGATCAGTAACCAAAGACTGCATTTTCTGCTTTAGTTTATCACATTATTGTACTCATCAGAAATTAATAGTCTTATTTCTGTGGGGCCCTCACTTCTCTGAGAAAAAAGTCCTCAAAACTAGAGCTCTGTAGGCCAAAGTTTCTAGTACTTATCACAGAAAGAAGTTCTGCTGTAAGCCAGTATTTTTTGTACTTAAGAGTTTGCTGTGAAATGTAGGAACAGTGCTGGGAATAAGACTAAACATGTCTCCTTCTGTGAGGTGACCAGGACTCTAGAGAATGAGATGCTAAACAAAGGCTGAACAAGAAAACAATTGCTACCTCAGACCATTACATTGGAGTAGAACTCTACGGGACATGGAAAACAGAGATTCATGAAATAGAATTTCTGTGAATAAGACTTGAATAAGGCTCTGTTGTGTGGAAGTGAAATGTATTTGGTAAGATAACTGAAAGTAGACATACACTTAATGTTGATATTTAAATCAGAGGTTAAGAGGTTTTGGAATGTCCTTTGGAACTATTGTAGGTGCTGTTTGTCTATCTAAGTAAGAGTCCTGTTTTCACAGCAACAGGCTGAGGTACAGTATTTAAAAATGGATGCATTTCTTATGAACAGCTTCATCAAATGTGACTTAGAAAAATCACTTTCTGAAGCAAGCAAGAGACAGCACTTTTGACAGTGATAGGATTCTGTGTGATGGAGATCAGGTAACATCAGTCTCACATATCTGCTATTTTTCTCTGTGTTTGTGGACAGCTTTCTGTTATTCATAGAACTGTTTGAGCATTCAGCATATACAGTAGAGTTCCAGTGATTTAGAACCATCTGCTTAAAGTTTCATTTTGACAATCTGTTCTGCTGCTGAAGTTCTCATACTGTTGATCAGGCTTTTACCAAATGACTACTAAAAGCCACTAACCACATTTGCAAGCTACTTTTTCTAAGTGTTCCTGTTCATTTCTTAAAAAGATTCATGCTAATTAATCCAAGAACAAACAAACAAACAAACAAAAAAACCCAACAGCCAAAACCACAAGGTCAAAGTAATATGCCTCAATTGTTTCTTGGTTGTAATTTGGTTTAATAGATTTTCTAACACGCTGTCAAGCAGAAGTGTACAACTCTGGAGTCATCACATCACGAAACCTTTTTGATCACCCACAGCTAGTTTTCTTTCAACATATTATCCACCTTATGGTGCTCTGAGTACTGTCCTGGTTTCAGTTGGGACAGAGTTGTTTTTCCTCCTAATGGCTGGTGAGGTACTGTGTTTTGGATTGGGATGAGAAGAGTGCTGATAACATGCTGGTGTTTTAATTGCTGCAGAGCAGTGCTTACACTAAGCCAAGGACTTTTCAGCTCCTCGCTCTGTCCTGCCAGCGGGCAGGCTGGGGGGGGGCAGCAAGAGCTGGGAGGGGACAGACCCAGGACAGCTGACCCAAACTGGCCAAAGGGGTATTCCATACCATCTGACGTCATGCTGAACAATATATAGGGGTGGCTAGCCAGGGTGGGCGGCCGGCTGCTCGGGGTTGGGCTGGGCATCGGTCAGCGGGTGGTGAGCAATTGCATTGTGCATCACTTGTTTGTACATATTATTATTATTATTATTATTATTATTATTATTATTATTATTTTCTATCTTAATAAACTGTCTTTATCTCAACCCACAGGCTTCACTTTCCCGTTTCTCTCCCCCATCCCAGAGAGGGAGGGGGGAGGGTGAGCGAACGGCTGTGTGGTGTTTAGCTGCCGGCCGGGTTAAACCACAACAGTACTCATCACATTCCTCCATTCTCTGCAGAAGTAAACTGGTTATTTCCTTTGTCATACTAAACACGGGTCCCTCTTGAGACTGCTGAAGGAGATCTGCCACATTGTTCCAGATACTCTCAACCAGCATAATACAGCAAAATATTGCCATTTCCAAATGCCATGAGAGGATTAAATTCTGGCAGATTACTCCTTGTTTTTCTTTGCCAATGCTTCTCAGCTGACAAATAGATTCATGGTGTTTGTGTGCAGACCATTATGATCACTTGGTCTATAATGTATATAATTTTGTCAGATGCTGAGTCAAAGCATGTTTTTCAGAAAGATATCTAATCTCATTTCACAGACCCAAAACCACAGCACATCTATTACCTTCCCTGATATGTTGTTAATTACATTTATTGTCACCATTTCAAGGTTGAATGTGCATATCTTGTTATGTTTTTGTCTGCAGGACTGAAATATTTCCTTTTCCTTCATGATCAGATTGCATTTCAAAGTAGAAGTAAGTATCTCTATATGGGAATCAAATCGCCTTTTAACCCCCGCTTTGATTCACAGAATAAATTGAGTCCCTAAAGGCTCAGTTTATAAGGTTTGTTTTATAGTTATCACATTTTTTCTAATATCCTCTTTAAATGCAGTTAAGAGATGACAAACAGTAGTACAGTAATAGTCTGAACAACTGTATTTGCAGTGACATATTCTTACTCTATAATCTCCTCTTTATAAATCCAAAAATTGAATCAACACATTAGGACACTTGTATACCATGACTCTAGTGTACCTTCTGAATTACTGTTTTCCAAAACAGGGTTCCTATCCTTTACCTAGAACATTCTTTGTCATTTTTTTAATCCAAATTTTTAATCAAGCATCAAGTGGTAGTAGGTCAAATATTCTGATGAAATTCAGATACACAGTTCTGTATTGCTATTGTATACCTAGATGTGATTAAAAACTTGGATGAGGAAGGTAAACATGTAAATGCACCTTTTTTAATGCCCTGTCACATGCTTTAAAAGGCAGCAAAATGCAGTATCAACAATTCTCAGGTCATTTGGATTACAGTTAACTGGCAGATCTCAAAAGGTAATTGAGATTGATAAAATAGTACATTTCTAGCAGGGCTCTGGGATGACCAGAAATAATGCTGATATCGTTTAATATTGGAATCATTTAATATTGATCTAAATGAGCTAGAATTAAATCTGAAAAATCATCTGAGTGATTTAGAGATTTGAAGAATGATGATTAAATAAGGCCAGCAACAGAGTGTAATCTAGGTAGTGTGATGAAATGGTCCATTCAAACAAATTCATTTGAATGCTGTCAAGCGAAAATACAGCAATGTGCAACATAAGTGAAGTTGTTGATTGGATGAACATGGAAGCCTTTAGGGATACATTAAAAGGGGGACAGTAATTAGCAATATAGATGCTGTGTTAGTTGGGAGACTAATACTGTATTAATTAATTAATTAATGTAAATTAATGTAGCCAGTAGCTACATTTTAGAAGGTTGCTGAAAGAGAAGAGAAAAAGAGAAGAAGAGATGTGATTAGTTCTAAATTAGTGAATAAAAGTATGTAAAAACCTGAATATTTTGAGAAAACTAAAGAATTAAAATTAATAATAATAATAAAAAGTATAATAATAGGTGTGTCCTTGTACTGGATCTGGCTGAGATGGAGTTAACTTTCCTCAGAGCAGCTCATGCAGTGCTGTGCTCTATACCTGTAGCTAGAGCAGCACTGGTATCACACCTGTGTTTTGGCTATTGCTGTGCCATACTGGCACAGCATCAGGACTCCCTCCAACCCCCCCAGAGCAGGCTGGAGATGGGCAAGAGGTAGGGAGGGGACACCACCAGGGCAGCTGACTTCAACCAACCAACCAACCAAAGGGATATTCCATACCATAGAGTGTCACACTAAGCAATAAAAGGTGGGAAAAGGGAAGGAGGGAGGAGGCTCTCGTCCTCCCAAACAACTGCTATGTGTATTGAGGCCATGCTTCCCATGCAATGGCTGAGCATCGCTTGCTGATGGGAAGTAGAGAATAATTTTTTCTTTCTCTTCCACACAGTCTTTGCATGCTTTTGTTTGTTTGTTGTGTTTGTTTGTTTTCTCTCTTTTTTTTTCTTTAATTAGTTTATTCTTATCTCAACCTTTGAGCCTTTGAGCCTTTTTTTTTTTTTTTTTTTTTTTTTTTTTCTTTCCATCATATTTTCTCCCCCCACTCTTCATTTGAGGAGGTGAAATGAGAGAGGGGCGTGGTGGAGATTAGTTAGGCAATCTACAGTCCTTCAGTGACTGCTGTTAACCACCAGAAAAAAAAAAAAAAATCTAACTTGGTGTCATCTGCAAAACTTAGTGAGGCTACACTCTGTCACATCGTCCAGATCATTGATGAAGATATTGAAGAGAAGTGGCCCTAATACTGAGCCCTGGGGGACACCATTAGTGACTGGCCTCCAACTGGATTTAACTCCATTCATAACTATTTGGACCCAGCCACCCAGATAGTTTTTAACCCAAAGAAGTGTACACCCATCCAAACCTTGAGCTGCCAGCTTCTTCAGGAGAATGCTGTGGGAAACATTGTCAAAAGCCTTACTGAAGTCTAGGTAGACCACAGCCACAGCCTTTCCCTCATCCACTGAGCATGTAACCTTGTCCTAAGAGATCAGGTTCATCAAGAAGGGCCTGCCTTTGATAAGCTCATGGTGACTGGGCCTAATCTCCTGGTTGTCCTGTAAGTGCTGTGTGATGGTTCTCAAGATAATCTGCTCCATGAGTTTCCTCAGCACCAAGGTCAGACCAACAGGTCTATAGTCTTCTTCTAGATGAGCGTCCCATTTGCTAGCCACCAGTCTAATGGGAACTCCACTGACAGCCAGGACTGCTGATAAACAATGGAAAGCAGTTTGGCGAGCCCTTCCACCAACTCCTTCATTACCCTCTGGTGGATCCCATCTGGCCTTATAGACTTGCATACATCTAAGTGGAGTAGCAGGTCTCTAACTATTTCCTCTTAGATTATGAGGGCCTAATTCTGCTCTATGTCCCTATCTACTAGCACAGAGGACTGGGTACCCAGAGAACAACTACTACTAAAGACTGAGGCAAAGAAGGCATTAATTACTTTAGCTTTTTCCTCCTCTCTTGTCACCATGTTTCTCCCCACATCCAATAAAGAATGGAGATCCTCCTTAGCCCTCCTTTCCTTGTTTATGTATTTATAAAAACATTTTTTACTGTCCTTAATGGCAGTAGCCAGATTGAGCTCAAGTTAGTCTTTGGATCTCCTAATTTTCTCCCTGAAGAGCCTCATGACATTTTTGTAGTCCCTCTGAGAGGTCTGTTCCTTTTTCCAAAGGTCATAAACCCTCTTTTTTTTACTGAGCTCAAACCAAAGCTCTCTGTTCAGCTAGGCTGGTCTTCTTCCCCACCAGGGCATCTTTCAGCACATGGCACATGTTACAGAAGCCTGCTTCTGTACCTTTAGGATTTCCTTCTTGAAGAGTGTCCAGCCTTCCTGGACTCCTTTGCCCTTCAGCACTGCCTCCCAAAGGACTCCACCAACTGGTCTCCTGATGAACCAAAAACAAAACTGATGTTGTGGTCTATTGTTCCTTGGTGGTTGCTACAGTCATTTTAATTGTTTTGCAGCTGGTGTATGGTGTGATGTTAAGCAATATTTCTAATTGCTTTTCATGATAAAGGTGCATACAGATATATATTAAGTGTTCATTGGTCCAAAATGGAATCATTCATTCAAAACCAGTTTATTTGGTTCGCTAGAAGATTAACTCAATATTTAGTAGTTAAACATTTTTGGAGGGTCCTCCCACATTACAGTCCTAATGTCTCCCTTCTCACCAGTACAATAGTTCTGTAAAAGCCAAAGTCCAGCCTTGCTTCCCAGATTCTCAGTATTGTGCATTTGAATTTACCTTATTGAGACTTTTCATCCTTGCACTGCATTATGTTTTTTGATAAGAAAACATCAAATCGGATGCAGCATCTGGAATATTGCATGAAGTATTTTGTTGAACAATTTAGGAATCTGCATATACATTAAATGCAAATTAGATTAAGTATGATAGCATGACTTGTTTCAGATAATTAAGCCATCATATATGAGCAGAAAAAATGAAGAAAGTAAGTTGGAGAAATTACTATCTTGTAGCACTTATGTTTCAAAAGAGCTTTTTACAATCTTGCCTTTTCACCATGTTGTGCCTTCCCATCAGAATTGATTGTGGGCTGCTGAAGATAAGGAAGGACCAAAGAAGGGCTGCTGAAGATAAGGAAGGACCAAAGAAGGTTCTAATGTCAATAGTTGGCTCTTACATGGAACTGGCACACTATCTCTAATGTATTAAATATCTTCCCTGCATTTAAATGTTTAAATAAGTTGTCTTTATGTTGCTGTAGCTGGGATTACTGATTTATTTCTAATTCATTGAGAGATCATTCTCAGTTATACAGTAAGTTACATGCAACACTGCTATAATCAGTTAACCCTCTGAATTCAGCTTGATTGCAACCAGAAGTGAAACCTCCTAGAACATGTTTTCTGTATGCAGACCTCATAGCCCAACACACTAAGAACTAAATTATTCTTCATCTTATGGTGAATGTGAGAAGTATACAGATCATTTTACATTTCGTCTTTGACCTACTCATTGTACTCTCATAGATTAAATAAATGTGTCTGTGTATGTATGTATTTCAGGCTCTAAATCCTTTTCATTTATTTCCTAGTACATACACTTGTGCTTACAAAAGTAATAATTCTGTTTTCAAGGTGCTTTTGACAATCTCCTTTTTATTATTTTCAACCAGATCTTTTTTAATAAAGACATACTGTAGCTGTATAGAAGTCTGATCCCCTGTTAATTTAGTTTACCATAGGGTTACATCCAATTGACCAGCTACTACCTCCTTAAATCTAATTAGCTGGCTGTGACCTTTTCTATGACTATGTTTTTGTACTTTCCTTCAGAAATTGTCTTGCCTGACTCCAAATAATTTCCTCAAAAAGTCTTTTCTTTAAAAGCCAGCCAGAAAAATATTAACTTGATCATGCTAGCTAAAGTGTCTCAAGATTTTCTCTTGCCATTCAACATAAATTACTCATGAGTATGGGATTTCAATAACTATCATTACTCAAAATCCATCAGAATTTATAATTTCATTTTACAAGAACAAAAACAGTCATGAAATTACAAATAAATAGATCTGTTTCCTGCTGCATGGTAGTCTTATACTAAAAACAAAAAGGGGTAAAACCAACCAACCAACCACCACCAACAAAAAAACTCATCTCCCCTTAAGGTACTGAGGTCAGTGTTGCCTGAATAAACATCAGAATTTGGTGTAATTGTTATGTTAATTTATTTTTCTTAAATTGTCACCTAATAACTTGTTGGTAGCTGCAGTTAGTGTTGTACAATACATTTCATTTTGAGATGGTTTGTTACCAGCTCAGGAACATAATGGCTGCCTGTTAAAGAGGATAAAATACTCAAGGCTGAATTCATCCCATCCAATTTGTTTACAACCACATTTGTCTACAGATTTTTAATCTGCATAGTCATGCGCTTCAGCTAAAAAGAAAAAAAAAAATAAAAAAGATAAACACTGCCAGGGCATGATTCACCTCATCCAAGTAGAAATATGACAAGTTGCTGATGATCCAGATTTATTTAGGGTTTATAAAAATGAAAGCTGAGCACGAGCACCTGAGGAAGAACTTCATACTCCTAAGGATAAAATTTCTTGCATCAGGCAAACATGTCTGAGTCAGTCAATTTTGCAGTTAATGGACAGAAATAAGTACCTCAAGGACGTAAGTCCTTTTCTTTCAAGGTAGCTATGTAAAACTAGTCAGATTTCTGCCAGCAGTTAAAAAGAAAGATGAGACAAATCCCACCCTACCCACTCTATAGACCCTATAGATCTATCTTTGAAAAGCTGCAGCTGTGCCTCTAACATCTGCAGCATTTTCTGCTGTAAATTTAGAGGACTTTATCATAACTTGATAAAAATGAACAAAACCAGCCTTCAGACTTCACTTTCATGCTGATATTCAGTCTGTCTCAATGCAAATTATTCATGCTAGCAGAGATCATTGTAATATCACCTTTTAAATAAAAAGTATAAAATGTGCAATCTTCATGGTTTTTGTCATTCACACACACACACACACACACACACAAACAAAACAATAAAAGAAAGAAAAAGTATATATAATCCAGGTTAGACTATCTCTTTATCAGTTGCTTTGCAAAGAGGATTTTGTTTGTTACTTTACATTACTTCTTCAGATGATGGAACAGTTTAGTGTACTATTTGATATTCCCAAAACACCAGATTGAAATCAAGCCTTCATTCTTAAACTATTTTTACATTGCTTTGTGCTTTTTTTAACTCAATTTCTGCAAAAACCTATTTCAGCTCAAACCATCTAATTCCTACTCATATATAGCTCCGTTAGTGCTTGATTCATTCTGATGCTTCTTTTTTTAGTTGCTATCTAGCTTTTCAGCAGAAGTAAGGACAGAATTTAGTCCAATACTTACTACACTTCTCTTCTACCAAATAAAAACAATTAGGTAATACATGGTGGAGGGTTTGGATTTTAACTGGATTCTTTTTCCTAACATACTTACTAAATCTAACACAAGTACCTTGGACTGGTTATTGTGGACTGGTTTGCCCAGCTTCACAATGACTGTAGTCACTGGAAGGGTACTCAAATGGTGAATTTTGAAAAAAAAAGAAAGAAAAGAAAGAAAAAAAGAAAGAAAGAAAAGAAAGAAAAGAAAGAAACAAAAGAAATGAAACAAAGTGACCTTTCTGTCCCTCTGAATGACTGGTTATAGTTTCAGACACCTATGCTATCTTGAAACAGCACGATAACACTGAAGGAATATATTAAGCTCCACAGTCTAGACTCTGATACACGAATGCATCTTCCTCTAATATTAAAGTGAGCTATGGAACTGAGTCAGAACAAGGTCTTTTTTAAAATCAGGTCTTTTTTTATTATTATTATTTATTATTCTGGAAGATCAGAGAATTCTAACATCTTCCAGCTCCAATGTGTACTGTACATATTTTATACTGGAAACAACAAATGCAGTTTGTTCACAGATAAATCAATACTAGATATTTATACTAGAAAAAAAGTCTGTGCAACCCTTCTAGGACTAAAATGTTCCTGCTGGTTAGAAGGAAAAAAAAAAAAAAAAACCAAGAGGCAGCTAAAACTAGCAAGAGCTAAGAAAAGAACTAATCAGCTTCCAGCTCTGCATTTCAACACTCACTGCCAATATGCAAGATCTACAGTTCTGAAATAAACACAAAATAATGAATCTTGTTTAAACTGCAGTGCAGTTTTCTTAGGGTAACAGAGAGAAGGTTTCCAGCTAAATATATCCTTTCATGGAAAACAAAAGCAATAAAAATTCACACTATAATGTTCTACAAGAACTAGTAAGGTTTTCTGAAGTGGTTTCTATCTCAAAAGACACAGAAAATTGAACAAATACACCTTGTGACCAGTTTCCACACAGGCTTCACTCTGACTCAAGATCCACGTTACCATGCAAGGCCTGAAGTACCATGCAGGCCCCCAGGATCTTCAGCCCCTGCCCCAGCAAGACTGTGACAAGGCCCATCTCCTTCTCCCTACAGCACTGTCGTGCTTGGTCCTGCCTGGCCATGGTCCCCACTGGGGCTGGCCCAACCTTGTCTTGGCTTTATCCCCAGACAGGAGCACTATGCCTGGGGATGGAGCTGCCCCAGTGCCCCAGCTGCCCTGCTCCTGGCAGGTGGTGGGATGGGTTCTGGTGCCAGGCCCTGCCTTGCTGCTGCAGAGAGCTCCCACTGCTCCTGGAGCCCCATGGAACTTCCAGCCCTAACATTTCCATCATCAGACCTAAATCTCCTTCTGAAACCTGCTGAAAAAGATCCTCACTGCTCATATACTTGCACCTGAAGCTTCCCCTTCCCTCTGACCTTGTCTGCCCCCTTTGCTTCTACTTCATCACTCCATTATGATCCATTCAACATTGCAATCCCCCACTGGTGGCAGTTCCACTTCCAATACAGTGTTAAATGCCTGGCACTTAACTTCAAGTGCTAATTGCCTGGTAATGAAACCTTTAATCATCAGGTGATTAAAATTTTAATCACTAAAAGGCCTGTGGAAATCCACTACATAATGCTGAAGATTAGTTTCTAAGTTTCTTTAACATGTGTTTCTAGTGAAAATTGGCTTATGTTGTAGAGACCAACAGACTACAGCATGTGAAATTTGAAGTTCTTCAGCAACTTCTGTGCCAAGAAAATGGTTAAGGAAGTGAAAGATACAGATGTAAATGTAGACTATAGTTAATTTTAGATTATTATATTAAATGGATTTTTCTTTTTAATCTTCAGGTTTCCAAGTCACTAGGAAAAATATATTATTACAATAACCTCCTAGCAACTAGACACAATCTGCTTTCCAATAAAATTGAATAGGACAGTTGAAAATCTAGCTTGAAAAAAATATCTAGAGGGAGCTTTAACTACTTTGTTGTACTGAGTAAGAAAGAGTAGCTATTGTGCACACGGATCAGATCTTTTCATCATAAAAATTTGCATTGAAGTTTAGCACATGGATTCCAAATTAACATGCTAGACTGTAATGACACTACTAGTTCAATGAGCCACGAACTAAGAAGGATTTACCAGACAGAACAAGCCATCTGCTACAATCTACTGTATCCACTTTCAGAAAAAAAAAAAAAAAAAAGTCTCTATTTGAAAAGTTCTCTAAACTCAGAGATGTCTGTATGCACATTTCAGATGTCTGTCTTGGCATTTCATAACCATATATTAGCTGGTGTAGAGTAGGAAATCCTTTACCAGTCAGACAAACAGACAGAATAGATTTTCAAAACTGCATTTAGGAGCAATGTAAGTATCTCTGAGGACTTTCAACATTCTTCCACAAAGATATGTTTTTACAACACATTAATCATCTGAGGTTATCTTACACTAGTAGCATCTGACGTCAGGCAACTGTAGCTAATACGGAGTAAAGAAGAAGCTGGTCTGCACTTCTAAACCAGTTCAGATAAGCTTTCCTGACATTGAATTTCTTGCATTCCATGCAAGGAACCATTCCATGGTTTTATTTCTTTTCAGGCTCACAGACTGCTTTTCCTTATGCATGTCCTTTGCTTTTCTAGCAAAGCAAATGCTTCATGCACTCTTCGTTACCTTGCTATAGTTCCCTGTGATCATGAGCATACCAAGCAATTCAGCTGCTAGAAGACTTATTAAGCATAAGAGAATTCTGTGTGAATATAAAGACATGTAACTCAGATATTGGCTTTGCAGGCTCAGAAACAGTTTGAAAGCATATTGCTCCATCACTCCTGTAGCATTTAAAGCATTTTTAGTCTTTCAGATGAAAAGCATGATGGTAATTCTTTACCTCTATGCTACTGCAGAAGTATGAAGAATTTGAGAGCAAGTAATGGAGATGAAACAAAAAAAAGTTTTCACATGGTCAACAGGAAGCTTTGCAGAGATAGATATTCAAGACCTGCAAAGCAAAGCCTCACACATCTCAAAAACAACTGGATAGATTTGCCTTAAACTAAGTCTGAAAACAGATTTTTTTTCATCTGGAAGAAACAAAATATTTTTAAATTCAAAAGAATGGATCAGTGAAAAGTGTTACATATTGATTTATACTACAGTTTAGTGTATTTCAAACACAAAATGTTTTCTGTAATGTTATAATTTAAATGTAAAGGGAGAAAACTCCCAAATACAAGCAACCCATGTGTTTGTTTTTGTTTTTATTTTTGTTTCATTTTAATATGTTTTTGTTTTTATTTTTGTTTCATTTTAATAGTCTTGTATTCAAGGAAGTATATGTATTGCTGCCTAATTTACAACTGTTTTTCTATTTGCCTATACATTAGCTTCATATTATTATTGGTTTATCAGTGATTGGAGACACCTTCAGAATGAAAGGCATTATACAAACTAAATTCTATTCTATTCTGGTCCATTCGTAAAGGTCAACTCAGCAATGAATCAATGCAGTACTAGAAGGGGGCAGATCTCCAGAGACTGGAGATAGCAAATGGGCTGACAAACTGTGGTGTTTCGCAAAATCAATTCACTACAAGAGACATGTTATGCCAAATCCATGCCTCCTACACTAAGCTGGTCGTATTGCATTGATATCAAGGGAGTTGAACCTGCTTACATCACGTTCAAATGAGACTCAACACGACAGTCATCTGGGATACAAATTCCTCCCAATATATGGAGTTGTGCCAAGGATCAGTCTGACCATGTTGCTTAGCATTGCAGGTTACTTGCCTAGTTGTTTGTGTGATGATTGCTACAAGTCATACACTGCACTCTGCATAAGACCTCACTCTTTTTGGGTCTAGTTACAGATTTTTCATCTGCAGGACATCCAGCGTTTTCTTTTTTATAAAACCCTGGAGTCAAATCCTTTGAGGAATAGGCCAGCATTATAAAGGGTCTCGTATCACTTATGATCTGTTTACTTTTACTAGATCAGGTGCAAAGAAGTAAGTTGACAAATCAAAACAAATATAATATACCCTTTGCTAGAAAACACCATTTAAAAAGATACCATTCTACAAACATTCTGTAAAACAAAACGTGGCAAGGGTTAAGGGCTAGGGATATGGGTTTTGGCATTTAGTTCTTTGAACCACTAGTGTTCCTGGTACTTGAGACTGAAGCCACTACAAGTAGCTTTATTTCTGCTTTTTCCTTATAAAATTTCTTCAGCTTGTTTGCAATGCCAAATTATATACTGTTTTAACTCTTTTGTTCCTCTTTTTCATTTTGCTGTAAGGTTTCCTATAAAACTTTTAAGCATTCTGATGTTTCAATACATACACGATGGAGATGCAATTGTGTGACCTACAATCTCTAAACTATTAAAAATACTACACATTTCTATTACTAGAATAACTTCCTTCATCTTCAAGAGTCACACTGCTAAGAAGTTTATTTTTTTTTTTTTACTACATTTCTTATTATTCTCTATTTTTATAATGATCTAGTTGATTTTTGGAGCTGTGTTCAGTGTGTCTGGCTCTTTTAGTTTCAGACTTTCACTTTGTATCCCAAACATTCCTTCTCTTTTTTATCTTCTTTAACCCTTGATTCTTCCTTCAACTCATGTATGGGGTTCTGACCTAAACTGTGTTTAAGTCCTCTCCTGCCTGAGAAAACTGAGTTATTTGAAGATTTTTTTTTCTTATCACAACTGTCATAGAATTCTCTAGAAGCATGTGTATATTGGTGTCTGTGAAGTATCACAGAATCACAGAATTTCTAGGTTGGAAGAGACCTTAAGATCATCGAGTCCAACCTCTGACCTACAAATAACAGTCCCCACTAAACCATATCCCTAAGCTCTACATCTAAACGTCTTTTAAAGACCTCCAGGGATGGTGACTCCACCACTTCCCTGGGCAGCCCGTTCCAATGTCTAACAACCCTTTCAGTAAAGAAGTTCTTCCTAAGATCCAACCTAAAACTCCCCTGGCGCAACTTAAGCCCATTCCCCCTCGTCCTGTCACCAGGCACGTGGGAGAACAGACCAACCCCCACCTCGCTACAGCCTCCTTTGAGGTACCTGTAGAGAGCAATAAGGTCACCCCTGAGCCTCCTTTTCTCCAGGCTGAACAAGCCCAGCTCCCTCAGCCGCTCCTCATAGGACTTGTTCTCCAGGCCCCTCACCAGCTTTGTCGCCCTTCTCTGGACTCGCTCAAGCACCTCGATGTCCTTCTTGTAGCAAGGGGCCCAAAACTGAACACAGTATTCGAGGTGCGGCCTCACCAGAGCCGAGTACAGGGGGACTATCACCTCCTTAGCCCTGCTGGTCACACTGTTTCTTATACAGGCCAGGATGCTGTTGGCCTTCTTGGCCACCTGAGCACACTGCTGGCTCATATTCAGCTGACTATCAACCATCACGCAGGTCCTTCTCTGCCTGACAGCTCTCCAACCACTCATCTCCCAGCCTGTAGCTCTGCTTGGGGTTATTGCGCCCCAGGTGGAGGATCCGGCACTTGGCCTTGTTGAACTTCATGCAGTTGACCTCAGCCCATTGGTGCAGCCTATCCAGATCCTCCTGCAGAGCCTTCCTACCCTCGAGCAGATTGACACACACACCCAACTTGGTGTCATCTGCAAACTTACTGAGGGTGCACTCAATGCCCTCGTTCAGATCATCGATGAAGATATTAAAGAGGACCGGCCCCAGCACCGAGCCCTGGGGAACGCCACTAGTGACCGGCCTCCAACTGGATTTGACTCCATTTACCACGACTCTTTGGGCCCGGCTATCCATCCAGTTTCTAACCCAATGAAGCGTGCGCCAGTCCAAGCCAAGAGCAGCCAGTTTCTTGAGGAGAATGCTGTGGGAAATGGTGTCAAAAGCCTTGCTGAAGTCAAGGTAGACCACATCCACAGCCTTTCCCTCGTCCACCCAGCGCGTCACTTTGTCATAGAAGGAGATCAGGTTCGTCAAGCAGGATCTGCCTTCCATAAACCCATGCTGACTGGGCCTGATCGCCTGCTTGCCCTTCAAGTGCTGCGTGATGACTCTCAAGATAATCTGCTCCATGAGCTTCCCTGGCACTGAGGTCAAACTGACAGGCCTGTAGTTTCCCGGGTCAGTCCTCCGGCCCTTCTTGTAGATGGGCATCACGTTTGCTAGCCGCCAGTCAACTGGGATCTCCCCCGATAGCCAGGACTGTTGATAAATGATAGATAGGGGCTTGGCCAGCACCTCTGCCAGTTCTCTCAGTACCCTTGGGTGGATCCCATCCGGCCCCATCGACTTGTGCACATCCAAGTGCCGTACCACGTCACCAACCATTTCTTTGTGGATAGTGAGGGCCACATCCTGCTCCCCATCCCCTTCTACCAGTTCAGGGTACTGGGTATCCAGAGAACACCTGGTATTGCCGCTAAAGACTGAGGTGAAGAAGGCATTAAGCACCTCTGCCTTTTCCTCATCTCTTGTAACTAAGTTTCCCCCCGCATCCAGTAAAGGATGGAGATTCTCCTTAGTCCTCTTTTTTGTGTTGATGTATTTATAAAAACATTTTTTGTTATCTTTAATGGCAGTAGCCAGATTGAGCTCCAGATGAGCTTTGGCTTTTCTAATTTTGTCCCTGCACAGCCTCACGATGTCCTTATAGTCCTCCCTAGTGGCCTGCCCACTTTTCCAAAGATTATAAACCCTCTTTTTTCTCCTAAACTCAAGCCACAATTTTCTGTTCAGCCAGGCTGGTCTTCTTCCCTGCCAGCTCGTCTTTGGGCACGTGGGGACAGTATTTTCATTTTCATTATTTTCATTTATTCATGAAATTCAAATTTCAATGTAACATCATGTCTTCTGTGGCATTATCTCCTCCATTCTTTTTGTCTCTTAGTTTTCTTGCTCCTTTAGATTGTCCAGCCCAAGGCTCTTGTTCATGAGTGCCAGCTATCTTGACCTTAATCACACTGCACTTACCTCATAGTTCCTGATTTCTAGCTCAGTCAGAGTCTCCCATCAGTGATTTTGTTCATCTGTCCAGTTACATACTTCCTTCTGCTTATTGGCATTGACAAAATGCTGGGCAATCAGACCTTTTACCAGCTGGACTACAAACTGCAAATATGTAATCTACCTCTAATGGTTGAAGTGTGTGTGTAGGTGGTGACTGAAATGACTTTGGTTTCTAATCTATCACTCCCCTAGTTACTCAGCAAGGCTCTTAAAGCACTACCATATTTCCACCTTAGGGAAAGCCAGGTCAATACTTAGGTTTAAGATGTGAGCATATTAAATATATTCAATATTTTGTGATTTTCCAGAGGAAAATGTGTTGGAAAGAAGTGCCCATTGTCCTGCATATGCAAATGATCACCAGTAATAATTAGGGATTCAGACAGAACTGACATTATCAAAAAAAATCTAATTCTTATTTCTTGATCATTCCTCAGAAATATGAGCAAAAATATGAAAAAAAAAGAAAAAATATATTTGATTACCAACATAAATTTAGTAGCAGGTACTTACAGTGTACAAGAAACAAATGTAATGTGCAAATCACCTTCCATTTGAGTCCCAGTGAAAAACTCAGTTTGAACATGTGCCTAAGTAATTGAAAGGATCTCTTGCTTTTGTACATGATACTAGCATTCTAATGTCAGCTGAAGTGATATATAACAGAACCAATTGGATACATGCAGAAGGGTGGCTAAAATAATGTCTTTTTTTTTTTTTCCAGAAAAAAAAAAAAGAAAGCATCTTCTCATATGATATTTTTCCTTATTTCTTTGTACAAGCTATTCTACTTCACAGTGGTCAGTTTCTGCAATGACCATCATAATGTTACAGTTATATACTATCATAAGTATAGGAAATAATATAGGAAATTTAAGGTATCACAACTGCTACTGTATAGCTTTTTACATGAAATATTATACTGTAGCAAAGGTTATTTTCCTTTTCAACTTCACCATGCATTTCTGGCTATTATGCATCTGTCAATCAATGTAATGATTCTGGATTAGGAAACCGAACATAGCAGGGGAGAAAAAACCCAAACCAACAACAAAAGTCCACATCTTTTAAAAAAATGAAGATTTCACATACAGGGAAGGATTTTTTATTTCTGAAGAAGGGTGAAGAGCTAGCACATTTACCTCTAAGCCTCTAAGCTCAATGGTAATTTGAAAGGCAGAAAAGGAAGCTGTAATTTCAGAAGTGAAATATATAAGGTCATTCAGAAGCATGGGCTATGATATATAAGACCATTCAGAAGCAGTGGCAAAGCAATCTGATGATGATCTGCAGATGCTGTGTGAGCTTTTGGCCCTCCTAGCACATTGCCAGATGCTTATGCAAATTATCACACATTTTCTCATACCTATGGGTATCTTCCCTTATGATCTGTCTGTACCAACCAAAACCATATTCTCCAGGTACACCAAAACACAGCACTCTGTGAAACACACATATGCTTCTATCATCAGAGTTAACAAGGAAATTTTAATGCATATGTATTGACTGTCCACTGTTAATTCAGATGCAAGCGAGAATAAAAACAAAATTAATTAGACTTGGAGGAGGACTTTGTTTTGATCTCCGTCCAATATGAATCAGAAATAATTCAGCTGAAGCCAGCAGAGGCAGCCTTGTACTGACTCACTGTAAGTGAGATTAGACCTAAGCCCATGGTGTATTCCCTAACTGGTAACCTCTGAAGTGTATGGTGTTCTTGGCTTCTCTGCCCAGAGAACAGGGATTTTATTATTGAAAGTGGCAAATATAAAGATTTTAATAGCGATCATTGGATATTTGTAGAAATGCACCTTTGTCTCTTCTACCTTATCTTAGCTACTGATTAATGCACATCATGTTACATAAGGCAATTGATAAGGGGATCTCCAAATGTTTTCCTGTGGCTGTGGCTCTGCTGAAGTCAGTGAATTTACCCTTGTAGAAAATTAATCCTTTTTCCATATTTGTGTACCTCTATCTTTTCTTCTGTACCAGGACAAATAGCCTGCACATTCAATACCAAGTAGTGAACCATCTCCTTAACCTCTTGTTTAGTGAACTTTAATTTTTCCTTTTTATTCACAGCTACATATGTGAACTGTGATACATGAAAATTGTATAATGCATCATACCAGACCATGCAAAATTTGATGTGTCATATTCCTCTCCTGAACTCAGCCACAAGTGAAACATTGTACAGTCCCACTAGCTTCCCTTGACTGGTTTGCGACCCCTCTAAAGCTGACAATTTATTTAGTCAGAGGCAGAATTTGGTCATCCATTTTTAGCATGTGTCAAGGTTTTGCTACTTGGTTACCACCAGGTGGTAGCATTTTAAAGCATTGCTGTTATTTTAGAACAGCTATCCTGTATTATTTGGCAATTTTTCTGTGGTTTCTTGTAAAGGTTAACTTAAGGAGGTTGGCATGGTAACTTACTTAGAGTGGATCGAATTGTCATGTGGACAGTCCAAGGCATGAATTAAAACAGAGACATGGAAAGGTTTCCTTCAGGGTAGGGACCAAAAAGACTGGGATTGTAGGTTGTTCCCATAATACCAGAAAAGGTTTTCAGCACCAGGAAAAATACAATAGAAGAAACTCAGTAAAAGAAAAGTTTCATCTTTATTTTTATATTATATTAATTTATGGAAGAGATTTTATTAAACTCTAAAATACGTTGTAATGTAGGCAGATATTTTGATTTTTCAAGGCATGTCTAACCATTAAATGCCTTCATACAAAAACATTGAAATATTTTTGTACATCGTTTGAGGGAAGATAGTGGATTTGATGGCTCTCTTAAATAATTTCTTTTTGTTCACTTGAAGAGTTCTACATTGGTGGTTGATGAGAAAGTTATTTTCAACCACTACCTTGCTGACTGTTCTGCTTATGTTTTAGGTTTTGTTTGCTGATTTTCCTCCTGCCTATACTATGATCCAGAGAATAAAAAAGTCTTTGTAATGAAGGAATAGTGAACCAGAACTGTAACTAGAAGTTTTAATACTTGGAACACCTTTCACATTTTCCAGTCAGCTCTTCCTTGCTCTTTATCCTGAATGGTTTTTAACAGTCCTGACACCTCAAATGCTTTTTTTGCTGCTGCTCAGATACACTTTCCCTCTGGTGTGTGCTCTTAAGATGTCCCCCTCCCAAGCAATAGTCTGGGTCCAATGAAAGTCATCCTCTGGATGCTTCTCTAGGTCACTTCTTCACCACTTTATCTTGTTAACCAATGTTGAACCTTTGCTTTGTGGCATTAGATATGATTTAGAATAGATAAATGCGGGACATTTGAGCTTGAAATGTGACTACTAAAGTTTACAGGGGAGACCAGACAAAACCTGATGGATTACATGTCTTCAAATATCCATTAGAGACCTAACCTACAGCAATAGGGCACTTGTCAATAGGCAGGATCAGAGCTCAGTTTCTGAAACTCTCAGGAACTAAGACCAAAAACATACCAATTGTATTATGCTGAGGTATGTTCTTTTCATTTATTATTTCTCTTCTTGTTTCCAGTTTGAGAAAGATAAAGTCTGGATTAGTCTATCTTACTTAGGCTTGTGTATGTTTTCGGTGCCTACTGAAGCAATCTGTCTTTCTTAAGTGTATCGGATCAGTAGTAGTATTGCCAGGACTGGCAGCTTTCAAAGTCTTCTGAAGGAATTGCGCAGAAACCATGTTGAGACAGAAGCCATTTAGATTAAAAAAAAAAAAAAAAAAGGGATAAAATGCAGGCCTTGAGTAAGAAGCAGATTTCTGAGAGCAATGGAAAATCAAAACACATAATTTACATTGCATGTGCATAGAATATGCAGTAGGCAACAGCTCTGCAGGGATAACTACAGACTCTAAAGCCTTGGAGAGTATAAGATTGTATTGTGTCTTGCTGGAATATTTCAGATTAGTGTTCTGCAGCTTGGGCAAAGGTTACTATTTTTAGTGGTAGACACAGTGGTATTGTTATCTGAGAGAATTTATTAGAACATAAATAAATCAAACTGCTTTTAGCTAAATCCAGCTTATACCTGTTGAGCCTTCCTTCTTATGGAAATGAAAATACATAAAATGGAGATTGTCTGTGGCTTTTAACTATTGTCTTTTATTCTTTTCTTTCTGTTAAGATAATTTCCTCCAGTTTTGAAGACCACCATCTACTTCTGTTTCATGGTTTGTAATTATCTAGGTAAGAAAAAAGTGTTATTAAAATAGATGTAACTGTATTCCCTAGAAGTAACTGTATTCCCAAGAATTCAGTTCCATCGGAGCTTTAGTACTTTGCCTATAGCGAAGCTTCCCCCTAAGTTTGAACTTTAACATATACCTATTTAAATATATACATATTTAGCAATTACCTTTCTTCCATAATGGAAATTTCCTTCTCAAAATAATCATTCTACATGTATACATATACTTCAGTGTTCCATTTTCATTTCTTTCCCTATCAGAGAAATGAATTTCAGTGTTACCACTTTTAAAATTCATTTTATGCATTAATTAGAAAAGAATGCAGCTCTTACTCTGCATTAGGATAAAATGAGATTTGCCCTCTTTTACTGTGTGTTTCAGTTAGGAAACTTAATCTTTTAGCTAGTGCAACTGAAAGTTCTGCCTCCTATGTTGCTGCTGCTGGCTCAATTGGAATGGAAACAGCCTGCCTTTGAATTGTATTCTCACTGCAGACTTGTGGACTCTTTAGCCTTTCCTATAAGAAAGCAAAATTTGGAGATTGAAGTGTGTTCAACATGATTATATGATTAGCCTAATTAGAACTAAATTTCTAACAGGAAAAAAAAAAAAAAGTTTAATGTTTTCTTGAAATTTCTATTTTAAACATGCCAGAAAGGTCCTATACACCTCTACAGTAACTGCATGGGTTCTAACGTCCCCCCCTTTTATCTACTACTGGACTTTCATGTGAATTGTTCATTGGATATTGAATGATACTGATGGATGTGGGAAAATATTAATAATGATATATATCATACATATTTAGTGAGCTTAAGAGATTTCAGATGCAATTTTAAGAAGAAATGTCACATTATGTGGCAAATGGTATTTTAAAAATAATTTAAAACTAAAATTATGGTTCAGCCCAAAAAGTGTTCATTGTTCATGTGTATATGTGTTCATGTGTCTTTCTCTTGGGGTAAAAACAAAGCATTAAATTATGTAAAATAGCCAGTAAAGTAATACTGAAATTTTCTTTTAACTTTAACACATGTATTTGAGGTAAGTGGCCCATGCAATTGGTAATACTGATATTTTGAAAGGGATATCTGCTTACTGATTTTCTCTTTGAGAAATTATTCAGTGAGATTTTGTTGTTGTTTTCATGGCTTTTAACTTGCTTCTTGAAAACTAATTAATCAAATATAATCATTGAGTTGTGTGAAATATTTATAAACTGTAATTTCCATTGCTGCAAATGTTCTTCAGCATCTCAGTACTGTCTCTACAAGACTAAGGAGAGGGAGAAAGACATATGTAGAGGGAGCATTTATCCCTCGCCTCAAAACAATGAATTTTTCCTATGAATATTATATTTCTACAGAGAATACTTTAGAGATGTAGAGATGTTGATATTTGAAGTTTATATCACCATTTGGCATATTTTTTTTTATTTTTTATTTTTTTCCTGAAACAATTGGCAGGTATTATACACAAGAATCCACAGGAAATGTTAACTCTTCCAGGAAGGTTTTAATTGAACTTGACAATAAAAGAAATCTCTAATGTTTTGTGGCTAATATTAAGTCTCAATATTGTGATGATGGTATTCAAAAGCATTACAATCCACAGTTTAGAGGCTTCCATTTAGTTTCTTGCAGTGTCTATCTTGTTACTGTGAGTAACTGTGGGATTAAGACAGGCCACTTTTACCCTGATAAACTATTTAAGAAAACAGCTTAACTTCTGTGGAAGTGCCACAAAGTGTTAGTCTGAATGAATTTTAGATAAGCCTAGAGATGACTCCGCTGTAAATGGTAAACAATTCTGCTTTCATTGGTGCAGACTAATGCAAACAGGTCTGTAATGAGCAAATCAGAAAAGCAGACTTGAAAATGGCAAGAAAGAGCAAAACAATCTTCAGATCTGTATTGTTTTCAGAAGCATGACACCAGAGGCAAAATGGTGATACCTGAGTTACAATACAGAACATATTAATCAAGGATTAATCAACAAGAGGAAAGAAAGTTTTTCAGTAATGATTGTTCATTTACCTTTACTAGATGGTCTTATTTACCAGTTGATAAATGTCAAAATGTGTGTAAGAAGTGAACTGAAGCAAATTATGTTGCCTAAGAAACATAAATGAAAGAGAGTTTGCGGAGCTAAGAGAACAATTCTGTTAAGGTCAAATAAAAGCAAAATTGAAATGTCTTGGTTATTCTTAGGGAAAAACAAGGAGGAGTTGATAGAGATGTAAGCAATTGTAACTTTAGGATTATTTTTTTTACTTAACTATAAAGCAGCAGAAGGTTTTGCTATTACCAAAAGAAAAAAGTTTATTCAGAATCATAGAATCATTAAGGTTCGAAATGGTGTACTTTAACCCAGCAGGCAGCTGAGCACCACACAGCTGTTTGTTTACTCCTCCCCACCTCCCATAGGATGGAGGGGAGAATCAAAACAAAACAAAACAAAACAAAAACAAACAAACAAAAACAGGTAAGAAATCTTGGGCTGAGATAAAGACAGTTAAATGGGACAGAAAATGAATGAAATAATAATAATGATAAAAGAATATACAAAGCAAGTGATACACAATGCAATCGCTTACCACCCTCTGACAAATTCCCAGCACTGCTCCCGAGCAGCGCTCCCCTGTTTTATTGTTCAGCAAGATGCTACATGCTATGGGACATGCTACATGCTTTGGCCAGCCTGGGCCAGCTGTCCTAGCTGTCCCCTCCCAGCTCCTTGAGCATCCCTACTCCCTTTGCTGGCAGGGAGGCATGAGAAGTTGAAAAATCCTTGGCTCTGTGTGAGCACTGCTCTGCAGCAACTAAAACATCAATGTGTTATCAGCATTATTCTCATCCCAAGTCCAAAACACAGCACCATACCAGCTACTAGGAGGAAAATTTAACTCTATCTCAGCTGAAATCAGGACAGAAACTAATCAAACAATGTGTTATAATTTTCTTTAGTTTCCCAGGCTCAGCTCCACACATCAGTTATACTGCCTGAAGTGACTTTTTGGACCTCACTGCATAATTTATTAAATCAGATAAAGCAAAAAATTCAATATTTCAGTAATGATTAATTATTTATTTAAGTATCAGTGGATTTGCTCTTTCTAGTGCAGCATATTTATCTTATTGTGTTGGTTTTACCCTGCTATGCATCTGAACTCCACTACAACTTCTCTCTCGCTCCCCCTCCTCAAAGTGAAAAAGGGGAGAAATGACAAAAAGGGCTCAAGGGCTGAAATAATGTCAGGGAGATCACTCAACAATTACCGTTATGGGCAAAACAGGCTCAGAATAGGGGGATTAATGTAATTTACTGCCTATCGTTTGTGGACTACAGCAGTGAGAAACTAAAAGAAAACTAAACACAGTTCTCCCCCCTGACCCCTCCCCATCCACCCTCTCCTACCGCCTCTCTTGTGAGCAGCACAGGGAAATGTGGGCTGGGTCAGTCCTTGATGCTTCATCTCTGTCTCTGCTGTTCCTTCTTGGTCACTCTCTGCCTCTGTTCCATGTGGGGTCCCTCCCACGGGATGCCATCCTACCTGAACTGAGCCTGCGGGGGCTGCCCACAGGCAGCAGCTCTTCAAGAACTGCTCCCACATGGCTTCGTACCATGGGGTCCATCCCCCAGGAGCAAACTGCTCCAGCACGGGTCGGCCACAGGCAGCAGCTCCCCCCAGGCCCCCTGCTCCTGCGTGGGCTCCTCTCCCGGGGCCTGCTCCTGTGGGGGCTCTCCATGGGCTGCAGCGTGGAGATCTGCTCCATGTGGGACCCATGGGCTGCAGGAGGACAGCCTGCTCCACCAGGGGCCTCTCCACAGGTGGCAGGGGAACTTGTGCTGTGTGCGTGGAGCACCTCCTGCCCTCCTTCTGCAGTGACCTTGGGGGTTCCCTCCATATTTTCTCAGTCCTGTCTCCCAGCTCCTGTAGCATACCATTTTTTTCCCTTCCCTCAATCTGCTCTCCCAGAGGCGCACCTAGTGTCGCTCCCTAGCTCAGTTGTGGCCAGCACTGGGTCCCCCTTTGGAGTCTGCTGGAGCTGGCTCTGATCTGACATGGGGCAGCTGCTGGGCTCTGCTCAAAGAGGCCACCCCTGCAGTCCTCTGCTACCAAGCCCTTGCCACATAAACCCAAGGAACTTGAATGCACTTAACAATATATATCTGATAATTTTTATATCTTTTGTATTTTATATTCACTTTCAATAATTCCTGTATATATGCTTTACTAATCATGGTACCAAATGCAACTGTTCCCTCAAACCAACCATGAGTTCTTTAACTATCCTTTCTGTTATTAGCTGAATTTCCAAACACAAGCAATGCTAAACAATACATTTTGTATAGGAAAACAGGGAGGCAGTTATTGAAGTCATTGCCACCATGCATTCCTCTGTGTCAGGGATGTTAGTGTCACACCAGGAGCAGGTGAGTCAGTGGTAAAAGTACAAATGATTGTACTGGCATAATTAGAACCTTTTCTTGAAAATCTGGAGTGCCAGTCAACAGATGAGCAGTTAGTGTCAGAGTCAACTTACTGTGTAATTGTGTACTGTTGCTTGCAAAACAAATAATTATACAAAACAAATAATAAATAAACAAGGATTCTGGTGCCAGCATTTATTCTCTGTGAAGACCTTTATGTTTCAACACTGGAAATAAAGCTCCCTGAAATCACTGTAAAGCTTCCCATTGACTTTAGTGGGCATCTGATGAGTGTTTTTATGCATTGACTGATTTCATGCTATTTTGGCAAACCTTCTTTACAAATAAAGCTTGGTAAACCTCTCACATTAGTTAATATGAAAGTTAATCAGCTTTATCTATAAGACGGGTGTCTCCATTAATTTTAATCAGAAGATTACACAAACGTTCCCAAATATTGTTACTATAGTTTCAAGTATCTTTTCTTTGGAAACTTTAGATGTTCAAATCAAGTTATCTTAATAACATGTTTGTTTTACTGTCATATTTTCTATTCTACCTGAGAGTCTAAATTTTCTTGTTATCTGGTCATTTTGTTAATAACACTGTATGGAAGTGTAGTAATTTCTCGTACTATTTAAAGCAAAATTCATGTCATTTCTTTCATTCTACTCTACTTTAAGACCTCTATTCAGGGAGACATATTATCATATATCCTATTTCATAAAACTACACAGAATCATAGAATCATTAAGGTTGGAAAAGACCTCCAAGATCATCTGGTCCAACCATCTCCCTAAATTTTCATTTTAAAACAATTACATGCAATAGTTTTGATACTCATCAGGAATAATTCAATGCAGTTGCCTTAAAGTTAAAAAAAAAAAAAAAGAAAAAGCTACATTGATGCATATGCAATATAGCAAGATATACACTGTATATCAAAATATGTTTGCAGGTGGAACTTAAAATTCCAGCAGGGAGAAAAAAAAAAAAAAAAAAAAAAAAAAAAAAAGGAAAAACTGGGAAAAAAATGGTTTCTTCTACTTGTATATATCAGAGATAGATAAAACTATTTTTTGTCTTAATTTTAATAATTAGTCACTTTCTGAATCTTACAAGTCAAAGTATTTTCAGCTTAAAAACATCAAACATCCTAATATCAAATATGGTTTAAACATGACTTTCCAAATACATTTTTTTTTCTCCATGACAACATGGATAATTCAAGGTGGATTTTAAGATTTTGAAAATATCTTTTAATTCTACCACAAAATGCATACACTGGAAGCATATAAATGAAATTATAAGAAGTAGGAAATTTTTTCTTGTTGATTTGATAGGAAAAGCAATAGCAACAAACATGTCTGGCTGCTGAGCAAAGCACTCAAAAATAAATGAATGCCTAAGTTAAAATCGCCTTTTCAATATGAGTCTTGTGCATATTGATTTAATATTCTTTCTTTGCTCTCTGTGTCTGTATTACTACCTCTGGTACATTTCTGTTGAAATATAATGAAAGACGGTGGTAAATTGTTTACTAATCATTCATTAAATAAACTTCTGCTGCATTTATATGTCACTGGCATTATTCTCAATATGTACATACATTGAACAAATTATAAATGTGATAAGAATTAATTTTATATGACTCTATTTGTTATTTACTGCTTCAGCTATTTGTTGCTTACTGTTTAATTTCTACATGAAATTAGGTGATTCAGGGATAAAAAACAACAACACAAAACCATAAAATATTATGTAATTAACTTGTCTCACAGAACACTGGTGCAATAGGACAGCTGTATTTTTGAGAAAGTTCCTTACCTTTGGAATAACTTGTGCACAAGTGAAAAAGCATGAAAGCTTTAAAAATTTGGGGGAAAATTTCAGGAAAAGTATCAAAAGAAGAAATTCTGTCATGGAGCATATTCTAGTTCAAAAGTCTGTTGAAAATGCACCCTGAGTATGATGACTACAGAAAAGAGATGCCTTGTGTGACATAATATGGAGCTGCCTTTAGATTTTGTCAACAGTGTGATACACAGTATGGCAGTTTTATTGTTGGGGTTTTGGTTTTGATTTGGTTTATTTTGTTGCTGTTCTCATTTTTTCACTGGGTAAAAAAGGTGGAAGACAAAATTGGCTGTTTTCAGTCACGTCCATCAGTACTCTTCTTGTGACCTAGATCATTTCACTTAGACTATATCCATTTCAGTGTCAGATAAGAATGCATTGGAGTGCACATTTGGCATTTTCAAGTATTTTCCATTAATTCTTAATACTGCTGATAATAGACATGCCTGATTTTAAACTGGAGAGACTTTATACCATCCTACACACTATCACACAGGTTCGGTTCTTGACTCTGTTCAGGCCAGTAGGATAATAAAGAGTGGATTAACTGGTCTATGGAGCTTTAAAGTAAGAACACAATTCTCTGCATCAAGGCAAGTACGCAAAGGTAGGAAAAAGCGGTGTAATCAGTGCAAATGACCTTCACTGTGTGATGGCATGACCACACTCTCAGGACCGGTTGCCAACTACCTTTAAGAGTGTGAGATGTCATTTCATACAATATAACAGATAATGATAAATTGCTTTGTCATTGCATACATACAGAATTAAATTGGACATGGGCACAGAAATAAAAACATGGCCATTGAGAAATAAAAAAAAGAACTACAACAACTAAATAGTGGAATTTTTAATAAAGCTATATATTTTTACAATGTTAGCAATCTGCCAAATGCAGACTGAACTTCAGTAAGTCATTCAGAAATGTACCTGTAACCAGAAGTTGTAACACAGATTCTCCTTTGAGAATTTGTTTAACCAGCTCCAGGGTGGAAATCAAAAACCCAAGACCTGTAAGAAGAGAGTAAGTCAAGCAGAAAGAGTGAGTCAATGAGCTGAAGAATTGTACTCTGCTGTTTGTTCTCCTCTGCTTCCACAATTTCATTGCACGTGGTAGCACAATGGATGAACACAGCAGGAGTGGGGGTTATTATTGAAGGACTTCTGTGATTCTGTGATTCTGTGACTATCTATAGCCTGGCTTAGTTAGGAATTTAGCACAGACTAAAGGCCATTCCCAGAAAGCTGTTTGGATGTGACCCTTTTGGAGAGTAAGAGAGTTTGCTTTCCATCCCATTAGTCTCAGTATGAAGGAACAGTTACAGTTGTGTATACTTTATGATAGGTAAAATTGAGAGACTTGATCTGCTATTGCAAAAAGAAAGTTCCTGTCCTATTTTGAGTGCCAGAGCTCAGGTAAAGGAGAAGGCAGGCTGAAAAACGGGAAGCAGGAGCAGGAAGGGAAGAGGAACCCAGTAGCTGAGTGAGACCACTGCAGCTGCTGGCAGCAACACAGGATTTCAGCTCAGGTGCCTTTGGCATACAACTTAGACATGAAGCACTTATTCAGAAGTTAATTTCCCCCTTCAGCTGTAAAAAGGGAAACATCCAATTAGTTTTATTCATTAAAACAAGGGAATAGACACAGGCATCTAATGTCCATTTCTGATTCAGTAACATAGGCTTCAAGGAGTGACACATTTCAATCTCAGTTATTTAAGGTCTTTCTTGTTGTATGTGTGTGGAATTTTTATCTTTCAGGGACGCCTAAATCTCCCCATTGATGGTACAGCCAGACTAAGTTCTCCATTTCTACTCTCTGAATCACACTGTTGATGCCACATCCTTAATTTTCAAGATGTTGCCATATGGAAGTTAGTTTAATTTGAATAGATCCAAATATCACACCTTCTTCTTCTAAGTCTTGAGGCTCAAAAAGAGAGCACTGTGGTTGTTTCTTATAGGAAGATTTATTTTATTCTCTCTAAATATATTCACTGAGACTTCAAAGACACTCAGAATAGCCCTCTAGGATGCAAATATTCAGGCAGCTTTAAACACAGACATCACTATGCATTCTATATATAATTAAACTTTCAGAATTACAAAAGAGAACTCCAGGACTGGTCAAGCTGCTACAGTTAGGTAGAACCCCGGAGGGCTGAAATCTTGCCAAGAAATCACTGGAGCAGAGCAGTTTGCTGTCTGTGTCCACTTTATCACAGACAAGGTTATTTATTTATTTATTTATTTTTAAAAGGGGAAGATGATGAGAAAGCTAGTTTTGTTGACTCTATGCCTGCTAGAGAAATTCTTATGCCTGGGGAGTTTCCAGATGCCCGGTAGCTTTCTAGCCCTTTTGTTGTGATGCACCAACATGAAACCCCATGATTGTTTTCTTAGCTTGAACTAGGGGAATAGGGGACAATACTAACTCTGATTCTGTCCATTCCCTTTTCAGTTTTGATGTGATTTGGGAAATGTGGAACATGAGCTCTGAAGTCTGGAAACTAATGGGTACCATTATAAACTTTCAGGAGTAGAATTTTGGCTAAAGGCTAAAACACTTAGAGTTAGGGGTCTATATGTCATTATTCACTCTCATGCTTGGAATCTCAACACCTCATTAAAGCCAATGGAAGCTAACTCAATAAATTCAGAAGATCCTTGAAAGCAGTTCAGATGACCATATCCAGCCTCACAGTGGAATTGTGTGCCCAAAGGTCACAGCTTTCCCATAAGCCCTCTTTTCTATCTGTTGGCCACCTGCAGATGTCTTGGATAATACTAGGCATCCCAGTGGGTGCCTACGTTAAGGCAACCAAATCACACCATCATTACAATTAGGTTTAGCTGAATTATTCCTTACGTTCCACTGGTTATATTACCTAGAGATTTAATTTTAACTGCAAAAACAGCTATGGTCATTTGAGATACCCTGTGGTATATCTGTAGATGTGACATGGGATGTATGTTAGACTCATGCCTTTGGAGAACTGTAGAGAGATCCTGCACAGTAGACCCTAGGGCATGTAAAATCACACTGGACAAAGAAATTGATGCCCAGATCTCTCTATTGGGAGACATCTGTGCAGATACTTATATGTAGACAGATTAATTTAAACTGAATGTTTCCTCTTGCCTGAACCTCCCTGTAATGTGAGCCACCAAATTTGAACATGACTTGAGTATGAGCCTCATAATTTCACTTCACACTGTTGTGTTTATTATAGAAAGGTAAGAACTGATTTAAAATGATGAAGTTACAGAAAATCCTCCCTTCATTGACAGCATAACATTCAACAAAAATTTTGTGAGCTCTTTTTGAAGTAATACAGAAATATTTTCAAGTTGTCTAGGGATAAAATAATTCACCACATGAAAGTACGAAGAATATACTAAGTAAAATCTCTTGGACTCCTTACATATACAATGTAAAGATCCAGAAGGAGAACCATTTCAGTGAAAAAAAGGTTCATGAGATAGGTCAAATTAATTATTCACATCTATAGGATGTGCCTATTTTTCTCTATTGATTGAAAAAGAACACAAATTTTACTAGGATAGGCTTAGCCTTCTCAAATTCTAGATGCCAAGATTAGGTTAAATGAAACCCACCTTTTCTTCTGCACAAAGAAGATACAATGAAAGGAAAAATTGTGAAGATTGTTTCTTACAGAAGTGGAATGTGAGTCTCGCCCTATTTTAACATACTTTCAAAGGTATATTGAAGCAGAGATAGGCTCAAAGAGTGCTTTCAGGTGTTGCAATAAATAAAATAAAATAAAATGCATTGGTTTTAGCAGCTAGTAACAAAAATGAAATGTGGTGTTTAAGTTCATTTGGTCACATCACTATGTCAGTTCTAAACTTGATTGGAAACCTGTGAGGTGGTCTATGCCCAGCTCCCACAGGTTAGATGTTATAGACAAATATTCATATCACAAAAAACACTGTCACTGCTGTTTACCATCCAGCTGAGACTCTGAAATTGAGCTGGCAAAGAATGAACTACAGTACGAAGGACAAGCTTGACAAATATTGCATTACTGGTAAAGTATGAAAAAGCCTCTACAGGGGCTTTTTTACTGCTGTCCCTACTCTGTGAAAGACAGCATCAATATTTAATGGTGTCAGTTGAACTATTATATCATATATTGTAAATCATAGGTTGGTTAAATTGCATTTCTATTTGTCTTTCAGCACTTTAAAAACCTAATCAGATCATTAACAAGAAGTTGCACTTCTAAATTTTATTTTTATTTTATATTAGTGCCTTATGCTTCATATTGAAATATGTATGTAAACAAGAGAGAAGAGAAAACCTTGCAAATAAGCTGAGAATGGAAAATGCATTTCTGTGTGATCATGTTCCTTTTTAAAGCACAATCTGAAATCATCTTCAAACCCTGATTTTGACAGGCCACATAATAGCCTGCTAGAAGGCATGTCTTTGATTTCTTCAGAAGGATCTGTTTTGAATCCTTTTATGTAAGGCAGAAAAGGAAAACCCATATAATCAGCAACCATCAATATAATGCCAAAATCTCATGCAGAAAGAACTACTCTATATTTCAATACCCTTTAAATATTCCCTAAGCATATCAATAATTAATTGCCAACACCTGGCAGGATCCATCTGGCAATATCCCTTCATTATTGGTTGACTGAATACTGATTTTGTTCAGCATTCGGATGCAAGATCATGTGCTGATGATTTCTACTGAGTATGTAAAGCCATGAGTATATATCAACCTCAAAAGCCAGGTGTTCCTCAGACATTAAATGTGAAACTAGTATCCCAGTTGAAGATTTCTTTTTAATTAAATTAGAAATATATATATAGTTACCAATGCATTCTGTGTTGTGTTTTTGTAACATAAGAATATTTTTAATAAAGGACATCTACTAATTTATATTGAAATAGTCTGTTCCTAAAATACTCTCATGCTATACTATATATTTTACCACAAACCATTGACTACTGCTTTTGTAGACTAAATGAAAGGCAAAACTTGTTTTTCAGTAAATGTCAGTATTTCCAGATAGTGAGAACTTACCTTGGATAATGAATTTATGTTAATGATACATTTGCCAATTAAGGGTGATTAATTGCACATTTCTCTTCCAATATTCTAGGGAACTAGTTTCTAAGCTCTCTACTTGCCACAACTCTGGCAGTATTTCCATAGTAATGTTTTATTTCATTCCAGCATCTTGATTCTTAAAAAAATACTCTTATTGCATAAACTACACAATTACTTATTACAATTTGAGGTGAACCGTAATTTGCTACATTCCAACTGTAATGCAACTTCATATTTTGTCAAATTATAAAACACCTTTAAATAGAGATATATTAACTCTTTCTGAGTATTTGTCCCTGCTGAGCAATTAAATAATTAAAGCTGAACAGTCTAATGACTTGGAATGTTCAAGGTGTTTACACAGCCATTAGTTTCCAGAAGTTTTTAGCATATGACTATCCTTTGGTCTTTATCCAGCACTACTATCTTACTTTCTTTGTTGTACAGAGTAAATGATTTAGATTTACAATTTACAGAATATCCAGCTACTCCTTCAGTCTTTTCAATTAGCCAAAAAATCTTTTTGCTTCTCTTTCTGAACTACAGAATGAAAAACTAGAACAATCCTGTACTTGTAGAAGAAAGCCTGGATAACATGTTTTTTCTCTTCTCTCGATAATTTCTCTGCAGTTTTATGTTTTCAGTTAATCAAGCAACAGTCAAATGCATGAAGCAGTAATATGCAACAGCTATCAGCCACAAAAAAAAAAAAAAAAAAAAAAAGGGTTCCTGAAAATCACTGGAATTTAGCACAAATATATCACATCCTCAGTTCCTGTTATTCTAACAGGATATCTAATTGACTGTCATAATGAAAAGTTAAAATCCTCATTCTTTGAATGAAACAAATTTCATTGAAAACCACTCAGGTTTCCAGACTTGCATGGTGACTCACATGTTTGGTTCTCAAAGTATTTTAGCAAGACCAGAAAGGAAGTTTTTCTAAGCTCTGCAAATATCTGATTTTCCCGTTTCCCTTTACTCACTCTTTTAATCTTCCATTTTTGTCTTCATTCCACAAGCTCTTGTGAGATCTACCCATGATGTCAAATATGTCAACAAAAAGCAGGAAATCACAGCACCAAGTCTTCTGTTGTTTCTGAATGATTAAAGAATATTAACTTCTAATAAGACTTGGGACCCTAAAATGCCCAAATTGGAATTTTTAATCCACCTAATAGGATAGAACTCTAAGCATCGACACTGCAAAGATCATTTTCTAATATTCATGGAGCTCTGGTTTGATTCACCAATGATAACAAGAACCAGAAGGCTATTTAAGAAATAGCTGCCATAGGGAAATCCTCAAATGGTTCAAATATTTTCTGTCTGAAGTACTAATATCTAGCTGGCACTCAGAGGTAAACTTTTTGAGCTTTTGTGTCTTTATATCAAATTCCTTAATAGAAGTGACATAATTAAAATGATTAATGAATATATATAAAACAACTAAGATAACAAATACCCCCCCCCTTTTTTTTTTAATTTCACTGCAGATTAGCTTAGCTAATGTTTCTGTCTACTTAATTCTTACTAATATAGTTTCAAGTTATAGACCTCAACATGGACTATATATATCAAATAATAAACTAAACTAAAGGACATTCTGCCTTGTATAACTATCCAGTTTGTAAAGTGTTTAATGATACCAAAATTCTTACTAGTTCTTACTAGTGTAATACATGTCATACAATCATGTCATATGAAGATAACCTAAATTATGTACCATTTACCTTAAAATAATGTGGTTAAAATATTTATATTCAACATCATATTATTATAGCAAAGTATTTTTCAAAAGTAGCAGTCTGAATAGCTATAGACTTCTTTAATACCTCATATACTTTAATACCTCAAAAGGGGAGCAGAGGGGCAGGGATCTCTTCTCTCTGGTGACCAGTGACAGGACTTGAGGGAATGGCATGAAGTTGTTACAGAGGATGTTCAGGCCTGATGTTAGGAAAAGTTTCTTCACTGACACTGACAGGGTGGTCGAGCACTGGAACAAGCTCCCAAGGGCAGTGGTCATGGCACCAAGCTCAAGAAGCAAAACTCAGACATGGGGTCTGATTTCTGAATGGCCCTGTGTGGAGCCACGATTTGGATTCAATGACTCTTGTGGATCACTTCCAACTCAGGATATTCTATGATTTTATTATTCTATTTTTCATTCTAATATTGGAAAAAGTGATTTTAGTTTTCAATTACAATTACATAAAGTAGGCACCCACAGATTATGGTAACATGAAAGGCAATATGTTTTGATATTTACAAAATCATTTTTTACTATTAGGTCACAGATGAACAGTTAAATTTCAGAAGGCTGCAAAAGCATAAATTGTGACTACTTAAACAGAACACTTATAATGATTATTGAAGATTACTTTGTCTAGCATCAGACCAAAGGAAAACATTGAAAATGCTTATAAAGAATAAAAGTACAAGAATATCATCAATGTCAATAAACATGGTTTTACTGAAAAAAAAGGGTATTAGATAAAACCTGGATTTTTTTTTTTTTTTTTTTTAATATTTGGATATTTTGCCAACAATGTATTGGTTATGGTTTACATAAATGTGAAGGGGTTTTGTAAAGAGTTAATAACCCATGACATTACAATATTAAAGCAAGACTGAACAGTAATAACAGAGCATACATTAAATGGATTAAAGAAGGTCCTTTGACAATTTCCACCAAATAATATACTTCTACTTGAGGTTTTTCAGGAGTCAGTACTAGGCAAAATGTTATCAAATGCTTTTGTGAGTAAGGCAGAGCTAAATATATATTTGTTGCCATTGCAAATTCAATGTATTTTAAAATACTGTTGATAGAATAAAATTAATAAAATCACAAATAGTGATGAATCTGTGTCCATAATCAACTATCTCAGATTTTTTTTTTTTTTTAAAGTAATTGCAAACCTTTAAACAAAATGTGTTTTCAAACAGTGAAAACTATACATTTAAGACCAGTGCCTGCAGACAATTAGCATATGGTGTGCTATTGTTGGGATCTTTTACTGTAACACCAGGAAAAAAAAAAAAAAAAAAAAAAAAAAAGACAGAAGATCCTCTCTGCACAGAGGAAACAAAAACTTCATTTACAAAACAGACTTGTTTGTCTCTAATAGGTAGATCCTGTTTCACTCTGTTCACTGTGTTCTTGGGATCTCAGAGTGCATTTGAAAGCTTTGAAACATGCTAAGAGAAACACATTCTGTACTGGGCCAAATATAAACACCTTAGGGACTGTCATAAACAATAAACCTATCCAGACAGCCGCATTTTTATAACTTTTTATCTTGTTACCTCTCCTGTGCTCCTCTTCCAAATACACTCTTCCAGACTCAAAATCACACAATATTTAACATGCCTTCATGAGCATTTTCTCATGAATCATCATGGTGTTTGTTTCCCTGCACATTTTTGAAAACAAAATTTTATTTATACTTGTAGATATCAAATAAGGGACAAAAGATAAAGTAACTGATTCAATATCTTTGGGAAACATTTGAACTTTTACTTGTTTGGCACATCTTGATTGTTTTTCAGTAGGAAACAGCATTTTGGTTCGTAAACAGATAATATTTACATGTTTTCTGAAGAAGTGTAACATAATTTTATCATGCTGCAGTAGCAAAACATGCACTTTCTGAGAGTATAATCTTTTCATGCATTTAGAGTTATCTCTGTGAAATGCTATTATAAATAATGAAGTTACTATTTTTGCCCTTCTTAGGGACTGGCACCAATTAATTTTACTAGTAACCTCTTCCAAAAAAGGGAATTAAACTTATGTCAATGTTTTCTAAACTGTGTTTATTAACCTCTGTACTAATTCAACTGGCAAACCAACAGAGTATATGCTGTACTTCAAATATTAATTTTCTTCGAACTTTTTTTAACCAAGTGCTGCCTTTGGAGCTGCATTTAAAGTTATAAGGATTGGGTTCAGCTGTTTTAATTAAGAATTTTCAATTAACCCAAACAAAGCTGACTCTGAAGCCTAATATTTCCAAAACTGGTAGATGATTACCAAGTAAATAACTATTGAATTTAGAATAATTTATTTTTTTCCCCTTGAAATCTTAAGTCAAAAAAAAAAAAAAAAAAAATCTTTACTTATTTCCTTATTAAGCAATCAGGCAATTAAGACACTATTTAGCTTCTGGAGTGACATTTGGTAATTAAAAATAATGATACTGTAATGTTGTGGATGTGGAAATCATGAGTATCCTATGATTTTTTTCTGAAAATTCTATCATTTTAAGATGAGGTATTATACTGCAACTTTGTCTGTAAGATCTTAAATTCTTACAGCTTTTGTACTGGTACAAGGTCAGACAGTTGGCTCACAAGTCTACTTTTCCTAGACCACTGTGTTGTGGGCTAAGTACTGTGCCTTTCAGCACAGCCAGTCTATCTGTGTGCCCTTCAACACTCATGGCCCATCGAGTTCCTTTTCCTTTTCCTTTTCCTTTTCCTTTTCCTTTTCCTTTTCCTTTTCCCTTTCCTTTCCCTTTTTTTCCTGCCTCAGAGACCCAGCTGCAAGAATTCTAAATCCAATCCCCAGCACACATACCTGGCTCTCCTTTGTTAATTCTGAGTCTCTTTTCACTGGTTTCCAAATCCCATGTGACTCTCAGATTTTAGTGTACACACATGCATGTGCCTGTTTTGATAAAATGCTAGAGGAATTTGACCTGCTTCAGTAGGAAAGTTAAACCTGCCCAACAGAAAATTTATTGGGAATGGTTTCTGTATAGGAAGAACAGGTTAGGTAGACAGCAGAAATGAGACATCGTGCTCGGATTCATCCTGAGACAACGAATCTTCTTCCTCAAGTACTTACTCCTCGACAGAGCTTGAAAGCTTTGTGAAATGCTTTCATGCAGAGATGCACATCTCTGAAAAACATAACCCCACAAGAGGCAGGAAGACTACAAGGAAAGGAGGAAAGAGCATAAGCAGACTTTTCCTCATTTCAAAAGTCATGTTTTCACAGTTATAATTTCACAGATTCTCATTTTTCTTCCTTTAGCTTTAAATTTCCAGCAGTCAACACAGAGTGCAGCTGGTGACACATGGCTGTAGTGGGGTGAAGAATTAACTGATGATTTGAGAAAGTCTTGTGTGCTAATTATTGTGTGGAGAGGGCTGAATAGTGAACTGATTAAGGGTATGAGATTAATTATAACAAAGAACCTCTAAACTATGAATATATTGGAGTGTGTATTCGTGCCTGAAGCTTGGAGTTTATGGCAATGGAGTAAAAGGAACCCCGATAAATAGGAAGTAAATGAAGAGCGTTCAAAAATCACTTTTAATTTTTCCCTCAGCAAAAAGGTAGATTTCACATGCAAAATATCTATTTAAAATTCCACTGTCCCCAAGGGAATTCTTGCATTCCATTTTTACTTATTTTTCCTTGTTAATCAGTTAGATTGAGAGATTTAATGCTACTCAAAGTTCAGACTCAGTGTTGACTTCATATGAAGTCTTCACTGCCACAGCTGGATCATGGTTATAAAAAAAAAAAAAAAAAAAAAAAAAAAAAAAAAAAGCATTTGATTTTCTCTGAGGCTTTTTTCTTGGAGAAAGGCCTACTCTAGCTTTTCAGAACTGAGACAAACCCCAAAAGCTTAATTGGTCTCTATAGGGAAACTGATGTTTAGGATGCAAAAAGACACCAACTACAGAAATAGAAAAAAGAATATGACAGTGCTGGGCTATTAGCTGACTAACTCATGCTAGTATGAGCCTGTATGGACCCTAATTGCCTTGACATAAATCCTTTCCCAAGGCAGTAAGAGTTATAATGAGAAAGCACTGTGTAGGACTCAGATTTTTTTCTTATTTTTTTGTAAATTTACTTACTTTTTTTTTTTTTCTAGACTTGTCTGCAAAATAAATCCCATTTACTGCCACAGATTTTCTCTCCTTCAAAGCACTGATTTATTGACTCTGTTTGGATTGATATTCATTTTCTTGCACTCTACACAGTACTTTAAAAATTGTCATTAGGGCTTTCTCTTCAATAGGCCTCTTGCCCTGAAGATATTCAAAAGGGACCTTATTAGTTCTACTGTACTGAAAAGACTATAAGATTTTTCTTGACAAGTAATCTTATACCAATGGAATTATACCTTTAAAATAATGGTTTATTATAAGTTCCTCCTAATTTTCTATAAGATCTTGTAAAACTTTGTGCAGCTGCAAAAATTGGTCAGAAGAAAATATTTAGTTAGACTGACCCTGTTCTTTGCTTTGAAAATTGTGTCCTTCCCTATACTGGGAATTAATGTTCCTGAAATCTGTATGCTGCTGAAAAGAATAGAGTATATTTAGCTGCCTTTTTTCTTGAATGAAAAAGAAAAAAAAAAAAAAAAAGAACATCTTCAGTAAAAACAGGTCAAAAAGAGGTTGGGAGTTACAGCTTTGGGAGGTACTTTATGCTAATTTAGACATTAATCTGGAATTGTGTTCTTTCATTTCACAAAAGTGCTCTTTAATTTCTCGGTAATATAAAGCTATCCAGAGAGAGAACAATCTTATCTTCTCTGCTAAAGCTGTTGTCTTACAGGAGACAGAGGGCTGGTGTTAGACTTTTGGAATTATTACTCAAATGCATGAAATAAACTACAGAGTAAACAGTTCACCTTGTACTATATGTATTTTTAACTCTGCCAGAAGAAATTGCTGTGCACTTTGAAATCTCTGTCTTTGCACATTTCAGCTATCTGCCAGGTGCTGATAGCAAGAATCAAAGATTTCTGGTAACTGAAATTGAACCCTATAAACTGGAGTCTAAAATCAGATTTGAAATAAAAATCAAGTAGCACATGCTAAGTTTTAGCTAAATTTCATTATGCTTCATTAAGTTATTCCATTCTATATTTTTTCATAGATCACTCCTCTATAAAACATACATCTTAAATCCATGAGACACTGGGGTACAATTAGCTCTCTTAAAAGGAGAAAGTAGAATACAGAAGATATTACCATTGGGCCTAGAAGATTGTATTGATCTATCTAATGCTTTGCTCACTCCAAATATCTTACAGTGCTGTCATCAAACTTGAAATTTTAGAATGTGATTGCTTATGCCAAAGTTTCATTTCCCCTATTATATTACAGTCATAAGCAATCATACTGAAAATATCCTTGAAAATCTCTGTTATTATGCAATTCATACTCCACTGCACTACAGCACATGCAAATATTCCTTTTCTTCTACTTAGGTAAAAAAGATTCATAATAAATTATTAATTGCCTCTTAAGTTTTCTCTTCTGCCACATGTAAGAACTTCATTTTGTAAATTGTAAACAAAGAACTTGCTCTTGCTGTAGTTCTGTAGTTTCAAGTTTGCTGAAATAAATATATATATTATAGGGCATTATTGATTGCTCTTATAACTGTACAACTGTGTTGACAGTTTAAAGCACAATACAACCCACTCCCATCTCCTTTGGTATTTGTAACAACAGCAATCAGAACTCAGGTGCTAATTAATTCTTACACTATATTAACATAGAATATTTAAACATGTTAGGATGGGAAGATAGCGGGTGGGTCAAGGTAGGCTTCCTCAGCTAAAGGAAGAGTCTTAAAAGCACATACTTTTCAGAGAGTTAAAACTGACTTACATCAAGTAATTCCATGAAACTGAGATTCTTCCACACATTGCCAGTTTTTGCTTAGCCATATTCAAGATATAACTTTCAAGTCTTTAGCTCTAGATTTATTGAACAGAATACATTACTAATGCATCACAAGGTCTGTCCCAGGAGGAAAGTTTGGCAAGAACAAATTCTGTGTACATTTTAAAAAAAAATCTTCCCTTCATATTAAAATGTTGCAGCACTCTGAAGAAATTAAATGGATTAGATGGCCATGTTAGACCCCAACCCTAAATTTTTATGCTTATTAGAGCTATTTATGTAAACATATTTAGGTTGCCCATTGATTATTTGTTATTATTTAGTAAATAGATTACGAAAAAAATCAAATTAAATAATGCATCAATTATCTCTTCAGATGTCAATTAATATCATTCTATAAGTGACATCTGTCTTGAATGTTATTTTTTTTGTTGTTGTTTGTTTAAAATTTAAAGTATTGCTGCTGAAATATATTAGTATATAGTGCTTGTTCACCAATAACATTTTGCCTCATCTTGGAATCATTAGTCTACCACAGGCTTTCTTAATAACTCAAAGATCAATAAAAAATTGTCCCATTAATTGCCATTAACTAAGTCAAGAGCAAGAAGGGCAGTGCAAGACCAAATCAAATATCTATTTAACTTTTTTTTTTTTTTTTAATCTGTATCTGACAATGACACATGGTGAATGTTTATGGAAGAGAAGAATATGGTAATATAGTGATACTCCCTAGCATATTGTACCTGCACTATCATTTAGTATTTAGCTTTCTGATATATTCTGAGCTGTATAGGAGCATTCCTTTTTTTTAAACAAAATGTATTCCCTCAAACCTTAATTAATAGGGAAAAGCATGTTCCTAATTAAGACACGGAACCATGCAGTATTTTCACATAGGAGTTCTGAGTCTGTGTGGCCTTCAAAGGTCTCTTTCTTATCACAGAATCACAGAATTTCCAGGTTGGAAGAGACCTCAAGGTCATCGAGTCCAACCTCCAACCTAACGCTAACAGCCCACCACTAAACCATATCCCTAAGCTCTACATCTAAGCGTCTTTTGAAGACTTCCAGGGATGGTGACTCCACCACTTCCCTGGGCAGCCTGTTCCAGTGCCTCACAACCCTTTCAGTGAAGAAGTTCTTCCTAACATCTAACCTAAAACTCCCCTGGCTCAACTTAAACCCATTCCCCCTCGTCCTGTCACCAGGCACGTGGGAGAACAGGCCAACCCCCACCTCGCTACAGCCTCCCTTGAGGTACCTGTAGAGAGTGATAAGGTCACCCCTGAGCCTCCTCTTCTCCAGGCTGAACAAGCCCAGCTCCCTCAGCCGCTCCTCATAGGACTTGTTCTCCAGGTCCCTCACCAGCTTCGTCGCCCTTCTCTGCACCCGCTCAAGCACCTCGATGTCCTTCTTGTAGCGAGGGGCCCAAAACTGAACACAGTACTCGAGGTGCGGCCTCACCAGAGCTGAGTACAGGGGGACGATCACCTCCCTAGCCCTGCTGGTCACGCTGTTCCTGATACAAGCCAGGATGTTGTTGGTCTTCTTGGCCACCTGAGCACACTGCTGGCTCATATTCAGCCGACTATCCACCAGCACTCCTAGGTCCTTCTCTGCCTGGCAGCTTTCCAACCATTCCTCTCCCAGCCTGTAGCTCTGCTTCGGGTTATTGCGCCCCAGGTGCAGGACCCGACACTTGGCCTTGTTAAACTTCATGCAGTTATGCTGGTGATCTTTTGGATAGACTGGAACAGGAAACAGTAATATCACACACAGGTATCCATAGTCCAGATGTATTTTTGATAGCCAATACAAACTTGATATTGTCAGCTAGAAATAAACTACATGTTCATAAATGACACAATTCATCCTTTATATCTGAGAGTAATACAGTATCATAACTGTGAAAGTGAACTCAGCATCAATTTACTTTTATATTACTGATGAAAATGAAAATTATACCATACCAAACCATACCATAACATAACATGCCATGCATTTTCCTGCCTCTGCTCAGTGCTGCTCCTTTTGTTAGTTTTTGTAAGTTCACACTGTAAATTCACACTCTTCAGGCAGAGGCATCTGTCTTCTGGTTGTGAGAACTGAACCTCACATTCAAGTACATTCTTACTGGCAGTAGTTAAGCCAGAGGAGGTGAGAGACATGAAGAGACAATGGTTCCTTTTCTTTTCAGGAAAGATATCTTCCTGAGAGGTGAGTGCTGAATGCTGCCTCAGAGGCAGGAAGTAAAGGCAAGGCCTCTTCATCTGTCTTCTGCTGTGTTCCAGGAACACGGGTTTTATACCTTAATGGGAAATAAGCACAAAGTTGCTTATTTTATACTTGCTTCCATCACTAGTTTTTCTTCCTCATAGGAAAAGCCCAGGAAAAAAAAAAAAAAAAAAAAAAAAAAAAAAAAAA
>CM021733.1:95078725-95203912 GCA_011075105.1 Heteronetta atricapilla
AAAAAAAAAAAAAAAAAAAAAAAAAAAAAAAAGGATTCTGGCTAACTTACCAGAATTTAAAAAGGCCAACAAAACCACTTTACCTGGGAGCCACTGTGTACTTCACTAGTTTTATCTGCTAACGTTAGCTGTTGTTTTTTTTTTTTTTCTTTATACATTGCACATTGCAAAGTTCATCTCATCTTTTGATATAAAGACAAAGGCACAGACAAGCTGCAGATGCTCCTATTAAACATTGCATACATTACAGTATTCCTGCTAGCTTAATGATAGCCTAAACAGTTAATTTAACAGTTAATTACTGGGAGGATCATAGAAAGAAAACAGTAATTCTTAAAAATATACTAAGTCTAGTGCATAAATGTTTATTGAGAAGATGAGAAAAGGTTAATGATAAGAGAAAATAAACAGATATACAATAATATTAGTGTTAGGTTTTACAGAGCAGAAACATTGTCTGAAAGCAGGCAAAGGAAACACTCAAGGGAAAAAATATTGTTTTAATATGAGAACAAGAAGCAGAGAAGAGAAACTTAAAGGCAATTCAAGCTTATAAGCTAACTGAATTTAGCAGGAAGTAAGGAAGAAATAATATCTATTTCAGTTGCCTGCAACAGAAGCTGGTTATAAAATGGAAAATGACACTGTCAAAAGTGATCATTTCAAAAATCAGATAGAGCTGAAGTAAGTTCAAGTTCCAGATTATAGCATGAGAATTTCAGATATTAACTTAAAAACTTCTGTCATATTTTCTTTCTGTAGTGTTTCAAACACCATTTAAAAATAGGCATGGAAGCTAAGTTTACTAAAACACATCTGTAAAAGATCCAGAGGTCATTAAAATCCTAACATTTCTGATGCTGTTTGTAGAATAATTGTGGGAAAGATATTTGCATATTAGTAATGATAGCTTACTTGAGTTGAATAGTATGGCAAGTACTTTTAAATAGCATTAATGTGCTCTCTCAAACCCATAGCCACCTGAACTGGGTTTATTGTTCACCGCAATGAAAACACAAACTTTGCTTCAGAGAAATAAGGTAACGACTATATAATTTAATTTGTTTATATACATGTATATATATGTTTATTTTACTCTGTTTTTAAAATTCTTCCATATTCAAAGGTAAAGATCACCTGACATTTATTACTACTGAAAAAATACTCTTGTGCTGTGACTTTTATCTATTTCAGCTTAGATGCATATACATGCATGCAGTTGTGAATACAAAACCACGTAGAAAGCCTGAAAAATGTTTTGAATAGAAGACTTTTTGTAGTTTACCAGTGGTTGACTTACTTTCTTTTGAAACCCTTAAAACTTTGAAGATAACGTTGTTACTTTGAAAACTTTGCAGTGCTCTGCTCCTATGTTGGCCCATTTGAAAATATCTTGTCAGGGTCTTGGGAGACAACCTGTGAATGGTGTTGGTCTGTGAATGGGACTGGCTGCATTAAATTTCTTACGCTGTGTGGATCCTTTCCTCTTGATGCAATATTTTCCCTTTAAATATCAGCTCGTAATTGATGTCTCAGATGTCTCTGATGTCTCTGATGTCTAACCTCTTGCCCTTGGCTGAACTTGATAAGCAGATGATTCAAACAGCCCATAAAATTCTTGTTGGGTCATTGAAAAAAATGACCAGACTGCTGAATTCCCTGGTGCAGTGCCATGTGGCATCACTGACTGCTGATTTGGTGGGTGTCCATAGCTTTCAAAGATGGATATGCAACCTGGCTTGCTCTGTTCTTTATTCTTTTGGCAGAATTGTATGCACTTCGCTATTAGTCTGTTTACTGACAGTGTTGAATTGATGACAGATCTTGAACAGACCAACCAGAGCAGAAGAGATCATGGGCAGCCAGATCCAGAGTAGCCAGATCTTTTGCTTGGGCCTGACAGTCCTGTTTAGAAACGTGTAAACCTGCTAAGAACTAGTCATGGAATAGCTTGCACTAGCAAACAGTCATGGGGCCTCAGAGAGGTCTCAGAGAGATGATTGGATTAATGTTTTGACTCTGAACTTTCCTGCAGCCTCAAAGTCACTTCATTGCTATCACAGATTCTCTACCTGTAATAATGAGGGAGGTTAGGAACTGTAGGAGGTTAGGGAGGGAGCTTCAGGCTTCCATGACTTGCAGCTCTAGGACAATAAGTGGCACAAAACCAGAGACCTTGCTGACAGGTCAATACCATCAAAAACATCAATAACTGTTCTTGGATCCAGGTGTGACTCCCTGCTCTGCCAGTTGAAGCCTGAAGCTCTCACCAGAGATCTGGGCTGGCCCTCCCAGAGGAACTGGTCTAGATCTGCAAACACACAGAGTGGCAGGCACACAGCAATCACTGATTAAAATTTCACACTTCTCAATCTCCTGACAGATGATAACTGCCATGAAATAAGGAAGATGCACATTTTATGTGGTAGCTGATAAGCTTTGGGTGTTTGCTTCATTTGAAAAGTATTCTATTTCAGTGTTGTCTAGCAAAGCATGGGATTTGGATTTTAAAAGACAAGTTTGGGATAAGCTTGGAAAAGTCTGGTTTCAATACAATTTTTATTAAAAAAATAAATGCCAAATTTTGTATTTTGGCCATTGGTATCTAAAAAGTTGTTTTCTTCTTTATGTGAAATTTTTGAGTTCACAATAAAAACAAACATACAAGAAACACCTAGACAGATTCAACATTTCTTAAACTGACCTTCCATAAACTGCAGGTAGTCTGAGATTCTTTGCTTAAAGTAGAATCAGACAGATGCAGGTACTGAAACTGTTCTCTAATGCTAATTTGCAGACTATTCACTTCCTCAATCTTTACAAGAGTTCTTGAACTTTAAATGGCATTCTTTTTTCTTAGTTGTTGTGGAAAAGAAGAAAAAGGAGACTGAGCTCTGGTCTTACTATGAACACTCTTGGTGTTCATAATGTTGTCTGAACTTGGCAGTCAGCAACTAACACTTATCTGTTATTTAAAATAAATGTTTTTTTTGATAAATGGCATCAGCCTAGCACTGGAGAGAGCTCTAGCTGAAGTGGCACTATAGACTTCTACCTCAGTTTAGGTTGATGAACAGGAAAATATCTATACTTGTAAAAATTTAAGTGACAGCTCTGTCCAGCTTTTTCTTTGGCAGATTTCCATTTTTCATACAATTTAACACAGAAGCTGACCTCCAGCTTATGGCTATGGGTCAGGTAGATGAATTTCAACACAAATCAGAACTAAAAGGACTCGTCTTGGGAGATGATTGTTTTTGGTTAGGTTTTCATATTTAATAGTACAGAATCATCAATATCCTTAGCACAAATAAAAGCACATAAAAATAACACAAATCTGTTTATCTTAAATTATTTATTCTTAAAGTGAAATGATGGATGTATTCAATTTGGTGTTATTTAAAAGGAATAATTTGTATTTAGTCTCCTAATTAATTTCCATGTCCATCTAACTTCTAGAAACATAATCCTGAGATATTTAATAACAAAGAAACAATTAGTTTTCTGTCTCAAACATCTAGACATTATTAGAGTTGATTATCAACATTTTCTTTAATTTACATAAATATTTCTCAGAGATCTAGATTTTCTAGGGAACTGTGCAAGCTGTAAATAATGTGATGTGAAATTCTCCTAAAATGTATAGTCTGTTTTATTAAATAGACTCTTTCAGCCTACAGCTCTGCCCATGAAAATTCACTGCTATACTTCATATATGTCAATCATGGGTAAAAGGGGAAAAATGAAATGCACAAAAAGTTTGTCAAGTTTCTTTAAATATTTTTGTAAAATCTGTGCTAGGCTGCCTAGAAATAAATAGGCTATTCAAATACTCCAGATTGCAATACATTTTAACATGTTCCGCAGAAAGTTTCAATTGAGTAGGAATCATCACAAATTTATTACTACAACCTCTAAATGGATTTTATGAGATCTTTTTTTCTTCTTCTTCTTCTTGTATTGTGGGTAAATATATGTTATAAAACATGAAATTACTACAACTAATTTATTTCATGCTCCCTTTGCTTCTGGCTGATTAGTGCAAATCGGACTTCATGCTAGCCAACTCAAGCAGCTAGTTCACTGTTAGGATCTTGTTGACAAAGATTATGGACTATACAATACATTATTTTTTTTTTCTGTTATTTTTACTATTTTTAAAATATTCATTTTTCTTAGTCTCAGAGAATGAGTTTTCAAAGAATGTTAGGGCACAGAGTCTATGTCTGTGGGCTGTAGCAGATGACAGAATTTTAAATAAAACATAACAACAACAAAAGCAATTTTTCTGTTCTTATTAATTCTTTATCCTGTAGATACCATGAAGTTATCCATACAGCTTTGAATGATTAAAAAACAAACAAAAAAGATGAAAGAAAAAAAAATTAGCCAGGAAAAAAAACCTTTGCTAAGGTCTATTTTTTCTATGTACCAGTATTTCATAGACTATCTACCTACCTGCCAAAAGGCTTTTCCAGGAAAATAAATCTAGAAAAATATGCTAATGTGCTAAATATTACATATCTTCCACAACTTCCAAGGAGCGGAAGTTAAAATGCAGAATATTAAAATAAATGTGAACCAATTCAGGAAAACACTTAAGTAAATATTTAAAATTACATGTGCCTACAATATACATATATATTTTTCATGTTAGATGTCATTTATTTGTTGGGTTTACTGATATCTGATTTTTTTTAATGCCTTGTTTTTCATTAAAGAATACCAGAGAGCTTTAGAAGCATTAACTAAAATTTCATACAGAATAATTCTGCTAAGAATTGTATTTTAGAAATGGAAAAATAGCATCATTTATGGTAAAGAAATTGCCCCAGCTCACATTGCATTTTAGTGGCAAGGGAAGGAACAGTTCCTGGGAACTGTCATTCATATTCAACATTTTCTATATATAATATCTGAATACATGTCAAAATGTGATATCACACTTTTTTTGTGCTTTACATGCACATGGGTGACCTCTTGTATAAGTTAACCTACCCTTAGAAGGTATAATGATTACCTACAAAGTATTAAGCATAAATGTATGGTTCATTTTCACCTATCCTCTTGAACCATATCTCTCTATAAGTTTCTCTTCATTTTCCTTAGAAGTGAAATATTTTTTTTGTTGTCTCTAATGAAAACTACTTCTGCAAGTCTTTTCAGTCTCTATGTGTGTGTGTGCTTCTTTTTAATTTCTGCTTTCTGTGTTTTAATTACTTAGGATGAAATCAAACTTGACTTTTTTTAAAGCCATCATTAAGAGTTCTTGTAAATTTTATTGTGTGCATCTGCACCATAATATAATGAAACAATATATTCACCTGCCTCCTCAGTGAATCTGAGTCAATGCATTATTACAAAACTGACTAAGGTATTTGGAGTTTGGGAAGCACATTCTTGACCTAGTGAATTTGGGAACTGACAAGAATTAAATATTTGAAACACAAAGAAGGTTGCAAAGCTTCACTTTCAGTCATTACTTTACCAATTACTTATTGATCCTGTTCTCTGTTGGATTTGTTGTATACTAATTGCAGACAATAAAAAAGAAATATTTTAGATTCTTCTCTCTTCTTTTCTCTCATTTATTCCTCTCAGTTTGGTGTGGCAACATGAAGTATATAAAGCTGTTGTGATTAAATGTTTCCTCGGCTCTTCTCAGTTAAGTGGGAACTGGTCCAGGTAGGTAGTTGTCCAGAAGTCAATCAAATAGTCAAATCTGTTAGTTGAGATTTCATGTAATATGAAGCTTGTTCAATAGCTGGAGACTATTTCTCCAGCTATGATTCTCACTGATTAAACTGATGTTGTAAGAGGACGGCTTGTTCCATCAGTTCCATTTGCCAGCATGTCACCTTTTCTCTTGCACTTGGATTATAAAGTCTTTGGGACAGAATACATTTTTTCCTTGGGTTTTTGCCATACTTAACAGTGTGTCAAGCTGGTTCGTTTTTGGGGTTCCTAACAACCCCCCCCCCCCCCCCAAAAAAAAAAAAAAAAAAAAAAAAATTACCATGGTCTTGAGTATAGGAAGCCAATAAATTGCCCAGAGAAGCTATGGATGCTGCATCCCTGGAAGTGTTCAAGGACAGGTTGGGTATGGCTTTGAGCAACCTGGTCTAGTGGAAGGTGTCCCTGACCAGAGTGGGGGGTTGGAACTGGGCGATCTTTAAGGTTCCTTCCAACACAAACAATTCTGTGATTCTAAGAAATGTTGTATAATGTTGTGTAGGTTCCTATTTCATAGTTAGCTCTACAAATCAAGTGCTGGGGCGTTAGCTTGACAAAATGGCAAGAACTTTATATACTTCATTCTATAATGAATACTTTGCATTTGAAATTAGAATGCTCAACACAACAAGACTCTTACTATGACAGTCTACTAACTAATTGTGAAAAGAAGGTATAGCTCAGGCATGCATGACTGAGAAGCAGATTTACAATGCTCTATTACCCACTTACAGTCCCTAGATGTTCAATGAAGAGAATGGGACTCACAACCCCATAATCTCTATGTAGAAACATGACTCCTTTTATAGAATGACTATGTAATTTTAAATGCAGAAATCCACTATTGTCCCTTTTTTAACTGGTATGGGCTGATGTGATAATTAGTAGGTCACAGAGTCGGTCATAAAGCAACAGAACTCTGGTATCTTACTTTTTAGGAATTTACATGAATTTCTAATTTAATAAGAATAAAAGAATGTGGCCACTGAGGGAATTAAAACCTTTCTGAATGAAAATTACAATGAATACTGTGCATTGTGCTTCAAGCAGCTCAGATCTGTTGCTATTTGTTACACATGCTTGGAACACACCTAGTAGATTGTATCTTGAGGAGACACATTTCAAGTTTGAGAACAGGCAACCTGTTTTTTGCATCTTGAGAGGTCTTGATGGTAGCTTGATATGTGGATAGCACTATTACTTTTTCACCATACCAAGGAATTGTATCAGTGCCGTCAGTGTAGTAGTGAACGGGACATGCATTTTGTATGAAGTTCCATGGTTCTTGTCTATAGTTGCATATCTGGCCAGGATCTAACTTAGGAAGGAAAACAGATTGTGTAGAGACAGCTTCTTCATGTTTCACTGTTTTGTGAGCTGCAAGAGACAAGGATTCATGTTGCAATATGAGCTGATTCTCCATGAAGCAGCAAAACAAACGTGCTGTGGATAGGTTTTATGGATTTCAGAACTTGGAACCCAATATAGTCAGATTTCAGGAATTCAGTTGCTATTTTTGGTCAATACCATGGCACTTCTGTATTCTCTAGATTCTAAGAATGCTTCATAGAACCTTGAAGCAAAAAGAGCCAAATATTTCTGTAGCATGCATAGCAGCACCACACAGAAATTATGTCAACATACAGCATGTAGGAGTACAACAAATTTCCATTATAAATTCATTATTTCAAGAATATTAAAAAAATTCTGAAATATGACAGGTAAAATCTCTAATTTTAAAAACAGCCAAAGCATTTTTTGTGTGTACTCAATAGTCCAGTTAAACCAAACTTACACTTTTATGTTTATATAACTAGTACAACAGTCTGTTATATGGAATCTTTCATTATTACCTAATTCATAGCATGTTAGAAATTTATGCAATAATTTTTCTTTAGCTGCTTATGCAACAGATAATGATTTTTTCTGGAATTGGTGTTCACCGATTATTTTTATTACCATTTAATTTTAGAGAGAAATGTTGAATGCAAAATAAAAGCAAATATCTAGTGAAATTATGATAGATTCAAGAAACTATTGCCTCATACATAGAGAAAGATATGACATGCATGGTGAATCTGATTTATGATAGATGCATTTGGCAGCCCACCTTCTGTTAAGATTGATTTGATACATCTGCAAAAAGAAGCACAAATGAAAAGTAATGATATAAACATTAAAGTTACCTTAGGCAAACTTTTAATATCAAAAGATAACCCATACATACATCTAATCAGAAGTTTTACATAATGTCTGTACCAATATACAGGATATACCATGCTCAATTTATCCATGTTTAAATTAACACACATGAAAAAGTAAGAAGGCAACATTTATTTTTGTAGTTATGAGGAAATCCAGGTATGATGATTTGTAGTGACCAATGCTAACAGTTGCAAATCAGCAATCCTTTTCCCCTGACATTTTTGGTTAGAAAGACTGCTCAGGCAGATACATAATACAATGTTTGTGTTGTGAAGGCATTGGGGCTGTACATTTTAAAAACACCACATTCCAGTTGTACTTAGGATTTATCCTACTCTCAGTGAAATCTCAGTCACATCAAAACTGGGATGACCTTAGTGAGGCAAGCTGAAGCACTAAAGGCTGGATTCTATAAAGACATCACAGAAAAGACTCAAGAAGACTTTGGATTTTTCTCTTTTACACCATGTCCTCCTTATGAACCTTGTGATTCATTTCTGGACTGCCATACAGTTGCAGCAGAAGAAATGAGGTTTCATCCTTTCAACTTACTCTAGACCCTAGTAACTAAGGTGCTTTTCAGATCAGAGAAGTTTTCCATTTAGATTTAGGTTGAGATGAACCCTGATTTCTGGACTTAACAACAGGAGAGTAGTGAGATTGCACTGACATGCCAGTGTTTTGGTTTCTTGCTTAGAAATACCAAAGTGCTTTCTTTGATCAAACTCTAGTGTAAATGACAAGCTTGTTGAAAATTGTTTGCATGTAACCACATAACTTCCTGGAAAATCTAAAGCTGTTGAAGAGGAAAACTGCATAAATTCTTTGTGTCTCTTGAAAAGTCCATATTATATTAATGACATGGGAATTTTTAAAGCAATTTATTAAAAATCAGTTATGTCATTTCTAATTTAAACATAGATTTATTTAAAGTCAAGATTAAAATGTGTCAGAAAATTTTAGTCATTTGCAGAGAACAGTGAAACGTTACTTTCACTTCTGCCATTTGGACAGCTTATTAACATGGGGCTCACATACAATTAAGTGTAGATAGTTCTTCACTCCACCCATTTCCCAAGATACCCAATGATAAGCAAACTTATCTGACAGCTAGTAAGTGAGTTAGCTCTGCCTGCTGTGAGCCCAGGCTAAGCCTTCCCCAGGAGTAAACAAGTTAGCTTTTGTTTAGCATGACTGATAATGGTCATTACGTTAGCTTCTGGAGCACATCTGGCTCATCACGAAGGCAGAGCAAAGAGTGACAGAGCGAGAGCCTTGCTTTGAGACAGGTTTGTCATGAAACGACAGCTTTAATGATGATATTACAATGTAAGATGTCTTCTCATCTTTACATTTTATGTTATAGTAACCCATGAAATGACAAAGATTCATGATTCATATAAATTAGATTAGTTAAAAATACATTTTAGTGAGTTGTGATTGACACAAGACAACAGCAATTAATCATGGTGGGGCAATAATGGCTTTGTGGTGACTGACCTGAAAATCTGCCTTCAAGAGATAGCATTAAAATTATCATCTTAACTCAGCGTCTCTTTTCATAGAGAAAAAGTGCATTATCTTAACAATTTCTTTTAATTTCTGTTTCACAGAAAATACAGCAAAGCAATGACAAATTAGCTTTCATCTTTCACAGAAATCAAAACAAGTGAAACAATCCTTATCTATTTGACAATGTCTCCATTAATGACCTGTTTTCTCCATTGTGAAATTTGTTTCACTTTGCTAGTGCTTTCCAACTCCAGAGACATCTAAACTGATTTTTTTTCTATTGATCTATTTAATGTCAGTTTATTTGAATTATTTACTTTATATTATTTTATATTATTTGGTTTATATTATTTTATTATTTGCTTTATATTATTTAAATTATTTTGCATATAGTCTTCCAAAAGACAAGGTGTTATTGATGTATTTTATCATTACTGCAGCATGAAAGAAATACACTATAGTCCATACCAACAAAAACAGATGACCTGAGTTACTGACCTAATACATAATGCTTATTTTGCTTCCTGCAGTAACATTAAAATTTTGCTACATTCTAGCCCATTTTGCCGTCTAGTTGAAAATCAATGAAGAGGGAAATGGCAAGTTCTATTTATAGAGAACCCCAACACTTTTTATGTGAACCAAATTTAGCTCAGTCCCTGTGATGTCCTATAAAGGGCAAGGCAATATCTAAATTTTAAGAACAGAATGTTCTTATTTCTGCTGTTGGTACACATCTGTCGGGTCTTGAAGTACAAGTTAGTGAGACTGTGTTTTTGTAAACTAAAAGTGTATGTTATCAATGTGTATGTCATGCATTGGACGATGATCTTTCATCTGCAAAAATATTGAGTAGTCTATAAAAATTTAATGTGTGTATAATCTCCAAACAAGAAAGCAGTTCTTAGCTCTTATCACAATAATGTTATTCAGCTTAATATTTTGTGATATCAGGATGTCTCTGACAAAAAAAAAAAAAAAAAAAAGTCTTGTTAAGGTCCAGGAAGGCAAGTTGTAATGACTGTCAGTTGAAGTCATAAAGATGATAACACCACAATTTACAATTCCAGCAAACATAATATTTTAGTCTATGTAGTCAATTAAATATATGCTGAAATGCCAGATTAAAAGTATTTCAAAAAAAAAAAAATAAAAGAAATCTGGTTGATGTTTCAGTAAGGACCATTCTAGTCTATTGTATGAATATTCTGACAATAAAAAATATATAATGCCTGTTACACATATGCATAGGAGCCCTGAAAAGGCTCTCCTCCTGCAGCATTACTCACTGAAGGAAGAAATAAGTGTTATCCAACTCCATGAGCAAAATTTCTTCTGCCTGTGGCAAGTAAACCAGTCAGAAAGCCAGTTCCTCCATCCATCTCTGGTCTTTCCTGCTGGCCCATTAGAGAAAGAAGCAAGGTCAGCAGGGTCAGAAGTGATATGTTGGCTCTGATTGATGGTGCTCATGGACTATCATGCCCAGGTAGCAAACGCTGTAAATGGAAGAGATACAAGTGTTTCATGGAGGGAGGGATGATGTGAATCACAGAGCACAGTTTGGTTGTGACCGGAGTGATGACTCCAATAAATTCTCTGAAGTGGAAGAAAAGGTTAATGACTGGAGACAGAATGTGAGGAATGTTGAGAAAAGGTTTGGTTTGGGCAAGTAACAGGAAGCTGCCCTTCTTCCACACCAGCTCAAAGTAGAACATAGGCAATGACCAGCAGGCTCCTGTATCTTGTCCACCACTGCAAACTTATTGATTATATTAATACAGCCCAGGAAACTCTGAAACCAGTTGATATTCTTAAGTGTGTAATTCTGAAAGTCACTGCAGCTTACACAAGTTCACTCTAAAACTGCACAAGCAGAACACAGTAACCTTTAATGTTTGATAAATATGCAGAAATACTGGACTTAGTCTCTATGCTGCAGTATCATGCGACAAAACCTATAAAACATTGCTGTCCTCAGAAAATAAAGCTGTCTGCACAGTGGAGCTTGTGGGATAAACTGAAGTTCCTTTTCATTTAGCTATTTATCTAATAATTTACATCAGAAATGCTGATTTGTCATGCTATTCTTCCACAGTCAATCAAAGGAAAACAGTGCAGTATTCTATTTATGCTGATTTTCTAGTTAACACAAACAGAGCTATACTAATCTAACTTGGCATGCATCTGCTGGCCCAAAGAAAGGTGGTATCTTTTTTACAAAAATGCATGTAAATCAATGGCACTTCTTCAGTCTGATTACAAGCATTTTGCAAGGAAGACAAACTCAAGTTTGATTTGGGAGTGCACACAGAAAAATATATACCTACCTAAAGTAATACTTGCATATTTTTACTCATGGTACCTGTTTATCTTGGTGAGAGAGACACAGCCATGGGTCAGGATCACTGTTTTGTGTCACAGGCATGTAACCATCTTACTATGAGGTTCTAAAACAATTTTGATCTAAACCATGCATCTCTCTGTTAGGACCAAATCATCAATCACCTTCCATGAAGCAACTGTGGATCATTTTTGTTTGCTTGAAAAAGAACATTAAAATTTCAGTTGGGGCTTAAAATGAGGTAAGAATAGGCCTAGTTATTCCTTTGTGTGTGATTATACAAGTAATGATTTTAATTGTGAATTTAAAATTCGATCCTAAAAACATTTATTCATTTATTTATTTTAAATGGAAAGAGCAGGTTACCATATTAGTTCAAGTGGTGACTTTTTTTTTTAAACCGTTCAAACTTCAATGGTTAACCTCCTCCTTAGTGCATTTCAACACCTTTCTAAAAGCAGTTGTACTAGAAACTATATTACCTTAAATGAAGGCTTATAACCTTATGATTTTGCTCCAGAGGATATGCTATTATGTTCATGCCAAAGTTAGAGGAGTTCTTTTGTGGGTGGAAGTCAGTGGAGTACTATGGAAATTAGAAATATGAAACTGAATTATACTTTCCTTTAAAACTTTTTAAAATGTTATTTTGTCAACAGTTTTTGTCCTACAGGCTTTGTCTTTATTCTGCTAATATATTTTATTATTTTTGAGGCCAATAGGAGAACTGCTAGTAGCAGTTCAGATTAAAGTTAACATTGCTTTCATATTACGAAGCAGGAACTTTCCTAATGTTTTATCAAATAAATACCAGGGGAAAAAAAAAAAAAAAAAAAAAAAAAGACTTCCATAAAGAAGAGGAAGGATTACCTATAATGACAGGGGATAAAAACCGTTGTGAAAGAAAGAAAGTTCTGAATCAAGGTCACTTTACCTATAACAGGGAACAGAACTGAGAGCCTTTCAGATGGAATACAAGAGATTAGACTGCATTATCTAAATGTCCAGTCTTTAACTTTGCAGACCAGCATAAGCAGTATTAATGTGATCCCATTACACAGCTATTAAATTATTCTTGAAGTATTCATTATTATTATTATTATTATTATTATTATTATTATTATTATGAGATGAAATTCTGTTGTTTTCAACATTGATAACTAAAATAATGAGTCAGAATCCTGGCATTGGATTAAAAACCTGAGGGTCTTCTTAAAATAGAGAGTACTTTGAGGTTTTACGGTTTTAGATTGGATTTGGCTTGGGATATTCTCATGGTAAGAGTTATCTTCATAATATTTGCAGACTTTTCTCTAAAGTGATATAAACTTATCTTTACAGTTTCTATCTAATATTCCCATACCAACAAAATCTACAAAATCGGGTTCCACAATGTTAAGGAGTGATAGCACTATTGTATACACAACATGTAGGTGCTGAAAATCATTAAAATTCCACTTCCCGTTTCCCCTGCATTCATCAGGAAAAAAAAAAAAAAAAAAAAAAAAAAAAATTTTTTTCAAATAGAGTTTTAAATTTTTTTTTTTACAAAAGCTAACTTTAAAAAAAAAAAAAAAAAAAAAAACTTTCTTGTGGTATAGCGTTTTGTTCCTAGCATATCTCAAATACACACACACACACACACACACACCTTTAGAGATTGCTGGAGTAAGGGTGCATATGCTGAACAGACATTGGTATAGTTGTAAAAGATGAATGAAATGGAAAACCTCTGGACACTGAATACAGAATAGAGAGAATATTTACTCTGTACTTTATGTTGTACTGCTTTAAATATATATAAATAATAGTATAATGTTACAAAAAAAAAATGAGAAAAGTCCAGAAGACTTAGAGAAAAACAAAACAAAAACAAAAACAAAAACAAACAAACAAACAAACAAAAATCAGAGATCGGAATGATGGATGTGTCTTAATTTAGATCTGCTCTTCTCCTTCAGTTTATTTTAAAGCTCATGTATGTTGAGTTTTGAGAATAGCTCATTCTCTGAAATGATAAAAACAAAACTATTTTAAAGTCAAAATTTCTTACCAAAAACATAAGATGACTTTTTGGGCTTCTTTTCTATATCCACTTTGACATGCTCTGTATCCACCAGCATGCTCTGCTTCTCAGGCAGAGATGAAATGACTAAATATACAGAGTTTATACAATATACATATTGTTGGGTCCCATCAGAAAGGGAGTAACTTCTGAGGCAAGAAGAGATATTTACAAAGTTGTCTTTTGTATGATTCCTCCAAGGACATTTCAGACAGATGGTGAAATAACCTGAAGAGTACCCATTGTAAAACCAGCAGGAAGGAATAACATGCAGCAACAGATGACGAGTAATTCCACTGAATCTCAGGTCTCCAATTTCTCTCCTCAAATCTCAATTCCTAGTCATCTTTCAAGACTGTTAACAAATACCAATTCCATTCATGTTTCTCTGCCCCAAATTAACCATCAGTTCCTATATTCCTATTCCAAGTTTCCTGGAACTAGAACACTTCCTTCAACACATACGCTTTAATGAGTTTGTCTGAATTTATATTAGTCTATCTGAATTTTTGTCGGACAAATTCTTCTTTTACAAATCCTGGAGGAATCACTGAGAACATTCAGTATCCGCTCATTTTAGGTACCTACCTATACATGATATATAGCAGCCCAGAGTGACAATTTCAGAAAAAGTCCTTAGAGATGTAAGAGGAAGGCCAAGGCACAGAATTTTTTAGCAAATCTGAACATGTGTGCAACATTCTTATTCAGAGACTTAACAGCCAGATCAGACCTTGCTGGATATTAGAAGAACAGGAAAAAAAAAAATCTTGCTGAAGAAAAACTTTTCCCAATTTCCTGCTGCTAAAGTCCAGTTTAAAACTATGGTTTCTTGAAGAAGATTCTGTCTGAATGTTTTAACCTAAAGCAATGTTTTTTCTCTATACCATTCTTGGATGTGGTTACTTAAAAATAAATTCAGGTGAAGTAACCGTCCTGCACAGATATTTTCTGCCTTGGTTTGGTGATCAAAAACATAGCCAAATAAATTGAAAAGATGAACTGTGAACAATAAGATAGATAAGGGGAAACCTGGTGAATAAAGTATTGGAAAAATATGAAAACTGCAATGGCCTTGTTGGACGCTCTGGTGACAAAAGGCAGCATTTTGTTTGCTAGAGGTAGTTAGGCTGCCAGCATACTTCTTTATTAACTTTATTAACTCAGCTTTATTTACTATCCACACAGTATTTCCTCATATAACTCTTTTTTTACAGACTGACATACACACATAGTTAATAACAATTTACTTTCTGTTAGACTTTTTAAAGTCTAACAGAACTTATGCAGTTAAGAGCAATAAGGTGTCTATAAATTTACTGGAAATAAATAAAAATAAAAAATTAGATAATCAAATTCAATTTGTTTAGGGATAATGGGAATAATGGCCTCAAATGCAGTTCTAACTGAACTTCTACTCTAGGAAGGATTTTCTCTAATCTCTACTTGAAGACTTCCAGTATTGGAAACATTTCACTTTCCTCACTGATCCTGTGCTTCAATATTGTTATTAAAAGTTTCTCCTACAATTTAATCTCTCTTGCTGCAAATTAAGACCCCTGCTCTTTCTGTCATTCATAACCAATGAACAAAACAGAATACTTTCTTCCTTGATATCCTAATTTTGAGGACTATTATCTCCCAAAAGCTTTTCTTCTCTGGGTTAAATAACTCAAATTTGTTCAATATTTCCTTATAGATTTTATTTTCTGGACTGCTGGTCATACTCATTACTCTACTCAAGACTCTTTTCAGAAGGTCCAACACATTCCTGAAAAGCCTTTTGCAAAACTGGAAGCACTATGCCAGCTAGAGCTTTTCCATTTTTGGTTGAGCAGACTTCGCAGGTCTGACAAGCTGCAGTTCTTTTTATATAATCATACACGGTGTGTGTCTTCTTTGCACTAGTGCAAAATGTTTCACAACAAGGCAAAAATTGAAATGCTAATGTTCAGCTTCATAACATGCAGTGCTCTTTCTTGCAAACACTTTCTTGCTCATATTCCTGTGTTTGTCTCACTGATCATTCTTGCCCTGGTTATCTTATGTCTCACTTCCAGTATTTCTCAGAATGCAACTGCCTGAACAAAACAGGATACTGGGGTTTCAGTACAACAGACACTTTGAATTCCTACCAGGTCCCCTAAACATTGTTATTGCTTTTTTGACCACATTATGCTGATAACCATGAAATTAGTCTTGGGTTCTTCAAATTAAGTTAAAGCACCTAATTCCACCTGATAAATACACAAATCTGCTCACTTGATTAATGGTTCACACACACATGAAAGAAGAATGTAATCTACCCCAAATTCCCCTAAATCATAATTTAGGCATCTGATAACTACATGGCAATCCAGTCTACCTATTTCGTTATCACCATTTTAATACAAAAATAATTAGGTTATTCCTTAATTAGCTGACAGCATTGTATGAAACTAAACTTAGTTACACATGCTTGTTCAGAAGTGCCTATTACAGGTCTTGAGCTTCCTATTAATGCAGGCTTAAGTGTAGCCTGTAACTAAAATTAAGTCTCTGAAAAAGCCTGATCAGCCTTAAGAGTAAGGACAAGTCAGACTGTAAGCTAGACTGTCTCCTAAACATGCCAAGGAAGGAATTATTGACACTTTCTTCTTATGATCCAATAACAATCAATGTAATTAATACATATATATATATATAACAGCATTATTTTATGAATGTTCACTGCTCACTTGCAGTGAAATCCACTCATCCTTATAGCCTTTAATTTTCCAGTAAAGGATCTGTACTTTGTAGAAGACTGGATCTTTAAGGCCCTTTCTGTTGCCCCAGGGACTAAATTTAGTTTCTTATGTTAGGAGGAAAGGACTACAGGGCTCGCCCTTAGGCAAAGTAATACTTAAATTAGGTGAAGTGGTCATCATAATGTTTAGTCACTAAACCAGATACTGAAATCCTGCCAGAGTACGTATCTAATGAAGGTGCCATTTTTGCCTATGCAGATTCCTCAGTGCCTGATTGATATTCGTGCCAGAGCTCATGCTGGAGGCCCCCAGTGGATTAGATTTGAAGATTCTAGTCAAATACAGATATTATTGATCAAAGTAGAATATCTAAAGCATTCTTTATTTTCCAAGCTCCTTGCAAACCTGAACTAAGTCAGGCAACTTCCATATTATAATTGAAAACCCAAGTGGCAGAGAACTGATAATCTTTCATTGAAAACTAGTTAAAAGGCATGTGGCTATACACAGTAAATAAATGACATTATCCTGCTATATGTGGAAGCCGAATAGAAAATGACACTTGAGAATACAGTGCTATTACTAATGATTGTGTCAGCATAGCACATCTTAAAAACAGAACTCCTTCATTCTAGTGCAACAAATTCCAAATAAGAGCTCAAAATTGCCAAAGGAAGGGTGGAATCTGTCATGTTAGTATGAGTTTTATTTGTCTACCAACATGTCTCAGAATGCTTAGGAAATTTCAAACACATGAACCTCATGAAATGGAGAATTAAATTAATTAACTCTTGCCCTGAGTTAATTGCTTGTAATGCCTGGCTTTTACGTCAAAACATTCTGAATATGAAAACTTTGTTTGTCTCTGTTCTGAAATCTTAATTTGGAAACCATTTCATCCCTTCCCCCCAGTTTCCAGCTGTTTCTTTTGCAATAATAGTATTTGACATTATGTAACATGAAGTAAGCTGAAGAGAGGATGTTAGTTCAGCCAATGTCATATCCAGGTACAAGTGAAATCTGATGCAGACAGTGTAAGAGGAATGAGCTATGAACTGAAGCTGCATTTTTGTGAATCAGATGCAGACAGAGATATTGATATGACTTGAGCTTCAGAAGACCCAGTTCAGACACTCACAAGACCTTGATTATGTTCTCGATACAAAAATGTGTTATTAAAAAACAACCCACAAGCTTAAAAAACAGGCTTTTATTATGTTATAAGTAATATTAATATTAATATGAAAAAGGATGTTATAAATTCAGTGCATGTAGAGAAATGATGTACTTTGTTTACCTGCTAGAAAAGAACATTGTTTCCTAGAGCTGTGTGGAATCTATACTTAAATATTGATTGAAATAAAATTATTTGGCAATTGTAAAGGTGATATCAGGAATGGCAAAAATAAAATAAAATAAATAAAAAAGAAAGGAGCAGTAAAATCAAAAGAACTTCAATAACTATTTGAACATTGCCCATGAAGCTCCTGAACATGAAAAGAAATCTACAGAAGGGAAAAATAGATATGGGATGAAATATGTTTTTAAAAGTATCCTACTTGAGAAGGACCACTTTGAAATATTGAAGGGATTGCATTGTTTGTTTTCAGCTCTTAGAAACTAGAAGCTAACTCTGAATGAATTGTCAAAGTGGTTAATTTTGAAAGTATTTATAAAACAATGCATTGGTGTATAATTTTTTTCTCTATCCAACTTTTTTTTTTTTCTCTTTTTTTTTAAAAAAAAAACCTTTAATCTTTTTATTGCTTTCATGTAATATGTAAGAAAGAAACAGTTTCTGATTATCAAATGCTGTAAGAATGCTACAAAATAGAAACAGCTCTGCTACATTAAATAAGAAACCAGTCAGAACTGGGACCCATATAGATGTCTAAGAAGAATATATGAAAGGACATAATGCAATCACTTTTTGCTAGTTTTAAAACTGTTACTTCATAATTTCAATATTTTTTTTTTTTTAACAGTAGGGTCTAATCAAATATTCTCATAACATAGAGCTTAAGGAATATTTATTTTCTATTAACTTTATCCAAGTTGTTACACAATCTTAAAGACCTCTTTTATATCTTTTTTTCAGGCTAAAATTCCTCGTTTACTTACTTGTCCCTCATATAGAAGTTAATTCACTCTTTTCTTCATCTTCTGCAGTTCAACCATATCCTTTTTGAAATGGTCTGGCCAGAACAATTATCAAGATATGATCATGCTGTGGATTGTATAATGCTGTAATAATTATTCTTGTTCTTCCAGGTATTTATTTCCAATTATTTTTTAACATTTTATTTCTTTTATAACTACTGAGTATCGAGCTGATGTTTGTATAAAAATAATTGATTTCACTTGTGAAACTTCTTTCACTATCCTATCATTGTGTATTTGAAATTAAGAAGTGTTTCCCTCATACAAACCATTTTATTTTAATAAAATTTGAATTTCAGCTGCCATTTTCTATTTCAGCCACATAGTATCACGATTCATTTGTGATATTTTGTTGTTCGATACTCAGCTTCACTACCCCAAATAATTTAGCAACCCTGGTGTTCTCATTCACATCATTTTATCAATCACTGAACAGCAGGTTCTAGTTTTAATTCCTATAGGATTCGAATAGTGGCTTTAGTCATTTATTCTTACCAAACAGTTATTCTTACTTTTTAATTTTACTCTTCTAAATATATATATATATTTTATGAACTTACCTTTTATTCAGTGCCAACCCAGTTTTCTTGAGAGTTTTTGTTAAAAGGTTTGTCAAAAGTTTTTTGGAGAACAGAATATTTTATCTTTTATCAGAATATTTTTATTTTATCAGAATATCTTATTCTTGCTCACAATGTCTCATTTAAAGAATGCTAGCAAATTTCTGAAGCATAGCTAATTTCTTCAAAAGCCAGTGGTTCTTTCTTTCCCAGCATGTCACATGTTGCTGTGATTACGTATATGTATCTGTGCACTATCTCTTCTCTATTAAACTTTTCACTGGTTTTGTTTTTTCTTCATTTTCTTTTGTTTCAGTATAGAAATCAGATTTCTTACTTTTCAGGTTTGGAGGATTTCTTAAATTTTTTTTCTTTATATTTGTCACTCTCCATTCCCCTTTGCTGAAGCAATTTTAACAGACAGCAGACACATCACTGCTAAATAGGTCACCTACTTTATACTTTGAGGAACGCCATCTGGGTCTGTCAAGTCATTACCATTCATTTCTCTAGTTTATTCTAGAATCTTTCCTAATGACACTTCAGTTAAGAATCATAGAATCAACTGTATTGGAAAAGAACTTCAAAATCACCAACTCCAACCATCAACCTCACCTACTGAGTCCCATCACTAAACCACATTTTAGTGCCATTTCTTAAATACCACTGGGAATGGGGACTCCACCACTGCCCCGAACAGCCCATTCCACTCCACCCTCTCCAGAAAGAAATTCTTCCTAATGTTTAATCTAAACCTCTCCTGGCACAACTAGATGAAGTTTGAGACAGATCCTCCAGTAAATTTCTCACAAACAAGGCTTCTGGCCACGTTATCTCCTCTATTGTGAATGTAGATGCAAAGAAGTTATTTAGCTTTTCTGCTAAATTCTTATCTTCTTTACCATCTCTTTACACTTTGATCACCTGTTGGCCTTACATATTTTCTGGCAAATTTCCTCTTTCTGATCTGCTTGAAAATGGTTTAATATCAGCTTTTATGCTTTCCGTAAATCTTTTGAACAAAACCTGTTTTGACCCATTGTATTATGTTTTTATATTTAACTCATCAGTGTTTGCATCCTTTTTGTATTTTTTTCAATGTGTAGGAAAAAAAATAATAAGTAGCCCAGGAAACTTTAATGTTTCATATTGAGGTCTTCATAAAGTTTACTTTATCTCAGATGAAACTATAGAGAGAACTGATTTCAGGCTTAGTTGCTCTAAAAAATAGTCTATTGTTCTTCTCTGGACACTAGATGACCTTGTCAGCTAAATAGTAGATACAAATTTATAGATAAATTATATGTTTAAATATCAAAGATATTTTCATCCAATATCTATTTACAAAATGAGGTTTATAGCTATTTTTTGAGCAAAAATATCTCTTGAAATTTGGTTCAGATGATTTCATTTTCAATATTTCAATCTTTCAGTACTAACCTATATGTTCAACTTTAAAAGAATATGCTATTATTTTCCTTTCTCACATCAGCAATTTTTTCCTCTTCATAACTAAAAGATTTTTCCACAAACTGCCAGGATTTTCATCAGCATTTAAATTTAATCACAACCTTTAACTAGAAAAATCTTAGGTTTTTAAAATCCCGTAAAAATATGTAGTTTTTATCTCCAAGATAATCATCAATTATTATATATTCTGCATTGTTCCTAGGACACTGTTTTGTCACACACACAATTTACAGGCTCTAGATTTTTTTATATATATATTTATATATATATATATGTATAATATATATATATTTATATATTTTAGGTATGTGTTTATAAGATAATTAAGCTATATATATATATTTTTTTTTTTCTCAGATAGATAAAAATAAAGTAAAATATACCTGTTTGCAATTTTATGTTTATTCTCTTCAGTCAAAATGAACTCATTGATGCCATAAAACTCTAATATCTAATAACAACTTATACTTAGGTCTTGAAAAAAAATCTCAGTACAAAGTAATAGTAATAATTCAAAATAAATGCTAACCTTAGAATGAGCTTAGAATGAGCATTTGCAGGTGGTAAATCTGCAGCATTTACCATTTGCAGTGGTAAATCTGCAGCATCGCTAGACTGGCAACACAGAGTAATTCCATTGAAATCTAGACGTAAGAAGGACAGAAGTCTCAACTATGTGTCTAATTCACTCTAGATGTGGCCAGTTAAATAATAAACAGAGCCAAGATCTCCTGAGCTACACACTAAGCTCAGAAATGCAGTAATAGATGCAATAGATGTATGAATAGTGATTATTACCTATTTTCAACCATTCTCTTTTGATCAGCTAGTACTTTGGCTAAAACCCAAGTAAAGATTTGGCGTTCCTCAGCTTTTTTCCTGTAATGTGTAAGGGAAAGTAAACCTTCAGTGGTCATTGCCAGACCAGAGCAGGAGCATGAGTTTTTTATTTTGTTTGTTTTGTTTTGTTTTGTTTTTTACAAGTTCAGCCAATATTTTTACAATAATGCTTACTAATGGCTGCTATTTAAAGAGACACAGGTATTCTGCAGCTACCTCATCCTGTTCATCGCACTAGCACAGTGCTGTCCACTGTGCTAGTTTTCAAATCTAAATGTTTGTTTTTAGCAGCTGTGCCTGTGGTGAATTAAGCCTCAGTTGTAGCTGTTTAAATGAACACTTAGATCACAATGTGGTACCTACACACTGAGCAGTGGTGTTTAGGAAACAGGAGTAGGTATTCTTTTAATACAACACATAGAAAATGTATGCAAGTATTTTGTTGGTGGTTTTTTTTTTTTTTTTTGTGTGTGTGTGTGTGTGTGTGTGTGTAAGTAGCTCCACACTTTGGTTATAGATCTAAAATGTAGAGGTTCAGAATAGGTTTAAAATGTAGCTCCTAGTCTGCAATTGCAAAATGATCTTATAATATGGCCTAGATACGTTGAAACCATGTCTATTCCTACATTTCTCTTAATGTTCCTAAGAACAATGACTTTTTCAGAACTATATAATTTTATTTTTTTTCCATTTTCTGACTTCCTAAAAGAAAGAGAAAACAATGTCAAGTTCCTAATGCAGCAATTTTTGTTTCATTATATATGAATACGCTGAATATCATGGGTGTCAAAAGGCACACCTTTGTCAGTCTTTTGTTGTTGATCTGAGTCATATACACATGTAGAATTTATAAGAATCAACTTTGTTTATTATTTTTTTTTTTCAGCATTTTAACCATGAATAATATGTTGCAGTAAGTATAGTATGAGTAGGATACATCTCACTTGTCTTCAGTCTGAAATGTTAAACATCTGTTATAAACTAGGTACAAAATTCTTCTGTAGACAATGCTGATGGTCTCTACCAGGGTCTTTCATAGCACCGATCTTGGATAGTTGTTTTTGGATTGTTTGTATTTTCCACTGACGCTATTTATCTTCATTAACAGAAGGTATCTCTCTTGACACCTAACTGTTAGCTAAATAATGTATGATTATCTCCCTGAACTGTAGTACATACAACAGAGTATAGGAATATTACAGAACTCTCCCACAGCTGTGAATGTGTTAAGTGATACCGATGTCTCAGTTAATCCATTTCTTCCATTAGCAGTTTCTTTTTCCTAAATCTTTCCCATCTCTTTGAAAGCACTTTTTAGTTATGCAAGTAATAAGAGTATCAAGGAAGTTGCACAGAGGTGTGAAGAAACATACAGTGGTGGTGGTTGCTTATTTGGGCAGCTCTCTCCTACTCTTTCCTTTTGCTCTCCTCTGTCTCCCTGATTTTTAAGATAGCTGCAAGGTACCACTTGATGCATTCAGCAATAACTGAGGCCAAATGGAGTTCATCATGATAGAATCGTAATTGTTAAAGATAATACATGTTTAAGCCAATTCATACTCCAGTCTGATATGAGATTTGCCCTTTATTGGAACAGTAACAGAGAATTGGACAATGTTCTATATTAATGCTTGTAAAATGCTCTACTTAACTCTCTGCCATAGTTTTCTCCCATACATGGTTTTGTAAGTTTTTATTCTCTGGATATAATAATATAATTTGATTTATTCACCTTTCAATCAGAAATTACATTTTGAAAAAGAAACAAAAAAACACCCTTTTCAATTTCAAATATCAACTTTATTTTAATGTAATTTTAACATTACTTTTTGGCTTAAAAGGCTTAACATAAATGTTAAGTTTTTTCCCTTTATTTTTTGCCTTTCCCTGTGAACAAGGAGAGAAGAAGAAAAAAAAGTGTGAGAGGGGAAAGTTAGAGAAGTACACTGTTCTTAAACATCTACTTAAGTCAATGGAAGGTATGGTTTCCCCATTTCCCATATTTCCCTACTACATTCTAAATAACAAACCTCAGTAAACAGTTGCAAAACTTGGCATAGTGAGAGAGAATATAAAATCAGTTTTTCACATTGAAGGTAGAACAGGGGTACAGATCAAAATATATAATAAAAATAATGAAAATCTGTTATCAGATAATATTTTCATAGGAGTTTGGAAAAATGGAAAGGTAATATTGTTCTATGTAACATAAGTGTGATTAATAAGTGCAAAACATTCACTAGGAATTTAGAAACAGACATAAAGCCTGGAACCTAGGTACAAACACTTTAGCATCCATAAAGTTAGCATATTATCTGATGTTATGGCAAAACTAATACATAAAGTTTTGACACATTTTTTTTTTTATTCATTTTAAAATGATATTCGAAAAGGCAGAACTGCAGAATACTTTTTGTGAAATTATAAAGTGAAACTACTTGAAGTAGATATCAGTCTGGATAGAAACAAATGAAAAACAAATGTACTTTTTTTTGTCCTTGTCAAGTGATCAAAATTTTATCATCAATATGGAAACTTACATGACTATTTTTTCTTTAGAAAGTGTATTAGAAGTTAAACATGATAGTGCTTTTTTGTTGTTGTTGCTGTTGCATGTTTTGAAGTCACTGGAATTTTATTATATGCTGCAATTTAAGTTCTTTAAAACCTTCAGCTATGATAATGTCCTTTTAAAATAAAAATATTGTAATTAAAATATATATGAACTGCATATGAATAAATTCAGCTCCACTCAGTTCCACTGAACAGATACCTGGATGAAGTTTAACTGCTGTTTTTCAGAATGGAGTAGTTCATCACCTGTTGTCTAGCAAATCTGACTACAACAGTAACATAACTATGATTGTAGGCAACAGATTTGTCATATAGAAGGAATAATCATAATCACAGATCAGGTGTTTTACAATATCACCATATTAAGTGGTGATGCTCGTAAGAGGATTAAGAGGCCTGCTCGTAATAAATATCAATGGGCCTACTTGGGATAACTTCTTGCAAACATAGTAGGTGCTGTGAAGTACATCACACAGGTCCCTTCTTTGAACACAGAGCAGGACCAACCCATGTTTGGTACAGATTTTTTTTTGTTTTAAAAAAGAAGAAGAAGAAGAAGAAGAAGAAGAAGAAGAAAAAAAAACCCCAGACATAAAAAAACACTGACAGACATTAGGATTTGATTAACATTTGATTTTATGTAAGAAAAAGGATTGGCTGCCTCTGGCAATGTTAATGTAATTACTACTGGCTTAATTTGTAGCATGAAGACCTCTAAGGCTGTGTCCCATGATAGTTGCCATCTTGTTTTACCACTGCTAACTTGTAATTATAGCTTTGGAAAACCATATGTTTCGGGACATTAATGGTGACAGCAGAATCTTGACAAAATGCTTGTTGCTTAGCTACAACTGAATGGAACAAACTAATGGTATAGGTGTAGAAACATTTGTTTTCCAAGGAGTATGTTTAAATGAAATAGCAACTGTGTTGTAACTGTTACTGCTGGTTCTTCCACAGTTACTAATACACTGTCAAGAGAAGTTTACAGATAATGCAAACTTTTTTTTCCTTTTTTTTTTTTTTTCATGAAAGTTACAGATAAGAATTGTAGAAAACATTAGCAGTTTCTGCCAAGAGATTTTTCTTTAAATTTTATTTCAATTTTGAAATGTTGAAAAGTGATGTTATAAATACTTTCATGACTTTGCAAATGAAAATTTCCTCTGTTTTCAGTTTCTAATGCTAAAGTAAATGGAAAATTACCTAGGTGTAATTTTCTATTAAAATGAACCTTATCAACTGACAGAAAGACATTTTCCTCTCTATAGTAGGATTCACTTAAAATAAAAATTAAATTTTAAGACTGAAATTGCCTACAATTATTTAGGCAAATAATTGCCTGCAATTATTTTAAAAATATATTTATTTATTTATTTTCCTCATAGGAAAGCCCACGAATCTGAAACAAGACAGAATTACATAGTGTTGGTAAGTTCTGACCAACAGTTTTCTACCTGAGAGATATTTTGCATTCCATGCTTGATTTTAGCAAAAGGCTAATAAGTACTGAATTAATGCAAGAAGTTGGAATTGATGCTTATACTCCTGTATTGTTTTAGCATAAAGAATATGCAAATATTTGATTAATGAGGCTCTGCTGCTTGTCTTGTTAAAAATTTGTTGAAGCCAAACATATCACTTTCAGATTTTAGATTTAATGATCTCTTGCTTGTAATTTTATTATTCAACTGTAATCAAAATTAAGCTGAGACAAGACAATAATTTAAATGAAAACAATTAATAAATAAAACTTACACTCTGTCATTGTAAAACCTTCTAGAGCTTGCTTATAACTTGCAATCACTTTCTACTTATAACTTGCAATCACTTTCTATTTGCTAATTTCCTTCATCAGACCTATTTCATTATATGAAAAAATAATATATTGGTGTCTTATTAAACCATTAGGCTGTAATTCTACACCAGTGAAAATTTAGGAAATGAAGATACAGAAGTATTCAAACTTTTATCAGTGTAGTTACACTACCATAAACACATAACTTGTTTTCTTGTCTTCTCATTTTAAACACCCTTTGTGGGCCAGTTCTGGGAAATGTTTCTTCTCTGCTCTTCTGCAGAGGTCCCAATCAGATTTGCCCTATTTCTTCTGCTTCATTAGGTGTACTAGGTAGTCTAGTGACAGAATTAGTGACAGAATTTCTAGTATTCTGATGTTTCCCTTTTGGTAATGATTATAGCAGTAAGACTTTTGAGGGGAGAATGACATTGTGTTCATTAGAAGGATTATGCACATTTTTCTGCTTTAATTCAACAGTTGTTAAGCACGTTACATTGTCAGAAGATTTTCCCTGGTTCCAATTGCCCCTATATAAAGAATCATTGCTTAAATTTTACCAGATTTTTAAAAATAAAATTGTGTCACATAGAAAGATGTTGTAGCATTTTTATCAGACTTCAATCTTTTCCATATTTTGAGTAGAAAGCATAGTTCCAATTAAAAATAAATAAATAAATAAATCCAGAACTATCCATCCAGAAAAAAAAAAGATCAACAAAAAACATGTGAGTGGAAAAGTAGATTGTGCTAAACTTTTGTCATAGATGGCAGTCTCCATCAAAGTTCCTTTCTCTTAAATGTAATTTCTGACAATACTTGTTAATATTGATGAAAGTTAATACACTTTTTGTTGTTTACACAATAACATTACCAAAACCACTTTGATGTACAGACCTCTGTGGAAGAGAGTAGCTGAACAAAGCTGATAACATTATTTCCATTTACAGTTTGACAGTTATCCATCAGATACCTTTTTACCATTGAGAAGCCTAAGTTCTCAAGGAGCCTATTTTTCTCACATGCTGCCAAGTGATAGAGTTCTTCTTACTTTGAGCTTTGACAGAATTCTTCCTACTCTGAGCTTAATGATGACATTGATCAAAATGTTAATTTATGTAGATTTATCAGGACATGATGATTATGGAGAAAAAGCCTCATGATTGGAAATTCCAGAGTAAATGTACTGAAATGATAAATATATATTTCCCAGACCAAATAAATGGATTCAGCACTGCAGTTAATGTTTCATACAGCCCAACTTCATTAAGCACAACTCAGCTAATATCACCATGGATTTGTTTCATTTTATTAAATTGCATTAATTAGGGAAATGCATCGAAAGCTGACTGTGAAGAAATTTAGTTTTCCTTGGAATAACTAAAAAAAGGGGAGTAATTGGATTAATTTGTCTTTTTTCCCCCAATTAACTTGGAGCATGATGATTCTTTCTCAACTTTATGTCATGAACCACTTTATGTTTAACATGATTCTCATTAACCAAGTTAATTGTAGGGGTCTTAAGTGGGAACACTCACAGGCTGGACTGATGCCAGCTCATTCCTTTCCAATCATATTAAATGCCATCTCTCCAGAGATACAGGCCTTTGTTAAAGGCCTGTGTTACCATTATTCTTTATAATGTTAAGGGAAGCAATCAACAAGGTCTTGCCATAGTTCCTTAAATTATTCACACCTGATCCATTGTATCAAACTACAATGTTTGTTGCAAAATTGTTGTCTTCTGAGTTCTGATTGTGATAATGAGGCTCTGCAGGATACATATGATTCATAGTGATGTTTTTGAGCTCTTAAAAACATTGTTGTGCTGCATTTAATTATAGGAACAGACTCTACAAACAGTTGAAAATCACATAATTTGCATGTAATTATGGGTATTATGTAGATTGGAAAGGGATAGGTGGCTTTAATTATGCAAAAAGGGTAGATTTTTCTAGTTTTAACCTTCTGTTGTCCAGGATTCTTAGAAATTATAAGTTTACACTCACATTAAAAATCATCTGAAAAATCAGGCTGGGAAACAGCTGTTAATACATTTTTCTTTGTAATGTGTCATAGGGTCTCTCTCTCACTCTTAGCAATGCCTGCCAGTGTATTAATGGTAAATTTATTACACTGAAGTTAAAAATAAATGAATAGTATATAATAATCCCTGTTATTAACTGATCATTTTCATTTAATTAAAAATAAACTAAAAATAACTTTTTCAAATATAAAAGTTTCCAAGAAATATTAACCTGTTAGTCCATATCTGCACTAGGAAACAAAGCTATTCAATGGTGTGTTGGTCAGGTAAGGTTACAAATAGTCACATAAATATATCTAAAGCAAGGACACGAACACATCTGATCCACCTCTGTTAATGATAAGCAGAACAAGAAGCAGCATATGTATGGGGCAAAGCTCCCTGAGCTGACTGGATGTGAATCTGCTTGGGTCTGACTACAGACCAAGCCATATTTGTGCAGCAGTGCATTCAAGCTAGTAAAGATAGCTGCAGAGCAGAGCTTGTTAGGTCAGGCATAGAGCTGATCCGCACTGTGTGGATTTCCTGACTTGCATCTCTGCTAGCTCAGGGATCTCCACACCAAACTTTGCACATAGCAGAGACAGGCTGATAAATAGTCTGGAGACTATGCCTGAACATTTAGAATCAACTTGGCTTTGTAAATTCCTCAGCTGACATGAGCAACCACACACCCCAGTGCTCCAGGAGAAGAGCCTGCCCTGTGGTAAATTTTACTGGGCCACTTACAGCCAAAAAGAACCTGCAGTGACATTCTCTCCCTCCACAGCTTTCTGTTGTTTCTGGAGAATTAAATAAGTCATAGATTAAATATTTGCTGCAAGGAAAGTTTATATATTTTCAGAAACCTATTTGCATTCTTGGGAAACTCTTATAGAAACATAACGATACAAACACCATTGAACTTACAATACTAGTATAGATGAGTAGATGCTCCTATTCTGAAACTGCTGCATTTTCATGCTAATCTAGGAAGTTTTACCAGTACAGATATACTGGCTTAGATTCATACATTTACTAGGAATGTGTACAATAGCTAAAAATCAAAGCCATTATCAGAACAATAAGCCTGTCAAGTAATGACCTTTATTTGGAACACAGATAGCTCATATGATTTTTAGTACACAATAGCATAAACTTATTTCTCCACATTTTGCATAGAAGTAGAAAGAGGAAAAGCAAACTTTAAGATATGACTATGGTTGTATAACCTGCTAGAAAATTTTAATCGTTATTTGTATTTAAATGGTTTATTATAAACTACACTTGTCCACAACCACTATAATACTTGCATCAGGTGTTTTTTACTGTCATTTTTGTCATTTACTCTCATTTTTGTGTCATTTGCTGTCCAAAACAGACCATTTGTAAATTCCTCCAACACATCCATCACCCCAAGATTAGCCATAGGGATGTACAAACTATTTCTTCTAGCAAATGTACTGAATTGTGTTTGAAGTTGAGCATATTTTCTAAATGGTCACTCTACTTATTGCATCAGTGTATTTGTTTCAATGTTAATTTTCCCTACTGTAAAAAAGTCACTTCTTATTTCCATTTTCACTTCATATGACTTCCATGAAATGTAATTAAATTAGATTTATAAATGTAGCAGTAATTATTTCTATTCCTAGAGAAAACTACAGCCAGAAAAACTTAGCTTTCCATATCTCTATGGTCCAATCATCATTACATCTAAATCACAATGAATCTTTCATGAAAATGAGGGCCAAGTGAGTTCTGTTTCCAAACATTTCTTGTTAGAGACAATGTTTCAGAAAGCATGCAATTTTATTTATAAATTATTCTGAAAATGCCAGGGAGGAGGACAAACTAGGTTACAGAACAGTGAATAAAATATGTTAGGTCCTAAACATGCTACTGTGTCAACACCAAACCATTACACTGTTGTTGTGTCAAATATCTAATTGCATAGTTTGTTAGCATGGTGTAGATACCTCTTTCAAATTCTGACATGAATTACTATGGGATCATCTGAGAAGATGCATTATCCCTGAAACTATACCAGTTGATATCAGCTGAAATTCCTATACTTCTTCATGTTACAAATGTATATGGTTATCCTAAGAATGGTATGATGCAGGATCATGTGAGTTGTATAGTAATATATGCAATTAATTATATGCTTAGCTCTGCAAAGCAGTACACACCATCAATTTCTACTGTCTTTGCTCATGTCTTGGATTCTTGAATAGCAGGAAACAAGAAAAAAAAAATGAAAAACTGTTTAACATTGTGCTGAATTTTCTTTTCTTTTTTTTTTTTTTTTTTGTTTTTTTCAAGGTGTAACAACATTGCCAGTCACTACCTTATTTTAGAGCAAAAAAAGATTTTGTAAAATATTCATTCTGAAATTCAAAACCCTACAGTGCTGAATGAAACATTTCTAAAACAACATCTCCAGGTAGATATGCTTCCAAAAGTGTTGTGTTATTATTTTTTTTTTTCCAAGTTACAGTTTAGCCAGCTGTCATACAATAAATAGAAAATGACAACAAGAGAAAGAGAAAGATAATGTACCTCTTAAATGTTCAGGTATTCTATTATTCATATGAATGCAAACAACTTGGTTAATAACAGAACCGAAGAGGGAAAGGTGGGTAAATATCTTCTCAAATTTTTAAAAGGCAGAATCTCAGAAGCATAAACCTGCTAGCCCTGCCCAGAACTGAATCTAGCCCAGAACTGAATCTTTTATCAGCTAAATTTCTAATACTAAAATGCTGTGTGGTACCTGAGATGCCATTGCTAAGCAGTGCCACCACAAATTCCAGGCAACCTTCTACCACACACGTGTCTCACACAGCATTTCATACAACTGAGAACAGTTTAGCCAATCTTCTAATAAAATTCCTGGCATTTTGTATGTTTTTTTTTTTTTTTTTTTCTTGCTTATTAATCCAAATATTATCTTTGTTTTTGTTGTTTTTATTTTTTTGTTTGTAGAAAGTGGAACATCTTTCACTCAGGAGTCTGAGAGCCACTGAAAGGATGCTAATTATGTAATTCTCCTGTAATGAAAGCCTACACTTTCAGATGAAACTAAGCAAAAGAAGCTAAATTTTCCAATTCTTAGTGAATGATATGGCCCTGGGGTGAGTGATGCCTCAGTGGGACTGCAGGAGATGAATAACTTCTATCCACCCTTTGTCTACAGCTTGTATGAGAAAAGATTGACCTCATCAGACACCTACCACCAAGAAAGCCCTGGCTGCGAGTACCAGGTAGGTATTTCACTGCTGCTGAGAGCCTTTCATGTCTCTCCTTCTGACATTTTGAACTATTTAGATTACAGAGAGCTCTGCCAGGCTTGCTAAGGTTGTGAATTCCAGCTGCACCTTATTTAGGGAACACTGATTGCTATCTTGGCTCTATTTGTTGTCCAAAAGAGATATTTTATAGTACAATACTACATCTCTCTGCAGATGTATCATTGGAAATTTTTTAATGTCCATTTGTGTAAGTGATGTATCACAGTTAAAAATTGTTCACAACAGGATTATTGCTGACAGTTTGACTTAGTGCAGAACATAACACAGAGCTCCTATACTACCCCCCCAAATAACGTTTTTCTTTTTTGTTTGTTTGTTTGTTTGTTTGTTTGTTTTCTGAGATCTCAGAAAAATCTGTGCAAATCATTATAGCCAAACACCCCAAACGAAGAGACTGAAAGTTGTTTGTAATGTTCTCAAACTATAGTGAAACCCAAACCACCCTTCAAGATTTTTCTAGCTATTTTCCATAGGCATCAGTGACTCCCTGTCCTTTTAAAAGAACTGGGGTTACATCAGACACAATTGAACAGAGGTTATGCGTTTCATATAAAAGTTTGAGATATCATGAGATGTGTGGAAGAGCCTTTTAATAGCAAGAATAATGGCACTTTCTGGATTTGCAAGTTAGGGCAGGAAAGCACCACTCTTGTCTGATAATTTTATCTAATTTTAGTTTGAAAAATGAAACTGGACAGGTAAAAGAGACCAAAAGATTTGTGAACAGACTAAAAGCTCCCTTTATTAGGCTGTGGACAATGATGGCAGTACTTGGTCCTCAGATATTGGGTGTGGGCCTCTCACATCTCCCACTATTCTTCACCCATAGCCCTAGTAAAGAAAGCTAAATAGATGACGTGACAAAATAAGTGGCTATCTCCAAAACACTAAAAAATGGGTAAAGACAGAAAGAAGGGCAAACAAACTTCCATTTAATTAGTTCTAGCTGAGATTGCTACTTTTTTGGTCTCCCTCTCCTAAGTCCTATGCTTGGCTTGCTCAACTGAGCATTTCACATAGTAACATGTTTAAGAAAAAGTCAGCACAAAAAATCCTTATATGAAAGTAGCAATAGCTTGCTCCAAGCAGCTTTCAGCAAGTAATGATAGTCTTCTTTGACTGTTTCTCCATGAAGACTTAAACATTTTTAGTAATGTTTAATAAATTCTAGTGTGGTTCTGTCTCTTATTTCTGTCAGGAATAAGAACTTAAGCCATAGTAAAAAGCTGTAATAGCCAGTAGTCACTCAGCTGTGACTTCAAAACAATGACACACAATGTGCGTGATGGGGGAAGAAAATCACTGATGAAAAGTGTGTAAATGGCAAATTAAAAAGGGAGGCCAGCTGCCATCCCAGTGGTATCATAGTTTTCTGCTCTGTCATGCAACAAATACAGATTAATTATTCTGTGTATTTTTACAAGAGATGATCACTTTCCAGAAAAAAAAAAAAAAAAAAGATTAATCTCTTATCTCTTTTCCATATTTTAATGATCAAATTTGAACATACCTTTTTTGAAATTGAAGTTGTTTCACTTTTAGATTGTCTACATTTTTCCTTGTCTCTATTACTGCTACCACATGAATTTTATAAAATCTGTAGTGAAAGTGACAAATGACTCTCAAGAAAACTTTTAAAATTTGATGTGAGTTTAATAGATTCAAGGAAGTTCCATTTATTTCAGGAAAAAAAAAAAATCTAAATCAGGGATTATGTGTTAAAAAAAGGGCTTGAAATTTCACAATCTTTATCCTTATTCATACACAGAAGATGAATCTAAAATTAAGTCATTAAGTATTGATGACTGTTCAGCTCTGCAGTTCTGTGAATCTTCTATATACTTTTTTTTTTTTTTTTTTTTCTCCACAATGTTTATTTCCACCCAAATAAAAAGATGGCAAAATTCTCTGAGAGTATACATGGAAGCTTTTTACCAGGAGGATTAGATCCATCATACTTTTTTGAGAGGAATCTACTTAAGGTTTTGACAAGAATGACCATCCCCATGTTACAGGGGAGTCTGAACTATTTGGTAGAGCACCAAATAGTGGTTTTGGAAAAAACTGGGACATTGTACTTTTCACAGAGTACAAGAGCTCTTCATTTCATGTGTAGAAAATCAAACAGGGAAGGAAAACAGCATCGCTGAGCAAAGTTGACCTGCTGGTCAAACTGAGGTGTAAGAAGAAAGTGCACAGGCAGTGGAAGCAGGGACATGTGGCCTGGGAAGACTACAAGGATGCTGTCCGGATGGGATCAGGAAAGCCAATGCACAGCTGGAACTGTGCTTGGCAAAAAATAACCAATACGTTGGTACATTGGCCAGAATAGGTCAATAATAGGTCAATAGGTCAATAATAGGTACATTGGAGGACCAAGAAAGACCAAGAAGACCCTCTCTGATAAACAAGAAGGAAGAATTGGTAACAACAGAAAGGGAGTAGCCTGAGGTAGTCAACAACTTCTTTGCTTCAGTCTTCGCTGCCAGACTTCCCACATCCCTTGAGAAACTAGGCTTGGACTGGGGGAGCAAAGTCCCTCCAACTGTGAGCAAAGAGCAGGTTTGAGACCACATGACAAAACTGAACAGGTACAAGTCTATGGGGCCTGATGCCATGCATCCCAGGGCCCTGAGGGAACTGGCTGATGCAGTTGCCAAGCCTCTCCATTATATTTGAAAAGTCCTGTTGGTCAAGTGAAGTCTCTGGTGACTGGAAAAATCACTCCCATTTTTAGAAAGAGTGGAAAGGAAGACACAGGGAATTACCAACCAGTGAGCCTCAATTCTGTGCCTGGAAAGATCATGGAACAGATCCTCCTGGAAGCAACGTCAAGGCACATGAAAGACAAGGAGGTAATCTAAGACAGCCAGCATGGCTTCACCAAGATCAAATTGTGCCTGATCAATCTGGTGGCCTTCTATGGTGGTGTGAATGCATCAGTTGACCAGGAGAGACTGACATCATCTACCTGGAATTCTGTAAGGTCTTTGACATGATCCCACATAACATCCTGATCGGGATGAATTAAGATGGATTTGATATGGATTTGAAAGGTGGACTATTCAGTGGATAAGGAGTTGGCTGGATGGCTTCAGCCAGAGAGCTGTGGTCAATGGCTCCATGTCCAGATGGAGGCTGGTGATGAGTGGTGTCTCTCAGGAGTCCATCTTGACACCACTGTTGTTTAATACCTTCATCAATGATGTAGACAATGGGATTGAGTGCATCCTCAGCAAGTTTGTAGATGACACCAAGCTGAGTGGTGCAGTTGATACCACAGAAGGAAGGGAAACTATCCAAAGGGATATGGGATATTGAGAAGTGGGCCCATGTGAACCTAGTAAGGTTCAACAAGTCCAAGAAAAAGGTGTTGCACCTGAATCAGGGCAATCCCAGGCATGAGGACAGACAGGATGAAACACTCATGGAGACCAGCCCTACAGAGAAGGACTTGGGGTTTCTGGTGGGCAAAAAGCTTGACATGAGCCAGCAGTGCACACTTGCAGACCAGAAGGCCAACTGCATCCTGAGCTGCATCAACAGAGGCATGGCCAGCAGGTTGAGGGAGTTGATTATACCCCTTTACTCTGCCCTTGTGAGTCCCCACTTGGAGTCCTGCATCCAGGACTGGAGCCCCCAACACAAGGAAGGGGATCTGCTAGAGTGGGTCCAGTGGAGGGCCACAAAATGATCAGAGAGCTGGAGCACCTATTGTATGAAGAAAAGCTGAGAGAACTGGGGATGTTCAGCCTGGAGAAGAGAAAGCTCTGGCATGACCTTATTGCAGCTTTTCAATACTTAAAGAGGACTTTTTTAAAAAATGGAGAGTAACTTTTTACATAGGCAAATAGTGACAGGACAGTGGTAACAGTTTTCAACTAAGAGATGGCACCCCAGGCAACCTGATCTTGTAGGTAGCATCCCTGCCCATGGCAGGAGGTTGGAACTAGATGATCTTTAAGGTTCCTTCAAACTCAAGCCATTCTATGATGAATGTATTCTTATCTTATAGGGAAAGTGAAATACATTCTCTTCTATTAGTATCTTGAGAGGTTTATTAACAGCAAACATTAAATAAGTTAAACATTTTTAAATCACGGGAAAAGAACATTGAATAGCATTGACAGTGAACTACTGCTCTTGAATCAGAGAGTGTCATTCATTTGAAATGACATGGAAAAAGAGAGAGATGGGTGTATTAGACACAGAATACCTATGAGCTAGTGATCTAGTGTGTCTCCAGAAAAAAAAAAAAATAAAATAAAATTAAAAAAAAAAAAGTGACTGATGTATTTCCTATTAAAATAGGAAAAACACAATTCATTAGACATTGCTAAATATTTGGTCACACACGAGAAAATGTATTTCAAAGTGGAATAGATGGAGAGAAAAGCTAATATTGTGATCAGCAGAATGAAGTATTTCTCTTGGTTAGAGTAAGAAATGATACCTTGTTTAGCCTAGAAAAAGGAGAGCTGAATTTGAAAGAGTATAAATATTTCATATCAGCAGAGTAGGGTGAAAATATTGAGAAGGAGTATGACCATTAAGGATAAAAGATAATACTGGTCTAAAGGTAAGTATATGCAAGCTGGCTATGACAAAAAAAAAAAGGAACAAATCTATAATAAATGTATTTGTTGGTGTGGGGGAGGGGGACGTGAGGAAATGGATATAAAGTGAACCTCAATATGTGTATAGAGGTAATACACAGTTTTGTGGCCTATGACAGCTGGAAGTAGCCAAGAATATTTTTACAGTTCTCAAATATTAACTTATTCAGAGTTTTAGAACAATCAGTAATTTTTTGTTGCACCAAAATTTAAGGAAGATTAAATATGTGAACTCAGAAAGCACTGATAGGTTAGCTTGGCTTTCATCTAGGCATCAATCAAGAATAATATAGGATGTAATCAGTAAAGACAGTAGCATAATTAATGACAATTATCATAGTTTTATAATAAACAGCTCTTATCAAACAAATGGTGTCTTTTTGATGAGAATACATTTTGTTTAGGGTAGTAATTATGCCTTTATAATATAGCTAGAGATAGAACACAAAGACATTTGCTTTAAGAAGGCATAAAAACCTGCAAAAAATATGGCACTGTTCAAAATTCACAAAATCCATATTCCATATATTAAAGACTGATCATATGAATGGTTATAGTTTACACTCTCCTGTATGTGCATCCATCAGGGACCAGTGTTGTTCAGTATCTTTATCAATGTTCTAGAAGAAAATATAAAATCAATACAAATAAATCTGTGGATCACATAAACACTGGTAGAGCGGTAAATAAAACTAGAGGCAGGTTAGTATCGCTATGCGTCATTTGGTAAAGAGATGGTAAGGTTAATTTGAACTTGTACAAGGTCATATAACAAGAAAAAGATAATCTACATCATAGTTATGGAGTAGAGAACAGTTATTTGGAAAGCATGGACTTGGAAAAGGTTTTAGATTAACATTGAATGAAAATGGATTTGTGAGTTTGTTAACTTTTTATACACATATATATTGATATAAAATTCTTTAATTTGAAATGTTTTAATTTTTTATTCAATCACAAGTTTAAAAAAATGGTCAGAATATTTGTGTTCAGTGAGATAAATGTATTAAACATGCCAGATGAAAGTTTAGAGTAAAACATTATTTTTAAATTAAAAAATCAAAATGTTTAAAATTTTGCAAGGTCAAAACTCCAGGGACCAATGATATAGACATTACGTTCCTCTATTAAGTACTCTTGAAATATTCTCTTGATTGCTCTGGACACATCAACACCATTGACATACTCAAAAGCTTGCTGCAGAATCTTCCTACACCATCATTAGGTCTCTCTGAAATTCAAGTCATATCACATGTATGAATATAACATACTGCCTTGCCTGTTAAGACCCTAGCAAGATACACTGCCTGGCTTTGTAAATCAGTACTATTTCTAAATCAAAGTCATTTGCCTTCCAGGAAACACCCTCCATAATCTTAGTGAATGCAGAATACTTTTCTGACTCTGTTGATTTAGCATTGGTTGAACCAAATCTGTTGGCAATATCTGGGACTGCACATTTGTTTTTCTAATCAACAGCTGCCTTTTCCACAAAATATAAGGTTTCTTGTGCCCCTGTAAAGTATCTTCTATGCAGGTCTCTCACGGGAGTACCCATTGTCCAATTAAGTAGCTTCTGCTTAGTTTGCATTTGGACTAATTACAAATCTGTATAATACAGCACACATTTCTGATAACAACAGCCAAATAAAACCTATGGTGTGCATTCTGTATTTTTAAAGTAGAGCTTTTTCTTGTTACTTGTGTCACAGCACTGAAGTATCATCAAGGTTCCACCACTCTGATCTTCAGAGAATGCCAGTTATATTGCAACAATATAAAGGAATGCACACTAGCAAATTGATGTGCTTTTTAATGCTTGAGCTATATAATTTTAGTACAAATATGTCTAACATTACTAACCATCTTGCCAGAAGGAAGCATGCTGGCTATTGGAAGCACTTGCTTACTGTGAGTGAGACAGGATTTCTCCAAGTGTTCAATCCCACAGCTGCCGTGCATAATTCTTCCTTCTCCTCAGTGCACCTTTCAGTCCCTTGCAAGTGGTCTGTTATTTCTGCATGGTCTCAAAGGAGACAGAATTTCCAGCTCTTTGCTTTTCTGATTTGATCTGTTATCTCATTGCGTACTGATGTTGGTTTTCTGCCCTCTGCTTCTCATTCTTACCGATTGTCTCTGTTCTTTCCTTCACTTTTATTTATTTATTTGTTTGTTTGCTTCTGTTCTCAGTGTTTCAACTGTCTTATTGCTAGTTTCAGCCCAGGATATCAAAATAAAGAGTAGTAAACAAACATCTAGATCTTCCTCATCTCACTTGCTTGAGTCTTGTATCTCATTTTCTTGTCTATGTTCCTTTCTATGCCATATGTCATTCCCATGCAAAAACAATCAATTTTAAGCATTTTGAGTTGTGATCTTTGTTTCTGGCATTGCTACACCTAAAACATTAGTTCTTCATTCCTCATCAAACACTTTTAGTTAGCCTGGTTTACACCACCAATTTCTCTCAAACTTTTCTTTATTCTTGAGAGTTCCAACACTACTACTACTACTACTACTACTACTACTACTATGACTAAAACCTTTATTTGTATTTTGGTTATATTGAGGACATTCTATATGAAGTTTAAGCACATAGTTAAGTGTCTTCTAGCATCAGAATTTAAATTATTTTCCAAATAATTTATCATAATTTTCCATTTGACCAAAGACAGGACAAAAATGAATACTTAATTGTTTTAAGGAGTGAGAACTGTAGAGTGAAACAGAAGAACAAAGTTAAAAGTGTAATAAGTATAATTACAAGACAGAATTTTTCTTTTGTTCTTACTTATTATATGTCCAGCTTTAGAATACAGCTTGGCTATTCACTCAGGCAAAGAACTAGATGACGTGTATTACCATCCCTTTGTTCTTTTTCTTTCTCTGAGCTCTGCCCTATTTAGATTTTACGATTTGCTTGGGTAGTGACTATATGATCTTGACTACCTAAAAATCATTGCTATAATTCTGGTACCACCAGAAACCAATAATAAGATCCCAAAAATATCTCAGAGACTTTCAGCCCACTCCATTATGAATGAAGTTCACTGTTATGCATAGGGACAGCACATAGGTTAGATGTTATATAAACCTCAGTTGAGTTCTAAATGCAGGGCTTAAGGAGTGTCTAGGTTCTTACTGGGAAGCACTGTGGAAAGGATTAAAGGTATACCAGAGCAGTTTGAAAAGATTAAGAATCATTAAGTTTTTTGGGAAAGAAAGAAACAAACAAAATAAGTAGGGGAATAAGGTACTGAGACAGGTAAGGAATTCATTGATATATTTTGTGATAGATGGTAGATTTAATTATTAATAAAGTAGATTAGGAACTGAGTATAAGAATAGATGAAAGGTCTGATTTTAAAATGAAAGACCTAGAGAAAGAAAGATCATACCTAAAGTAATACCTGAAAGATCATAACGAAAACACTTGCTGGGAGCCATTACTATAATGACTGTACAATCCAATTGTGTAGGCAAAAATATGTTTTTTTTCTTTTTTTTTTTTTTTTAGTATTTTCATTTTCATTTTTCTCTTCAGTTGGGTTACTTGTTTGTTTGTTTTTGTTTACAAAGTGGCGATACCTCCCTGAAACACCTGCAGTAAAAATACAGTGCTACCATGCACCTGGCCCAGGACACCTGGCCCAATCTAATTGAGGGTCTCTAGAGAGGTGAGGGTCAGGGTGAATGATATATGCCTGACAGTAGTACACAGTAAGACACCCAGATGCTCCCTTCCAGCTGCTCTGGTATTTCTGCTTTTAGGGTAGTGTAGGCCCAAGTAGATACAGTTAGTCTCGAGCTCTTAGAATTAGTTTAGAAATTTTAAATTGGGAAGCAATTAACTGGAACAGCACTATCTTCTAAAGTTTTTTTTTTTTTTTTTTTTTTTTTTTTAATAAAATCTTGTTTCTTATTCTGGCATTGCACTTGAGACCACTGTACAAATCTTCCTCTTTACATACAGTTTTTGCTGCTCTAATTAATTCCTTTCTTTTCTTCTCATCTCCCGTCCCTCCTCCCTTCTGAAATTGGATCAAATAATAGGGGCAGGCTTCCAACTTTGTTGTTTGATGTACTTTTATCACAAAATGAAGCAAGAATAAAAAGCATGACTTCCTTATCATGATATTGTTAATTTCTAAAATAACTTCTCTGTGAAAAAATAAAAAATAAAAAAATCTGGTTAAAAGATATGAATCAGCCATGTGATAAAACTTCTCACTCTTCTACACATGTGCCAAATCTTAGAAATACACCTGTTATTGTTATATTAGTTTAAAGAACTCAACGATGAAGGATATAAATTATTTCAGACACCAAGCAGGCTGCAGGATAATCCCCTAATCCAGACAGATGAAAGGAAATGCAGATTTTATGCCCTCTTGAGAGCGGCAGCCTGTCAAAAAATAGATCTTTCTGTTCAGCTTGCCAAAAAGAAAAAAAAAAAAAAAAAAAAAAAAAAAAAAAAAAAAAAAAAAAAAAAGAGAGGGAAAGAGAGAGAAAAGGTCTCTATCTCAAACATGCAAATGCACATACAGACACAAACAGAATGTCTGTGCTACAGCACTATGTTAATTAACATTCATGTAGAAATCAATGCCAAAACATATACTGATAGATAACCCTCTTTCTTTTCTGAAGAGAAGGAAAGTATATTGTTTGAAAATAAGAGATAATTGCACCTTAAAATATAAAGAAAAAAGAAACACTTTAGTGTATTTAATAGATTGAAATCAGAATAGTAATATCTTCTCTTACTTAAAATAAAGGTTTTTATTGCAATAGGCACTAAAAAAATATTAATTGCAGAACACTATTGTTTCAGACAAATCTTAAGATATTCTGTTCAAATAACAATCATTGTCAATGCACACACCTTGCATGTTTCAGGTATTTTCTGGGCCAGATTGTGCTGCTTTTATTTGTGTCAAATACTACCTCTGATTTCAATTAGTATACTTGAATATAACGGACTAAGACAAAATGTGGTCTTGACCTTTTAAGTAACGATACCCTTTCATTTGAATCCCACAATGTATATGAGAGATTCTTCTTACTGGAGAAAGTGACAATATTACTTTGAGTACAGGAAAGCAAAGCAGTGTGATTACTTCAGTTTCTTCAGCTTCCTTGCATTTAATCTATTTTTTACCTTTTATGTTCACAGGGTGCACAAGGTGAAGGTGGGGATGGAAAAGCATATCAAGCAAAATGTGGATAGAGTCAGCAGTAAAAGAAAAAATGCATGCTGTCCTCTACTGTGCAAAGCAAGCATAATCGCTGACATGAAGCAGTTTGCACTTCTGGGAGGAAAAAAATAACCAAAAAAGATTCTTTACCAATGACAAGAACAAACCTGGAAAAAAAAAAAAAGAGAAAAAAAAGGATTTATTTATTTATTTATTTATTTTTGCCCCATATCTTAATGCTTACTCTGATTTGGACATATTACATTAATACCTCTACATTTACCTTGACCTATCTTATATCCATACTATTTGCACTTTGTAGGTCTTCATTTTGTATTTTGAACTGAGTATTTGCTATTCTCCAAGACATAATCTTTCCCATGTCCACAATCAAATGATGATATATATTTAAACATATAGTCATGTATTTCTTTAGTTAAAAAGCAAAACAAACAAATTTCCTTGAACTCTCAACAAAGAATTAGTGATGTTCTAGCATATAGGGCCATTTCTCTTTAATGTCTTTATCAATGATCTGGATGAGGGGATCAAGTGCACCCTCAGTAAGTTTGCAGACGACACCAAGTTAGGTGCATGTGTCGATCTGCTCGAGGGTACGAAGGCTCTGCAGCAGGATCTGGATAGGCTGGACCGATGAGCTGAGCCCAGCTGTGTGAAGTTCAACAAGGTCAAGTGCCGGATCATGCACTTGGGGCACAACAACCCCAAGCACTGCTACAGGCTGGGAGATGAGTGGTTAGAAAGCTGCCTGGCAGAGAAGGACCTGGGAGTATTGGTTGAAAGTCAGCTGAATATGAGCCAGCAGTGTGCTCAGGTGGCCAAGGCAGCCAACAGCATCCTGGCTTGTATAAGAAACAGTGTGACCAGAAGGGCTAGGGAGGTGATCGTCCCCCTGTACTCGGCTCTTGTGAGGCTGCACCTTGAGTACTGTGTTCAGTTTTGGGCCCCTTGCTACAAGAAGGACATTGAGGTGCTCGAGCAAGTCCAGAGAAGGGCAACGAAGCTGGTGAGGGGTCAGGAGAACAAGTCTTAGGAGGAGCAGCTGAGGGAGCTGGCATTGTTCAGCCCGGAGAAGAGGAGGCTCGGGGCGACCTTATTGCACTCTATAGATACCTTAAAGGAGGCTGTAGTGAAGTGGGAGTTGGTCTATTCTCCCACATGCCTGGTGACAAGATGGGGGGGAACGGGCTAAAGTTGCACCAGGGGAGTTTTAGGTTGGATGTTAGGAAGAACTTATTTGCTGAAAGGGTTGTTAGGCATTGGAATAGGCTGCCCAGGGAAGTGGTTGAGTCACCATCCCTGGAGGTCTTTAAAAGACGTTTAGATGTAGAGCTTAGTGATGTGGTTTAGTGGAGGACTTGCTAGTGCTACGTCAGAGGTTGGACCTGGTGATCTTGGAGGTCTCTTCCAACCTAGATGATTCTGTGATTCTGTGATATATAGCATTGCTAAAATGTTCCTGAATACAATATTTGCAACATTTCTTCACTTTTTATAAAGTACCTTGCAAATCTGACCTATCTGCCCCTAATGGGAATTATAGTATGTTGGGGAAGAAGATTCACCATTCACAATATGATTGCTGCTTTTAGCTATTGTATGAGACATTACAAATGTTTCTTCCCCATGTTTAAGGAAGCAAATGAACAGTAGGAATGAGAAAGTATTATACTCTTGGGAGAGGGTGTTATCATTGTCATAGAGAGACACATGAGGAGACACCCAGTACACACATTATAGCAATATAGGAGAATCTAAGATGCTTTTACAGCTCTCCCGCCCCCCAACCCTTGTAATCTTTGCCACAGTGTTGAGGATGGGGCCCCCTGTGTTGCCAGGGAAGCATCATGACTTCTTGATAGCTATTTATTCTATATGTAGTTTGTATGACCTCCAGCTTCTGGCACTCATGGATGCAGCAGAGGGCATGACCAGGTACAAGTACACAGGGAGGAGCTCTGGCTTCATGAGAGAAGATGAGCATGGCCACAGCTTCCCTACTTGCCTGCTGGTCACAGTGGGACTGGTCTCTCAAGGCTGCAGTATGCTGGAAGAGGTTTTATGCACTGAAAACCCTCTAGGCAAAATTAGTTTCCTTAAATGCTGTGTTAGATAGGAAGATTTGATACAGTGTAAAGTACCCACTGTAGGGATAATTCTGAGAGTCCCATAAAAAGCAGAGCTCACAGCACACTTATTTCTTAGTCATTTCAATGTCTTTTTTTTAGGCTTTTCAGAACAAACTGTTAAAAAGAGATTTCAAAGAGAGCAGTGACATGACTTTTTGTATACTTATGAAAAGAAAAGGGAACAGAGAGGGGAAAGTATGAAGGCTTTGCAATATCAAAGTATTAGTATTTGATGTTAATATTCATCATATTATGCAAAAATGCAAAATTAGACTTACCTTCTTAGTCAAAAATGCTCCGAGGCTTCAGCAAAGATAGTGGAATTTAAAATATTAAGATAAAAATGATACAAACTGCAACATATTTTAATGATTATTTATTAAAATGGCAGTGCAAGTACAATAATAACAGAACAAAATTTCATAACATACCTTTCATAATGTTAATGGACATAATGACTTAATTGGGCTTTTGAGTACCTCACTGGGCAGAAAGTAAAATATGCTGCAACATGCAGTTCCTCCTCATGCCTTCCTTGACTTAAACTTGATTATCATTATCAGAAAAAAAAAAAAAATCTGAAGAAAGATAGTTTTATAAAGACTCAGTAGAGGTACCAACATAATCTTCATTTTGGTTTTGTTTTTTGCTTTGCTTTTTCTTTTTACTTCAACATTGAAGTTACTGTAGGAAAAAATATTTCTATTTCACTAAGAAGCATGTCAGAAAGGAGTACTAGGTGTTCACACCCACATAGAAGAGGGAGCCTCTCCCCCTTCAGAAGGTGTATATATAAATTGGACTTCGATTCAAATGTTTTTTCCACTTAAGGGAATTTGAACCCACCTCCATTCTGACAGTAAAGTGGTGGAGCTATTAACTGACAGTCTGAACATGAATCTATGAATACCATACTCTCCTACTTCTGGTGCTGTTGATTAAGCCTAAGGAGCCTAAACATCATTCCTTCAGGTGTTCTGATTTCAATCTGTCCTGTTAGAGATAAATTACCTTGTGCAGTATACTTAAATATTTATTGAAAGTAATTCAACAGCCTGGCTAGGACATTAAAAAATAAAAATAAAATGAATAAATAAAAAAGGCCTACTTTCTGTGTGATTCGTATTAACAATAAAACATAATGTATATTTAGGTTACCATCCTCACCTAAGAAATGAGTAGTCTTAAAGCTAGTCCTTGTTCCAGTGCAAGTTTAATTAGTTATGCAAGTGAAATTTCCCTGGCAAAAAATAAAATATTTTTTTTAAAAAAAGAAAATCACCTTCTTCTTGAACTAGTAGCTTGGACTGTCTTTCTGAAGGAGGTTACTGATTCAGACCAAGATGTAAAACAGTTCACAATGCTCTTCTGGTAGGATTTATGTTTGTGGTGGTTTGACCGTATTAGGCAACTGAACACCACAACCGCTCTATCACTCCCCCTCCTCAGATGAGGAGGGGAAGAAGTAAAGGGAAAAAAAACAACTCACGGGTTGAGATAAGGATAATTTTAATAAAGAGAAAAATATATTATCAAGGAAATATTATATTAATTAAACAATTATTAACAATATTATTATTATTAACAATATTATTATTAATTAAACAATTCAACTAAAGGGAAAAAAGGGAAAAGGGGAAGAGGAAGGGGGAAAGGGAATAACAAAACAAGTAAAGGCTATGTGGAAATGCAGAGGGAAAAAAAAATACTCTCTACTTCCCACAAATAAGCGATGCTTGACCACGTCTTTGAAGCAGGGCCTCAACGCACGTAGCCGGTGTTTGGAGAGGAGGACAGACATTTTCGCAACGAGAGCCCACCCCTCCCCTCTTCCTCCTTTTCCCACCTTTTATTGCTGAGTGTGACATCATAATATCCCCTTGGTTGGTTTGGGTCAGCTGCCCTGGTGATGTTTCTCACTTTTTTGCCCACCCCCTAGGAGGGCTAGAGAAAGTCCTGATGCTGTGCCAGCACTGCTCAGCAGCAGACACAACACTGGTGTGATACCACTGTTGTTTTAGCTACAAGTGCAGAGCATAGCACTGTATGGGCTGTTGCAGGGAAAGTTAACATCCCAGCTAGACCCAGTACAATGTTCTGCAGCATTAAAGTTATGTTTGCATTAGGATTTTTCTTTACGTTGTAACTGTGTTTTTCAAGTGACTCTCTTAGTCACTTCTATTTCTTGTGCATTGGCTCACATAGGGAGCAATCCTGGACTGCACAAACCGGGCTCCTTTTGCATAAACCTGTATTGGGAGATGCAACGATAGCCCCAAATTCACAGTGACAAGTTATTTAGGAAGGACCAAGCCCCATTTACACTGGTGTTATATTTAAAAAAAAAAAAAATCAGGACACTATCTGGACTGATGCACTAATTCATATTCAGTATAGAAGTGCCATAAAGGATCATCATGTGCAGCACTGTCCAGTTGTTTATGGTGAGCGGATAGGAAAGCTGACAATACAGTTTTTAAACTTCTGAAAATGTAAAGTTTTTGCTTTACACTTTCCTTAACAAATTCCTGGATATTGTTGTCTGGAGCAAGTCTAATAATCATTAGCTATTGACTAATCCTAGGCTGGCAAATAGTCATTTAAGGATTATTTGTGCTATGTAGTTTCTCAGATAAATTTTCTTCCAATGTGGAGGCACTTTCTGTCTAGTTTATTGATAAGAAGAATTTTATCTGTTATTTATTTAGCTGTTGAATTTTCCATTACTAGGACTCCAGCATACAATATTTATTTTATTAACTGTACCACATTAGTGTATTTGGGGTTCAAGCCATGAAATGCAGCTATCTCCAAAATAATGTGAAATTATGAAAGCGAAGAATGAGTAGTTTACATGAGACACAAATGTACCATTCACCCAAATGCAGCAAGTAATTCATTTCAAAAGCTATTCTAATGAATGGCATCCATACTTCTAAAGCAAACAAATGAGGGGTCTGCCAACTTTTTTCCAGAATAGTCTTTAATGTGAGACAACATTGAATATGCAGAGGCTTTGAACAAACAAGTTCAGAAAAGTATTGAGAATATGAGAAATAGTCTGCAATGTGATTGCTCAGATTTGTCTGTTATGGGAAGTTCATGAAAAATGTTTCTGGATTATTCACTTGATTTTTTTCCCTAAGATATTAACTACTGTAATACATATTTCTTGCTGAATTACAAACTACACTTTTTTTTTTTTTCCCAATTCTTTATTGTTTGGCTCTCACTTGTAGTACAGTTGTATTTTACCCTATTTTAAGCAATCTTTTTACATTTCCTTCAAATCTCACACACAATGCACAAAATCTTTCTTTCCTGGAGAGATATTGCTGGACTGAGATGAAGTCAAATGCAAGTGAAAAAAGAGGAAGGACTAGGGTAAAAGGTTTGCCAGCTTGCATCCTAAAGGATGATTAACAGAATATATTTTCAACTTCCACTTTCATGCATTCTTATGTGCAAAACTAGAGGATATTTTCTGAAGCTTTTTACTTCTAAATTGTTTACTGTTACAGAATTATACATTAACCAGTTTATTTTGATTAAATAGATTGCATTTTGAATGCATATAAAAGAAATTAATTTATAGTAGCTGGTTCATAACATTAATATGAACAGTGTTTATAGTATGAGAATATGTCCTAATACCATAATATACAACTATATCCTGCTGCATTTAAGTACTGTATAATCTTTTCAGAATATCACACCTATCTAAATTTAGGTGAAATACACTTAAATCCGTTCACTTGGACCAGGCAACTGTTTCTGTGTAATATCTTCAAAGGAGCTTTATAGGTTTTCATGTGAATTAAGTGACAGCAGTGTTGAAGAAAGCAATACTCTAGCTCTCAAACGGCAATGAAGGTGAAAACATGGGCCATCACAACCACAGAACCAGATTACAGTCCCTTAAAACAATTTCTAGAAAAGAAAGACTTGGAAACGAGCATTTAAAGTGGCAAGAGTTCAATATCTTGTACAATCTGGGTTGTATATATTTAAAAAATAAAAATAAGAACTTAAAATTCTGGGATAAATATGTGCAACTATGGTATAATCAAACTTGTCCAGTATGAATGAAACTCATCTGTTATTCTTCCTGTATTTATTCTTCCTGTATTTATGCCTTTTCTACAACCACCTCTCTACGTTGCCATTATTAATTCATGAATTTATACATCTTTTTCTTCATGTATGCTTGGATGAAAGTGTATGTACAACTCTTTTGTCAGAAAAGAGCAGACTGAGAAGACACAAAATTGGCCAGATTTCTCTGTTGATGCACCTGAAAATAGAGATTCTCCTGCTAACAACATCCATTCTATTTCATGCAGAGATGAAACCTCTCCAGCAGGATATTTTGCATTTCTATTGGCAGTTAAAGATTTATTACTTCTGAGAGCATTTTCAGTAATAGTTACAGATAAAGAAATATACCTAAGTTTAGCTGTCCTCAGTATCAAGTTCTGTGAAGGAAAAAAAAAAAAAAAAAAAAAAAAAAAGCAGAAGCATACAACCAACCAACCAACAACAACAACAAAAGTGAAATTAAACGGAGCTTTTTAAAAAAGAGACATAATAATGTTCCCACCATCATTTTGTTGGTCTTATGACAGACTGTTCAGGAAAAACAAAAAATGAAAAATTTCAAAATGTTTTCATAAGATTGATAGAAAGTTATCAGATGACAATAAAAATAAATAAGATTCAAAAGGATCAGCTCCAGTTAGCAGGGATGTACTACCCAATCTTGGCCTCAAAGGAAAAGTATGTCAAGAACAGAAGAAAGCTTAGATGAACAAGGCTGTTGAAGATTATATTTTGCTGTCTTCCCTGAAAAGCTCTCTGGAGAACCTCAGTAGATTTACTAGGTTCAGTAACATAACTTCCTGATAGCTAATAGTGAAAAAAAATGGTTGTCAAAGAGATACTACTTTTATTGTGTGAAAAAGTAATATTGTGTCTGCAGCTAGCTGGACATATGGTATTGCCCTCACAGTTTTCATTTTGAGTGAAAAATCATGCCTAAAAATTATGGATGCCTTTAAAAACTCATTCCTTGTCTCTATGATGCTCCTTACATGGGTTTTGCTCTTCACAGCCGTTTTCTTCCAGGATGATATGTTTGGCCACAGCTGTGCATCAGGCACAGACAAATTATCCTACAGAGCAGGTGTATTCAAGGGGTGTAGTACGTGGGCTGTATTATAGCCCAACGTCTGCAGCCAGATGCTGGATTAACATCAGCCATTTTAGGTAACATCCATTATATGAAAAGAAATTTCCCCTAACTCTCATCTTTGAACCATTCTGTCAAAACATCTTTTAAAAGTTGGCAGCATGGTATTAGTAATAAAGTATCATAAAAAACATTGAATGTAGAAAACTGACTAAAACATGTTCTCTGTATTGGATTTCAGTAGGCTTGGTTATAGAGCATTTTATGTCTTAAGAGAATTATAGGATTTTTGTGTGATTAAGGTTGCAATTTTCATATTAAATTACATATATATATATATATCTTGTTTCTTCTTCAGGCTGACTTTCCTTTGAAGATGCATTTTGCCTAGCATTAATATAAAGATATTGAACCAAACAGACTTTTGCTAAGTTGCATTTCTGGAAATGTTTGGTTTCTAAATATAATATTAACTTTTAATAGATGTTTTAAATATCAAATATTGTTTTGACTATGTCACACTATATGATGTAAAAACCTGTCTGCACATCCACAAAAGACCACAGAAAATAGAAGGGCAAGCAGATAAACAGAAGTGGTCATGCGGGGCACCAGCAGCTGAACAGGACCATGGGAAAGGGTGTGTTCCTGAGTGTCAGTGATTGGAATGACCTGAGTGAGTGACACCAAGTGCCAGCCCCATGATGAGTGAGGGTCAGAGCCCGTGCCCGTGTTACAGCACCAGGAGACAATGTAGGTATGTGAGTACCTATGTGTACATGTATCCTCACTTACGGACCTCCATGCTGCCCAGCCAGAGAGGAGTAACAGGATGAGGCCATTGGTGCTGCCTGTATCTGTATGAGAGGTGTCTGCATTAATTTGTGTGCCCAGGCATGCATATATGTATGTTCATTGCCTAACAATGTACATTGTATGAATGAGCTTTTATTTTGTACATAGCAGGCAATGGATCTCTCCTCAGGGTAACAACTCTGCTTGGCTAGATATGGATTTTGATAGGTCAAGAGGTCTTTTACATCTCCAGCTTTATGAAGAATCTTTGAAATTATCAAAATGATGTAACTGTCATGTATTTTTTCCCAGACATATGACTGTAGCCTCAACTGGAGTCCTTTTTCATCAGAGAACCTCATTCTTACATTTCCCTGTCTGAACAAACACAAAACCACATAAAGCCAAATTGCACAACCAAGCACACAATTATAGCCAATGGGATCACCCCACTCTATCTAGCAGATATGTTTGGCACAAACAGTGCCCTGAAGAGTGAAGTCTGTAACGGCAGGAGTCCCTAAGAATCTTAGGTGCCAAAATACTATTTAATTTCATGTTGGATTGTGGTGGTTTTACCTGGGTGGGCAGCCAAGCTCCATCACAACCACTCTCACTCCCCCTCCTCAAAGGGAAAGGCTGAGGAAATACGATGCAAAGTGATCAAGGTTCGAGATAAGAACAGAGAGATTGCTCAACAATTGACAGGCAAACCAGACTCAGAATAGGAATATTAGTAAAATTTATTGCCTATTACTAGCAAGTTAGAGAAGTGAGAAACAAAGGAAAGAAACTAAAAACACCTTCCCCCAGTCCACCCTCTTCACCTCCTCTCTTGTGAGCTGAGGGAATAGGGGCTGCGGTCAGTCTATAGCACTTAGTCTCCACTGCTCCTTCACGGTCACTCTCTGCCCCTGCTCCACGTGGGGTCCTCCCACCGAATGCAATGCTTCCCCAGCTGATCCTGCAGGGGCTGCCCACAAGCAGCAGCTCTTCAAAAAATGCTCCCACATGGCTCCGTACCACAGTTTCCTTCATTCAGGAACAAATTGCTCCAGCACGGGTAGCCCACATGTGGGTGGCAGCTCCCCCAGGCCCCCTGCTCCTGCGTGGGCTCCTCTCCACGGGCTGCAGCTCCGGCCCAGGGCCTGCTCCTGCGGGGGCTCTCCATGGGCCGCAGCCTCCTCCAGGCCACATCCACCTGCTCCACCAGGGGCTCCTCCACAGGCTGCAGCATGGAGATCTGCTTCATGTGGGACCCATGGGCTGCAGGGGGACAGCCTGCTTCACCAGGGGCATCTCCACAGGCTGCAGAGGAACTGCTGCTGCATTCCTGTAGCGCCTCCTGCTCTCCTTCTTCACAGACCTTGGGGGCTGCAGGGCTGTTTCTCACCCCTCACTCTCTCAGCTGCTGTTGAAGAGCAGGGTTTTGTTTGTTTGTTTGTTATTTTGTTGTTGTTGTTGTTTTCAATCTCCTCTCACAGAGATGCAAACAACATTGCTTATTGGTTTGACTCTGGCCAGTGGCGGGTCCCTTTGGAGCCTGCTGAAACTGGCCCTTATCTGACATAGGGCAGCTTACGGTTTCTTCTCACAGAAGGCACTTCTGCAGGCCCCCGCTACCAAAACCTTGCCATGTAAACCCACTACTGAGATCCTTGAGTTCCAATGCACTTCATAGCTTATTTTAATTTATTTCTTAATTTTATAATGTTTACTTTCAGTCTTGTCTAGTTCAAAAAATACTAAAATTTGAATTCATAACAAAGACTGTCTATGACTGCAGTACTTCAAATCTGTGTCTGAAATTTTCTTGATGGAACCTGCCTTGACTTTAAGAAAAGGCATTGTCTAAATCTGCCTTTTCAAATTCCAGTCATTCAGGCTAAATGGGACATCTTTGACAGCTGATTAAAATATCTGTGTTATCATTTTCAATGGTCAGTATTGTGAAGAGCACTCTTTTTTTTTATTTATTTTTTGTCTCTACTTGTAAATTTTCATGACAGTTTTGCCAAGCAAATCTCAATTAAAGGATTATAAGCCCAATATTAAATCACATCAGGAAATCCTTTCCCTTCAGCGAAGTGAAATAATAGAACAATAACTATTATTAGTCAAAAGAAACATTTAATACAACAACATAACCTTTCACAGTGTTATCATTAGCTAGCCATGATGATAATTGTGTTCATTTACACAATTTACACTATCTAAATGAATGTTGTAGGGCATATCAAATCACATGTCTAGGGAGCCCATCTCTGATGATCTGATAATAAATACTTCCTGTCCTTTAGGGCAATATATGCTAATAAAGATTTATCTTATTCCATGGTTAAAGTAAATGGCAAAACTCTGTTTTGGTGAGAAAGGCAAAAAGTCTGATGCATTACTTCAAAGATCAGTACAAGGCAAAGCCAGAGACATTGCAGTAGAACCCTTTCCAGTGGGTAGACACTGCCAATTTCAAAATACATCTTCAATAAGCAGACAAGCAAACAAAAAACCCACTGTGTGATTGTCACTTCTTACTTTCCTTGCCTTTTGATGAGATTTACGTTTTGCAAATTTTCCTAGTTCTGAGCTTTCAGAGCAGGGTTCTGTGCAGAACAATGAGGAATATGAGCAGGCTCACAAAATAGCTGTGCCATGTTAGCCTCCAAGGAGCCACACTGAAGTACGAGACAAAGAATAAATGTACAATAACAGGCTTCACAGCCCTGTGGCTGGACACACTGAGGGACTGCTCAAAACTGTTATTGCCTCAGATTCAAAGCAAAACAGAGCCATTGAAGTCAGTTTGAATGGCAGGCTGTAACTTTAATTTATATTTAAAATATGTCTTAATACAAATTATGCCTTTAATTTCATCAATTGCATTACCATATAACCTCATTTATGGAATGCTGAAGTCCTTTGATCCATTTTTTAAAAATAATGATGGGTAAATAGGAAAGAATCTGTGTCAAGTGAAAACAAATCTGTGGAACTTGAAGACCCAGGAGATTTCTCTTTCTTGATCTTGTTAAATGGAAGCTGCTGTTCTCCACTCCCAGGTTGAGACAATAGTGACACACACACCTGCTTAGTCAGAGCCACCCAGACCAGATTGCCCAAGACCATGTCCAGGAAGCTTTTGAAGATATCCAAGGAGAGAGAAACCAGAGCTGTCTGGGCAACCAGTGCTCCATCATCCATACAGTAAAGAAATGCTTCCTTCTTTGTCCTTTATGTTGAATAGTCAATAAACAGACATTGTTGCAAACCAGATGTCCTTGCAGGTATCCTTGCAGGTATCCTGAATCTGTGAACCATTTCCCCAGGGCTAATACACTGACAATCCATAATCTCCTGGTATTTTCTCTTGCAAGATTAGCTTTTTATTATACATTAGGATCTATCTATCTATACTCTCGTTTTCTTCTGGGAACTGATCATTGGCAATCCACCTGTACTGAATCCTTCTGTTTCCATTATACAAACAGCACAGATATCTCTTACCACAGACATTGTGATGGGCCATCAATCATTACATCCAGCCTTAACTAAGTTGGCAAATTGATAATTGATGAATAAACATCACCATAATAGTTCTGCTCTCCCATATTGTATTTTGCCATTTAGTGTATAATAATTTTCTGTTGGCCACTGTATCCTTGATGTGGTTGTAAAGCTTTTCCATGTATCCTAATAATTTCTGATTTTGTGTAACTACTTTTACCACAATGGTCTCATTTTAAGTGATGTGGGGCAAGACTGTAGGGATGGCTCTTCCTATACTTACTAGGATCTCCAGAACAGATACTCCTCCACAATTGTCCTGAGTGTCCAACGAGGCTGTTGAGTGGCAGACTTTTCTTGCCTGGATGATGTGGCCTGTGTTGGCTTCAGCCATGTTCTTACAGAGTCATCTTATTAGGGTATGTTGTAGTGGGTTTACATGGTGAGGTTTTGGAAGCAAGGAAGTTGCCCCATGTTAGTTAATGGCCAGCTTCAGCAGGCTCCAAAGGGATGCACTGCTGGCCAGAGCCAAGCCAATAAGATGCTGTTTGCATGTCTGCACAAGCAGATTTTAGAAAGTAAAAATAACAAAAAACAAAAACCACCAGCACCACCACCAACAAAAAACTGTGATAAAACAGCAGTTGGGAGAGTGAGGAGTGAGAACCAGCCCTGTAGCCCCAAAGGTCAGTGCAGAAGGAGGGCACAAGGTGCTTCAGGCATGCAGCAGCAGTTCCCCTGTGGCCTGTGGAGAGGCCTCTGGTGGAGCAGGCTGTCCCCCTGCAGCCCATGGGTCCCACATGGAGCAGATCTCCATGCTGCAGCCTGTGGAGGAGCCCCCAGTGGAGCAGGTGGATGTGATCGGGAGGAAGAAATAATAATTTCTCTAATCTCCATATGCTCCATATGCTGAGTTTTTTGGTGGTGGTGGTGGTGGTTTTTTGTTTGTTTGTTTGTTTGTTTTGTCATGACAATTATTGTTGAGTGATCTCCCTTTTCTTATTTCGAACCTTAAGCCCTTTGCATCATATTTCCTCAGCCTTTCCCTTTGAGGAGGGGGAGTGAGAGAGTGGTTGCAGTGGATTTCATTTGCCCAGCTGGGTAAAACCACCACATATGCTTAACTATCCCAGTTTTGTGTTACATGATTATTTATCACTTTGTCATTCCTATAAATTTGAATATTACTGATGGACCTCCTTTCCCCTGTTTAGCTAGGTTATTTTTTTTTTTTTCCAACACGTTACAAATTCTCAGAGAGCCTTGAGTTGGCAGTAACACTAATTCTTGCCCTCAGTGAATCCTTTGAGGCACATGCTTTACTGTTGATGGAAAATACTAGACCTTCCGGTAAATATAAATTTACCACTCCATTGTCACTATACAATGTTTAATAATAGTCAATTCACTCCTCCTGTACACTCCAAAATAATGTCAAGAATACTTTGTAGAACAAAATTGCTCCCAACTTGTATTGCAAGCATTTAGAAGCACTGCCAGAATCTGTATATGATCCATATCCATGATCCTATGTCCCATCCCATGTCCTTTGTCTTCTTGCCTGTGTCCAATCTTCTGGTAGGACTGGTCTTCTGATAGCTTCCAAGTAAATATGATTTCAGCCAAGAAACCTAGCCAGAACTGGGAAATGGTTATATCTTGTCTGAGAAGATGCAGACACAATTCTGGCCCTTGATACGTCTCTAACTAACTCAGAAAACCAAGTGGGACTGACTAGCAAAATGCTGTGTTTGTATTTGTTCAATTATGCTGCCTGCTTATGGATTATTTACTTGTTATCTTCCCAGAAATGAAGAGACTACAAAGATTTTTTCAATGATGTGTTGAATTATTTGAATGGATACTTAGAAATGGTCACCTTTAGAAAGTCCTTTTTTTTTTTTTTTTTTAGAATGAAGTGGCAAAATTAAACACTCATACGTATTGCTTTTAAACAAACAAACAAACAAAAAGATATATTTACAAGAGTACATCATCATTACTCTCCCAACACTGTCTGCTTTCCTTTAATATAGTTCTTACCTATTTACTAACATTGACTATATAGTTCCCTTGACAGGTAAAAATTGTGAGATTTGGCTTTACAGAGATGTCATACAGAGTACATAGAGTGAAATGGAAATAAAAAAGACTAAATATAAAGAAGGGTAAAGATTTAAAGGTAAATAAGGATGAATAATATCTTTAATATCTTCATCGATGATCTGGACGAGGGCATTGAGTGCACTCTTAGTAAGTTCGCAGATGACACCAAGTTAGGTGCGTGTGTTGATCTGCTCGAGGGTAGGAAGGCTCTGCAGCAGGATCTGGATAGGCTGCACCGATGGGCTGAGGTCAACTGCATGAAGTTCAACAAGGCCAAATGCCGGGTCCTGCACCTGGGGTGCAATAACCCCAAGCAGAGCTACAGACTGGGAGAGGAATGGTTGGAGAGCTGCCAGGCAGAGAAGGACCTGGGAGTGATGGTGGACAGTCTGCTGAATATGAGCCAGCAGTGTGAGCAGGTGGCTAAGAAGGCCAACAGCATCCTGGCTTGTATAAGAAGCAGTGTGACCAGCAGGGCTAGGGAAGTGACCCTGTACTCGGCTCTGGTGAGGCCGCACCTCGAGTACTGTGTTCAGTTTTGGGCCCCTTGCTACAAGAAGGACATTGAGGTGCTTGAGCGAGTCCAGAGAAGGGCGACAAAGCTGGTGAGGGGCCTGGAGAACAAGTCCTATGAGGAGCGGCTGAGGGAGCTGGGCTTGTTCAGCCTGGAGAAAAGGAGGCTCAGGAGCGACCTTATTGCACCCTACAGGTACCTTAAAGGAGGCTGTAGCGAGGTGAGGGGTCTGTTCTCCCACATGCCTGGTGACAGGATGAGGGGGAATGGGCTAAAGTTGCGCCAGGGGAGTTTTAGGTTGGATCTTAGGAAGAACTTCTTTACCGAAAGGGTTGTTAGACATTGGAACGGGCTGCCCAGGGAAGTGGTGGAGTCACCATCCCTGGAGGTCTTTAAAAGGCGTTTAGATGTAGAGCTTAGGGATATGGTTTAGTGGGGACTGTTAGTGTTAGGTCAGAGGTTAGACTTGATGATCTTGAGGTCTCTTCCAACCTAGAAATTCTGTGATTCTGTGATTCTGTGATAAAGAACCTGCAACAGAGTAAGGCTCATATGATGAGCTGCAAACAGTTTTTTGTAAGGTTTTCTTTTGAAGGAAATGCTAGATTTTAGTGGAAGAAATATGGGTATTACCAGAGCAAGACTCATTTTCCAACTAAAATTATCATAATTATAGAAATTTCCTGAAATAAAAAAGAAATAAAAATTAGACCTTTTTAATGTCTTATTTAAAAGTTAAGTCTATGCACCAGTAAATAGCCAATTACTTGTGCAAACTGTAATATCTTCCTTTCAAGTCTAAAAACTGATGACAATCTCCACCCTGGGTGGAGATTTCCACAATGGAGAAGCATTCACCTGGGAGAAGCTTTACATTCAGAACTGGAACACTCATGCCTCTAGCTAAAACACCATTCCTTTCTGGGTTAGAGGTCTCTCATTCTCTCCCCCTGCCACTTCCCACTTTCAGAAAAAAAAAAAAAAAAAGATAGATATTCTTCTTGTGGAATAGTACCAGAACAAAGATTTCTCCCAGCCTTCTTCCTTTCTTCCTCTGTAATCCTTTCCATGCTTTCCAAGGCAGGGAAAGGGTGTCTAGAAAGGGAGAAACTGAGAGTAGCTTGCCTGCTGCTAAAGTTTCATTAAATAATTTTCCTTTGCACCCTTGTATCTAGAGGGGAAGAAAATTACTGTTTGTTTGGCTGATTTTCACTTATCTGCTTATCTGTTTGTTTGCTGATTTGTGTGTTGGTTGGAAACAAGTATAGAATACATCATCAGGTATGTCTTTTGCACACTCTTGGAAAAAGGTTAAAAACCCCTGAAGTTAACATGAATTAAACAGAAGGAGGCTCTTTATTTCTTCATAATTTCAAAGCTTTTTTTTTTTTTTTTTCCCATAAAGAAAACTGCACATTTCTTATTTTCTAGCTTTTTACCAAGTTGTTCCACAAAGTATTTCCCCTAGATGTCTCTGAGCCTTTCTCTCCTGTTGTCTGGCTTAGGCATGCCTGCAGCTTTCTTACAAAAGCAGAGACACTGTCTCTTACAATCAGCTCTTTCTATAGCTATACCCGATGAAACCTGTCTTCATAACTTAGGTGTATGAAGGGAAAAAAAAAAAAAAGGTCTCTCACAGCTCAGGAGCTGCATAGCAGCATCACTATTATTACATCAGGGACATAGGGAAGAATAGGGAAAAGGAAGCTTTGCATTTTTAATTTAGTATTTGCTGTGAATTAAGGGTAGCATATATTCTACTAACATCAGTTAACTATGAAAACAACCATACTGTGAAAACAGTAGCAGCTCTTAGGATAGCAACTGCTAAAAGATTCACCACCACCACCATGCCCAAATTAACAAGTAAGTACATCAGCTCTGCATATGAATCTCTATCCTATTGCAATCCAAGACAGTCACACAATCACGGAATCATCAATGTTGGAAGGGACCTCTGGAGCCCACCTGGTCCAAAGCCCTGCTCACACAAGGACACCGAGAGCAGGGTGCCCAGGCCCATGTCCAGGTGGCTTTTGAAGATTTCCAAGAAGAAAGACTGCAGCCTCTCTAGGCAACCTGTGATAGTGCTCAGTCACCTGCACTGTAATAGTGCTTCTTGATGTTTAGACAGCACTTCCTGTGTTTCAGTTTTTGCCCACTGCCTCTTGTCCTGTCACTGGACACCACTGAAAAGACCCTGGTACCATCTTCATTGCACCTTTCCTTTGGGTATTTAATTACATTGATGAGTTCCCTCTTGAGCCTTCTCTTTTTGAGGCTGAACAGTCCCAGCTCTTGTCCCTTCATCATATTGGTGGCCCTTTGTTGGACCCTTTCCAGTATGTCCATGTCTCTCTTGTACTGAGAAGTCCAGAACTGGACACAGTACTCCAGGTGAGGCCTCACCAACACTGAGTAGAGGGGAAGGATCACCTCTCTTGACTTGCTGGTGATGCTTTGCTTCATGCAGCCATTCTTAGCCTTCTTAGAAGCAAGGGCACATTGCTGATTCATGTTCAACTTAGTATCCACCAGGACTCCTAGGTCCTTCTCTGCAAAGTTGCATATCTACTGGGTACCCCCCGTATGTCTTGGTGTCTGGAGTTGTTCCTCCCCAGGTGCAGAACTTGGCACTTTTCCTTGTTGAACTACATGATGTTCTTGTCAGCCCATTCCTCCAGTCTGTCAAGGTCCCTCTGAATGGCAGCACAGATCTCCAGCGAATCAGCCACTCCTCCCAGCTTTGTGTCATCTGCAAATTTCCTGAGGGTGAACTCTACCCTGTCATCTACAACATTAATCAAGATGTCAAACAGGACTGGATGCAGTATTTACCTCTGGGGACTCTGCTTATTACTGCCCTCCAACTACACTTTGTGTCACTGATGGCCCTAGCTGTTTAACTTGTTTTTAACCCACCTCACTGTATGCTCATTCAGCCTATACTTCAACAGCTTCTCTGTGAAGATCCTATGGGAGACAGTGTCAAAGGCTTTACTAAATCTGGAAAGACAATATCCACTGCTCTCGCTTCATCCATCAGTCTAGTTATTTTATTATAGAAATTTATCAGGTTGGTCAAGCATGACTTGCCTTTGGTGAATCCACGCTGACTACTCCTGATGATTTTCTTCTCCTTCATGTGCCAGGAAATGGTTAATGTTTGCACAAACAGAGTATTGTGAGTTACCAGTTTTATTCTTTTTTAAAAAGAAAAGAAAGATTTTCATTTTAGGCCATGCTGAGAATGCCTTCAGTATTTTTTTCTCTTTGTAAAACAATGTGTAAGTGTGGCTCTTCTACTAGGCTTCTGATTTCCTCACTGTTTTCAAATACATGGTTTGTCAGTCATTTCCTTACGTTTGGCAGGTTATTTGCAAACTACCTTGATGACTCTCTTCAGCATCACTTTTGGATCCCCACTCAGTAGTATTGATTTCCCCACTGTGTACAGTATTGCTGTCAGCACTATATCTGTGGAACATTGCCTAACTGCTCTTTTTACTAAGTATCTTACCACTGATCTTTCAAAACTAGGAGTACTAATCTGCTAAGTTTTTTTTCACAGAAAGGTGATTTATGTCTAATCTCACAATAAGGCATATTCTTCATGTTGTCTTTATAGCCTAATTACAATAAGAGGAAAAGACACTTAACAGTGGACACTGCTACACACACTCCAGTTGTGCTTATAGAAATTCAAAGGTAGTTGAAATAACAACAGTTCTGAAAGTTCATGTAAATAACTAGCTTGGTAGCCTGTGTGCTAGGAGCAAGGGCTTACTAAAATTGATTTAATCTGCTCTTAAATATGAAAAAATCAAATGAACCATGAACTGGGTGGGATCTAGAGTTAAATATATTGTGAAATATTCTGATAATGGCACATTTCTGTGTCTTAGTTTCCTTTCTTAGTGAAAGTACAGCATGGCACTTTTGGAAACTTCTGTCCCAGTTTGCCTTAGGTGGCTCCTGCTGAGCAGAAGAGGATAAGAACAGCCAGCAGAACATAACAGGGACTCCTTTATACTGTCTTACAGCTCATACAGCAAATTAGTGTTTTTTTTTTTTTTTGTTGTTGTTGTTGTTGTCGTTTGTTTTTTTTTTGTTTGTTTGTTTGTTTTTTTTAGAGAGAGTGGTTGTCATCACTACAGAGTTCTCTGTCTCTATGTTCTTCCTAGATGTACTTCATAGAGCCTCTGGACCCAGAAAATAGCTGCAAGGAGGCATGACTCAAATAGAGACTCAGGTATTTTTGCACCACCTTATTCCTTGCTCTGTTCAAAGTGAAAAGTAGAAAATATTTTTTTGAGAAACTGGAGGTGTTTAGCCTAAAGTTTATTTGCTGGCATCAATGACCTATGGGCAGACTGCAGTTTTTATTTCAATTTACATTCTGAAGCATACTAAATATTTTTATCAAATTTGTTTGTGCATATTTTTACCTAACTGCTCTCTAGGGATTCATAAATTCTGCCAAACTGTCATACAGCAGGGGAGAAGGTAACTGTTATAGCACACAGCCTCATGAGTAGACCAAAAGTGGTTATGGTTGAGGGCAAACTAATGACAAATGTTTTTAGGAAGAAAATGTTATCAAGATTGCTTAAAAATAAATCAAATGATAAGTAAGAAATTTACAGCAGTAAATTTTGGAAAGTGGTTTCTACAGAAACAGAAGACACAAGAACAAGAACAATAACTGTTCCACTGAGTTTTTTCACTTACCCTCCCAGGCCGGGCTTGTCAGTAGAATTATTGAAGCAGACCATAAAATCTCTCAAATATGTTATGTGATAACAAGTCTCTCAGAAGCTCACAAACAATCTTCACTGTCTTTGTGAGATTAGATAAACCAGCTGGGACTCAGTAAAATGGTTCAAAGTATATAATACTTTTAATAGATGGCTTCCATTAGCAATAGTTGGTCACAAAACTGCTGTGTATTGTTTGTTACAGTCACTGAGTCTTTATAGACATTATATTTTTATGAATACAATAAACAATGCTTAAAAAATACGTTTGTATGTAAAAAACAAAACATCAAAAAAAATCTCTATGCCAAAGAAAATTGTCAATCAAATGTTTGTCAGTGCGACATTTCAAAATTCAAATTTATGTAGTAATTTTATTGGTGTTTATCAGAGTATTACAAATTTGGTTGCTTTAATTTGTTGCAAAATCCTAATATTCTCTGCTAGAAAAGATTAGATCATTCAGATGCAGCAAACAGATTTGAGCATGTGTTTAATTCTGAGCAGGTAGCATCAATGTGTTCAGTAAAATGAACATATCTTAAGTAATTAGGATTCTCATAGACCTCTGCTCTTCAGAAAATAAAAGCCCTGGAAGCAATCTATCTGTACGGTTTCTAATGTCCAGATAAACTACCATATATTTTTTCTCTTTGCTATGTGGCTTTCATCTTACATTTTTAGAAGGTATCCAGGAAAGCTAAACAGGAAAGTCATTTCAAAACATATATAACATTAATACTGCATAATACCAAGTTTCTTAGATATCTATTGCCATTCAGTGGCAGATTATTGCAGATATTGCAGGAAATTAGATGTATTAGTTCAAATTTTCAAGTTGGAGGCTTAAATTTCACCCAAATATTACCTGCCCATAAAAATGTATGTCAAGTCCAGCTGTTCTCAGTCACAAAGATGTTTCAGTCACAAAGACAATACTCCATCAGTTTGCACATAAAAGCAGCTGCTTTGAATATGTAAATATTATTCAGGTACATAAGTAACACAATAACTTATTGAGAAAGCACTGAGATAAGTGAGTTTACTCCACAGTCCTACCAGCCAGTGTAAAATTCTCCTTTCCACACACACAAAAAAATCCTCTTCACTGTTGAAATTTCCATTGTACCAGAGAAGCAGTTTTTATCCCACAACTTTTTCTTGCAGTGTTAGATAGCCTTGGAATGGGTCATACAATGCTTTTATGGTAAGAACAAAGACCTTGAATTGACTGATAATCTCTGGAGAGGCAAAGTAAGGCAGAAAGGATAAATTTGATAATGCTTGTGATTGCTGGTGCTGTGGAGAAAAGATACTGAAGTATTTTACATGAGTTGGAACTTCCTAAGTGTTAAAGATGTTACATCCACCCATATGGAGTTGCAATACTCCAGATGAAAAGTGACATGTGTGAATCACTATAATCAAGTTATTGTCCGGACTGCAATCATCAAGCTAAAGGCAGTACTCCTCCAGAAGGACAGCATTACTGCATCACTCTTTTTGGGATTGCTGAAGGTTGCCTAATTCAGGATTAACTGTAGATGTGTTAAAAAATAAAAATAAATAAAATAAAATAAAATGCTGTGTCTACATACCCTTCAAGATGTTCTCTTTTATATTTCCAGTCTGACATAATTCTTACTTCTGTTCACCTCCAACCAGTTTTTCTCCAAAAAAGAGATTGTGGATTGTTCTCATTCCAGTAGTAGATGTCCTGATTGCAGGTATTTGGTCATATGCAATGAAATATAACCTTTGATATTTCCATATATTTGTGTTAAAGTTTGCTTATCTTTCTCTCCGTAAAATAGCCACATAAATCCCTGTGAGCAGATTTATTATTATTAATTACTCTCACCTATCATTTTTTCTGTTGTTTCTACCATTAGTAAATAAATAAATAAATAAATCTCTTCCTGGATGCTAATATACAACTTTGTAATAAGCTCTGTGTAAACAGGCTATTTTTTACTAGTTGTGCATATTACTCTGAGCATAACAGGGAGCCAACCTTCTGAAACATTCAGACACTTCAATAATATAAATCATAAACAAAAAAAAAAAAGAAAAAAAGGTTTAAAAACATGTTTAGAAGCATGTACTTTAACAGACTTATGAAAGGATGAGTGTAAAAAGCAGAGATGAAATCAGAGTTGGATGGGTGTCCAGCCTCAGTTCATCATAGCATTGCATGAATATCGCACAGCTATGGTTTTAATGCTTAACAGGTTTGCAAATTCAGTAGTGATGAGATGGTTTATGTTAATGATTTCCATCTTTTATTCATAAAACAGATAGGAATATTTGAGTTTGCTTAAGAATTCCTGAGAGATTGTGCAATGGAGGAGAATCTCCCTCTTTAGTATTCTCCTCCTCACAGTATGCTTCTCCCAAACCACAGAAGCCAAACATTCAAGGAAAGATGTTTCAGCATGGTAAAAGTAAAGAGGAAAATGATGTGACCATGCTGATCATGCCTTTCATATTCTAATAAATTATGGTCCAGAGGAATAAGTTTGCTACTTCTTTCATTCTTTCAGTACAATATTGGACACTTATCCTTAAGACAGTAATAAAAGTATGTAATGAAGTGTAAATGTCATTTCTCTTCTCTCTGGAGCTCGTAAAGGGGATCAGAACACACCTGTGAATTCATCTTTCTACTTAACTTAAAAACCCAGTTGGTCAAGATGTCAAATAAATGTTGCCAAAGGTCCAGAACTCATTGTCTTGAGCTCAGGCATTAAACGGTGACAGATCACAAAATTCTATGGAGAACAAGGATGCTTTTCCACCTTCACAACAGAAAAAAGGCAACATACCAAAGATTTTTGCAGCTTGTGTGTTGTCAATGCATGCTCAAACTTCTTAAGAAAAGTATCTGGCTTTTTTTTTTTTTTTTTTTTTTTTTTTTAATGTGGATTGAACACCTTCATTCACATAACAAAGGAAAGTGGAACACTGAAGTATGGAAAACTCATGTGGCAGCAACAGATGTGTAAGCATCAGAGGCAGCAAGTGGTTAATGTGCACTGCTGTTTCAATAAGTGACTTACAGCATGGTGAGATTTCATTGTATAGAAGCTGTTACAGGTTCTGATGGCAAAAAGAGTTGGCTGAGTTAGATACCAAAGATGGATGACTGAGCTTAAGTTTTTAAGAGGACAAAAAGGAATATGTGCGTGGTGCAATGTGCATGGTGTTCCTGCCATCAGAACAAGTATTATTATTGCACATGTGTGCAACTTTTGTAATATTTCTATTTTTAAACAATTTTGAAAGTGCCATATCCATCTATTTTCTGGCTTCACTCTTACAACTTCGATGCCAAAGAACTTGGCATCCTGAATATTTTAGAAAACCTCAAGTTTTTCAGAAACTTTTTCTCTGACCCTGACAATGGCAAGAAAAATAAATAAATTCCATATAGTTTTGGCATAGATATTTCATTAAAGATTTGTGAATAAGTCCCTTGGAACACAAATTAACTCCACAACTAACTTAAGTAGCAAGATCCAATAGGTGGATGACTGCCAGAATTCATCAAGAGAGCATTTTCAGGTTGACAGTGCAGCACCAGCAAAGGTAATTGTGATTTAAATTAACAATAAAAATATAAAAATCTCTTAAAAAATGTATCCTACCAATGTTTTAATATAGCATTGTGTGTTTTTATTTTCTCATTTTAGTTTTGTATGAATCTGATTATATAATATTTGGGGAATTTAAAAAATCAATAAACTGTAAAATGAGTCTAAGGTATTCAAATTTACTAATTATCTTATTTTCCTATTTTATTCATTCAGAAATCATTATCTGAAGTAAATTGCATTTAAACATAGCGAAACATATATTTAAGAATCTCTATCCCTGTCTCTTTATGGTATTTACACATATCCTTTATGTCCTTGAATAGTCCCAGTAACTTACAAATATGCTTACTTTCTTTGGAGAATCATTGCTTAGTTTCATATTCTCCTGCTGCATTCAGCATTCTGTTTAACAATAGACTATGGAGAGCTGAATATTGTAGGTTGTTTAGTGATATTCTTAAAAACTAGCGAAATTTTACAATGTTTGCTATAGCACTGTGTTCCTTGTATTATTATTATTAATAATAATATTGATAATAAAGACTCCTAAAAAGGCAACGTTTCCATAAATCAATTGTCATTTTGTTGCTGTTCGGAAAACACTGACGTTCACCCTTTTTATTCCAAAATGTGTAAGTATTAATTACTTAAAAGAGTCATCTGATATAAACCAGAAACCAAATGTTTGTGTCTCTCTCTCATTCAGCTAATAGAAGAAAAAAAGAAAAAAAAATGAAAAAAAATGAAAAAAAATGAAAAAAAAAAAAAGCACTTCTGTCCTTTATTCTTAGTTACAGAGAGGATGGCAGGCAATCTAGTGGAACTATCTAATCTGTTTTTTTTTTTTCTGTATCACTTGACCTCTTCAATATTTTTGCATTCACTTTCTTAATTTGATTTACCCATTCCAGTTAGTTCAGGGAAAGTTATGGAAAAGGAAATAAGATCTTTCCAGCTTTTCTGAAAATAAGAAGATATCTTTACTTAATTTACTCAAACCCATACTTATTATATGCACTATGAAGATAAGCAGAAATATAACTTGTTTCAAAGCAAATCAGATGTTCTTAAATGGGTCCTAGAGTAAAGCAACATCATCAGCTATCAAACTTACCCAAATTTAAGCCTAAGATGCCATGTTATATAAATATTTTTTTTTTCCCTCTTTCTGGGGGATTTTTTTTTTTGACTACTCTTTATTTAGTCAGTACATATTGTACTTGCTGAGAAAATCTAACTATGTTTTGTAGTACCCAGTTTGTGGTTATAATTAAAGTTGAAATACTATTTGATGTCTCACCTGAACAGTGTTCTCTTTAAATCCTGATGTTGATAGAAGTAATGCAGAGTAAAGTCAGAGACTTGAACTGTGTAAGGCATGGAAAATGTGTGACTTCTGAAACAGGATAGTAGGATGACATATTCGTATCTCCTGCCTAGTTCCTGTAATGCTTCACTCACAGGATGAACATCTTAAAAGTCATGAAGTAATCAAGGCATGGACAAACTCAACATGCAATGCAAAATAGTGAGCACCAGTCTGTTTTATCAGAGAGGACAAATCTTTATATTAGATTTTTTTTTTTTAATAATTTTTTTAAGCCATGCAGGTGTTCTTTGCCTTTACTTTGATTCTTTAAATTAAGGCATCTGTTTGATGAACCTGATGACTATAATGACTATAATTTGCATATTATTTCTTCCTTTTGTAGCTTGTGGGTACAATCAAGATAAGAAAACAGATGATTTTCCAGTTATGACACTCACGAGGAAAAACCCTTTGCCCATTGGAGTGCTTTGATAATCAGAGTTGCAAGATATATCAAATCTTATTAGATGTAATATGGAACTAGGCCTTGTAATTAGTTACTACTAATTACTGTAGTAGTTTATGAATGATTTGTGCACAAATACTGCATTTTTTTTTTGATTGCATTTTCCCATCCCTATATCCTGTTTAGTGAAAATTTGCAGAATTTACTCCTTTTACTTTTGATAAAATGCTTTTTGAAATGGAAGTGCAAGACCACAAATCACTAAGACACATTTCCAGTGTACTGCAGATACGGGAATCTGAGAATAAGAGATGCTGCCTAATATTTTAAGACTCTCTCTGAGAGCATTAAATCACTGGATTTTCCTCTAAGCTTACATGCTTCTCCTTTTTTCTTCAAATTCCACTTAATGAACAATGCAGTACCACTGAATTTATCAGAAGAAAATATACATTTGTCAGCAGAATGCAATTAATGCAAGTTGTCTTGCCAGCTTATTCTTGTCATATCCTCACAAGGAACAAACTCTTAAATTTACATGTGAAAATGCACATCTACCCGTTCAGGCACACTTTTTGATAACAGCTCAATAAAATATTGGTGGCATGCTGTTGCAGTTAACATTTCCTTTTGGGCACTACTTTGCTGTGTTTGCAGAGAGCAAACCAGCTCACTGTGGAAGCTGAGTTATCTGGGAAGTGGTTTATCCAGAACAGAGCTCAGATGTACTGTTGGGCTGTCTGGAGAAAAATCAGATTTTTTCTGCTTTCATTGTATCTGTTCTGACCAGAGTGCACGCAGTTTCAGTAAGTAGAGAAAGTTCTTAAAATTCTATGTAGCAAAGATCATAAGGTCAAAGAACCTGAGGACCCCAAATAAAGTGGTTTCCGTTATGTAATTTGAGATTTTTGAAATTTTCTAATACAGCTAATGATACCTGCCAATTAAATGGTGGTTTTAACTCCAGATCTAAAAGAATTTGACAAATGGTGGCTAGAAATTACTAAACCTTTTTTTTCTCATAAACAAACAAACAACAACAAAGAGACTAAGGGACATAGATAACAATTAATGTCTGTGCAAGTGAAATAATAGGAATGGTGCTATGGTCATTGGGTAATACTATGATTGTTTTGCAGAACTGAAGTCAGGAAAAAAATAAGCATTATATCTCCCTTGGTTGTATTTTAATAGCTTGTCCAAGTACTTATGTGTAAAAGAACCTAACTGAAAAAAGTATATATAATCACTTGTAATAGAAATCCTGCCACAGGACATCTGCTTTCATTACCTCTGTATTCCTCTCTATCTTCCCCAAAAGAGAGAGCATTAAGTAGGACACTGCAAGAGTTAATGTAGGCAATTGGAAGAGTAGTCTACTATAGACTGTAGAACAAATGTACCATGTGAAATCTTGTTCTTCAGTATGCATGACATGAGCATCAACAATTCCAAGTGCAAGGTGCTGCACCTGGATCAGGACAATCTGAGACATGAGGACAGACTGGGAGAAGTACTCATTGAGAGCAGCCCTGCAGAGAAGGACATGCGGGTTCTGGTGGATGAAAGGCTTGACATGAGCCAGCAGTGCATGCTTGCAGCCCAGAAGGCCAACTGCATCCTGGGCTGCATCAACAGAGGAGTGGCCAGCAGGTGGAGGGAGGTGATTATGCCCCTTTGCTCTGCCTTTGTGAGGCCCTACCTAGAGTGCTGCGTCCATATCTGGAGCCCCCAGCACAAGAAGGATGTGGACATTTTACAGCAAGTCCAGAGGAGGGATACAAAGATGATTAGAATGCTGGAGCACTCTCCTATGAAGAAAGGCTGAGAGAGCTGGGGATGTTCAGCCTGGAGAAGAGAAGGCTCTGTGGAGACCTCCTTTAAGCCTTTCAGTACTTAAAGGCATCTTATAAAAAAGATGGAGAGGGACTCTTTTCTTGGGTAGATAATGATAGGACAAGGGGGAATGGTCTTAAACTAAAAGAAGATAGATTTAGACTAGACATTAGGAGGAAATTCTTCACTGTAAGGGTAGTGAGGCACTGGAACATGTTGCCAAGAGAAGCTGTGGATTCCCCATCCCTCGAGGTGTTCAAGGCCAGGCTGGACTGGGTCTTGGCCAACCTGATCTAGTGAGTGGCATCCCTGCCTATGTCAGGGGGGTTGGAGTTAGATGACCTTAATGTCCCTTCCAACCTGAGTCATTCTATGATTATATACACATTACTTGAAAGACTCAGTCTGTCTTGTTTTTACCCATTTAAGATAGCTACACTCACTGAACACAACAAAAAGAATCATAGAATCATTAACGCTGGAAAAGACCTCCAAGATTACTATACTCAGAATGAAGAGTTTAAGTAGACTTATACAAATGAAGGACAATTCCAGTCTAGCTTTTTAAAATTGCATATTGTTCTTATGCATAAAATCCTTGCTGTACTCACCAAAATGCATTTTGTGTAACATTATGACTTGAAAAAGCATTATGGCTCATTAACTACATACCAGCACGTAACACCTAGCCAAGACTTGAGTCTTGCTCCTCAAGGATCAGCAGTTGGTGCCACAGAACCTGAGGTTCCTTGAGATGTCTGCAGATTAATGTCAGAGGGCTAGGAACTTTAATCCTTCCCTGAGAACTCAGTTCATGGTATCAGATCAACACCCCTTCAGGCCACCTACAGTTGGCAGAGTGAGGTAGCAGGATCTTTCTCTACTGCAGCTACAGTTGCTCAGCACACTACAGAGAAGTCCTTCATTCTAAGTGATGCATTCATTTCAATAATAAAGTTTTTTTTTATTGCTGGAATTATTTGCATTAGAAAGAATAACCTGAAGCGGAAGTAAAAGGAAGATTTAGACATTAAAGGAGTAAATCATTTAACTTAGTAAATATTTTAGGTCTTTGTTACAAAATTATGCTGAAGAATTTGCTTATTTTTCCATGTTTCTTTGATGTTCATTACTCAGTAAGGGAACATCTCACAGCTAAAATCATTCCAACACAATGCTGTAAATGTAAGCGATTTTCATGTTCCTCTTGAATTCCTGTAACTTCTTAAAGGGTTGTCAATTAAGCAAAGTAGCCAATATCTTGTTTAGTACCTTCCTCAAGGTTCCAACTGCCAGACAAAAAAGTGCTAATTCACATCACCACCAGCTAAGTCTCATTGCCTCATCAGGCTGTTTTGAGCAGCTGAAATGAAGAGCATTCAAAAGATTTCTTGAGGGGCTAATGCTGGCTTTACACTAATTTTATCTTCTCTCACAGCATAGGAGACTTGTGGAGGGAAGGAAGAAAACAGAGTGAATTGCCTGGTTCTTTCTAACACAACCATTAGCAAAAGAAAGAGCACTAGAGGACTCTCAGATTGCTCAGAGTAGAGAGGGAGGATGGCAAAGTAAGTGGCTCAGGGACTATGATGATTGAGGGAAAAAGAGAGATAACAGATAACTGAGAAAAAAATCTTCCTCTCAGGGAGAGTGGACACAACAAAGACAAAGAGCTCATCTACATCCAGCTCTGGTTCATTGCTAAGGAAAGGGACACAACAAACATGAATGGATATGTTATGAAGACACCTGAAACCAGAGATGATATATCTAAAATGTGAGGAAGAAAAAGAATCAAAACTGCAGAAGAAAGGAGGTGAGATTATTTGGTATGAAAGTAAATGTTTAGAAGAGTCTGGATGTGATTGGCTACACCATGGTTCTACCAAGACCAAATGAGCGAGGGGACACACAGGTTAAGTACATTGTTGACAAGGAGTTGGTAGAAAAGTTAAGGTTTCATGGAAAGCAAGAAGATAAAAAAAAAGAAAATTTAAAAGATCATGAAAGATTACAAACTTAGCAGAAGAGGAATGTTAAAGTTATGGGAAAGGAATGAAGATCTGCTTTTTATTTTTATTTTCTGAAGGTGGATTCTGTGGGTGTTGAAGTTGAGAGAAAAGGATTAGTAGGGTATTATCACTAAAGTGGAGCATAAGGAGGCAGAAGAAAATTTAAGGATATGTTATTTCCAGATAGGAAGAAAATCTGGAGTGACTGAACAGAAAGGCAAAAACAGTATAAGGTAGGGAAGAAAAACTACAAAAATGAAATAGATCATGGGAAAATAAAAGTGAAAAGGGTACAGCAGTTATAGTGTAGAGCAAAATGTTGAGGAATGGGTAGAAATAATGGGAACTAATTTTAGTTATACTGTTAAATGAACTGTAAAGTTTAATCAGAGTGAAAATTTGAAACTTTATAAGCATTAAAAATGATATGTAAAGTCCAATTTATTTGAGAGGGAACGCAGGCCTTCTGTCGCTCTTTCATACTGTATGTAGTGAAGATGTAGATAAAGAAGTCTAGAACTAACAAGGTCACGTAACTTTGATTTTTAATATATTTGCTACTTAAGACCTCCTCTAGAAAGAATGAATTGTCCTGGAAGTTAGAGCACTGGTGGTCAGCCAACACCAGAAATCTCATCATTGCTAGAGATGTAAGAATTGCATCAGGAGGACAAAAAAAAAAAAAAAAAAAAAAAAATTAGGAGAAGAAAACTGTTGAGAAACTTCCCCAGAGTGCAGTCACAACTTAGGATAAATCATTTGCTTCAGAAAGTCTTGGCTGAGTGTTAGAGAGCTGCTCTAAGCAGAGAAGAGTATTAAAAATTTCTGCAGAAATCCCCAAACTTCAAATGCTAAATTAGCTATTAAATTCAGTTGGATTCGAAGAGCAATAAAAGCCTAATACCTACACTGCAGATAGCAGCTAGGCAGTGTAGGTGACTTTCCATCAAATAACTGTAGAATTGTATTGGATTTATGTGGCAAGGGCTTGGTAGCAGGGGGCTGCAGGCGCGGCCTCTGTGAGCAGAGCCCAGCAGCTGCCCCATGACAGATCAGAGCCAGCTCCAAAAGGGACCTGCTGCTGGCCAGAGCCAAGCCATGGAGGTGAGACACTGGGTGGGCCTCTGGAAGAGCAGATTTAAGAAGGGGAAGGAACTGCTGCACAACTGCAGCTGGGAGAGAGGAGTGAGAAATGAAGAGAGAACAGCCCTGCAACCCCAAAGGTCAGTGCAGAAGGAGGGCAGGAGGTGCTCCAGGAATGCAGCAGAAGTTCCTCTGCAGCCTGTGGAGAGGCACCTGGTGGTGCAGGCTGTCCCCCTGCAGCCCGTGGGTCCCACATGGAGCAGATCTCCATGCTGCCCGTGGAGAAGCCCCTGGTGGAGCAGGTGGATGTGGCCTGGAGGAAGCTGCAGCCCATGGAGAGGAGCCCACGCAGGAGCAGGAAGTCTGGGGGGTCAGGAGCAGGCCACCCATAGGGGGACCCGTGCTGGAGCAGTTTGCTCCTGATGGATGGACCCCTCCTGACAGAGGGACCCCTCCCCTTTTTTCTTTGAGGAAGGGAAGTGAGAGAGCCACTGTGGTATAGTTCAGCTGCCCAGCAGGGCAAAAGCACCGTGAGAATCAACAGAGGGATACCATTTTTAAATGAGTAGAATACTGTTAAATTAGCTGTAAAGTAGATACAGGAGCACAAAGATGTGTTAGTTAATCTTTGACTTAAAAAATATTTACTTGGTTTGTGTTATGAACAATTCACATTAATGATGCATTAATATGGAAAACAGATATTTAATCTTGTATTCGATAGACAACAGGTGATATTTATTTATTTGCCATATTATTTATTTGTTGCCATATTAACCATAAAAATATATACAAACCATTCAAATCTTTTGCAGAGAAGAACACCAAAATAATTTTCATTTAAGATTTTCATTGACATAAATTGTCTTAAAACTTTCTAATTTGTTGAAATATAATTTTATGTGAAACAATTTCAAGAGGATTGTCCTAATAATTTTATGAGTTCCTCTCCTTATTTCTTCCACACAGAAACAAAAAGCCTACTTGGAGAATACCATTCACTGATGCCAAACTGCATCATGTGAACCAGTGGGCTATTACAAAAAGGTGTACGCTGTAAGGGTTCTCCATCCAAAAACCAAGCAAACCAAAAGCTTCTTTGAAAAACTTCATCCTTAGGAGAAGAACTTATGTTTCTTGTGTGAATTGAGAGTCTTAACTCTTCAGTTTTACAGAGTTCAAATATTTGAGTATAACAGCCTATGGTAGGTCCCTGCCAAAGACCTATGTCACTTCATTGATTGCACAAGGAAGCTTCTAATTTGAGTTCTCCCATAGACCTTGCTAGAGCCAGAGATTTACAGGTTTTTAGATGGTGAGTGGAAACAGTTTATTAAGGTTCAAGATTAACTACAAAATTCATGTCATAGAATTGCAGAATCATAGAATGGCCTGGATTGGAAGGGACCTCAAAGACCTCAGGGACCTCATCTAGTTCCAACCCCTCTGCCATAGGAAGGGATGCCACTCACTAGATCAGGTTATTTAGGGCATCATCTAACCTGGCCTTGAACACCTCCAGGGATGGGGCATCCACGGTCTCTCTGGACAACCTGTTCCAGAGCCTCACCACCTTCTGAGTGAAAATTTTCATTCTAATCTCTAATCTAAATCTCCCCTCTTTTAGTTTAAAACCATTCTCCCTTGTCCTATCATTATCTACCTGCGTAAAGAGACCTCCATCCTTTTTATAACATCCTTTTAAGTATTGAAAGACTCTGATGAGGTCACCCCAAAGCCTTCTCTTCTGTAGGCTGAACAGCCCCAGCTCTCTCAGCCTGTCTTTGTCCAGGAGAGGTGCTCCAGCCCCTTGATCATCTCTGTGGCCTTCCTCTGGACCCACTCAAACAGCTCTAACCAGAGGGAGATGTCCCTCCTCATATCTCTCCTGGAGCCACACCATATTTGAAAAAAAGCATAGAGTTAGTGCCCTGTCTCTAGCTCTCATGCCTATTCTAGAATTATGTTTGAATAACACATTTTTTTTCTGATTTTCATAATAAAAATATTATTTATTAAATAATAAAAATATTATATATATATATAGGTTGGTAAAAAGCACAGGATTCAGTAGTATGTCCCCTAGCTGGTATGATTTTTTTTTTTTTTTTTAATGCAAACCATCACACTGACTACTTCAAAATGCCCTTGTTATCAGTATTTTACAAGATTCCCTTGAAATTTAAGGAATGTCTGAACTTGAGATAAACTAGAATCCTCTAAAAAACAGGAGCATAAACACATCAGAAATGAATTTAAAACAGGAAGAATTCCTAACAAACTTCTTAGCAATATTTACTCATGGTAATTCTCACTCTTACTTCCTCCAACTGTGCCTTAAGGAAAGATTTAATTATGAATGTAAGCAGGACAGAGAATCAGCCATAATTTTACTTTCTTTTTTTTAAAAAAAAAAAAAAAACAAATAACCAAGTTACAAGTTCTTTAAACTCTTTCTCTCTCCTTTTAGTCTTCTGAGAGCACCTCTAATGAAATACAGAAAGGAAGGGATGATGTTATTCTCTTAGTTCATTAACAGTTGGCATTTGGGACTAAAGTGCTCTTCTGTTCTCCATAATGCTCTTACATTGTTCACCTCTGCAGTGATACAAGCTGTAATTGCAACAATGGCTTTTTAACACTTTCAGTAAGTTATGACAGAGAATTCTTTTGTGAGGCTACATGTCAGGCTCAACAGTCAAAATGTGTGACAAGTGCCGCTGGAACCAATTAAAACTGCTTGAAATCTTCCCTTATTGTTACAAAGATTCACTCAATCTTTTTGCAATTATTTTTGGATATGATGGATAGCAGGGTCAGAAAAGAGCATGCTTCAAATAATGTTAGGTTGGAAAGAGTCAGGTAGCAACGGTGGATCATTCCTTTGCTCCTTTGAATTACATACAGTATTTTCAAACACTTCTCTGGTGTATTTTGGTGGTACTGGTGGTAGTAGAACACAAAGTTGTCATTGGAAATGCTTTTAGAAGGAAGTGGGGCTTGCCATTACAGCACTGCATCAGTTCTGGGAACTTTCTCAAATAAATTCTCTTGGCCTTCATATGTGAATATGAGCAACTAGTCATTTGATGTTTTTCACTTGCTGTTGTTCCAAATATGAAGTGGAAGACAGAATAATTTCACACTTGTGAAAATATCTTCATTTGAGTTTGTAATACAAGAGGGAGAGTGTGGCTGTAACACATAGGTCCATACTGGGAATCAGTAAGTTACCTACCCCTTATTTCTAGGATCTCCCTGAATGGCATTTCAGATGCACATAATAACATAATATGCATTACTTTTCATACTGATGACTATCAAATAAAGTTATATGAATTTTTAGAACTGATAATAGAAGTTGTCAATCATATCTAGCATTCGGCTTTAGTTTTAATGAAAATTGACATCTAAAATTGACATTTACTTGGGGCTATTCATGCAGACATTTATTACTGCTGATAATTTTTCGTCAGTTCTCATGCATTGCATCCTTGCATCATAGTGTTCCCTATCTCTGTCTATCTGCACATCTTGCACAGAAAAAAAGCGTTACATTTTAATTACAGTTTTCATACACATTTACATATTTCAGCCTCAAAATAAAGTTTTAATATTTGTAAGAGCACAAAATATTAAAAAAAAAATATAAACAGTGGAATTCACCAAATCTTTACTGAAATCAGTTTCAACAGACTCTTGGCTCTGTGATAACCAGAAGCATTACTTTTATAATTTTCACAGTTGTATTTACTGAAGTAAAACAAATTCAGATGTTCATATTCAAACTGAAATATTTCTTTTGCCTCATTTTTTTTTCCTAAAAAGAGCTACATGAATGTGTAGTGCTTAAGGGTATAAGAGACATAGACGAGGTGCATAATGCCAGGTTACTAAGCTTTGCAAATGGATGCTGTTTATGTTTTCAATAGTAAATGTCTCTCTATTCCATACCTCTGGTTGTGTAGAGATTAAACTTGTTTATAATATTCTGACATCACATTGACATATCTTTGTTATGGGTTCATGTGACTCAAGTCTTTTGACAATAGAATATTCTCTCACTCACAGCACTTTCTACTGCAACACAAAAACTTGTCTCCAAACAGCTTTCTTGAAATTTTTTAGGTCTGGTTATATCACATTTGTCTCTGAAACTGAATAGAAATTACTTATTTCTACTATATTCTACTTATATTCTTTAAATTATACTGCCTTTACAGTTTCTTCACCATCAAGAAAACAATAATTTGCATCCATATTGTGTTTATTTTGCTCAAGACACTTTGTGGGTCATGTGAATTGCTTCCTTTTTCCTTTTTTTTTTTTCTTACCTGAATAATATGCTCTTTCTCAAGATTTGAAAGTACAAAACAAAATGTTGCATTGATTTCTCCTTTGATTTTTGCCATCTCTGAGAAGGTGTTTAAGTTTCCTCATGCTTAGATCTGTCAGCTGAATCTTCTGAAGCAAGGGAATTGACAGAATTTTCCAAATTGTTGTGCACGTATCATGCTGACATAAGCCACAAAAACTACCATGTTAGAACCCCTCTAGGGAAAATATACAAATACTTTTTAGCAGCTCTATACTCTGATCTTAACACAGAGGCTTTCCTTCTTTTTCAATTGACTTGAATATATATTAGTAAATAAACAAACAAAAAGCTTCTGATAAACAAAATTGCCAATCTTTAGTATGAAATTAACTGCTATGTGTGTATGATGAGAAATATAAGGAACACATAGCAGGTACAGTTGCCTTCAACTTAGAACTGCAGGAGGAGTCCACACAAGGTCTGCTGAATTACTGTAGAAATCACAGGTTTTCCCACAATAACGTACATTTTTCCGGAATACCATTTAGTAAAAAGGCCCCAGTATGATACATTTCTCTTTATAAGGCAGAAAAATAGATAACTTGGGTTGTGAAGAGTATTTGAGAAATTTTCCTTATAACATGGGGTATGCACCAAATTTTACCAGAATTCTGCATGAGAGTTGCTACTTCAAGATGCCTTAAAGCATCCTTATTTGCAGGAGGAGGACTGTACTCATGATTTATGTGAGATTCCAGCTGTTGTGAAAATCTGTTTCACCAGTATTTGCAAATCTAGATCACAAAATTATCACCTTTCCTACAGATTCTTTTGGCTCTGCACAACATTCTTTTAGCAACTTCTACACAGTACTTACAAACTATCAGTTAGTCAGGCGTGCCAGCCTAGACCAACCTAGACTTTAAATCACTCCCTGTTGAACCGTTGAAGAGAGCATTTTTACAATTCAGTCATGCAGTCTTCTTGACAAAAAGAATGAATGAAAACTAAAAGCATGAAAATACACTAGAAAGCATGAATATTAACTAAAATCAAACAACTAAGTATTGTTTTGAACCCAGACATCAGATTTTCATCAACTTGTTTGTATAAAACCAGGTCTTACCATTATCAATGAAAATAAACAAATAAATAAAATAACCTGGAAGCATGATTACATCTCTCACACAAAGAAAAGCTGTCCAGGAAAAAAAAAAAAAAAAAAAAAGAAGAAGGAAAAAGAGAGAGAAAAAGAGAGAGAGAGAAAGAAATAAAGAACAAAAGAATGAAAGAACAAAAGAATGAAAACAAATGAAAGAATGAACAAATGAAAGAAAGGAAAGAAAGAAAGAAAAAGAAAGAAAGAAAGAAAGAAAGAAGACAAAAAAAGAAAGAAAGAAAGAAAGAAAGAAAGAAAGAAAGAAAGAAAGAAAGAAAGAAGAAAGAAAGAAGAAAGGGAGGAAGGGAGGAAGGGAGAAAAGAAGGAAGGGAGGGAGGGAGGAAGGAAAGGAAGGATGGAAGGAAGGAAGGAAGGAAGGAAGGAAGGAAGGAAAGAAGGAAGGAAAGAAGGAAAAGGAAGGAAGGAAAAGGAAGGAAGGAAAAGGAAGGAAGGGAAAACATATCATTTGGCTCATTTAGAGCCTTTAGACAAATTAAGACCAATTGATCCTTAGGATACCTCCTTTCAAGTCATCCCCACACATTCACCCCTGAATACTTTAATGTTTCTCTGAAGTCTTTTGGAAACTTCAGTTTTGTTTTGTTTTGTTTTTCCTTCAACTATTAGTAGAATAACAGCTGTGTTGAGCTTATTGAAAGAGATGTTCCCCATCCACTGTTGTAGTCTATGCAGTTGATACTGTGCCTCTTGCTAAAAATATCTTGAGAAACTTACACGAAAACATCACCTTCTCTAACAGCATTACTGCTCATTTAGGTTTCCTTTCTGAAAATGAGAATTAAAAAAAATCAAAGTAAACATTAGAGACCTGGACGCTAGAGACATGGACAAATACATATAGCAGATTCACCCTGATATGTAAACAGCAGAAATAGAAATAGAGCAGACATTGTAGCTGAAAGATTTTATTTTTACCATCTGATAAAAATACGTCTGCCTCGTATTTCCTATATGATTTCACAAGCTGTATACACTTGTTTTTAGTTGTTTTGTTGGCTTTGGTTTTTGTATTGTTTTGTTGTTGTTGTTTTGTATTGTTTTTGCGTAATGGGCTCAAGTATACAACTTCTATGTTTTGAGGATTAAGAATGAGATGAAGTGTTGAAAAAAATAAAAAAAAATCTTCTAGCCTTCCAGCTTTTCAACCTGATTCCTCAGTAATACATAGCATTTTTCACTGTGCCTGAATCACTCTCATTTTCCACTGCTCAGTTTTCTGGATGTTCTGCTCTTTTCATGCATCTCTTCACTTGATAAGTACAGAAGTTGTCTGTAGAGCTGATCCAGTACTTTGCTCTTGTCTATGGCAACTAAAATTTCCAGGAAATCCATATATTGAACAAAGCCAGCCCCGCGTTTAAGTGCAATATACTCAACTAGGTGTGCAAGTGAGTTTCTGTATACATCATTTAAATATGTTGCTAAGTTTTACAATTTTCTTCACAGCTTTCAAATCTCTGTAACAGCAGCAAAAGAAGAAAAAAAGAGACTGGTTTTAATAAATTTTAAAAAAATTATTTAATAAATTTTAATAAATTTTAATAAATTTTACTGATTACTATCATTAGTCTTATCTCCTTTAGCTTAGCAGCATCTTCAATTCCACGTATTTAATTTTTCTTTAGCTACCTAAAATGGATTAAATTGGTAGCTTCAAGTAGGCTACAATATCTTACCTGTCAACTTTTCCTTTTTGCATCTTGCACCTATCTCACTTAATTTACATTGTAAGACATGTTTATACCTTGCACTTAGCCTGTTTAATTTACACTGTAATAAACTTAATTTACACTGTAATAAATTTGAGAACATCATACTCCATCATATGGCGTATTTAAACAGCCCAATAGATGCAGTTATTTCTTTCAGATTTGAATATCCTAAAAAAGAAATATCTAAATATGAAATAACAAACTGACTTTGGTTTCTGCAATTTATGCCTTTCATTATGCATTGCATTAACTCAATCAAATTTTTGTAATTATTTTAAAGCCAGAGTACCACAGAAAATAAGTGATTCAGTATCAACAGATTTGGGGAGTGGTTTTCATAAGCACAAATATTACTTAAGCACTCAGCTTTCATTTGAAATCACTATGCTTTGACTATCTTCTCCTTAGCATCTCAAGGACGTTGGTGTTGATGTTGGTGCATGTTACATAAAAAATAAGCGTATACTGGTTTATACAATTTTAAATGAGGGTCCATGAAAAAAAAAAAAAAAAAAAAGGATGAAGACAGTGGTTAAGGAAACAAACAACAACAACAAAAATACGAATTCATGCAATTCTGGGAAATAACAGTCAAGTAATTACAGATGTAGTAGGAGAACAGCAGAAAAAACATTTCCTGAGCCATCTCTTCTTGACTGTTTTTGGAAACCTTGATTTCAGTGATTTATTTTAGAGTCAGTGATTAATGGATAAATTTGATTTGAGGATTACCATATGGACAGTTAACAGAACTTCAGAAATGGCAGATCATTTAGAAATAAATACATAAATTATGGTACCTGAAAATCATTGACCTAGGAGGAAGTTTGACCTACTTACTTAAAGAGGACATGGAGAGACAGACATCTAACAACATCTAAAAAAGTCAAGGTCGGACAAAGGCTTGACAGGCTGTCAGGTAGCACTAGAAGTGTGCCTAAAGGATCTTTATTTGTAAAGAAAGTTTGTTAACCTACCTGTAACTGAAATTAGCTTTGCTTCCATTTTTCCCATGTAAAACAATAACCCTGAGAGTATATTATTTCTTTTTAATTTATTTTTCACTATACTCCTCTAAGCAAAAGTTGCATCATTGTCACAAAATTCCTGTAAACTTCTATTATGATATTGAAACTGATAATAAATTTGATTTTTTTTTGGAAAATATTCAACCGAAGTCCTTTTTTTTTTTTTTTTTTTTTTTTCTTTCCTAAGGAGGAATAAAAACACAGAGAACCTCAGCTAGTGCAAAGGAATTTTGGCACCATACTCAATTTATATGAGCTTTTTATTCAATTCCTAAGAAAGTTTAATATGGTAAAATGTTTTTTTTTTTATTATTTTTCACTTTATTTCCCACTCAAAACCTGGAGAACACATTCTAGGTCATGATCATTCATATTTTAGATCATCTATTTCTTTACTATGTCAAACACAGCTACACAATTATATAGTGTAGTGTTGAACATAAAATTAGGGCATATGGAAGAGATACACATATTGCACAGAAAATTAATAAAGGAAATAGAGTACTCAGACATCACCAAATCATAGAATGGTTGAGATTGGAAAGGACCTCTGTAGGCATCTGGTCCAAAGCCCTGCTCAAGCAGGGACACCCAGAGAAGGTTGCCCAGGCCCATGTCCAGGCAGCTTCTGAAGATCTCCAAGGAGGAGACTCTGCAGCCTCTCTGGGCAGCCTGTGCCAGTGCTGCATTACCCACACAATAAAGAAGTTCTTTCTGATGTGCAGATGAAACCTCCTGTGTCACAGTTTGTACCCATTGCCTGTTTTCTTGTCACTGGGCACCATGGAAAAGAGCCTGGCTCTGTCCTCTTTGCAGGAACCTTCTCTTCCCAAGATTATTAAATCCCCAAATGAACTTCTCCAGTGGAGGTAGACATAATAGTTCTACCTAGTTCTCAGGAGAACAAAACACTTAAGCTATTACAGTCCTCTAAAGTCAGGTAGGGAGATGTAAATAAATGAAACAAGTCATCAAAGTGGCTATATGCAGTGTAATGATAGGGAACAGACAGTTAATTTTTCACTAGATTGCCTTTCTGCCTTCATTTTTTTTTTTTTCCTCAGTTTAATCTAGTAAATCCATTCTTTAAATTTAAGGTCAATAGCAATAAATACATATACAAAATAGTTATATGGCATAGATATGTACGGTAGCTTTGAACATGTGAGGGGAGTGTGAATTTCTGCTATAGAGACAGTGGGGTACAGTTCACCAGTCACAAAGAGAAATCATTAACTCCTCACAGCATCAGTTTGTTGAGAGAGCTCTGTTCACAGCGGTGCCAGACAGTGGTACTGAGTGTTCACAGCCCCTACTGACATCAACTGAATAAACTGTGAGTATCCAGAGTACCCTGAACATAGGACTATTGCAATCTTTGAAAACGGATTATTATTATTATTATTATTTTAATTTCTGTTTTATTTTAAGAGTATCAGTTACCAGATTTCTCCAAGGGAACTCATTTAAGTTAATTCTGGTCTCTGCCAAAACTTGATTGTTCCGATGCTTCAGGTTTGTATGAAATATATAGAAATAAACACTGTAATATAATCATATATTTGTTCACTAGGTAACTAAGAAAAGGAAACCGGTATGCACTAAACCTGTGAGCTGTGCCCACTTATCCCAGGGCTGAAATAAATGAACAACTAGTATAAACATCACAATTAATCATCCAGTGAAACGATAAGACTGTACAAATGCTGTTTTAAAATTTGAAGTGACAAGCTGGTCCATTACATTATTTTCACACCATTAATATTTTTCACTTGTATTTGTCATCTTTCTCTTTCTAATGGCCTGGGTATGGAGATGCCAAACTGTTGATTCTTGTCCGTAACATCTTTGCATCCCCAAGGAGCAGTACACCAACGGCATTGCAATGCACGGGCATTGCAAATGGCCCTGGCTATCCTTTCTCACCATGTGTGTGCTTTACCCGAGAGCTAGACAGATTTAAGTGCTGATGGCTGCTGCCAGCTTACTGGTTTGAATGGAATAGCCAAAATATAAACACAGAAATAACTCCTTTCCATTTCTCCAGTGACTTTCATCTCAGAAGATAATGCTGTAATTTGTGTATTTTGAACTAAAAAAAAATAAAATAAAAATAATTTGTAACATATTTCTTTTTACAATAACAGTGTGGATTTTTTTTCTTCTCACTATCTATCCTCTTTGGTTTTGTTAACTCCTCCATCTATTTTTTCCTTTATTTTTCAGGACACCTTTCTGTTTCTTTTGGCATATTCAATATTTTGAGGTTAGCCTTCTTTGTGATGTTAGAGTTTATGTATATTGATCCAGACTCTTAACAATTTCATCTTACTTGTGAATTACATCCTCATCATCCACTAATGCTACATTCATCTGTTTTTTTTTTTTTTTTTTTTTTTTTTTTTTTTTAATTTTCCATTAGCCTGATTATTTTGGTGCCTTTAATGCTTTTACTTCTGCAAATGGATTTCTTGATTTTTCTCTCCTTTCACATAGCAGGCTGCCTTGTTCTTTTTCATTTAGTTTGTTGTTGTTCCCCAAGTTGTTCGTATGCCAATGTTAATTTATTTCAGTTTCAAATGGTTTTCATTTTAAAGTAAAAGAGTGGAATCCTCTTAAAGCAAAATATCTGCCTTAAGAGAAGAAATTCAGGAAAATTCACCTAGCTAGAATTTCCATTAGAATAAGTTGTTTCTTTCATTTTCTTTCTATATATTGTGCTGAAAAAGAAGTGTACTAAGCTTAACAAAGTATAAAGTATTAATCAGACTCTGGCTTGTTTCTGCTAAGTTAAACAGTTACACGTGGTCCAAGGTATTATGCCAATGATCTAAGTGGCGTCTTCATACAACATTAAGCAGAATCTAATTAAGCAGATTCCTGTGTCCATTTATTTTTCAAAGACATCTCTGAGAATGCTTTGTTTTGTCTATTTTAGCTTAGTATCTGTATGGCACTATATGGCAGCAACATATGCTGAGGGATGGCTTAATGAGGGAAGAGAGGTATGGGGGATGTTCTTTCCATGCAATGAAGCTGCAGCTGTACAAGTCTCTTCATTCATTTAGACTGGATCTCTTTCCATCACTTGGATTATTTTCAAATAGTTCTATTTTTAAGGACAACATCTTGTTTTGGAGTTTTATTTGAATTGTGTCACTGTTCCACAGCGAACTGTTATATTCAAGTGCGTGTTACAAAGATAGCAAGTAAATGAGATGGTGTCCCTTCAAAATAAATGAATCTCTAATTATTAGATGAGTCTGAGCACTCCACTGCTAGTGGCATGTGAGGAAGGACTGCAGTTTGGCTTTCCAGAAGTGAATGGACAAGCCCAACTCTCCCAACTCTCCTTCCTTTCTCCCTGCCCTCCCTTTTCATTAGGCAGAAGGTGCTTCGCAGCAGACCAGGATGAGGAAGCTATGGCCAGAAACAGATGCACCTAACTTTTCAATACGGTCTTGACTAAACTTCTGTCTGTACTTTGAGGAAATCCTTATAATCTACTGATAAATTTCACAAACTCCCAGGATGATTTATTCCATCTTTTTTTTGCATTGTCTTAGTAGAGGTGATAGTTTCCACTTCTGTGCTGATTCTTTTGTGGATTCTGAAAGAGATGTTCAGCTGTCAGTGTGATGATAGAAGACCACATCCATGAAAAAAAATATACATTTTCTCAGTTCCCCATGTAGGCTAGACTATATTCATTTTTTTGAACAGTTATCAGGTTGGTTAAAAATTTATATCTTTATACCACTGTGGGTTTTGAGAGTTTTAACTCTACTGTTATTGAAGCAGTATTTCATTCTTAGTGTTCCACTGTGGTACCAGTTTTTTAAAAGTTTACCTGTTGACCTGTCTCCTAGTCAAGGAAAACTGTTAGTCAGCCACACTTCCATCTTTTTTCATATTGCATTAAATCCCAACCCTGGTAGCAAGAGAATTACACTAGATTCACATAGATGAAATTATCCTCATTATCGGTGTGAAGCTTTTGCATTTTAAGGGAGAACTGAAAATAATGGTATCAAATGTGTATTATCATTGAACATGAATTAAAGATACCATTTAAAAACTAAAAAATTAGGTGGATTCCCAATAGTAATAAGTATGATTTCCATTGGTGTACAGGGAAGGTTTCCCATATTAGAGATAAATAACACTTTTGAATGAATAGCAAAAAATATATAATAAAAATAAATGAGGCATGAGAAACCAAGATGAATATTTCTCACAATCTGCCTAATATTAAAACTTTATGCTGGGCAATAACACACTTATGAAAAGGTTAGCTTGAAGAAGAGGGAAAGCCAATGTGAACTATGAATAATTAGAATATTTTCTCTGAGCACAGTAACCTTAAAGAAATAAGAGAAAAATATTAAAGTATACAGAATTTAAACCAATGTATGCCATTCTTATTTGCAACACCAGATATTTCAAAGACTCAATGTCATTGCTAAAAGACACTGCTGTATCATCTGGAGGAAGAGACTATCTGAGGTACTGAGATGGCACCCCAAAAAAATTATCTTGACATGCAAAAACAGGCATGATCTAGTTCCTTTACCAAGACAGAGAAGAAAACCATAACTTACTTCCTTTATTCTTTATGGATTCCTACTATAGGAGAAATTAAGCACATAGAAGTGATATTTAAAGAGACGGAAGTGTCATTTCATTTGGAAAAACAAAATTCTAATTCACTGGACTAACTAGCTAAATGGCATTGTTCCGATAAGGCTTCCTCTTTCAAAAGAAACTATGCAGGACAAATCTGCATTCAGCCTTGCTTTTGTGCTTTGTATTCTTGCCTCTTGAATGCACCTTGAATGGTTCATCAGATTACTTGACCTGTGCTTCTGTTCTCTCCCAAAGTGGAACAGAGTGCCACAGCCTTTTTTTCTCCCATAAGGGCAGGGAAGGATGTAATATGCTTACATATGGAGTAATATGAAGGAGCACAAGTTTCAGGAGAAAAGAGTCTGGAGGACATGTGGGACTGGCTACAAAAGCAGCTGCATTTTAAATTGCTCTCTAATACTTTCTTTTAAAAAAGAACTAGTTCATATTTAGGAACATGGTAGAAGTTACCTTACTGATAGCCTCAATAGGATATTAAGACAAATACACAGAAAAGGCAGCATTCAAAAATAGAGCAAGCAGAGATAATGCAATAACCTAAGCTCCAAAGAAAAGACAAATTTATATGCAAAATTGTATGCCCAAATGTGTAAACATTTCGATATTGTGAAAAAAAAAAAAAAAAAAAGATAAAAAATGAAGGCAAAGTTCTTTTATGTTATTGGGTGGAGGCAAAAAACCATAAGATACTGTTTCCTGAAATAATGAGAAACCACTGATGAAGGTATTAGAGAATGACTGATCCCAGATAGCATGAGACTGCAGAGATGGAAGATTTTACTTGAAACCAAGAAGCAGAAGGCAGAGTAGATATATTACAGGTCGGAGACCTATGACATGCACAGATAACTCTCTTAAAAAAAAAAAAAAAACCACCATTTTCTAAGAAATAGTTTTTATCATGTGGGACAAGAGATCCCAAGTGATGGAAGGCATTCTTGAAAGAAACACAGACTGCTTTGCCAGAGCACAACAAATGAACTGTCCAGCAAGAGCTACAAATAAAATGCATGACATATAGGTTAAGTGAAAGAAACCAAGGAAACAGAACAGAGAATTCACCACATCAAATTTTAGCCACCTAAAAATCAGCCATAGTCTAAATTGGTCATCTGTAGTTAATGTAGTAAACATGTTCCCCTGTTGGATGATGAATCATTTTAACCTAAATCAAACAAGCAAGACTTAGAGCTTTCTGAAAAAACTCTCTCTTCCCACTGACATCAAGTTTTAAAATTTTACTTTAACAGGCCAGTTACTTTTGAATTATTAATATTAGATGAAATAAAGGATTTGTCTCATTGTAATTATTGCATTGAGAAATACTATGGAAAGAAGGGGCAGAACAATGTCTTGCCATTGAGAAAAAACCTTATTTTTTTTTTAAACAAAATTACTTCCTGTGTTAAAGTGACTTCTGAAACTGAAAGAAAAGGAAAAAAAAAAAATAATAATAATAATAATAAAAAAATACAAGCAGTGATTCAGCAGACAGAGAGCTCCATTGAAGAAGATATCTGCAATTTGACTCTAGCAAATGTAGACATCCGTTACACAGAAACTGCAGAAGGAGGTAACAGCCATTCAGCCACCATATTTGCATTGATGTTATTAGATTAATGGCCAATTCAATTCCACCTGGTATACAGACTCATCTGGAATGTAATCCCAGCATCACTGATAAACTGCAGTATTAGATCAATGACCTTTGATTCCAGATGGATTGTCGAGCCAGCCACAATGTAATCCTAGCAACACTGATAAGAAGAGAAATATGACAGAGTTATGACGATGTACACTAAAACCATCTGAGACTAGTGGGAAAATTCAGCCTGTCAACAAAACACCATAAAACAAGAGACAATGCTATTTGGAGGCTGGACAAGCTGACAGACAGAAGCACCACTTGCTGTAGACAAGCAAAGCAATACAAACCACAAGATGGGTCAGAATACAAAATGAAACCATTCTCAAATGCTGATAGATCTGGTTCCTTCCAGTATTCTGAAGAAAATGGGGCATGTAAAGATCAAAAATTACCCTCATCTTCCTCCCCCTGGGTAGTACATATGTGTGAGGAATGTGAAGTTTATTTATCCCACTGCAAATCCCCTTTTTTATTGTGTTAAAATCAGTTCTGGCATATTGAATTAAATGAACTGCCCTCCTGGCAACAGTTGCTACATTATCAAGACGCCATTGGTTTGTTATGCTTCTGGACATAATTAGTACTACACAGATCCTCCAAAGTACACTGAATCAAACACTGAAGAGATTGCCATCCATCATAGCTGTACCTGATACTGATATTGTTTAAAAGGATAGAAACATCAAGGAAAAAAAAAAAAAAAAAGTGTCCAGAACCATGGTATTATGCTGAAGCAAAGTATAACTAGACTTTGGAAGCCTGATGTTAGGTTGAGCTTGGAGAAGCTGAAGCTGATCAGAGCTGATCCCTTGTTTATGCATGTTTGCCCTTTAGTAACTATCATCACATACAGACAGACAAACCAAAACTATTCAAAACATACAGGCAAAAATATATGAATAGATCTTTGCATGTTTGGTACACAGCTATCAGGAGTCTCAAAATCCTTAAAATATTGTAATACTATAATACAACATGACATTGTCAGCAAGTGAAGTTCAACAACTAAATAGAACCTCAGCTCTGAAGAAAAGATCAGTTAAGCAGAGCAGCCAGAGTTCCAGTGTGGTAAGTCTTCAGAAAGAAACACAGATGCAAAATATAAATTGCCAAGCAGTTCTAACAGTTCTCAAGATTTGCAAAGATGACAGGTTCAAATTGCTGAAGAAAAAATGACAGTAGCTTTGTTATGGACCACCCAACAATGCTCTGTAGAGGGTTGTTTTCAGTTTCCCAGAAACCTTAGAGATTTACCAGTTTCTTTCTTTTCCCACCCTCCTACCCCCCATTATAATCATCAATGCATCTAAACTTCTGGGGTTCATTCCATATGCTCCTTGTGTTTTCTTGGCTTGACACATTTGACTTCACTCATTCTAGCCACATCATGGTACCTGATTACTGCATTTTGTTGGAGCAAACTATGGGGAAGACACTTAGGCAAGAACTGTGACTGGGGATTTGGGCTGGAAGGGTAAAGGCTACAGAAATGAAAAACTTGGAAGACATGTCAGTAGTGCTTCAGCAACAATTTCAATTTAAAGAAACTCTGATTAGCTTTCAAAAGAATTGACGTAGGAACAACACCTGAAAAGTCTATACACAATCAAGAAGATATAAAATGAATCAGACGGAGAGAAGGAGAAAACTTTTTTTTTCTTTTACTTTCCTGGAGCATTTCTTGTAAAAAAAGGGACTGTTCAGCTCAGAGAAGAGAAGGGTCAGGGTGTATATTGTAATATGAATACCTGTAGGGAGTTTGCAAAATGGACAGAGCCAGGCTCTTTTACATGGTGCCAAGTGACAAGACAAGAGACAATGAGTACAAACTGCGACACAGGAGTGTACCGGGTTGGGATGGAGTTAACTTTCCCTGCAGCAGCCCATAGAATCCTGTGCTCTGCACTTGTAGCTAGAACAGCACTGGTATCAAACTAGTGTTTTGTCTACTGCTGAGCAATACTGGCACAGCATCAGGAGTCTCTCCAACCCCCACAAAGATCCAGCAGCTGGGAGTGGGTAAGAGGCGGGGAGGGGACACCACCAGGGCAGCTGACCTAAACCAACCAAAGGGATATTCCATACCATAGGGTGTCACACTCAGCAATAAAAGGTGGGAAAAGGGGTGGGCTCTCGTTATGAAAACATCTGTCCTCCTGAACAATAACTATGTGTATTGAGGCCCTGCTGGTCAAGCATTGCTTCTTCGTGGGAAGTAGAGAGTAATTTATTTCTTTTACTTGATTAATCACAAATTCACACAAAAACTAAAAATATTCCTCAATCAATATTGTCTTGACAGAGCTCTAGAGAAGGATTTAGCATGACATTTTCTTCATGGTTTCCTTCATGTCTTTTGAACCATTTATCTAATTTCAGGCATTCCTGAACTGAAATCAGTACTCTAAGGATACAGTAATTGAGTGTCACATCACATTTAGTGAATTCCTCTACACACACATACAAGCACACATATAAGTGTATAGTTTTTAGAAGCAGAACACTATGCAATCTGTAATTGCTCTTTATTTCTCCACTATATTTTTTTTTTACTCTGAAGATTCCATAATTATTTTCCCTTCCAAAATAAATATGGTTGAGAAATATTTCAAAGGTGATTATTTACCCACATGTTAAGTGTTGAAGAATATGAATATGAAGTATTCTCAGACTAAATGAAATAATTGAAATGAAGAATTTTAAATCAACAATAATTGTGTAAATATACTACAGTAAAAACTTTAAAACATCACAACTATTTATTTTCATCTCAAATATTTTTATTTTGAACCAATTTAGATATTATTTGCATGCCAAAACCACAAAAGTATCACTTTATCTTAAATAATTCTATTGCTATTGCTTTTTCTTTCTGTCTCAGTTAACAATTATAGCTTCAATCAATATGATGACACAAATAGTCTGAAGGATGTACTCCTGTGGTTATCAGTAGCAAAAATATTGTCTCCAGAGGAGTTTAAATCTCTTTAGAAAAGGAAAAAGATCTAAATAAAATATCCTGAATGTAATTATACGGATTACCCCTCCACATACCTGGCCAACCACTTCTTGTATTCTATTATGTATAATTGCTATGTGACTTGAACATTTTTCTGCCTGTAAGTTATGTCCTCTAAATAAGAGGAATGAAATTACTGAAAGTGCAGCAATGACAAGATCTTCCCTATGCCCCACCTCATTACCTATGTTCAGATGCCTTGCTTTCATGACTAGGCTAATAAATTTGTACTTTATTTATTTAGACTTTATGAACAACATCTGTAACAGTACAGTTATAATGGTAGAACTGAGAAGTATAAAACAGGCCAGATCCTCAGTCACTGCTAACATACAATTTTGAAGACCATTCTGCAAAGAAAAATGACAGATTCTTCTTTCATTTACAGCAGTTTAAACTTGGAATTGTACTGAAATCAGTCCAATTCACATTTATTTAACTGAGAGCGTATATTTGCCCTAAGATGCATATTTCATTCCCTTATGTGATCAGAAAAGGGTCATCAAATAACTGTCTTTAAAATTCATAGTCCACAATACATTTAACAAAATATCGACATAAGGGTGGGAGAAATAAAAGCTAAATTTAAATCATTATTTAAGTATCTAGTCGATCTTAATCAAACTCACTCAAAACTATGACTCATTTTCCTCAAAAATAAGTCCATAATTTTACAGAAATACTTTTCACAGAATCACAGAATTTCTAGGTTGGAAGAGACCTCAAGATCATCGAGTCCAACCTCTAACCTAACGCTAACAGTCCCCACTAAACCATATCCCTAAGCTCTACATCTAAACGTCAAGTCTTTTAAAGACTTCCAGGGATGGTGACTCCACCACCTCCCTGGGCAGCCTGTTCCAGTGCCTAACAACCCTTTCAGTAAAGAAATTCTTCCTAACATCTAACCTAAAAATCCCCTGGCGCAACTTAAGCCCATTCCCCCTCGTCCTGTCACCAGGCACGTGGGAGAACAGACCAACCCCCACCTCACTACAGCCTCCCTTGAGGTACCTGTAGAGAGTGATAAGGTCACCCCTGAGCCTCCTCTTCTCCAGGCTGAACAAGCCCAGCTCCTTCAGCCGCTGCTCGTAGGACTTGTTCTCCAGGCCCCTCACCAGCTTCGTCGCCCTTCTCTGGACCCGCTCAAGCACCTCGATGTCCTTCTTGTAGCGAGGGGCCCAAAACTGAACACAATACTCGAGGTGCGGCCTCACCAGAGCGTTTGATGGTAGTTAAAGAATTCCCTACAGGAGCATAAATAAATGTCATCCTGTTAAGTACCTGATAAGGCAACTATCAATAATCTCAACACTTTGAGGTAGCCACTAGGCAGTGAAAAGTGAGCAATACATCCCATTTATATCTTTTCCTATTCTGTCCCTGTTTTACAGCCACAAAATAATGTCACCTCAAGCTTTCAATAGAAACTATGCTTGCCTAGTGGTGTAAGTTTGGCTAATTTTTCATGCATTTAAATCTACAAACAAAATTATTGACTGGGATCACATAAGAGAAAGGTACAGCAGCTTACAATACTGTAAACTGAAGAGCAATTTATTTTTGGTCATTGGACCCCGAGACAGATGAAGGATGAAAAGAAGGAATAAAACATGTATTCTGTCTAACCAGTCTACCTCTTGGTCTGTTCTATGTGGTCAAAAATCATTGTCTTTACAAGCAGTCCTTCTGTACCTCACAGGTGTCCTCAGATAGAAAACACGTGGTCCTCAATGTTGACTGTGCTGTTTGCACTGGTGTTTTGTTGTTGGTTTTGCTGTTATTTTTTTTGTTTGTTTTCTGATTATCCTCCTGGAATTGGGTCATGTAACACTTATTTCAAAAAGTTCTGTCATCTTAGTTTGATGACCTTCGTGAAGGTCCACCTCTCTGCCATAAACAGCAGAATTAAGACCTCATGGGTCTTGAGCAAAATAACATCTATTACAACTGCTCAAAATACTTTATTATCATTATTATTATTCCTTAAACAGTAGTCTTACATACTTTTAGCTTTTGCTTTTATTAACTTTGATTTCTGCCTAGATTCCTCAATGAAAAGGATGATTCACAGTTTAGGTAAATTAAAAAGGAAATATAAGACAATAGCATAAAGCCACAGGATAACATGGTGCTTCTTTCTTCGCCACAATCATACATCATTAGATACAAAGATCTGCAGCCAAATGAATCTTGCAGCTTCTTCTTATATTTTCTGATTGTAGAAATCTAGTTCTCATCTGTCTTGTGTCTATGCCAACATTCATGAAAACTGACAGGCTTTGCAACTCACTGTAAAGGTCAAGAAATTAACAGTATGGGACACAAATAAGTTGACCATTCCAAAGAAAAAAGGGGACTTTTAAATTGCATTCCTTATGTTTTGCAAAGAGAGGGAACAAGCTTTCATTATAATGACAGGAATGTGGCTGAAGCTGACAGTGTAAGACAGAAAAATCTTTCCTTGTAAGTTAAAATCAACATAGCAGTTTTCACATGAAAACCAACAGGCAGCTAGAAAGTTCTCTGAACATTGGCAGATAAACTTATCTGAATAATTGATTTTTCAGGTCAGTGGCTGAACAAATTTAAAAATGGTGTGGGTCAACCCGTTCTTTTCCTTCCTTTAGTTTTTGCTACAGAAATAAAGCCCTTTTTTTCTTTGTTGTTCCTTTTATGTGAACAAGACTTTTCATCGGATTCCAAATGAACCATGAAGAATTTTTGTGTCCTTTACCCTCTCATTAGAATTAGGTGTTGGTATCTTAATTTCAACACACTCGTTTCACAGACAAAGTTAATGTTCCAACTTCATAGGATTTTTTATTCCTCTTCATTTTTTTCCCCAACAAAAGTGTTTTCTGAATTCAGCATAAGTTTACAACCAATTTTGGCTAAACCCACACCACATATTTCCATTGAAAATTTATTTGTTAAACCTTTCTCCTGTACTTTTTCTCACAACATTATTTTCTCGATATCCAGCAAGCTTCTACAGGTGCAAGTGTACTTTGCTTACACATAAATATTTGTTGATGGGGAAATGTATCCTCAAATCTTCTGCAATTATCTAATCCCAGCATTTTGTGGGCATTGATTTGGTAGGAAAGCTGGTCCCCAAGGGTTATCATTACAGTCTACTTTTTGTGCAAAGATGGTAAAACCTTCCTAAATAGCTATTTAATGTCAAGAACAGGCAAGTATCCAGCTCTGCCATCAAACTCTGTATGAAGGTGGCAATTAATGAGCAAGCATCATTAATCATCAGAACAGATTTAGAGTAGAAACAACCTTGCCATACTTTCTGTTTCATTTCAGTTTTAAGAAAGTTTAAGTGACATGGAGTACTGTCCTCTCTCTCCTATCGCAGGGTTTCACCTATTAGACAGTGGTTATGTACGAGGGATTGCCTGACTTGAGTTTCCCTCTGAATTGTTTTTCTTCCATTAACAGTCATTGTATGTTACATTCTATAATAACCAATAATCAGGAACAGAATTTAGTCACAAAGTTTTCACTCACTGCAGTTGGAGATCTACATTTCTCTCTGGTATTAGTGAACAACAACAACAAAATCCCATTATATTTTTGATTCTAAACAAAATCTTCTATGATTCCAATTAAGTTTCTTATATTTTTAATGTATTACATCAACAGCACACAAAGCAGTGTCACTTCACAATTAGTTTTCTAAAATAAACTTGTGCATGGTAGAATAAATATTGTTGCTTGGCAATAATTTTTTGTTAAAGCACTATTACTTTTTAATATAGTAGAAAATGCTGACATAAAAATCAATTAATTTTAAAATACATTCCTAAAACAAATTCCTAATGTTTTCAAAAAAATGAAATAAAAAGAAGGAAAGAAGGAAGGAAGGAAGGAAGGAAGGAAGGAAGGAAGGAAGGAAGGAAGGAAGGAGGGAAGGAAGGAGGGAAGGAAGGAAAAAAAGAAGGAAGGAAGGAAGAAAGGAAGGGGAAAAAAAGAATTTACAGGATTTTACAAGGGTTCTCCTCTTCCTACAGAACATACTGCTTTTCTACTTCCTCACAGAAGAATCTTACTTAAGTTTGAAATATCCAAAACCGAAGGGTATCTAGGAGGAATTTAACACTCTGAAACAAGAATATCATCACATCATTTTATAAATCCATGCCTCCCCTATATTTTGAACAGTGTGCAATTCTGTGTAAGAAAATCTGCAACAGAGATTTAAATGTTCAGAGGACCAGCATAAAGGATCAAAAGTGTCTTATATTTGCCAGAACTTCCTAATTTTGCTCTGATCATATATAAATTCAAATGAAAGCTAAACATTGCTACTAAGAAAACAAAAGTTTGTGTTTATGTTTATGTTTACAAAATTGGAAGCAAAAGGTGAATTCTAATACCCAAAGTCTCATTTATCATAGAGAAATGTCCACTATATTCTACAGGACTGTCTAATCTGAAAACCATAAATGCACAAAGCATCTTCCTTTACAATCCTAAAATTCTCTAAACAAAATTATAATTATGCCCACATTTTCAGAAGTGCCTTTTCTAGGAAAACAAACTTTTGTCCCAATCACTGTTCCTTTCCAATGCTTTTTAGAATGGATTCATTGACTTATAAAGTAAATATATAGAAAGCCCATGGAATACCCTAAAAAGATAAACATCATGTTGTTATATCCCCTTTTGTAAGACAGTCATGCATTTATGGCATTCACCAAGGATTCAAGGCCATCTTCAATCCAAATATTTTTAGAAACTACCTTCTTAGTCACCAGTGACTCAAATTTCAAACGGATGGATGGAAAGTCTCTTCCTCTGAATACAGAAGAGCATATGGTCAGATAGTTATGGTATTGTCCTTATTTGCTACCCTGGACACCCTGATACCTAAATGTAGTGGGAAGGCCCTGAGGTATGCTACATCCTCAGCTACTTTGAACTGTAATATGAAAACCTTCTTCCACACAAAATTTTAACCAGATACTATAATGGAAGAAGATTTATTTGGTAAGGAAGGTTAGAAGTGTAGTAATGCAACAGTTTGTCCTCATAATATGAAATAAACTTATTGTGACTGAGCTGAAAGCTCCCCTGTGACCATCCATACCAGGAAGATGGAACAACCATGTGAGAAGCAAGGCCTTGTTCCAAGGGTGGGAACAAATAAAGATTCCATGAAATAAATGTTTAGATGAAGGAAAGTGCTAATTAAAGAAGAAATGATTCAACCTTAACATCTTGTCTAACACCCACCTTGTGCTTTCTCATTCATACCTGAATTTGAAAGCTAGACCTTCTGAGGACACCCATTCTAAATGTAGGTGCTACATTATACACATCAGAAGAAACCTGAGAGCAATATACAAGGGTATATTAAAGGGAAGTGCAGTATCAGCACCACAACTACCTAGGATGGCTTAAAGGTTCATAGACGTTGCCCCTTAAAATGTTCCAAGCTTTGAAGTTATTTCTGAAAATGATCATCATGTAAGGAAATATTTTCAAAATGTAGCACAAATTGGAATGATGCTTTACTCGAGGAGGGGAAGAGTTGAAAACATTAAGCAGCACTGATCAATTTATGTAAGAAACACAAAGGGCAAGTATACTTTTTAAGTCTGTCCCAAAGGTTCTCAGCATTTATCTCTGCAGATAAATACTTAGATAACTCTGCACAAAAAGCAATGAGTGCCTGGAATCTCAGGATTTCTTGGAACAGATGAATGTGAGAGAGAAATTAATTCAAGGAGCAAAAGCAGACAGAAGCAATTTAGCTGCATCTTAGCTTGACCTGCCAGATGCATGTGTTTCCGTCTCTCTTGCATTAATGAAGATTACACTAAACAAATATCATATTCCTGAAAAGATTCAGTCATGTACTGAAAAGTATTTCAGCTTTCTGTGTTCATTTTAATGGGCAAGAGAGATACACTTGGAATGCAGGATTTAAAGGAAAACAAACAAACAAACAAACAAACAAAACCTCAGTTTGAGGACTTTTATACATCTCAAAAAAATATGAAATAGACAACAAGCAGAGAGTGGGAATAATAGTTTCACAAAGGAAACAGAAAGACGAACAAGCAATAAAAGAAAAATCCTTAATAGAAAACGTGTATGTGCAAGACTTTGGAAGCAAGCATAAAGGAAACATGCTTTATGTAGTACATACATATGCAAAACAAACAAACAAACAAACCAAACTTTATAAAGGTCAATTATTAGTAAAGATCTATTTCTTGCAATGAGAAAGCTTTTCTTGAGTTCCATGGAGAAGAATTAGGCCATAGGTTTGCAAAGGATTCAGTTTCATCTAGTAGTACTAAGGAAGAAACTGGTGTTTTCCAAATAAATTAGATAAAGTTCTCTTGGGTATTACCTAGCTGAATGTCTCATATGGTCAAACAGGTGTTAATGACAATGATAACAGTGCCAAGCACAGATCAACCAAGGACCTAGAGTAACTTATATTAGAAACATGTGGAGGAAGTGTTTGGAAGCATTATTGTTTTCCTAGTGGACATATGTTTTTCACCAGAGTCCATTCCAAAAATGCTTGAAGTAATTGGCACCAGAGGGAAAAGAGAAGGGAGGTCAGATTAACGCTACCCAAATCAGGAGGAAAAAAAAAAAAAAAAAAAAAAAAAAAATCATCACATTCATAAGAAAAGCAGTGGTATGGCCACTTATGAGCAAAGGGAATGGTTGCTGTTGCCAGAAAAACAGGCAAGATGGGATGAAGTGCTTACTCCATTGACAAGATCATTGGAGAAGACTGGTACTCTTGGAGTTTGTTTTTTCCTAGTTCAACAGGACTGTTTTAAGAACACTGGAACAACATTTGAGCAACAATATATAGCATGGAATAGCAAAAAAGGAACACTGATAAGACCACATTTAGCCACCTTAAACTCAGCTTTTTCTTGTTTACCAAAGGTGGGGAGGGAGTTAGTACAATGTTATCTAGGAATGTGCAGTAGGAGATTCAGCACATGACCGCGTATCCACAGAGGGAAGTGAGCAGATGAAGTATTTTTAAGACCACTTATGCTCTGAAGAACAGGAATATGTGGATAAGAAAATGAAATACTGCACACTTGTTCACGTGTGGTTGGTACTCATGATAACCTTCAGCTATTCTAGTCTTGAGATTTTGGACAAGGATTATAGTCACCTAAAATGAACGATAAATGTTCTGTGAATCTATTTAGCTGTCATTAAGAATAAATGAACTACCCAGGATGTTGGAAAAGGCTTAACTCATGGAAAGCACAGTCTTTTCTCTCTGGCAGAGGGCAAGAGATTATTTTTAAGCTGATGCATATTTAGATGTGAGTCACACATGAATGAATTAATTTTTGCCTATAAAACTTCTAAGTAATCTACCCACACGACAGGAGAAAAGAAACATGCTAGATGAAGTCATTAATTGTGCAAACAAGTGTGCAGGTGCTGACTGAATGATTTGATGTCATTAAACACACATAAAGCTGAACCTCAAGTTCCATGAGAAAGGTGTTAAAACACACAAAATACTCAATACTTTGGAGGTAAAGCTCTGGAAACCCAGATCTCAGTAAAAACTGAGAGAGAGAGATAGAGAAGCCAGAGACCACTGACAAGGTAAAAATTAAAACTTCAGGGGATTGAAGAGGACTGCTGAGAAAATTACTGATGAATGTTTTTCTATTTGTTACTAGACACTCGTATATGTCTGTGCTTCTGGTTTTGTGCATGACCCTGACCCAGTGCTCACAGAAGTCAATATCAAAAATCCCAGTCTCCCATGAGACTTGGGAAATGATCTTTAGGTAGATAATGAGCACTGTCAATGATCACATATTAAGTATCTGTAGCTTTGTCCTAGAAAAACTTAGATTTTTGACATTTAGAAAAAGGTGTGATTTGTTATGCTGTAAGGTTTCAGAGCTCTATTCAGGTTTCTGTTTTTTGCTCCCCCTTTGTAATGGGAAGAGCTTAGAGAAGGCAAGATCTGCTTTGCTTACTAGGGAAAAAGCAAAAAAAGCCTGCAGTTGTTTGTGGGTGGGTAAGCTAGGATGTAACTTAATTTTGCTCCATGAGCTGATAACCTAAGCTGGTTCTGAATGAACCTGCCTGTGACCTGGAGTGGTATATCCTCATGTCTGTGCTGCTGCCCTGGATTTGCCATTTCAGTTGGTGTTTGCCCAGGACACTCTGTGCTCCACAGCCAGCAGTATCCCTAACATTCCTTGTTTATTTCCACACTATTTTCCTTGTGTACTCTTATGAATTAATTCCATATAGTTTAAGCCTCTTGTGGTTTTACTCTATTTAGTCTAGATCCATCTTTTCCACAACTACTATTCTATAAAAAGCTTATTCTTTGGGATGGTTTAGGCCTCTTTTTCTGCAGAACTATAAACTTGCCATGAGACTGTAAAAAATATGAATTTCAAAGAACAACATAAAAATTAATAACCTCCCCCACCGTCCAAGTTTATTGCAATAAATCATGGATGTCCCTTGGTGAACAAGGATCCAAGTACTATGGGCTGCATTTGGGTTTGTGAGAAGTGAACTAGTCAAACTGTATGAATGAGAGAGACTGGCAGGCAGTTCCACAGACAAAATGGATTAGTAGTATTTCTAAATACAGTTGAGAGTGGTCCTGAATGTCTTGATTCAGCATCCTTCTCACATGTTATCTTACACAAGACCTCCTAGAGCAAATTACATGTGATAACTTTTTTTTTCCAGATTTCTAGTCCACTAGTGTCTGAGTAAAATCTTAATGATATGACAACAATGATGTAGAAAAAGTAAAAAAACAGACCAGACCTGAAAGAAAGAAACAACAATAAAACTTTAAGATTTCATTTTTGTTCATACAGTATTATATGTTTTACATCAGTATTAATGGTATATACATAAGTTGTTAGCAGCACCAAAAAAAAAAAAAAAAAAAAAAAAAAGGCAAAGTGTAAGAAAACACAGAGAAAGATTCAATTTTCAGTTATGCAGCTCTGAAAGGTGCAGTCTAATCTTGAAAATGGTCTCCACTACTTTCATCCTTCATCTGATAAGGAAAAGGTGAGACAAGGAAAATTTTATAAAAAGTATCAGACTGCAAGGAATTATTTTAAGTTCATGCAGAAATTGAGACTTTCCCAATCAACCACGTTTCTCTTTTTTAATTTTTTACTTTTCATTTAAAAATGCATATCCTCAACCTTACTTTCATAATGGTTTTATTTGCCATAATGGTTCATGTCTAATTTCTTAAAAGGGTTTGAGTAGTTCTCTGTGATTTTAAAATATGCATTTTTCACCAATAGAGATTTATGCTTGAAAAAGCTAAGCAAGAAGTGTTCTGGTTAAGTGGAGTACTGCACTGGGAGCTAATTTTTTTTTTTTTTTTTTTTTTTTTTTTTTTTAAGGTTAGTTTAAAAGTACTCAGAATAAACTAGAATTACTGACACAACTTGTCTGTTTTTCCACTCAGTCTGGAGCCAAATCTAATTAGTGCTAGTTAGTGATGCCTTCCTGATATGGGAAGATAGGCATACTGTGAAACTCAAAGTAGATGGATATGTAGAAATCAATTATGTCAGCTGGTGCAGGTTATCTCATCATTCAGGGCAATCCAAATGCAGGTGCTCAAGGGAAAATCTACATCCCATTCCTCAAGGCACATTTTAATGAATAATAGAAGATGAAAAGGTTTCTGAAAAAATTATGGCTTTCCACTGTTTCCAAAACAGAATATGTGGGAAATAGTAGATCTGTTCATACCCTTAAAACACTTTGGGGGTCATCAACTCTCCTGTTTCCTTCACTCCAAATACAGAAAGTTTCTAAGACTGTCTTGTTGTCAATCACATGCTTGAAATCCTCATGTTCCTGTAGAGGAAATACAGTTTTAGTGTATAGTTTAAAAAATATTAAAAAATAGATTAAAAAATAATAATAATAATTAAAAAAATAAAGTCAACTGCTGGGCTCTCTTAGTTTTAAAGTTTTAAAGAGAAGGGCTACAAAGCTGGTGAAGGGCCTGGAACACAAGTCCAAGCAGCTGAGGGCACTGGGGTTGTTTAGTTTGGAGAAGAGAAGGCTCAGGGGAGACTTTATTGCTCTCTACAACTACCTGAGAGGAAGTTGTGGGGAGCTGGGGGTCAGCCACTTCTCACAGGTAACTAATGATAGGACTAGAGGGAATGGCCTTAAGTTACACCAGGGGAGGCTTAGGTTAGAAATTAGGAGACATTTCTTCTCAGGAGGAAGCCAGGCATTGGAACGGCTTGCCAGGCATTGGAATGGCTTTGCCCAGGGAGATGGTGGAGTCACCCTCCCTGGGGGTGTTCAAGGAAAGATTAGACATGGTGCTTAGGGACACGATTTAGTGCATGACATTTGTAGTAGGGTGATGGTTGGACCAGATGATCATGAAGGTCTTTTCCAATCTTAATGATTCTATGATTCCATGAAAGGTGCAAAGGTATAAATGACTGGTCCCCTCAGCTCCTGCCAGGAAGAAACAGTAAATGAAGGTGTCCAAGGTAGCAGTGACTTGGATAAATGCCTCTATGTGTTACACAGTCTCTAGTGTAGCATCATTTTGCTCCAAAAATCCATGAAGCTACGAAGGTACTGTTAGAGCAGTACAGTTTCCAGTAAATCCACAAAGATTCAGTAGGGAATTGCATGTATGTATTTAGCAATCTCAAAAGTTGCAACCTAAAGAAGAAATACGTTTGTATCTTTGTATCCCTGAATTTACAATTCAATCTGTTGCAGATTAAAAAATAATAATAATAATAAAAAAAATAAAGTCAGCTGCTGGGCTCAGCAGACTGGGTCACTGTGAAGTGTAATTCACTGAAGACAGGAAAAAAAAATAATTTTGAGAAATTCTAAAAGTATATTTTGTTCTTTGTTACACATTTTACCAGATAGTTTTATATAAGCAGGATACAAGTAACTATCAGTGACATAAGTTAACATAGTGACCTGAGAATCTTACTGTTACTGTGACTTCTTTATAATGGGGTGTTATATTTTGGTCTACAAGGCTTTCTTATTACTGCAGAAGTATTGTCATAAAATTCAGCTCTCATTTAGAAAACTAAATGAAGCAGTTCTATTTTCAGGAGTGTACATTCAACAGATCCCTTCTTCTAAATGGGATATGCTGACAGCTGAGTATCTCTCAGGTTCATTTATGTGTTTAAATAGAAATGAACTTTTTGGACAATCTGCCTTCTCATATTGGTATCAACCCAGGAACTACTGGGTTGCGATTGCTTTTGACAATCCATCTTAAACTTTAATAGCAAAGACATGATTATCAAACAAAATAATAGATGGTAAAGTCTTTTTCTTTTTTAAATCCTGTTTTTAACAGGACTTAGAGAAGAATCAAGAACTCAAATAATATTCCCCTTTTAAAATTCATAAATAACATACTTATCACTTTAATTTGGCTTTAGCCCACCTGAGAGTTTTGTTCAGCTCTAATAAATAAATAAATATATTCCTATTAAATATTACAATAAAAGCAATGTGTCTTTTTTTCTCACTAAAATGAATGTAGAACAGTCTTTTCTTTTACTGGATGGTGGTGCTAATATGACTGAATAGATACAGAAAGATTTGAATTCTCTGAGACAGAAGATATGTTTCTGAAAAACACAATGATTTCTTTCTAACTCAGAAATACAGGCTACAGAGTTGGAAGAGTTTTTCATCTATTGACCTTCACAAATTTCAAGAAAATATTGCCTTTCCAGAATTATGAAAACTCTGTTTCTTTCTCAAAAATTAAAAGTCCATTCCAAAACAGTCAATTGTTAATAATAATAATATATGCAGGAAAGATGAAGTAAGATGTGCCTTACTCAGTTCAGGGCAGGCACTAGACCTCCTGTTTCCCAATTCAAAGGAGAGGTTTCTAATCAACTGGCTGCAGATAGTATCACTAAATGAGTCACTGTACCCACTCTTTCCTTTACTTCTCTCCCTATCTCAACCTTAAAGAACTTTTGAACAAAAGCTTCACCGTATGCATTCCTCATTTCAAGTGTGTGACTGCTCTTATCAGCTTATACTCAACAAGACACAGCAGTGTTTGTAGAACTCAGCTGCTTTGTGTTAACTAAGTTTTGCGGCACAAGGTGAGAAGCTACTTTCACAATGTTCTTTTGGCATTTCTGAAAGCAGAGATTTCTTATACTATTAAAGACCACAACACTATACAGCATTTTGGGACACCACTTGGAAAGTTGAACAAGTGCAGCATATAGATGTCTCTCCCTTTAGGTGGTCATCTCAGAGACAGTACAACTTGTTCTTTCTACAGGCAATTTCTACCCATATTAAAAGAATGCAAACATTTATTGTTTCATACCATTAGCTTATTCGCAACAAAAGAGCCTGAGGATATTAAACTGGTCTGTTCCTGTAAGGCTCCTCAAATATACCACCTCAATCTATAATACTATCAATATTTTAAAATGCCATCAAAAGCACTTAAAAGTATACTTTGTTGATAGCACATGGATAAATGCTTTCGTTCTAGCTTAATGATTAAAAACTTTCTACATTTGTATTTAGATTTTTAATACCATTAATTTTTTATGAATGATTGACTCTAATGGACACAGTGTTTCAAATTACTTCTAGTACTGAATGAGGTTGTCCTCTTCTATGAGACATTCACAGCTCAGCAAGCTCATAATAACCTGTTGACAGCAAAGAGCAAGAGTATCTGCAAGGAACGGTAAACGAAAGAGTGAACAGCTCCTAATTCTGAGTTCCAGGAATGTTCTACTACATTTGGATACAATACTCTGATGAATTAGTTTTACTATCCTCAATTTATTGAGGATGTAGAAAACATATTTTTTTAAAAAAATATATAATTTTCTGTTCTTCTGTTCTTTTTTTTTTCTTCCACCATGCACCTCAAATATCTTCTAAGAAAATTATAGATATTAACTATACTATTTGCCAGGTTAACTAATTTTGCCAGGTTTTCAAAGTTGTTTTGGTAAAAAAACATAGACCCATAAGCACCAAGTGAGTTGTTCATAAGCAATAAGGTAAGTTAGAAACACAATTTCCATTGAATCTGTGCATTTAGTGAGCTGTACAATTACTAATTCAGGTATTTAAAGTCAAAACACACAATTCGTATTTTTATGTTCTGGAAGATTGGTGGAAATGGTGAACAATCAGCAAATATTAACTCATAGCTTGATGTTTGGCCTACAGAACAAGAGAAAAGGACACATACTTGTGGTTTAACCCGGCTGGCAGCTAAACACCAAACAGCCGTTCGCTCACCCTCCCCCCTCCCTCTCTGGGATGGGGGAGAGAAACAAGAAAAAAAAACGGAAACCTGTGGGTTGAGATAGAAACAGTTTATTAGGACAGAAAAATAAAATAATAATAAGAATATGTACAAAACAAGTGATTCACAATGCAATTGATCACCACCCACTGACTGATGCCCAGCCCATCCCCGAGCAGCCAGCCACCCATACATATTGTTCAGCATGACGTCAGATGGTATGGAATACCCCTTTGGCCAGTTGGGGTCAGCTGTCCTGGGTCTGTCCCCTCCCAGCTCTTGCTGCACCCCTAGCCTGCCTGCTGGCAGGACAGAGCGAGGAGCTGAAAAGTCCTTGGCTTGGTGTAAGCACTGCTCTGCAACAAGTAAAACATCAGTGTGTTATCAACATTAGTCTCATCCTAAATCCCAAACACAGCATCCTACCAGCTACTGGGAGGAAAATTAACTCTCTCCTAGCTAAAACCAGGGCAATACTAAATAGAAATAAAGGGGTTGTGCTACCTTATCATTCACTTATTATTGGTTCAGCCAGTGTGGGCAAACCTTGATCATTCTCAATGTCTACAATGCAGGAAGAAAGTTGAAAAATGGTCAGGGTTTAGTAAAGAACCATGATAAGTTTTGAAAACTTGTTATACTGTCAAAGATTCACAGAGATAATTTATTTAACTTATCAAAAAAGCTCACCATTTGTGAGCATGCATGTGGAGAACAAAATGGTAATGAAAGGCTCCTCAATTTATCAGTAAAATTATATATGGCTGGAAACTGAAGGTACACAAATTGGGATTTATCACACATAATTTTTTTAATAGCAAAAATAATTAACCTTGAACATTCTTGTCAAGATTTGTGGTATGGTCCTCTACAGTCAGACTTCTTACATCATATTGGGGCATATTGGGGAATTGGGGCACAGGGGGAAAGTAGGGGTGGGTAGGGGAAATAGTTCATCCTGGATTTTCAATCTAAGAAAAATCTGTCAAAACAGACCCTTTTCCCCCCTGTACCCACCTGTATTAGAGCATGATTAATGATTAAATCATTTTTCAAAGAAGTGAGACACTGGATTCAAGTACCACCATTACCTTGAATTCCTAATTCTCCTTCTAGAAAATCTGAATGAACAAAATTGGAAATACTTGTATTAGTGCTTTGCATTGGAATAGAATAAAGCTGAACTTGCATTCAACCAATAAATGAGACTATAACTTAATAGTCTTTGGACCCTAAACTGAAAGTGTGAATTTGGTGTTCTCATTACTTGCAGGTCTGGGTATGTATTTTATAGCAAAAAAAATTTTTACAAATAAGTAATAATTTGTCAATGTAGGAAGCAGATTCCTGGGCTCCCCTGTCTTCTTCTATTCTTCTTCCAAATGTCCTAGTCATTAAATTTCAGAGTGCTTCTCACAGCATCATCTCTCAGGTAATCAGTTTTAAATTTGTCTACACTAAGGCACAGCTTCAAGATGAAGACATTACCCTACCAAATGATTCACTTGGGTTTGCCTCCACTCCAGATTTTAGGTGACAGAGACAGGTTTTCCTCCTCCATAAAGTATTCAAACCAATAGGCCATTAAGGACAAAACACTGACTCTATTATTTGAATGAAAACTTCTGTTGGCAGCTTCTTTTGTGCTGATCATAGTGCTATCTCCCATATTAGATGTGGTCAGAGACTGAAGGCTATATTACATTTAAAAGTTTAGGACTTATTTTTGAATTACACTATAAATTAGGAAGAAGGCAAACACCAAGCTGGCTATGCTCTTCTGGAAGCTCTCATAATTAGGCCTTTAAGTAAGTCTCAATTCAAAGGAAGGGAATTATATTATACAGTCATCACCAGTGTGATAAAGCTTGTCAAACTCAAGCTTTCTGAATTTATTTTTGGGTTAAGCCTTCTAACTTCCTCTACTATCCTACTTAAAAACCCAAGTGGCATTTATAGACCAAAGCATAGGCTCATCCATATTGTCCAATTTCAAATCTGGTTCAAGTATGTAATAAATGCAGTTATAGAACTACTAAAATACAGAAAGTTAATTAGGAAATTTGTGTGATGGAAATAACTGTGTGCCAAACCATGAAGAAATAGATAATGAAGAAAGCAGACTGACCTTCAGTCTTTAGTCTGTAGTGTTCATAGATTCCTGCTTTGTCACACTGTTTTCAGCTTAAATATATATATTTTTTGCTTTCAAAATGTCAATAATCTCCCACAAATTTGCTGTCATAGATACAATGGACCTTTATTTATCTGATGCAAATTAATTGATCTGAAATATTCAAGTATCAAATTTGTCTGATATGATGTCTTTGTACAATAACACTTGAACCGTATAAACCTTTCTAAATTCCAAGTAGAGTTCAGGATAAACAAAGATATTCACATGCTGTCCAATTCAGATAGTCTCTTGGTAACCATCTAGGATCAATTTGATTTTAATTTCATATCTAAGAATGATATGTAAGAATATATATATATATATGTATGTATATATACATATATATATATAAGAATTTATATATGTAAGAACCTCACCAAGGACCGTATAGCAAATATTAATATAAAAAATTTTAGTCGTATCATTCTTGTCATTTCTTCCTGCAGAGAAAAGATCTCACTATGTTTGTGAAATGAAAGTTTCAGATTTTTTTTTTTTAAAAAAAAACTACATACAATTACTCAAGTTTCAAAATAAAATACTGATAAAGCTGAGGGTGTTTATTATGCAGCCTTCAAAGCCTTGAAATTCTGCAAAAAATGATCTTACAAAAAAAATATTTAAAGGTGGCAGCTTGAAAGTCAGGTGATGTAGATATGCTTCCTTCTATGAGTCTATGAAAGCAAAAGGTTTTTTTTTCAGACTATAAAAAAGAAAATAAAAGAAACAAGTATTGATACTCAGCTTTTCAGAGTTGTTATTTTTCTAAAATTCAGAAGCTAAAAGTTACTAGATTTGTTACTAGATGGAAAAAAAAAAAAAAGGAAAAAGAAGAAAGAAAAATATATTATTTCAGTAATCTTAGCTAACTATGCTAGCTAATGCTGGCAGAGCAGTTTGTTTCTTGCTTTATGGAAGAAATACTTTCTAAATCTGTAAGTATTTCACAGGTCTTCTTTGATCAATAAAGATGTGAAAAATTATGATACTTATGAAGGACTGAGGTGACATTAAGGTGATGGCTCAATAATGTACAAAAATTAGGAGATTTTTGTGGAGAAAAACACATGATTTGAAAAGACTGATCCCAACTGGCAAAATAAAAAATAGGAAAAAAAAATCCAGACACATTATTCATTTCTAGATGAAATTGTCTGATGAAGAATTCACTCAGATTTTCAGAAAATTCCTTCGTATTTCCCTATGTTCAAATACGCCCTATGAAGGAAGGCATAATATATGCTGTAGCTAATCTAGTCTTCTCTGGCTGAATTCTCCTTTCTCTTTCCTATCTTCTCCCAAAACTTGGAGGAAATAATTACCTTGAAAACTTCTTCTCTTTGAAATTTGTCAAAATTGTTCAAAAGATTAAAAGCTTAATAGAAGGGCACCAAGAAGCAGAAAAACAAGTATTAGCCTAGTGATATAAGCAAGTCTCTTTTCCTTAGGAAAATGAACTAAATAAGCAAAGATACACTTGCCAGTATAGCTTTAAAAAGGAGTTGGTCAGTTTGCAAACCACACAGTGAATTATTTATGAGGTAGGAAACTAGATAGACAATATAGCTAGCTGAGCTCTGTATTGGTATTAAAGGGCTGTATTTAGTTCTGCCAACATCAATGGTCATTTCCTCCAGAAAATCTAATCTACTGACAGCTAAGGGAAAGTCTTCCTTCGCCAAAGTGGTAGGGACTCATGTATTTAGGGAAGCTTTACTTCCCATGCCACATGTACTATGAGATTAACAGACAGCTCTGATGCCTTTGTGGCAGCACACATTCTTCTCTGTAAGAGGTTTGCCTTCGGCTAACTGTATCACGTTATTTCCTTTCTATCCCCCAGCAGTAACTGCTAAAAGCTGAAATTCTAGTGATAGGTGTTTCTAGAAATAGTAGTGAACAATTGTCAAAGATTATTTTTACAATACCTGGAGATCCAAAATAGCAGAAGATAAGGAATTATTTTTTTTTCTGCTTTGCAGTTATCAAATAATTACTTTATGGAAGTTAATTTAAAGTGATAGAATCTTTTTCGTTTGGCTGTTGGGTAGAAGGAGTGGTGGCATCCCTGTAACAGGCAGGGAGGCTCTGCTGAACAGACTTTTAGCAATAGAGGATGGATTCCAAGAGCAAATGTGAAATTCATGAAACAGAGATATTTTTAACATATATGTATGAATTACCTTTCATATCACACTTAAAAGCAGAACTATAATGTGTTTCTTGTGAGGTACAGCATTCTTTGTTCCATAAACAATTACTGAAAATGTGCAACATTGAAGAACTTACAGTATTATAACATTCACAGACCATACCTGTATTTTCTGCTTTTATTAAAAAATAAAAATAAAATCTGCCATTAATATTTCCCCTTGTCTGAGCCTTTCAGGATTTTGGTACTAAAGGTCCTGATCCTTCTGTAAGATGTATGCATATAGCTGATAAACTTAGCCTTCCAAATCTGTTCAAGGCTTCTGGCTTTTCTTTAGTGAAAAGTAATAATTATATCCCTGCAAGGATTTTTTTTTTTTTTTTTTGTCTTCAAATATTTCAATTATGTAAGTCTTGGTCTTGTTCTAGATATCTTTCATTCAGCTGGGAAATAGTTATTTTTGTAACATTATCCTTTCTTTTCCTGTAGAGGTTCAGAGAAAACCTTCCTAGAAATAGCTTCTGATATCATTAAAAAAATAATGATTAAAAAATATATATCTCTTGGTTTCCATATTCGTGTTTAAATTTGTAACTTTAAATGTATATAAGGAATAGGCACTGTTCCAGCTTGCTGGATGATTAACTAAATGGAGCTCATTAAGAACAAAACCCAGGCTGATCAAGATGATCATAATTTGTCACAGCAATACTGGGTTGGCAGAGAACAGTTTCCTAACCCAATAACACAGGCTAATAGTTTTACTTATGAGACTGTCTGCATTCCCTAATATGCAAGATGTCAGCAAGTTCCGATAAAAAATAATTCTCTAAAACTATCTTATCTGAGTGCTATCTAGTAATATTCCCTATGTTAAGGACCACGAGGATCCTATGAAGTGTCATGCTTTTCCAGTGCAGGTCTCCAGCCTGTTGCTGACAGACCACTCACAGAGCCCTGACTCTTTCCTCATCTCTTTTAGGGATGCTTTTCCCAAAGTCTATTTCCCAGCTCCTATATCATCATGTTCCTTAAGCTACCAGAAATTCATTTGTCTACACTCTTCTTTGCTGCCCTGAGGTTTTTAGGAAGCCAGCCTCCCATAAGCCAAAAATGAATCTTTACTGAATACTTTTTGCTTAAATCTTGGTTAATTTGCAGAATGATTGGCAATGTTCAAGTTGCAAATCTAGAAAACTTCTCACAATCTGCTAAACTCTACCTACAACCAGGCAGCTGGGGAAAAGGTCTTAGGTGCAGCAGGTTGATATCCTAGTGCTAATGTCCACAGGCCAAAAGGAATTCCACATGTCACATCCTAAGAGGAATTCTGCAGGCTTTGAGCACAGCAGAAAGAATATGGATGGAACTTCCTTTTCAGATAAACCTTTTCAAAAACTGAAGTCACATCAAACAGGGCGTGCTTCTGACAACACTGAGAACTGTTCCCTATATTATTGCTGCCAAAAAACATTTTAAAATGTGATGGAGTAGCTACTGTAATCTTTGTCTTTGCAAATAACAATAGATGAGAGGAGATTTGCTCTTTTATTGTTCTTATCTGATCCAATAATTCTACTGGCATCTTTGAAAAGGTAAAGGAGGTTTTTGGTTTTTGTTTGTTTTGTTTTCTGAACAGCTAATTAATTTTTACAATAAGCAAACTATTTTTGATGTAATTTTATGTATTTGGTGGTTTTAATAAATACATAAACTTTTCTTTGTTGCAAACCTTTTCTTTGCTTGTTTGTTTTTGACATTTTCACCTTTAAGAGGCAAATTTCCCAACTTTGTCTCTAATAAAATGAAAGGTGTAATAGTTTTTTTATTACTGTGAGTTTGCAAAAAAACAGTTCTGTTCTAGGAATTAACAGAATCTATTTTCAACCGAGCTGACAGCATTAGGAGTACATCAGTTTTATGGGTGAGACAGGCAGAGAGATGCTAGTGTAATTGATCCTGTAACAGCAAAAGTATAAGCTACACAATTAGCTTTTAGCTGATTACACAGCAAAAGGTAACTGCCAGGAAAACTTCACTAGCACAAAGTTAGATACCAAGAGACTATATTCTCTGTTACGTTTGACAGTAGCTGAACAGGATTTTGTGAATGAATGTTATTATGTTTCCCTTTGATGGTCAAGTGTTTTCACCCAAGTTTCTGAAACAACAGCTAAACAGCTAAGTGAAAGAATTCCCTGTTCAGGCACTGGAACTGGATTGCCTACACCATTTAATTACTAGGACTGTGCCTGGTGTCTGGGCCTCTGGCTTGGCCCCAGGGCAGCACTTAAAAAGCACTCTTCAGGGTTAATAGGAGCCAGGGACCACTCCCAGTGGGATAGCCTTGCATGCAGTCATCCTCTTTTGGAAAATATGAGCGTTTTAAATTATGGAAAAGGTTGGATCACCCTTTTTTGGCCAGGCCAGACACTAATCTGGTTGTATGTGCAGATGCAGGCTGAGGTTCCAGGTGTCAATGGTGGCAATTCTTTCCTCCCAGCTTATGACAAAATAATTGATCATTAAAAGAGACAGAAGAGAAATCCCAAGAATATTAAGAGACAGGAAGGAAAAAACATGATATGCCACCTTGAGTCTGTACGTTCTAAGAAATACAAAGACATTGGACCCTGAGCCAGAGCTGCAGAACCTACTATGGAAGAGTTTCTTTGGAGTCTTTTTGCACATAATGTATGGGGGATATGTTAAAGAAAGTAAGACTGTCATCATTACTTTTCCTATATCTCAAAAGGTCATAGGTTTCAGGACACATTCCCCTCATGGATTCCCTGGTGGAAGCTATAGCTCTAATTCCACCTTTAAGAGTAAATTGAGGTCTAAATTCTAAATCAAACGAAAACTTATCAGAAACAATCTCAAACAGCACTAGGCACCTATATTTAGGCAACATAACAGAGTTTCCATTAAAAGATTAATTTATCCAGAATATATCTGTGCATAAATTGTGTGGTTGAGACTATGGTCTCACTTTAGTCTAAGACTATGTTTTTCTGCAGCTTTAAAGTGAGTTTTGCCAGTTACTGCTCCCAGAGATGCTCATGCTGGAACTAAGTTTTTGCATGCACAGTGGGAACCAAAACAGGGAATATAATTGGATAAAACCTAAAAGACAATAATAAATAAATAAATAAATAAAAATAAAATAAAATCTGTACCCATATCCATATCCAATTTTATTATCACCCTGTGGAGCTGCTTGTCTTTCTCCACTGGTTATGGATGGACAAAGCCTGATTTAGACTTCTTACCTTTTGATAACTACAGTTAGTGCCTCCCTGGTAGCCATGAAAAATGTACAGGAGGTGACATTTAAAGGATTGATAATAAAGAATAAATAAATAAATAAATAAATAAAAGAGATTTATGAGTGCCTTATTTATTTAAGTCTTGATGACAACATTTGTAGAATTGAATGTTTAAAGCAAAGGAGATTTTGTGTGTGATAGAAAAATATCAATTTAGAGCTTAATTGAAAAAAAAAAAAAAAAAAACAATGAATGTGAAGTGTTCTCCAGAAGACCTGGTGCATTTTAGATTACAGTATAAATTATATATTAAAGAACATACAGATGTTGTTAAATTTTATATCTAAGGTAGGTGAGTGCATCAGAAAAGAAACAGTAATTGTTTTATACCAAATGAAAAAAAAAAAAAAAAAAAAAAAAAAAACAGTCTTTAAAATGGAAAAAATAGTTTAAAAATAGACTAAATTGTAACCGGATTGTATGTCTTCCATGACTTACACAGGATTTAATGTATTGTTATGTCAGAAAATGCTAATCACTGTTATTAATCACAAGGTCAATCATAGACCTCATTAAATATGACAAGCATGGGATTCACAATTCATTTAGGTAAAGTGGAGAAGAAATTAGAAATGGTTTGCTTTGGAGTAGCTGAGGTAGTACAGGCTAATACCTCCTTAGCCCCTTAACCTGTACTGGATCATATCGTTGAGGATGGTGGTGAACACAAAGGCTAGAGAACGGACTGATTAGCTGTTATAACACAATATAGCATTGAAACAGCAGGCTACAATTTAATGCCTAAAATCAAGACATGTTTCATATCCTGGTTTTCAGCTGGGGACTCCTGAACATGAAATAGATCTCCAGCCTTTTTTTCCAAATTCCTGTCTATTTTCATTCTTTATGTATTTGTTTATCTTGTTTTCATTTTATTTTTGTTTTCCTACTATGTACTGATCTCAGGTTTCTACAGCTTATATATCGGCTTATAAATCTTTTCCTTGGAAGGACAGAACAGATGCCAACTTATTGCACTGGACCCACTCTCCATTGGGACTCATAAGCTGCATCTGTACCTGTAAATAAAATAGGACAGGCCCTGTGTTTTGACACAGGTGACATTCATCTAGTAACTCTCTAATCAATATCCAACATAACAGTTTGGGATGGTCTCTGGTTCTTACCATCCCATAATTTTGTACAAGGTGTTATCTGCCTAAAATGCAATTTGGCCTTATCCAGAGCTACACCAGAGGCTGTGCTAGCACTTCAACATTATGGACAATGGCTCATATTCTGAGCCTTCGGAATACCAATAACTTAGTAACACATTATGGTATACTAATACAAACTTAAACTACAACACCAGGGATTGCAAATCTTCTAACATGAACATCTTCTGCTGACCATCCCATTCGTGTCAAACCTGCACAGGAGACGAAACAACTGTTTCCAGGAAAATACCAGCCTCTGACCCTCATTTCCTTGGATCACCATCTTCACAAACAGGACACAAAGGGTGGAAAGCAGTTTCTATTTCTGGATGGCTCTACTGAGCTTGCACTGGTGGTCCCCTCTTAGTTGAGGGGACTTCTGAGTGTATGAGTGTGAGATCTGTAAGAGACAGAAAACCACTTAGAAAATAAAGAGGCAGTAAGAAGAAGGGAAGAAAAGCAACTATTTGATTTCAGAGACAGAGACCATCTGGGGGTATGGGGTAAACTGGAGGGGTGATGTGACTGGATTGTGGGCAGAAAAAACATTACTTTTCTCCCAAAGACTGGAGAGCAAGATCACTAATATCTCTTTCTTCCCCTGCTCATGGGAACAAACCAAGAAGGGCACAAGTGCTTCCTGATTGCTAGAACTCAAATACCGATGCTGTCATTCAAAACAGGGAAACCTTGGAGCTCTTTTAATAAAATAATGTAACTTCACATTTTGTAAGTGTTTTAGAGTGATTTTGTTCAACAACTAGTCACAGATTCCTGAACTATGTTGTCTTTGTGTACAAGACTGAAATATAGTAGAACTTTTCTTGTTAATATGATTATAAAAAATGCAGTTGTTATATCTGCAGCATTGAAACTGGGGCCCAGGTCGAGAATGGTAGGGCTCTAAATGTACTCTCAGGATGGGTTTCAGATACCAAACCTAGCAGCAAATAGGTGTAATGTTGCCAAAATTGCTTGATTTGTTCTTGACGTATGAACAAGGACGTAAAGTGGCTTGAAGCATAGCTTTCCTCTAACAGAGACATAATTCACATTTTTCCATATTTTGAATGTTTTTAAAGAGTATTTAAAGACAAAACTGATTCAAGGATCAACGTTAGAATTTTGCAGTTTAATAAGAATTTGCAAACTAATAAAATTATAAAGTACTTCAGAGAAGAGTTAACTCATTTAGTAAAACTGTCAAAGTACTGATCTATATACTTTACCCTCAGTAAAAATGCTTTCAATAATTATATATATATATATATATATATATATACTTTCCCAGCAGATTTTCCTTTCTCCTCCTAGATTTAAAAGGTACATTAATCTTCTTAATATGTGGCTTTTGTTCAAATCACTGAAATTTTTACTTATAGAGCAGATAATAGTAATTAATAGTCAACACTATCATTTGTCTTGCAGACAAGCTGAGATGACAAACTACTGTCTTCTTTCTTAATTACTGTTTTACCAGGGTAGAGTTTAATGCTAAATGACATTTATGGATTAATGCTGTGTAATCTGAATATCCTGATGGAAATGACTTCAGAAAACAGACAGGCTGAAAGCAAAGTTCAGGGAAAGTGATATTACCCAGGGACTATCTTGGGCTTTTGAAATACACTCCACAAGCACTAAAATGTAGTTTTAAGAGTCAGTAAGTTTCAGTTTACTTGCATCACTCTGTAAAATTTTATCTGGTATGTGATGTTAACTGGGACAAGCCCAGCTAAAACACTTCAAAGAACACTCTACACTTATCTCTTCAAGTAGGTTCAACGATCTGGCTGCATACTACGATCCATTATGGCAGTACAAGTCACAAAATTATCCTCCAGACAACATGTCATGCAGGTTATATCATGCAGCCCAGTACACAGCGTGAGAGATAAGGGTTGAGAGAAAAGTCCCAAGCCTCTGTTCCAGCTAAAACAAACTCTGCAGTCATAAAGCAGAGATTTTTAAAAGTTTCTTGAATGCGTACTTTTAAAGACGCATTGTGCAGAATGCATCTTCCTTTTTAGAATGTATCTCATGTGGCACCCCACTGCATTAATTTTTGCATTACCTTCCAGGATCAACTGTGAGAAGTCTCAAAAAAGGTATCTGTTTCATGAAAGATGCCATTTTGTTTCCATTAAGTTGAATTAATCAACCTGTTCTTTCCTGCTGAGAGCCATACAGGGAAGTATAAAGAAAAACTCCAGCTACTTCAGATGTGCAGAGTGGAATAGAGAGCATTTTGCTGTTACAGAGAGACTGCAATACTAAAAGTATCTCAAAATACTTTATAGTGTAAAATAAATGGATTAATTCCTAGAATGAGAAATCTATTTTAGATTTTTTATATTCAGTATCTTGGATGCCTGTCTTTCTTAACATTAGTTTGCAGAACTTTGCTTGGACAGAATTTTACATTTCAAGGAAATTCTAGTCTAAAAAACACAGAGTAGCTATATGAGCCATGTTTCAGACTCACTTCTAGATAACAGTAACAAAGCAGATCAGGAGTAAAAATATGTCCAGAGATACTGATACAGTAGCAACACAGTAAACAGAAACCTTTTGATATTGGAATTTGCTTCACTAAAGAAAACAAAACAAAACAAAACAAAACAAAAACTGTCCAGAAAAATATACTTCCGTATATTTTGTATATATATATATACTTCCGTATATTTTTCAGACTGTACAAGTTTATATCCTGTGTTTCTCCCAGATAAATGTTAGAAATAATTTCATTGTAAATCCCTGACGTTATTCCACATAAGCTATAAACCTGGAGCATGATTCAGTTGAAATTATAATAAAGTCTATTTTTTTTTTCTCCAGTATCCTCTTTAGAATACCAATATCTATATCCCATCTCTTAAGCATCCATGATGGCTATCTGCTCACTGCAAGTCACTTTCAGAAATATTCATAAATTTTAGGTGTACTCAGTAGGCTACAAAATTCTGTGACTTCACTGGGTCATTTTACTTACCAAGGCTAAGCACGTCTGTCTATATGTCACGTCAGTATTCTCCGTCTTCCTATTTTGTACTTTCATTTTCTTTTTCACGTGACTGATTTCATTTGACCTCAGCTTTTGGGACATATTTGTTGATTTGCCATTATCTTTCTTTCTTATTTTTCCCATCATTGTGAGCAGCTTTTTGGCTGATGTGTATTCTGAGAAACAATTTTTTGGGCATAGCTTTCACATCCTTTTGATGAAATTTAATTTTCACCTTTAAAAATTTGTCATCCTTATTTTAAATAGCAACTAAAAACCACTCCCATCTGAATATGTCCCTTGAAATATTGAACTTTTGCTATTATTGAGCTACACATTTTCATGAGTTATGTGACTCAAAGCATACTTAATACTTTATCAATGGAAAGAATGTATATGGATGTGTAATAAAGAATTACTCCTGTAATTCCTTTTATCAAAATATATGCTATTTTAAGAAAGAAAGGAGTGATTAACAGTAACATCAGCCCAATTTTAGTTTAATTACTTGCAAAGCAGAAGAACGCAGTTAGGGCAATCATTTATCTAGCTGGTTAACCAATGTAAACAAAGTCATCACTTCTTCCATTCTCTGTGGTGCTGAGAAGCGTTCAGGTTTCAAAACTACCACACAGTGCTATGACTGCTTTTTAAGATGGTCTGTCCACTTAAGAGGATAGCAATGATAACCTCAATAATTTTTTCTTCATTTCAGTATCCTCCTACTTGACTAAGACTAGACTGCAATTGTGTTAAAACTTCCTTACTTGTTTGATGGTACTCAGCATATTGCCCAATGTAACACTGCTGAATGACAGCATGTGTCCCTTGCAATAAAAACTAATTGAGACACACTGCCATGAGACTGGGACAGTGTTATAGTGGAAAAACATACATTTTTAACTGTTCATTTGGAAAATACCTTGCACTCAGTACAAAATACCATAGAACTAGTGAGCTCTGTATCCATCATTTGCCTTTCACACATAGTTAAAATACACATTCAAGAATTGGTGAGCTCTATACCCATTAAATAGCTACAAGTAAAGTCAGGGAACTGATCTTCTAAAGCAGTGAAAAAAAAATAAAAAATAAAAAAAAATCCTTGAATGGCACAAAATAAGGAAGGATAATTCCAGTATTAGGGAACCTAGTGTTAGTTTAGGGCATTAGCATGGAAATCTGTAGTCCAGGATTCAATTTCCTGCTAAGCAGGAGACTTCAGACTGCCTGGGTGAACATTGGCAAGTCATTTAGTCACACACAGCTTCCATGCTCTGTCAGTAAATTCATGTTAAGGGAATTCTCACACTATGAGAATACATACATTAAAGGTTGTCTGGCATTGGCTATTCAGTGATAAAGGATATGAAGTGGAGAAATATGAGCAATGTACATACCCATTTGGCACAGCAGAATGTGCTGCTATGGGGATTTTCCTCTCCTTTCAGTTCAAAAATGGGCCTGATTTAGAACTCAATATGACTTTAAGATAACTTGATTCTTTATGCATGTTACTCTAAAATATTGTATTTCTCCTCCCTAAGGATTCTGATAACATCAACATTCATTTGGGATCAAAAACAGAAGCTGATGTTTTGTAAGAAAAGTTTGGAAAGAAATGCTTATTGTTTCAATGAAAATAAAATATTTTAAACTTCACTGAACTGAAGCATTCATTTCCCAATTTCTATTCTGGGAAAATGTAGGTTTTTTTGTTGTTGTTGTTGTTTTGTTTTTTAACTTTGTGTGTTTGGAACATTCCAACTGTTTTGTTACATTAAATATTGAAGTCTCTTCAATATTTGTTTTACTGGTCCTGATAGTTTCTAGAGGTTTTTCATGTTACATTGATAACAAAGGGAAGGCAAAGAGATCCATTGTATTCCTTCCATATCTCCTCTTCATCTCTTTTTCTCTCTCTGATTGCCTAGAAATCACAGCTTACTGGTATTGAAAATGCTTAGTGATATAGAATTTTTATGCTTAGCCTCCTGTTGCATGCTCTTCCACAGCATCTTATTAAAATATTGTGCTTTTATATATATATATAATTATATATATATACATAAAAACCATGAGTTGTAATTCCTCTTTAAATGACATTGAGATGGCAATATTATTAGTAATATTATTTTGTGTTTCTAATAAAGCTTTTTGTGACAAACATGCATAGATTTTAATACATTGTTTTGAATCAAATGCCAGAAAAAAATATTTATCTCCTAAAATGCAAGATATTAATATCTAAATGCAAGAGCTACCTATCAAATCAGTAAAACATACTGGTGCCTTCTAAGCTGTATACAGTTGTACATGTACAAGGAGCATTCCTGAGTTATCCAAATATATTTTATTCTGACAAGATAGATCATTACCATTTTACAGATGAGAGGTTTGAAACCAATTTAGTTCTGCACTTGAACAAAATGTCAGCGTGAGTGACGGCATTTGCTGGAGCATTGATCTTATACCCATAGTAGGGACTAGAGCAGTGTCAGCCAGGACTGCCTAACAAAAGTTCCTTTGCTTCGCCATCAGCAGCACGTGTGAGAGAGGTTCAGGGTAGAAGACACTACATGTCAATACCTAAATCTTTTCCCATATTTTACCAACATAATTAGCGCACACATATGGATACACAGCCTGGGAAACATTGTTACCTCTGCTGTTGGGCCATAGCCAGAATGAAGCAAGGACATGTCAGAACTTGCATCGGAATTGCAAGTTCCATACTATGGTCCCTGCCATGGGCTTGAAGGCATTTCAAATTGTTTAAATGTTAACCAACTGTTAAATTATGAAGAGCTAAATAGATTACAGTCATTAAGAAGGATGAGCTTTCTCTTTTGTGATTCTTAGTCTGTGGAGATGAGCACACAGATGATTCTTGCAACCAATATATCTTCAATAAAGGCAAGGTAGAACCAGCAAATTAATTTAAAATGTTGAATAATAATTTGATTTAAGATTTTTCTTCAACCATGGAAATTAAAAATACTGTGAAAGTGCTACAATTAAAAATCTCTGTCAAAGAATCAGTCTGGGTAAACAAATCACCAGAAGAGACAACGAAAAAATGAAATGAAGTCTGAGGAACCTGACGACTATGTCAATATCTGACTTGTGTCCAGACTAGAAATTGTTGTTGGCATGATGGATGGTGGAAGTTGGATAGTGATGTTTTTTTTCATGACATTCCTGTTCTGATATAGTCTACAATGTATTGTCTACAAAATATTTACACTAATATTCTGAAAGGAGAGATATTACCGTCAACCCAGGAACTAGTGTAAAATTGGCAAAATATTTTTTATCCTATATGAACTTAATTCAGATTGAGGCCTCAGAACTTTTTACAGTCCTTGAAGATGAGAGCTGGAAGATAAGAGAAGGGAGAAAAATATTACTATGTGTACATAGTTGTCAGCATGCATGATATGGATAGAAAGTAGTGATCTCTCTTTTTACCAAATAAAGAGAATAATTTATTAAAACCATGGCTAAATCATATATGTTTTTTATTATCTGTAAAGTATTGACACATTTATAGATATAAATGATTAATATTATGGCTTCAGCTCATACCTGCACAGAGCTATGTAGAACCTTTTCCAGTGTCTTACTTAGGACATCTGGGTTACTAGATACCTGGAGATGGCAGCTACATTTCAAGACAGGGAAGACCTTTCCGTCTGGACTTACCTTTGAGTAATTGGGCCTGATACCTTAGATTATCCCAAATGCAACAGGATGCCTACATGTAGTCATGTGCATTAACTCCCTGCTGCCTGACCAACTGAACCTCTATCTGTTCTCCTCTGAGTCTTTTAACAGAAGGTCTGGTGTCATTTTAGACATTGTGGGTTGTCCACTTGAGCTCGGTAGAAAATCAGTAAGTTCCTGCTGTTTCCTTTCAAAGCAGTGGGTATGTGAGTCCTCTTGCAAATAGCAGGTAAAAAGGTCCACATAAATTGTTAGCAAGACTTGACAGTAGATTATTCAGGGGACCGATTAACATGCTGTTCTCATGGCACTTTGGAGGACCAGGCAAATGAAGTCTGACCAGCCCAGCTTCTGTTGGCTGAAAGACTCCAATGCAGATAGACTATGGACACGTGTAAAGTCCTAATCTCATTTTCCCTTCTTCCCACCTTGTGCTAATATGTGCTGGAATGCAATGAGGAAAAGAGTTTAGCTCACTTTTAGGGGAGAGGAGAGAGAGAATACACAGGGATTATCTGATGAGGATGAGATGAAGACAAAATCCAGAGGTGATTCTCCCCCTCTACTGTGCTCTTGTGAGAACCCACCTGGAATACTGTGTTAAGCTCTGGGGTGCCCAGCATGGGAAAGACATGAATCTGTTACAGTGGATCCAGAGGAGGGCCATGACGATGATTAGAGTTCTGGAGAGGTCTCTTTCAAAAACAGTCTGAGAGAGTTAGAGTTGTTCAGCCTGCAGAAGAGAAGGCTCCAGGGAGACACTATAAAAACCTTTCAATACGCTCAGTGTCAGTTTCTAATTTGGTCCATACCATGGCTGAAGTAAAGGTGGCAGACTTTACACACTTTTGGGGTCTTTGTGTGTGTGATAAGTGCATACCAAAATAACAGAATGGAGTCTGTTAATGCCTCTTTTGCATGAGTGTCCAATCAAGTGAGCTGCACCTTCAAGAGTGGGAATCAAAGAGAGGGGAGCTACTGGTCTGCTGGCATGATATATGATCCAAGTGTAATCACACTAAAGTTTAGTCACACTAAAGCCATGAGATCTTTTCTTCTTCTGAAGTTAGCTCAGGTAATTTGGCCAGGTATTCAATAAAGTGGAGAGGTCAGAGTTAAGAGCTGCCATATTTAAAAATATTGCTAGAGAAACATCAAGGCTCTCTTGGCAGCAGCAGCAGCACATGCATTTCCAAGGCTTACTTCATCTAATGCACCTGTGTGAGAAGAACAATGCATCACAGAGATAGTAGCAGGAAGCATAATAGCTTATAGTAACTCTGAGATGTGGTGACCATAAGAAATGCCAGAGGAGGGGACCACAGGAGGTAATAAACCCTCGATGTTTACAGATCTGACCTGTAGAATGACAAGCATTAAATGCATACTGTGAATCAGTGTAGACATTTACACTTTTTCCCAGTATGAAGGTACATGCTTACATGAGTAACACAAGCTCAGCAGGTTGTACACTTAAAACTTCAGGGAGAAAAAAAAAGGCTTTGAAAATTTAGAACTGGGAGAAAACAGTATATCTGGCAACTAGTTTGCCTACATCATTCCTCAGGTAAAAGCAACCCATTAAGAGAACAAGGTCTGGACAGAATAAAGGAACATCTGATATTTTGCAGTGCAGAGTGGTGACACTCTCAACAAGGTCTAAAGAGTCATGTATCATAGCACAAAAGCACAAAGGAAAACCTGCTGCAGCAGGCTCCAGAGTGGTAGAGTGGTTAGGAAAAACAAACAAACAAACAACAACAACAACAACAACAAAAAACAGTGGGTCCAGTAGGTCTGTGGGAATTGCACAATTCCTGGAATAGGAGAGTAGAAGCAACATCTTAACTGTCACTACAAAAGAGAATAAAGGGCTTACTATAATCAGGCCTACAGTGCTAGGGGACTTAGTAAGTTCCCATTTCAAAGTAGGGAATGCAGTTTCATGGCCATTATCCCAAGGAACAGGGCAGTCAGGACTAAAGTCAAAGGTTAAATCACACAGAGGTTTAGCAATACTTGAATAGCTGAGAACCCACTGTCTGCAAAATTTTAATGCTCCCAGCAAAAAGAAAAGCAGTTTCTTGGTAGTTTGGTTTCAGAACTTAAAAGACAGCAGATTCTGGAGTCAGTTAGTTGGTGCTTCCCTTCTGAAATTATATGACTCGGGTTGTCAGACTGCTGCTTACAGAACTGCATGTTCTTTTGGGATGCTTTGTGTTCTTTCTTGGGCAAGGCATTTGGAAGATGAAATGGCAGACCTCCAAAGACCTCTACTTCTCTTGGCAGACCTCCAAAGAGAAGCAAGCTACCAGAAGATCATCTTCATTCTGTAACCCACACTGACAGGAGACAATAGGGAATTCATAATTCTCTTGAGGAAGTTTATTCCAGGTGTACTCTGTCCCCGATAGGCAAAGGCAAACAAAAACCATGAATCAAGGTATATGGAGTTAGAGAAAAAGGCAGAACAGAGGTCAATAACAGAAAAATGTGTAGCATCTGGAGGTAGAGATCAGAATAGTCACAGGGTTAGGAGCAATTGAGTGACTCTGGATAACAGAAGTGTTGATTTTCCACAACTCTTGGACAAACTTCCAAATTTGTCTTTCCTTCCCATCTATTTTCTCTTCTTTCTTTACTGAACTTTCTGAGCTCTGAATGTTTAAGAAGTTCCAATATTGACTAGGATTTTGAGAGGAGTGTTACTGAAGAACAAGATTACTGCAGAATTCATGTCAGGAGCAACATAATCCTCCAAATCTGCATCTACTTGTAACCCTGAACCACATGAAGTTAAAGTAAGGTGTTGGACATCTCCAGTGTAATTACAGGGATACCTGCCTCAGCAGGATTCTGAACTGGAACTACCAGTACCAAATTACAGGCAGCAGAGGTGCATTATTTGATACCCAGGTTTCTAAGAGATCTTTCAGAGGATCAAGATTCAGGGGTATGTGCAGTGATACCAGGTACTGTGCTTGAGTACAGAAATTTAGGTGCCATAGCTGAAGTTTTAGAAGGATCCTTACTTTTATTTTTGCCTGACTTAATCTTTTCATTTTTTTTTTTGTATTATTATTCTGCAAGCTAGTTATCATAGACTTCTTCCAATGTTTGTTCACTTCTTTGTCCCACACTCCTCAAAAAAAAATATTAAAAAAAAAATACAAAAAATGGAAATTGCACTTCTGGTTTGCCACAGGTACAGCTGTTCCACTGGTGGGCAGGTTGGACACATAGCTTGCTCTCATTTTTTCCCAGTAGCGCACCATAATCATGACAGATAGAGCCTAATGGGCCTTTTGGATCCAGACAGGACCAGAATTGACCCATTTTCCTTTTTTTTTTTTTGACTTTCCTCAGTAAGGGACCATGAAAGTAAGGCCTATTCACAGCAAAGGGGTAGAAGAAATGTGGGCATCCCCAGGAAGAGATAACTTCCTCTTTATTCCCCTCAAAGTGAAAAGTATTCATAGTCTACTCCTATCTGCCTAAACAAAAGCCTTTTTTTTATTGGCCTGTCACCAATGGAAATTATTCCAGGGCATGATGTGAGCTTTCAGCACTCTCAAACACCCTCAGAAATCAAAACACAAAATTTACCAAAATTCAGTTAACAAAACACAAAGCATCCATCCCCTTAATTCTCCCCTGATACTTGCATTGTAAGTGCAAATGAAAACAACATAAGGTTTGCTTACTGCTGATGTGGCAGACACATGGAAGACATGATAGGTGTGAAGACCACATGCAAGTGAAATTTTAAAATTAGGATCTCTTACTTCCTGTGGTGGTGCCACTTTGGGTCTCTTCTTCAGTTCCAGTCCAGTCCCTTCTGCCAACGAGCAGCAATCCCATTTCTGACATCAAATTGATGAGGATTTTTTGTTGTATCTTTTTGGGTGAATTAAACCCATGTTTGTGCTTGAGTACAAAGAGATTGCAGGTCAACACTGCAGCATTTCTTATGCTATCAGCAAGGAGTTTACATTCCCTGGCATGGAGTTTTTCCCCCTCTGGCACTCCTGCTTCCAGCCATTTTAGCCTGGTTCTGCAAGCAGGTGATCTTATCTGCTAAGCCAGGTTGGTTTTAAGTCCTAAATTATTATAGCTGAGCAGTTAAGATTAGAATTTTCCCTTCACAAAAGTGACTAGATGCTTCAGTCATAGATCAGAGTCCCTTTGTGCTAAAGCCCTGATGAACACAGAAGAAACAGCCTGTACTAAAATTTCTGTGGATTAGTTTCATGTCTATTATTAACAGGAACAACTATACGTCTTTGAGCATGTTTAAACAATGTGAACATAGCAGAAGTTAGCATGCTTAGCTAACAAAACAAGGATAACACAATGGAGGAACCCATACATGTGTATGTGTACCAGTCACTAGAATTCAGATTTCCATGTCCTAAGATAGGTATTTCAATTACAGTTGCAACCATACCTGTCCATACATTCTATTTTCCCTGCTGTTGTCAGGTGTGCAAGTACCTGCATCTATAAAAACAGAGGAAATAATAAAAATAATAAATCATTAGTATTTGTTATTAATTAGTTTCTTCCAGTCTTATTCATTAGAAGTTCCTCAGTTAATCATCCTTTAAACATATCCAAGGCCATACTCAGACTTGCACAATTCTGAAATAAACAATATCTAGACCTAGCACATGGATTGCACACCAGGTAAAGGTTATGAACTCTTTATCAGACTCTTTATGATTCTCTGTTTATTTTTTGCTAACATTTAATACACTAGGCTTTACCTTCACAAATATCCAGATACAAATATTTCAAAAAATAATAAGGCAAAATATTTGAGAAAAGGAAGATTTGCATGCCTCTGAAGATAATCAGTATTTTTCCTGATCACTGGTTATAATTTTGTTGATTCACTGGTTATGACTATTCATTATCAAGGACTACTTGCAAATAAATTTCACTGGCAAATGCAGTCAGGAACTCTTGAGTTTCCCAGAAATGAACAAAGACAGGTAAAGAGACTAAACTGATTAAATTGTTTTCCGCTGTGAATTATTAACTTGTTGATAGCAAACCTTGTATTTGTTTGCCCTTATAAGATTTTATAAAAGGAGAAGATAGTTTCACATGGATGCAGCACTACTCATGTACAATCTGAGACTGTTTCCCTCCAGTAGAAAAAAATCTGTAACTTTTTTTTTTCTTTTTTTTTTTTTTTCTGTTTTTCATGGTTTATTGGCTGTTGAGAATAAGTTTTGACAATCATGTGGATCAAGGAAACAGACAGTTTAGCAAGTAAAAACATACTACAGCAAGAGATGTTTTTAAAATTAAAATTATTTATTAAAATTAAAGTTTAAAGGTATCCCAAAGGAATTGTCTTTCAGTATATATATGGAGGTAGTTTGACTGGCATGGCAGCTTATACTAGTTACGTTAGGAACTAGTTACTTTCAGAACTAAAAAACAGAAACTAATGCAAATACAGTTTTAATAGTGGTGGAGGAATACTAACTAGTCAGGGAATGGATAATATAACCTGAAAAATGAAATAGTATGGGTCTTTAATTTGTTTAATTTATTTTAATAAAGTAAATTAATTAATTGGTTGGAGAGCTGCCAGGCAGAGAAGGACCTGGGAGTGATGGTTGATAGTCGGCTGAATATGAGCCAGCAGTGTGCTCAGGTGGCCAAGAAGGCCAACAGCATCCTGGCTTGTATAAGAAACAGTGTGACCAGCAGGGCTAGGGAGGTGATCGTCCCCCTGTACTTGGCTCTGGTGAGGCCGCACCTCGAATACTGTGTTCAGATTTGGGCCCCTCGCTACAAGAAGGACATCGAGGTGCTTGAGCGAGTCCAGAGAAGGGTGACAAAGCTGGTGAGGGGCCTGGAGAACAAGTCCTATGAGGAGCGGCTGAGGGAGCTGGGCTTGTTCAGCCTGGAGAAAAGGAGGCTCAGGGGTGACCTTATTGCTCTCTACAGGTACCTCAAAGGAGGCTGTAGTGAGGTGAGGGTTGGTCTGTTCTTCCACATGCCTGGTGACAGGACGAGGGGGAATGGGCTTAAGTTGCGCCAGGGGAGTTTTAGGTTGGATCTTAGGAAGAACTCCTTGACCGAAAGGGTTGTTAGACATTGGAACGGGCTGCCCAGGGAAGTGGTGGAGTCACCATCCCTGGAGGTCTTTAAAAGACGTTTAGATGTAGAGCTTAGGGATATGGTTTAGTGGGGACTGTTAGTGTTAGGTCAGAGGTTGGACTCGATGATCTTGAGGTCTCTTCCAACCTAGAAATTCTGTGATTCTGTAATTTGTTCAGAAGCCATCTAACCATTGTACAACTGCTGGTTGCAATATTATTTACTACAGAAGAGAAACTTCTCGCTCTGTTATTGACCCTTCTGTATGCTGCACTGATTACTCATCTGAAACTGTGGTGATCAGAGACCCATTCCCATTTTGGCTGTCTTTTCTGTCACTTGGCATTTTAGTCCTTGCTTAGCTTCCCTAGTGTTACAAGTGAGTCTATTAAGAACTGTAGAATAGAGGGTTACTAGGCTTAAGCATACATCTTTCTGCCCTTTTCATTAGCTTCACCAGCACTCTCTGGAGTCCAGGGATGAAACAAGAGAATTCAAAAAAGCATAATAGGAGGTAAAGGAGTCACTGTGATAGCAAGGTACCAAGAATTCAAGGGATATATTGCTCAGTTAATGTTTCTTTGTGTGTGAGATCTTGCAGCAAAGTTCTGCTTAAGGTCTTTCCTTGTGGAATTTGAAATAAAGTCCTCAGTTTTTATTAGCTTTAAGGAGGGAGACACCGAGGGAGAAGCACATACTGAAGCATTTGTCTCTAGGGTGTGGAGATCAATGAGAGAATTGTACTCAGAAAAATTTCATACAAGCTTAGAAACACAGCAGCTCAGTACCTGATACCACAGCAGAAAAATCCAACAGAAGGCTTCTGCATTGGACAGGAGCAGATGGATGGCATCAAAAGACTGGTCACAAAGACATATTTTTATATCTCTATGTGAAGTATGGAGATACATATTGTGTTTCAAATTGTCTAAGAGAAACAAATATGTCTATGTTTTATTAAGAATTTTTAAGTTATACATAAAGGATGACCCTGTTCTAGAGAAAACACTACCAACTTTTGGAGGTTTTAACAGTCTTACTATTACCTGTATCAAATAGCTAAAGGAAGGAAACGTGACCTCTTGAATCCATAGATAAATATCATATTTTCACCAGACAATGTGCAAAGTACAAGAGACACATATCTACCATGATTTTCAAGAAAAAAATGAAATTACTGTTAGTGAACTGAAATCAATATATGCAGCATTAGGATCTCTTGCAATTCTGCCGAGCTCTAGGCAACACCTACATAGCTGAGTTGTTTTGCTTCAGGACAAGTTACATCACTCAGCAATTTTCTTGTTACATTATAGACCCTTGGGATAATATGCAAGTTAAATACCATTTTCCTCCATTCATAAAATTAATCCTTTCCAAGAGTACCTTACACCTACATGTAATTTAGATTCATGAGAACACCATATATAGGACAATTTACTAGAAAAATATCCATTGTAAGTACTGACATTTGCATCTTGACACTATCCAACAAGTAGCAGGGTGGACATTTATGACTAAGGGGAATAACGTTCAAAACACACCTTCTAACAGGATCTGAATTGCCATGAAGATGAGAATGGCAGCTGGGACACAAAGAAAAGCAGTGTGGGGTGATGTAATCCTCCAGTCTGAGTAGTATATATAATTCTCCTACCTAGATGCCCTTTCAAAACACAGGATGGACAAGTAGTTAACAATAGAGCCTCTCTAAGTGTTTCTTAGCCCTTTCTTGCTCTCTTCCTTTCAGGTCCTTGGCTGTGCACAGCAGGGCACTTATCATTGACAAAGAAGGTCTGATTCCTCTCAGCTGTCCTCCAGCATGCCACGTAAAAGGACTAGGCTTTCCCCAAGCTGCCACAACCCTGTAAATACTAGAAATTAATTCATCTGGTAGAAACTCCTTGTCTGTGGCTCTTCAAAACTGTACTGGTAATCATTCAAGGTCATTTACATCTCAGTTACTACAGTTGGCATGAAGTCTGGAAGATCATTTTGAAAAAGGGAGGACAGCTGTGTTTCATGCACCAGTTTGCTGGACTATAGATGAATCATACTAGCCTGAGTAAGTGACTTTATTGTTAATCTCGTGTCTATATGCAGTCATTCTCAGGTTTTTTTCAGAGATTAAGAAAATGACATAAAACTTTTTTTTTTTTTTTTTTTTTTTTTTTTTTTTTTTTTTATTTT
>CM021733.1:95204012-95539383 GCA_011075105.1 Heteronetta atricapilla
TTTTTTTTTTTTTTTTTTTTTTTTTTTTTTTCTTCTTCTTATCCTGTAGTGTCAGTAAAGCCGTAAAAATAGTAGCACAGCAGCAGATGCAGACTTTATTGGTAGTTGTTGTGGTTTAACCCGGCCGGCAGCTAAACACCACACAGCCATTCGCTCACCCTCCCCCCTCCCTCTCTGGGATGGGGGAGAGAAACGGGAAAGTGAAGCCTGTGGGTTGAGATAAAGACAGTTTATTAAGATAGAAAATAATAATAATAATAATAATAATAACAATAATATGTACAAACAAGTGATGCACAATGCAATTGCTCACCACCCGCTGACCGATGCCCAGCCCAACCCCGAGAGCCGGCCCCCCACCCCGGCTAGCCACCCCTAGATATTGTTCAGCATGACGTCAGATGGTATGGAATACCCCTTTGGCCAGTTTGGGTCAGCTGTCCTGGGTCTGTCCCCTCCCAGCTCTTGCTGCCCCCCCCCAGCCTGCCCGCTGGCAGGACAGAGCGAGGAGCTGAAAAGTCCTTGGCTTAGTGTAAGCACTGCTCTGCAGCAATTAAAACACCAGCATGTTATCAGCACTCTTCTCATCCTAATCAAAAACATAGCACTCTACCAGCTACTAGGAGGAAAAATAACTCTGTCCTAACTGAAACCAGGACATATATCCACCCCTTATTCCATACCATTTATGTCATGCTTAGGTTACACTCTTTCCAATACATTCTAGTTAATCACTATTTTCTTCTATGGTAACGATGATACACAGTATTATATAATAATTAACATAATACAACTCAATTCATAGGTTATTCTCACCCATTATTAAATCCCCTTGAGGTACACAACGGACCTCCCCATTCTTTTGCATTACCCACCAAGTGCATCCAGGTCCTTGAGCAAAAACAATCCCACGGATGGGTTTGCCTTTTCCTGAGGCAGGAGTAGCCCAGACTGTTTTACCCAGCATGTTTCTTACATGCACTACAGGAACTTTATCACCTTCTACTGTGCGTAGCAGGTTTGATTGTGCTGGTCCAGCTCGGTTGGCAGATCCCCTAGTATTGACTAACCAGGTGGCCTTTGCCAAATGTGTATCCCAATTTCTGAATGTCCCAGCACCCATTGCTTTCAGTGTAGTCTTTAAGAGTCCATTGTATCGCTCAACTTTCCCGGAGGCTGGTGCATGATAGGGGATGTGATACACCCACTCAATACCATGTTCTTTGGCCCAAGTGTCTATAAGGTTGTTTCGGAAATGAGTCCCATTGTCTGACTCAATTCTTTCTGGGGTGCCATGACGCCATAGAACTTGTTTTTTAAGGCCCAGGATAGTGTTTCGGGCGGTGGCATGGGGCACAGGATATGTTTCCAGCCATCCGGTCGTTGCTTCCACCATTGTAAGTACGTAGCGCTTGCCTTGCGGGTTTGAGGGAGTGTGATGTAGTCAATCTGCCAGGCCTCTCCATATTTATATTTCAGCCATCGTCCTCCATACCAAAGAGGCTTTGACCGTTTGGCTTGCTTGATTGCAGCACATGTTTCACAATCATGAATAACCTGTGCTATAGTGTCCATGGTCAGGTCCACCCCTCGATCACGAGCCCATCTGTATGTTGCATCTCTTCCTTGATGGCCTGAGGTATCATGGGCCCATCGGGCTATAAATAATTCACCCTTATGTTGCCAGTCCAGGTCCACCTGAGCCACTTCAATCTTAGCAGCCTGATCCACCTGCTGGTTGTTTTGATGTTCTTCAGTAGCCCGATTCTTGGGCACATGAGCATCTACGTGGCGTACCTTTACGACCAGGTTCTCTACCCGGGCAGCAATATCTTGCCACAACACAGCAGCCCAGATGGGTTTGCCCCTGCGCTGCCAGTTGTTCTGTTTCCATTGCTGTAACCACCCCCACAGGGCATTTACTACCATCCACGAATCAGTGTATAGGTAGAGAACTGGCCACTTTTCTCGTTCAGCAATATCTAAAGCCAGCTGGATGGCTTTCACTTCTGCAAATTGACTCGATTCACCTTCTCCCTCGGCAGCTTCTGCAACTTGCCGTGTAGGACTCCATACAGCAGCTTTCCATCTCCGATGTTTTCCCACAATGCGACAGGACCCATCGGTGAACAGGGCATATCTCCTCTCATTTTCTGGTAGCTCGTTGTACAGTGGGGCTTCTTCAGCACGGATCACCTCCTCCTCTGATGACATCCCAAAGTATTTGCCTTCTGGCCAGTCCATAATCACTTCCAAGATTCCTGGATGACTGGGGTTTCCTATTCGAGCCCACTGGGTAATCAGTGCAACCCACTTGCTCCATGTAGCATCAGTTGCATGATGTGTAGAGGGGACCCTTCCTTTGAACATCCAGCCCAATACTGGCAATCGGGGTGCCAGGAGGAGCTGTGCTTCAGTACCGACCACTTCTGAAGCAGATCGAACTCCTTCATATGCTGCCAATATCTCCTTGTCAGTTGGAGTGTAGCGGGCCTCAGATCCCCTGTATCCCCGACTCCAAAACCCTAGGGGTCGACCTCGAGTTTCTCCAGGTTCTTTCTGCCAGAGGCTCCAGGTGGGGCCATTCTCCCCGGCTGCGGTGTAGAGCACATTCTTTACATCTGGTCCTGTTCGGACTGGCCCCAGGGCTACTGCATGAACTATTTCCTGCTTAATTTGTTCAAAGGCTTGTCGTTGCTCAGGGCCCCATTCAAAATCATTCCTCTTACGGGTTCCTTGGTAGAGTGGGTTTACAATCAGACTGTAATTTGGAATGTGCATTCTCCAAAACCCCACGACACCTAAGAAAGTTTGTGTTTCCTTTTTACTAGTTGGTGGAGACATAGCTGTTATTTTGTTGATCACATCCATTGGGATTTGACGACGTCCATCTTGCCATTTTATTCCTAAAAACTGGATCTCTCGTGCAGGTCCTTTAACTTTATTTTGTTTTGTGGCAAACCCAGCCTTCAGAAGGATTTGAATTATTTTCTTCCCTTTCTCAAAAACTTCCTCTGCTGTGCCACCCCACACAATGATGTCATCAATGTACTGCAGGTGTTCAGGAGCTTCCCCCTGCTCCAGTGCAGACTGGATCAATCCATGGCAAATGGTAGGGCTATGTTTCCACCCCTGGGGCAGCCGATTCCACGTATATTGGACTCCCCTCCAAGTAAAGGCAAACTGTGGCCTGCACTCTGCTGCTAGAGGGATGGAGAAAAATGCATTAGCGATATCAATTGTGGCGTACCACTTGGCTGCCTTTGATTCCAGTTCGTACTGGAGTTCTAGCATGTCCGGCACTGCAGCGCTCAGTGGGGGTGTGACTTCGTTCAAGCCACGATAGTCCACCGTTAGTCTCCACTCACCATTAGATTTTCGCACTGGCCATATGGGACTATTAAAAGGTGAATGAGTCTTACTGATCACTCCTTGGCTCTCCAGTTGACGAATCAGCTCATGGATGGGAATCAGGGAGTCTCGGTGCGATATTGCCGCCGGTGCACAGTTGTAGTGGCGATTGGCACTTGTTGTTCTTCAACCCTCAGCAACCCCACAACAAAAGGGTCCTCCAAGAGACCAGGCAAGGTAGACAACTGTTTAATGCCCTCTGTCTCTAAGGCAGCTATGCCAGAAGCCCACCGGAACCCTTTTGGGTCCTTAAAATATCCTCTTCTAAGATAGTCTATGCCAAGGATGCACGGAGCATCCGGGCCAGTCACAATAGGGTGTTTTTGCCACTCATTCCCAGTTAGACTCACTTCAGCCTCCAATACAGTCAACTGCTGGGACCCCCCCGTCACTCCATGAATACTGATGGGCTCTGGCCCTTCATAGTAAAAATATGGAACGCTTCACGAATTTGCGTGTCATCCTTGCGCAGGGGCCATGCTAATCTTCTCTGTATCGTTCCAATTTTAGTTTAACATACGCTGGTCAGATCTGTTGTTATCTCAACCCTTCGAGCCCCACGTTGGGCGCCAAAAAGACTGTTGTGGTTTAACCCGGCCGGCAGCTAAACACCACACAGCCGTTCGCTCACCCTCCCCCCTCCCTCTCTGGGATGGGGGAGAGAAACGGGAAAGTGAAGCCTGTGGGTTGAGATAAAGACAGTTTATTAAGATAGAAAATAATAATAATAATAATAATAATAACAATAATATGTACAAACAAGTGATGCACAATGCAATTGCTCACCACCCGCTGACCGATGCCCAGCCCAACCCCGAGAGCCGGCCCCCCACCCCGGCTAGCCACCCCATATATATTGTTCAGCATGACGTCAGATGGTATGGAATACCCCTTTGGCCAGTTTGGGTCAGCTGTCCTGGGGCTGTCCCCTCCCAGCTCTTGCTGCACCCCCAGCCTGCCCGCTGGCAGGAGAGAGCGAGGAGCTGAGAAGTCCTTGGCTTAGTGTAAGCACTGCTCTGCAGCAATTAAAACATCAGCATGTTATCAGCACTCTTCTCATCCTAATCCGAAACATAGCACTCTACCAGCTACTAGGAGGAAAAATAACTCTGTCCTAACTGAAACCAGGACAAGTATCTATATGCTGAATTTTTAAATCTGACCTTACCACAAATAACACTGAACCTAGGTAAATTATTTTCTTGTGCTTGTACATCCTCACTGAGGCATATGAAGTCCAGTACTGAGACAGGATCCTGTAGCCTAGTTTATGCTATATCCTTTGCACAGCTGTGTAAGGGGCAACCAGAACTTCTGCGTGCCACAAAACAGGTGCAAAAGCATGACTGGAACTGCACTATTTAAAGGGTACAGCTTTAGTCTTTGAACACATGGGAAAATGTAAACTAATTAATCTCAGGTAGGGATAATGGAGGCTAGATCTGTTGAAAAGAAAGGTCACAAGCTCTTGACCGCGTGCAGATACTAAGAATGTGCTATACTCACATTGTTGCCTAGGATGGATGTTGATATGTTATGGATTATAGAGACTTTTCTACAACTGCTGCCCCAATGTAGACGTCTGGCAATACAAAGGGGAGAATCCCTGAACACCTTCTTTACTAATTGGGTTTCAGCAGCCAAAGATGCAAAATCATTAAAAAGATGCAAGTCCTCATAAAAGATTTCTTCCCTTAGAGTACGGATGAACATCAGATCATTTTACAGCACTAATCTCTCAACATTAAATAATCAAAAAAATGCAATTTCTTCACTTTAAGCAGTCAATAACCTTTGCTTTCCATGACTGCTAGTGTTTACTAAACTTCATGAAGCAAACATCACATGACATCTTAGGCTTCCACACATTTCTCGTCACAGGGTCTTGTACTTGGTGTTTCAAAAAGGGATGCATGTATGCACACATCAAAAGACTCTGTGAGTTATTCTCCTTATAACTACATGGAGTCACTAACAGGCATAGAGAAAATGAATTAGGCCACATCTTCCAACTAGTGCATGCAACAATGCACAAGCCTATTTGAGAAACTGGTCTATAAAGATTTGCAGTTCATTAAAGGAGTTTTGTTTCTTCACGGTCTTCCCATCCATCACTCTGAGCCTGTCCTTTTCTTTGTGACTTTCTGAAATGCATTTGCAACTGCTAATAACCTCAGTTACACACAGGTACAATGCGGTGTTACAGCTTGATATCTGCCAGGGGACTTGGCACAGCCACAGCTGTGGGTAATGGGGGAAAGGGAAAAGAAGATGGCATAAAGTGCAATCATTTAGTTTTCCTTTGATTAAAAGCTGGTGATGACATGGCTATTGAAATAAAGCTTTAGTAAGAATCACATGTAAAAGCTTCATACATTTAAATTCTCAAAGAAAATAAATAAACAAAAAGGCATTTATCTTTTTAAACTCCACAAGTTCTACAGCACATATTTTTGCTGAATCTCTGTCCTTTTGACCCTCTGGGAGATGATAGACTAGTGATGCTCATTACACCACCTGCCTCTCAGGGAAAATCTGTCACCATGTGTAGATTGCTGAGAAGCTTTATACTCACTGCTCCAGACGTGAACCTCTGCAAAACTAGAAGGAATGGAAGAGAAAACTTGAGACTTCTTCACAGTTGATTACACAAGACATTACATGGACACCCACTAAGGTTATTTAAAAGTACTCACAGAAATAGAGTTCATTCTCAACCGCAGGGTTTACCACTGGCTTTAGAAACTGCTGCTAAAAACCTGTGCAGTCACAATGAATTTTTCCTGGTATCTGTAAATTCAGTGGGCTTTTTATTCACCCTAGTGTACCAGAATTGCACTAACACAATCAGACAGATAGTACCCCAAACAAAGTCTCTTTTGTGTCACTCCAGAGCTGTAGCAGGGATTTTAGCTTCCCTACCTGAGATTTTCTGCTGCTGTAAGAGTTAATGATGGTAGAGGCATGACTATTGTAATACAAACCTAGAGGTTCTTGAGTCTAGAAGGCAGGAGAATTAGAGAGAAGCTATTTTCACCATTTTCTTAGAAGGCAGTTAAGAATTAAAATTTACACATTCAGAGTGTTTCTAGTATCCAGCACAATGCAATGTAGAAATAAACAGGCTACACTTCAGCTATTTCACTGAAAAAGCAAATCAATCCACAGATATTCAATTAACACTGCATAAGAACAAAATAACTGATTTGGTTGTTTTTGAGTCTTTGCAACACTTGAGATTTTGACACAATAAAGTGAAGGAAAATAGATAAGAAATGTGACCAAATTACTTCATGCACTTCAAAATTTACATTAAAAAAAAAAAAAAAAGCACTAAGTTTCACTAAGTTTTCAAAGTACACAAAACAAAGCTAAAAGTGCATTGCTAAGGTTGAAATCTTGGAAGAGTTAAGAAGTTCCATTGTAGCCTTATATCAGCCTCTTATTATTAATTGTTCTTTCACAAATTGCATTTTTAATACAACATTTTCCAGTGCTCTGAAATTAATGCCACTTACCGATGGCTATTCAATTAGTTATTTTCTGCTTATTGTTTATTTTGCAACCCACACCTTATTTGCATGTCTTAAACCTATTTTCCTCTTGATCTTTTCAAAGCCACTTGCCATTATAGTCTGCAAGAGTGATCATTTTTTGAATGATTTTCTAATGTCTACAATGCGATGTTTGGAGCCATCAACATTTTATCAACTGAGAAGACAAATTATTTATTTAAGAGAATTAAGAGAAAAACCTCTAATATTTTTTAGTCAATCCCAGAAAAATCGTGGTAAATAAGATCTAGGACTCATTTTGGCTTATGTGAGTTTTCTAGACCGAGGTGTGAATTCCGTCCCTCAGAGTCAGGGATTGAGTCCAGTTTCCCTGGAAGATTTCATTTGCTTTAATCAAGTGCTGCTTCTCAGTTTTCCTCTTGCCTCTCATCTAATCCATGAACTACCACACTCCAATATTTCATCTTCAGAAGAAAGGAACCTACAGAAAACAATACTCTTTTATTAAATGACTTTAAGCCATACCACAGTAAGTTTATTCAGTGCACTGTATTATGCAGGAGTCTTGCAGAAGAAATCACATGTAATGAAGGCAAGATTGCCTTGCCTGAGAAACTCTCATTATTTTCAACTGGCATCCTTTGTTCCAATATTTCCTAAAATTTGAACAGTTGACTTTGCAACCAAATCCTTTTAAGATTTGTGTGTGCCATGTCCTATATATGATCATATATCAGATCTTCATGAGTATGATTGGAATCATTAAATCTACTGCAGAGACACTTCTTCAAGCTCAGGAAATTACAACAGACTTCCTAAACTACAACTAGAAAATAAGGAGATATTTACAGTTCTGATAGCAGGGAAAAGATTAAATTTAATGATTTTAAGCTTCATAGTATGATAGAGGAATATAGTCTTGGTAGCAAACACTTCCTTTCAATTTCCTTGCAGTGTGAACCATTCTGTTCCACCATGCTTCAGATAGTTTTCATGTCACCTGTCCATTTTGGACTCCTGTTGTGTTCCTATTCTCCTCATCTAACCTTTTTAAGTATCCTTTCCCTCATAAAGATGTCCTATTTCTTATTTCCAGCTGCTGCTCTCCCCCCCACCCCCAACCATTACTCATTTGTACTGATTCCCGCTACAAACTTTCCAGTCCAACTTCTTAGTCAATTTCTGCCTTCTCCACAGACCAGAATTCATTCCTCCCTCAGCCTTAGTTGACAGGTGCAGTTCTCTTTTTCAATCCTTCAATCTACAAAATCTCCCTACCAAACCTCATCAAGTTCTACTCAAGTCCCTCTGGATTTAAATCAAGCAAGATCCTTCTAAAGCCAGCAGCCCTAAAGGCTGGTTGATAATACAAGGAAGAGAATGCTCTTGCCCTTACTTTGATTGTTTCTGCTTCTCCTTGTCGCAGCCCATAGCTACAACTACACTGAAACCCTTCTAAACTCAGAAAACATCAGGAATGGAACACGCTCAAGTATACGAATCTCTGAGATACAGAACTGCAATACTATACAACTGTACTGAGCAAGAATGAACTGTGGTTACTGGGAGACTTAGATGACCAAATTTATAGAAGACAAAGGGCTGATGCCTGACACCAAGCCCTCTTCACTCTTATACCTCCTATCCAGGTCCTTTCTCTAACTTACAGAGGTACTAGTACTTTTAAAAGAAAAGCATTACTTAACCCTTAGTTGGGAATTCACAGGTGTGAAGGCATACAGGCCTGATGCTCTTCAGAACTGAAGTTGTGTCTGAGGGGATTTGCTTGTAGAGGAGGAAGTGTACAACGTTCTTAATTTTAATTGGAAAAATTCAATTACAATTTATATTGTTAATGTAGTGATAAAACCTCAAAATCAAGAATGGTAATGTTTTGGTCAAGTAGATGAAAACTCCATAATCTTGAAGTCTTGTGAAATATTTCAGCTTAATTCTGGAATAACAAGATTTCAGTTAGCCAATTCACTGTTGTTTTTTGGTTTGTTGTTTGCTTTTGCCCAGTTTGCACAGACATTGCATCTTTATTTTCCTGGGCTAATTTAATAACGAAATGAGCACTCTTTGGGTGCAATTCATCTGATCTACACTAGATTTATACTTGCTCTTATAAAAACAGAAGGGAGAGCATTTCCATAGCCACTAGACTGAAGCACAATGTTGTTGGAGAGGTAAATGCTTTATACCTCTTTCAGACAAAGGTGTATTGGAAGAATGGAGCTTATTGTCCATCTCCCCTCATCTCTCCCCTCCCCCACTATAGAGTGGAAATAGTCTCTGATCAGATGGCCAATCTCTTCTATTTTTTGCTTTTCCTCAAACACCAGAGTATGTGACTCAATATGGCCTTAAATACATCTCTCTGTAATTATAGTCTGGAAAACAGAAAACAATATTTGAGTTTGAAATAGAATTTGCAGGCCTGAAGCCATAAAATTTCCCCTTATAACCATCCTTCTTTGAATCACTGCTTTAGCAGTACTTTTGTCTGCTTAAGAAGTTTTGAAACAAACATGCAGGCAGAAGGGGTGAAGTTTTTGTCTCCTGGTGAATCCTCAAAGGAAATCAGACAAAAGAATAGTATTCTAGCAGATGAAAAATTCCCCTACCTTTTATTTTCTCCCTATTTGTATCTGGTTCTGCTGATACTTGAGACCTCTTATGCATTCACAACAACATTTCTCAATTTAGTGAGCATGCCATGGCAATTGATTTAGACAATGCAATAGCTGTGACAGCAATCGGGAGGCACTCCAAATTTAATAAGTAACAGGACATGCAAAATTGAAGCCTACTGACTGTTTTTTTGATAATTGAATTTCATTGAGCTTTAGCAGTGAGAAATGAGCAATAAAGGGCTGTTTCCAGCCACAGTTCCAGGAAACAGCTAGGGCATCATGCATCAGAAAAATATATGTTGAACATTTACATGCAGAAATCATCTGAGTTACTGATTCATCCCAACAAGCTTCTTTCCTTCTTAGCTGAAAAAATAATTTCAACATAAAATAGGCAAGCCTTTGAGATAAAGAATTAAAGATAAAAAGGGCTGAATACTTTTGTATAGCTCCAGGACTGCAAAGTTGCTGTGTGAGCAATTTAACTATGTTCCATCCTGAATGGTTGTTGTAAATGAGCATCTCTTTGGTTGCAGTTTTCCCCAGAACAGTTCCTGAGGAAAGCTATTTTCCTCGTGCTTAAGAACTTAATTTTTCACAACTGAAAGTGTGCGTTGGCTTTTTATGATGTTTGAACTGGTTGCTCCAGGAGTGATTGTGTTTTCAGGGGTCACCACTGAGGTCTTGTTTTCAATAAGAACAGTAGTTCTCTCTGTTCTTAATGCAATTCCATTCACTCCGCTGACACTCTGCACTCTTTTGAGAAGAGCAGCTTTCACACCTTCAGAAATAGCAGGTTTAGGAGTTGCATTAAATCTTTTCATAAGAAACAATGAAGATTCATAACATACTGTCCAACTGATATGCATTTCTGTCAGTAGAATCTAGGCAGGATTGTCATAGATAAACAGATCTCTGTGACTAAATCTTTGATTACAAGAAAAGTTTTCTCTCTACAAAAGTTTCAGCCTTAAATAACTGCACCTATGTAAAGCAGTTATTCAGAAGTGAATGTTTTCTGCCTCTCTTTTTTTGACTTTCATGCAGATTTCCTGAGTTCAATATCTTAAAAACAAGTGATTAGTATGTATGTAATCCAGACCCTTATCAAAATCCAGAGAAAATGTATGCCTCATCAGATGTCTGATCTATTTTATAATAAGGATTTCTATGATCACTGGAACTGCATGTAAGTTTTGGTTCAGAGCTAAGCCTTACAATGATGGTGAACACACAGCACTTAAAGAACAGCTATGGAAAGTTTACGTTTTCTAGTGATGTTCAGTGAGCTGGAGACAAGAAGTTTCAGTAAAACTGTCAAGAGTTGGGATAAGTACCGTTGATTGTAATCTAAAATATCTAAGACAATGGCATTAAAATGAATCAGCAAATAATTTTATTTATTTTTTTTTAAATGTATCTGCCTGATAGCTCATGTACAGTATAATGGATGAAAATGGTTCTCAGAATTATATGGTTCTCAGAATGAAGCAAAACTTAGCTCAGGTACTTTTTATCATTTTCTAACAAATAATGGTTGTATAGAAAGCCTTTAAAAGAATAAGGCTAGCTGAGGTGGGATTATTATTATTATTATTATTTTCTTTCCTTGAATAATTGCTGACTAACCTGGTTTAAAGTCTTTCTTTTATGTATTCATAGATTCTACTGTTACCTTGAAGAAGAGGGAAAACCAGATGTGAATTTAAAAATAATTCATGGTAATAGATCTGGGGCAAAACTTAATCAAGTCGGTACATTAACTCCGCATAAATAAATGACTTTTTGGCCACAGGATAAACATGTATTGCACAGATAGAACTGTAATAATAATTAATTAAATAAATAAATAAATAAAAAGACCTACACAGCCACTCTTCAATTTTTTCCCATGGAACTTTTGCACAGCAGAGCTGCCAGATTCAAAAACAGAAACACCTTCATTACTCATTCATGCAAAGGGAAATGAGGGAAAATGTGGGTGAACTTACAGTTGGACATGAAAATCCGATAGGAGCACAGGGGAACAACAATGGCAGCACAGGGAGCCATAAACCCAGTGTTGATTGTCATCTACAATTAATTTGTATTCTACGTGTGCTCCAGCTGACAAGGCACTGGAAAATAACGTATGTTTGTGAGGCAGTGCTCAGAATTGCTCTGCCATCATGCCAAAGACCTGGTGAATTGAGGAAGTGTGACAATTGCCAGCTTTTTGCTCAAATGCAGGATCCGACTTTGAAGGATCAGCTTCCCTCTGTCATAATGAAAAATAGAGATCCACAATGTGACATCGCAAGAAACACAGGGAACGCAATATATAAGCCAGTTGGGAGAAGGAAGAAAATACATCAGAATTTCTATGGTGTAAAATCTAAATAGGGTAAAAATGCTAACATTTTTCTGTCATGGTAACTTTGGAGGACACACATAAAGGATAACAGAAATGCAAGAAACCTGAAGTTATTGAATTACTTCTAAATTCTGCACAGATAGCAAGTCTAGCCTGTCCCTTGAAAACTACTCTTTTTGCTCTCTCTTTTCAGGATAGGTTAATGTGAAAAAAATCAATAGGCTATTAAAATATTTAAAAGATGTATTTCAAACTAGTTCTATAGATGTATTCTTATCTACTGGCAATGCATGTGCCTGTCAGGCAGTGGCAAGAACCTTTTGGATGAGAACTTTTTTTAATATTAAAATAAATACTAGAATGTACTACTCTGTAAATGTCAAGAGTACAAGCAAAAACCTGCCAGGAAGGTGTTTTCTTTCTTTTTCTTTTTCTTTTTCTTTTTATTTCTTTTTTTTTTTTTTTCTTTTTTCTTTTTGCTGAGTTTGCCCTCTCTTTTGGCTTGTTCAGAGCACAGGTGCATAAGGCTGGAAGATTTCATGCATGCTAAAGAGAAGCAGGTTACTGCACTACAACTTGCTGTGGAGCACAGATCCATGAAAGGCTGAGGTACCAAAGGTTTTAATGAACAAAGCCTGCAGCCCAAAGCAGCTGTGTGTGCTCTTCACTATAATAAAATGTGGAGCAGCACACATTTGCCAGCTGCACTTGTGCTTTTGTTTGTTGCAGCTGTTCAGCTGCTGACAAAATCTGAAGAAAATGTTTATTCCCTTGCAAGGTGCATTTCATCACCAATTATTTCATTTCCAAGATCCTCTACTCAATACAGAATGTGGGCTAAATGGGAAGTACTGATGCTGTGCTTAGATGTTTTGCTACTTAGTTGAGATTTGTGGAATGAAACTGGTTTGTTGAGTATCAGCAAGGACAAGATGAATGGCAGAAAGGGAGTCAGGACTGGGAATCCCTGCATTACCACTGGCTCAGTGTGGTCCTGCTCACATCACTCACAGGTTATATCCTGATCCCAATCATAACCTTTAATATTGTAAACCAATAAACGTCATTCAGTGTAAAAATAATAATGAATCAGAATCTGGCTATTAAGTGTCCCCAGATCCTTCTTAAGCATTTCATCAGTGATACCAGAATAATGGTATTTACTCACTTCATAAAGAAGGTATGTCAAGTATAAACCTCCGTGGCCTTGAAAGTGTATGTTGCTAAATGTTACAATAACATGACTAAGTAAAATGGCAATGGCAGCTTTACTTGCCAGCCTTACCTCAAACAAACAAAGGTTAACCTACAATTAATGGTACTATACAGTGTGGATACACTGAACTGAAGACAAAAGAATATCTGTTCAGCATTTCTGAAAAGTCAAGTAGGTTAGAAATAAGGTTGAATATTTGGCTGCTTCATAGAGAAAAGGTACGAAGTAATTTCCTTTTTGTTTTTGTATCATTTTGGTATATTTCTTAAGTTGTTTTGCCTTGGCTTGCTCCACAAATCACACACACACACACACACACACACACACACCATTAGAATTGCAGTATGTTGTTTCTGTTAGTTAGTAGATGATCTTGGATGAGTGTGAACTATTAGGCTGTAAGTTTCTGTATGTCAGTTTGCATCAGTTCATGGAGTGTGTTAGTTACTGCACAAGAAAAAAAAAAAAAAAAAAGCAAACATATATATTGCTTGTGTAGAGAAGAGGTTTAGTTAAATATGAACAAGAGTTTTACTGCTCTGTTTAAATAACAATCCTTATCCAGCCTGCACTGCAAAACAGCATCACCTTCTCCTAGACATCCAACAAAAACAATCCAGTTTTATAGAAACAAATTCCCAAATTCTCACAAAGCTTAATACTTGCACTGCCCTCCATTGTCCTCCAAACCATCCTCTACCCATGTTGATTGGTAGTCAATATTCATAACAAAAGTATGCTGAGCAGCAAAGAGCAGGATGTGACTCTCAATGTTAGCTCTCTTCATAATATCCTTCCAAAGTTATCTGATGGCCACAATATTACCATAGCTTTAATTAAAGTAATGACATAAATTAGACTTGGACAATGCTAAGCCCTAGGGAGTGTCTTAGGTTGTGAGGTTTCTCTTAGTTCTCTACTGAGCCTTGAAATCCATCCAGACCTGCAGGTATTCCCAGGGAACTTGAAGAGAACACAGTGCTGAAAGCAGTAGTGTCCTGCCCCAACCTGAAGGTTGGTTGTCTCTGTCATTCCAGCCACTCCACATGTCAAAAAGTCCTTGTGCACCCGGTACTTCTGCAACTGAACACATCAACTTGAAAAAGTCTGGGGTCACAAGGTATAGATATAGATCTATCTATCTATCTATCTATCTATCTATCTATCTATCTATAGAGAGATATATAGATATGGATATAGATAGCCAAAATCCTGCAAATGTTTTTCACCCTGACATGTAGACCTGTTCAGACAGTATCCAATATCAAGTAGAGGATATCACAAAAAACAAACAACCAAACAAACAACCAAAAACAAACAAACGAACAAACAAAAACAGTCCATCTCCTGCTGTTAAAGGCAGCCTCATTGGTAGCTACTTCTAAAGACCCAAAACACCTCTTCTTATTCACTTTAACTTCCTATTAAGGGGAATTGAAAATACTTGTCCAAGGAAAAACACAAATAGACATGTAAGGAACTAAAAAGTGAATAAATGCTTCTATTTGGAACACTGAGAACAGTGTGATAAATGAGGCTGAAGAGTCCTGCATCTGGAATTGATCCGTCTTCACAACTGCCTGCTTTTTCAGTATAAGTTGTGAAGCTTCTGTGCAATGATTCTAGCATGGCAACATAGGACAGAGTACAGAAACCCAACTTCTTTTGAAAATGAAAAAAAAATCTATATTGGCATAAAGTCTATTGCCAATTCACTAAGCTTCAAGCAACAAGAAGACTCTAATCTGACTAAAGGTTAATCAAATTAAATGCAAGGACCCAGTGATCTAAGGAACTATAAGGCACAGAAGCAATAGTAATCTAAGAATTGAATTTGAAGCCTATAGCATTGGCTGCTTATAAGACCTTTAGAGGAGAGTTAGGCCATCATCCCTGATGTGACACTCACCAAGATACCTCAGAGATTCTCTCTCCTGAATGCCACACAGACTTAAGGGAGTAAAGCTTAAGTGGATAAAGGTCTTATTATGGGATGCAAGAGGAAGAAAATTTGGAGATTGTCTACTGCTGAAATACTGTAAAATCTTTTTCCATACTGGAGTAATGAAAACAGATGTTTGCTTTTTATAGACCCAGTTTATAAACATGGCAATTGCTCTAGCATTCAATGTCTACTGAAAATAAATAAATAAATAAATAATAAGAAGAAAGCAGACCTATATTATCTGAGAATGGCATGGTGGTTTGGTTGGATGACTCATTGTGCCATCACTATCTGAAGATTCCTTTACACTAAAATTAGATTACATAGTTCATGATCTGCCCTGGGAGTAAAGATTAGAATCCACTCATTCAAAATTTTTAATCTATCTTGTTTGTGTGCATCATTAGAGTCTTTGTTAGAGAGCTGTTGTTTGCAGATGGTTGCACTTACAGAGCAGAAAGAGCAAGACCTGAAGATAATGACATTTAATTTCCCAACCACTTCTGTAGACCTCGATTTAACATTTCAGCAGAACATATTTGTACCAGCTAAAGCTAAATAAACAATATTCCCAGATTAACAGCATAAAAATAAGTGCTGTGGCTCTGTTTACTTATTTTGGAGTGAAAATGTTTTATGTTGATGCTAAAATTTTGTGTATAATGCACCAGTTTTACTGTTATTCTTCATTATTTTAGATTTAACCACACCTTCACACTGACCTGCACATCAGATTTTACTTGGCACTGTACTTGCATTCTCTTAAGAGATGTGCAGACAGATACTTGCTATTAGCAACACTGAAAATACTAAGAAATTTCCATACCAGGCATCTTCAGTCTATCCGGAGTAGAGGAGTAGAATACAAAATAAAATAAAATAAAATAACAAATGAAATATGATGGAAGAAGATTCATATAGAAATGGACATCAGGTCGACTCATCATAACTCTGGTTTTAGCTACTCAAATTTAGTCTCTTTGTATAGCTTATTTCTCTTAAATGAGTTCTTAAAATGCATGGCCAACCTCTACTGAAAGCCGGAAAGCATAGATGTGTGTTATAATGAACTAACACATAGAAATCATTTCATCTTAAACAAGTAACTTTTCTGAAATATACTTCAGCAGAAATCTGTATAATATTGATAGAAAACATTAGGAATTCCTAGTTGCCAATAAACTTCATTCACTATCAATGACTAAATACAGCCAAGTAAAGGTCTCTGAAAATAATTATTAGTGTAGCAAACCAATACACCAACTAAGTTTAAGAAAGCAGTTTCCGCATTTTATAGTTTATAAACTCTATAGTTTATAAACTTTCATTGACCTCAGTCAAGCTGCTTGATATTTACCGGGCTGAGTAAATTACAAATTCAAACATTTTCTAAAGTTGCCTGGGACAGTGGCTCTGTTAGCTGATGACTATCTTACTTCCTTAAGATTATTTTCAGAGATGCTGCAGTGAGTATGTACCTGGCAGTGAAACCAGCATCCCTGGAAAACAGATTCCTATAGGCTATAGGCTTTATAGTCATGAATGAATTTGAAAATTATCAACCCTAGAGTCTTTGATAATATAGATCACTTTGTTTTATAATGCTTTTACATAAGTCCCCATTAAAGACCTGAACCTATTTCATATTTGCTGTGTTTTTAGTAGCATTAATTCGTTAACGATTTACTTTTAGTATACCTCTGAAACTAATACATATTGTGGCAATACAGCCAAATAAAATAATTTGTCTTTTTAATCTGCTTTGGTCAATATGTTTTCTTCATGTGTTAGTCACTTTATTGTGTGCAAGAGAAGGTAAACCTGAAAGGATTTGCACATTCATTTTTCTAAAGATGTTTAAAATGACACTTTATTCTTTTTCTTTTAATTTGCTACACATTAAATGGATCAATTTCTCAGCTATAATTCATTTACTGAAAGAGTGTAATACCTATTTGTGCATTCCAACATTTGTAAATATGTATACTACACCAGTCTGTTAGGAACTCGTCAGAGGCAAGGCAGCTGAGAATTAATATCAACATGCTATTTTTTGTTAAATTTGATCTGGCAGAGAAATACTTGATAAACAAAAAGTTACATTATAATTTCATTTGTTTTTTTCTTTTCTACACATTCACCATTCGAGGCCACAGCTTGAGATGCTTTTCAACTACCCAGTGTGACTTGAATTGATATCTTAATTTGGAGAATAAGAATAATCGGCAAGGTAATAGAAACTGGATCCTCTTGTGAAGGGTAAGCCAAACCAGATTGTTCCAATATTTTCAACTATCTATCTATTATTCCTATTCAGAAAGTATTAAAAAATGATTAAACTACACAGTTCCACTTGGAAAAAAGTTCAAAGAATAGCAGTATTAGAAGCCATTCATTTAACGCAATACAGATTGAAAAACATTTTGTGGTCAATGTATTTTATCAAAAACAAAACAAAACAAAACCACAGTTTTAAAGTGTGTCTTTCCTGATGAAACAGACATGTTAGCCATTGGAACTCTGCTTGAGATTTGCTGGAAGATCATTGGCAGACCTTCAGCTCGGGTACATTGGTAGAGTTTCTCATTCTGATGGTTGATATTGTTTCTGCACAAGCAAACCTTAACTTAAAATTAACTAAAAATGCAAACAGACTGTTGTGGGTTAACCCCAGTAGATAGCTAAGCACTGCACAGCTCTTGTTCACATCTCCAGGAAAGGTAGAATAAAAGTAAGAGAAACTTGCACGTGAAGATAAAAATTGTTTAATAAATGAAAGAGACCCTACACCACTCATCTCTTCACTTCATATTGCTGGTAATGACATCATATGGCACAGAATATCCCTCATTAGCTCAGGTCATCTGCCTGGTTGTGTCCCCTCCCAAACTCTTGCATACCTCCAGTAAATTCTCTGGGGGATCCTTGATGCTGCACAAGCACTGTTCACTCATAGATGAAACGTGTTATCAGTGTTATTTTGGTCACAAATCTAAAACATAGGACCATATGAATTGTTATGAAGAAAATTAACTCCATCCCAGTCAGACCCAGTACACCAACCAACATTATTTTGCAAGATATTGTTGGATCACTTTTAAAAGATATATACATATCACAATATATCGCATATATAAACTGTGATTGAGTATTCATCATGATATTAATTAACTGATTCTCAGATTAGCTAATATTTCATATATTTCAAAAAGATTTTGTCTATTGATGAACAGCTTTTCTTTGTGTGAACAATACAGGTAGATCACCTCTGTAAGATCACTGAGGAATTATAAAACAATCAAATTTTAAATCAGTAATCATGATATACACTATGTTACTTCAGTGTTTTTCCTTAAACTACTTCATGTTCTTGTATAGAAACCTTCATCTTCAGTAAGATTTGAGAATATTATCCTTATATTTTGTGATATTCAGATCTATTCTGGCTCATTCTTTCTTTTCTCCTTTCAGTTTCAAACCGAAAGGAATGACATAACTATTAAGAAGTCAATAACTCTGGAATCACAGCTGCAACTGAGAATCATCACTAAAACTGGTTCTTCTGATACTTACTTTAATTCACTAATAACACTCTCAGCAAGTCAGCTGCCCACAGCAAGTATAATAATTGCTGCAAACAAATGTGGAATACAAAGACCTTGAGTTTACTAAAGGTTTCCTTTTAGGTAAAACCTGTTTCTGTTCTGATTTTGCAGAAACCATCTGTTGTTCTTTCCACTTTCAGAAGAGTGGTTAGTAATACTAAGAGAGCTGCTTAGTATTTTTCAAATATGCTGAGGTTGGTGGGTTTGTTGTGTTTTATTTCAAGTGAGAAGCATTCAAAATGCTGACATACACACCTCTAATTACAACTGTGCTGCAGACACTAGGATAGAGAAAACCACCTACAGAGAACTGATATGGAATTATGTTTGAAGACAGATGCTATTCTTGTCCAATTACGCCACAGACTTGTCAATATTATTATTTATTTATGAGAGCACTAAGTTTACATCCATACTATACAGAATTTTGTAGACTGAGCCTATCCTATTCAGCACTTGGTAATGGTTATATTGGTTTTAAATATTGTTACCATATGCAATGTTGTACAAAATCAACACTACCAAGATAAATAATATAAATCTCTTTGACAATTTGACCTCTAAATATATTTTCCCATTACTTCTGAGGGCATTAACAAGATTTAACACTCATCCTAAAATAAGGTCCAGCACAGATAAGATGAGTTATCTTACAAAGAGTCTGAACAATGTCCATTCACTATGGGGGAAGACTAGATAACTAATTTGGAAAGACACCCACAGTGTGATTTGCCTCATCCCAAGTCATATATCAGAAACTTAGGCATCTAAACTGCCATTTTTGTGTTGCTATTAAAATTATATATATATATTTTAAATGAATAGTACTTTATATCCTTTTTAACTAACAAAATTAGAGTTCTTATAAAAGCCTAAAAAAAAAAAAAAGGCAAAAATCATATTCAGAATGCTCAGAATGCTGAAAAAAAATATTATTCAACAAAAGAAATGTCAATTTTGGAAGTTTTTCAGCTCTTGATATGAGACAAAACTACAAAGCAATAGAGAATATTAAAAAAAAATGAGGGGGGGGGGAATCTATAGAGATGAAGACTACCTAAAATTAATCTTTATTCAAGATTGTTCTAAGATAGAACTCATATAGCTAAGATTATTTGGGCAAGGATCTGATGTTGTGGGTGCAAAAGGGTCCAAGATATGTGCTGCAGAGAATCATATGTCAGAACTTAAATGATGGTATGTTAGAATGGGGCATGGCAATGAGTCCCATCCCCCGGCCCTTGGGCGCCCCCCCCCCCCCCCCCGCTACCTTCCCTCCTCCCACCACTACTTCCCCTCCCCAAAGTCAAAACAGCATAGGATTATGTTTCACAGCAGGAGTTTGCAGGCATCAAAAGAAGATGAAAAGATGAACTGCATGTACAAGGGGTGATAATATCGCTTCCGTTTAGCAGAACTCTTTGGAAGAGTAATGGGCAATATTGTCTTGCATGACTTTATCTTCATAAAAACAAATGGGACAGATACTAATTTAAAGTCAGGAGTAAATAAACTAATGTGTTTCCAGAAGCAATAGTAATAACATTGCTGTAAGAAATACACATTTGGCAGAAAATAAATCATTGAAGCTCTAGACTTACCATGGTCAGAAGAAAAAACCCATCCACACTAAAACAGCATATGATCTGAATTGTACATTACACATTTCATCTCACCTCACCTAAAAAAAATCTGAGTCAGTATGATGATACAGGGAAGAAGGTTAAAGCTTTTATAGCATGAGCATGAAAAATTTTGTGGCTATGTATGGAATTTGTACTGAAGCTAGATGTTAGTATACCAGTATACCCTGTTTGGGTTTAAATATAAGTAAATGGTCTTGAAAATAGGGTGCATGCAAAAGAACAGAGGATAATAATAAAAATAAAGACACCTCACAGAGACAGGGTAGATTTCAACATATTATATCAAAGAGTAAATATACTAAGATTACCCCCCCAGGTATACCTCTAGGGAGGTATACTCTACCTTAAGTCAAAGGCTATGAAAAGATCTTTGTAGGATCATTATTCCAGTGTACAGAGGATAAAAACATAAAACTCTATTAATTTATGTATTGTTGGTCAGTATGTAGGTCACTACATAAAATAAGGTCTCTGCATAGACTGAAAAGCACAGAATAACCGTGTAAAAAAGAACCATGCTACTATTATGTGGAATAATTGCCTGAGATAACTTAGAAATTAAACTGATATTCACATTTTAAAGGAAAGGTACAGCATTAAAGAAGCTTCTCAGGTGGAGTGTAACTGCACCTCATAGAAGTTCCTTAGGCCTCCAACCTTAGAAGTTAATCACAGTGGAGCAACCCAGTGTGCTGACTCTAAGAGGAACAGTATGGAGTGTTGAGTGGAGTGGAAACAGTGTGGCCAGGCTCTGTGCTAAGATGGGAACTTCATTATTCTTGTGCATACCAAAACCGATAAGCTGCACATTTGCTAACCTGAGCCAAAGACCTGTCATTTTTTGACAAAATGCTGTACTTTGGTGAATTTTGCTCATTATTACATTGTTACAATACCAAAACACACCTGCATTCCAAAGGCTACCTGCCTCCAAGGTGTGACTACTCACTGAGCATGAGCTCTGAATTTCTCTGAGCCTATACCTTTAAACAAAAGCAAGAACATTTGGCACGAATCATAACCAAGACCTGCATGACTAAAATCCCTCAAGCTAAAAGATAGAAAATAATATAAATTATCTTAAGGGAGAGAGGATGTTAGGGAAGATACCATTGCAAAGGATACCTTCTGACTCCTGGGATCAGTTGATGAGCTGAGCCTCTCTTCCCCCTCTTTGGGATGCCTTTGGGTAAGATTTGAACACTTGGTTATGCCTCGTTCCTCCCTGGGAAACTTAGAAATCTCTACAGATTCTCTTTATACCTTTTAACACATTTATAGCCAGGCTGTTACTCATACTTTTGGTATTTGTATGTACTTTGCAGACGGTGAATTTATCACCAGCAATCCAAAGAGCCTGTGTACCTATTGATTTAATAAATTGCACTACTCATTAAATCTAGCCGTGACAGTTCTCATTGAATGCAACCAAATTCTTTAAGTGTGGCCGTGGTAGTTCATGGAATTCAACTAGATTGAGGGTGTCTTACGTTATTTATCAATCTGTAATAGTGATAGTTCAGTACCCTGAACACAACTGGACTTATAACGGCTAATTGGGCATCACTCCCAATTACTTTAACCTTCAACACAACATATCTGCAAAGAGAAATATTCTACAAGGTAAATTCCATGCAAAATATTATTGTATGCCTGAGGGATCAACAAGGTGCCTTTAAAAATCTGTCACACATTTGTGCACATTAAATGTTTGCTATGGGAGACCAGGAGCGGTCATCTGTGTATTTGTGACATAAGTGGTAATATGCAGTTCGCCTAACTTTGTTAGTCAGATTCAGTCCAGAAAGCCTTGAGGTATAGGTGTTTATTTTTGTATCAGTTAGACAGTTACTTCATGTGTATTTATTATAATGTTTACAGGATTGATTCAGCTACCTTCAAATAGGCACCTGGAACGATCTGAGATGTGCTAAGATATCTAACATAATTGCACAGGGTGATGAGATATGCCATTGGACTTACTGGAGAGTTGTCTTTCTAGAGAGGCATGTCTCTCAACGACATGAGACAGTCATATGGTGTGCATACAACTAGATCAAAGCCTAGACTTCCGTCATCTCCAATAGGAGCTGTGAACCTCAATCACATTTAAGTTTCTACTTGTAGACACCTACATGAACATGTTTTAATTCAGTTGTGATTTTCTTTCAAGGTGATTTCAACATAGATGTCTAGACGTCTGCTAGATGTCTAAGTTTCCATTGTAGCTAATAGAGATGCAGTCAACACAGTCAGAGATTGATTCTTTTTCCTGAATAGATATCCAGTGCCCCTTCAGATGTCCTACTGTATAACTAAGATGATTGCACAGAGCTGGAAGATATGCCTCAGAATTAACATTTCTGAAATAGGAGCTGAAAGCCAGATATGATACACTACAGTACCAAAAATAGCACAAGGTGGCTGCCCACAGGCAGCTGAAATGTGAAATTTATAAACTTAATATAAATCTATTTTTCAGACTTCTCAAGAGAAGAGTAACAAAATTCAGACTTAGCCTATATATGGCATAATCTTATTTGAAAGTCATCTTAATTAACTGAATTGATTAATAACCAGAGCTGCTTATGAGGATGAAGCCTTTAAGAAAATATGTAGAACTATTTCTGGTATTGGAAAATATTTCCATATTCTATTATCAACTTGCAAAGGCTCTCTTAGCAGCAGACACTACAGAAAAGATGTTACGGGGATGTGTGTGACTAGTTAAAAACTAAGAAATCTATAGGAAAGGTCAGAAACATTCTGAACCAAAATAACATGAGCAGAGACACTGACAAAATTTAACTCTAAACAGAAGCCAAATCAAGGAAAAATGTGTATGTTGCTGCCTCCTCTCCCTTCCACCCCTCAGGGCAAAACAAACTCCTTCATTCCCCTAAAATCAAAGTTTAACATGTTTTGTCTAATATATATTTTTATGGACCATTTTTTTATCGTACTAAAATTGTCATTCACTTGGAATATGTTAACTTTATGTTAAAAATATTTTATAGCTAATTGTTATTAGTGTATTTTATTGTGAAATTTTAATTTCAAGAGGTCCTTTAATTATGCAGATGATCAGAGTGTGGGTATTAAATTATGTACATATCTGTAAGATCTGATGGTCTGAATGACTGTAAGAGGCAGTTGATATGCTGCAGGTGATGCTGCCATTCAGAGAGATCTCATCAAGCTGGAGAAACAGCCTGACAAGTGTCTCATGAAATTCAACAAAGACAACACAGTCCAGTGTTTGGAATTGAATAAATCATGCAACAGCATTGTCTGTGAACTGACCAGCTGGAGGGCCAGCTCTGCAGAGCTGGTGATCCTGATGCACACGTGGAACTTGAGTCAGCATGTGATCATCACCCCTGTGGTGATGAAGACTAGTCATGGACTGGGCTGCATTAGTAAGGGTACAGGCAACAAGTCAAGGGAAGTGTTTATTCCTATCTTCCTGGAACTTATGTGCTTTCTTCTGGAATATGGTTTCTGGTTTGGGGCACTACAGGGAATGATGGATATCCACAGGATAGTCTAGAGGGAGACTGCTAAAACACAGTCTTATGGGCATAAGACATATGGAAGAACATGGAAGAACTGGATTTGTTTAGCCTAGAGACAAGGAGAGAGAAAGATCTAACTGCAGTCTTCCACTATCTAAGGAAGGGTGGTAGAGAAGAAGGAGCCAAACTCTCTGCAAAGGTGCAGTGACAGGACAAGAAGTAATGATTGCAAGTTATGGTTAAGGAAGTTTAGACTAGATACAAGGAAAAAACTCTTCACCCTGATAGTGGTTAAGCTCTGGAAGGCTGGAGACTATGAAGTCTCTGTCTTTGGAAATATTCAGAATTCTACTGGACAAGGCCTGAGCAACCTGGTCTAATTTTGAACTTACCCTTGCTTTGAGTGCTAGAAGGTTATACTAGATGTCTCCCAGATGTCTCTTTCAGCCTTAATTATTATAAGACTCTGTGATTATTTAGTGCAACCTTTTATTTATTTATTTATTTTTTCCCTGGTGAGTTCATAGCTAAAGGATCTTAACAGATCAACTTCCATTGAAATCTGAGATGTCAGTCTGTCCTAAAGCAATGCTGGATTTTTTTCCTACTCTCTCTCTCTATATATATATATATTTACTGCTGTTTGATGTTTCTTGTTAGCAGTTTTTCTATCTTCTTTTGAATGTTCTTGTAGCATGTATTTGAATGAAAATGCAAGGCAAAAAAACCCCTTACAGTAATGCCTAAAATTCATTTACATAATACAGTCATGTTAATGAAATTAAATTGGGGATGGCAGAGGCAAATAGAGATGACCTTTGACCTCAGTGCCAGGGAAGCTCATGGAGCAGATTATCTTGAGAGTCATCACGCAGCACTTGCAGGGCAAGCAGGCGATCAGGCCCAGTCAGCATGGGTTTATGAAAGGCAGGTCCTGCTTGATGAACCTGATCTCCTTCTATGACAAAGTGACGTGCTGGGTGGATGAGGGAAAGGTTGTGGATGTGGTCTACCTTGACTTCAGCAAGGCTTTTGACACCATTTCCCACAGCATTCTCCTCAAGAAACTGGCTGCTCTTGGCTTGGACTGGCGCACGCTTCATTGAGTTAGAAACTAGATGGATAGCTGGGCCCAAAGAGTCATGGTAAATGGAGTCAAATCCAGTTGGAGGCCAGTCACTAGTGGCGTTCCCCAGGGCTTGGTGCTGGGGCCGGTCCTCTTTAATATCTTCATCGATGATCTGGATGAGGGGATAGAGTGCACCCTCAGTAAGTTTGCAGATGACACCAAGTTGGGTGTGTGTGTCGATCTGCTCGAGGGTAGGAAGGCTCTGCAGGATGATCTGGATAGGCTGCACTGATGGGCTGAGGTCAACTGCATGAAGTTCAACAAAGCCAAGTGCTGGGTCCTGCACCTGGGGCGCAATAACCCCAAGCAGAGCTACAGGCTGGGAGATGAGTGGTTGGAGAGCTGCCAGGCAGAGAAGGACCTGGGAGTGATGGTTGATAGTCGGCTGAATATGAGCCAGCAGTGTGCTCAGGTGGCCAAGAAGGCCAACAGCATCCTGGCTTGTATAAGAAACAGTGTGACCAGCAGGGCTAGGGAGGTGATCGTCCCCCTGTACTCGGCTCTGGTGAGGCCACACCTCGAATACTGTGTTCAGTTTTGGGCCCCTCGCTACAAGAAGGACATCGAGGTGCTTGAGCAAGTCCAGAGAAGGGCGACAAAGCTGGTGAGGGGCCTGGAGAACAAGTCCTATGAGGAGCGGCTGAGGGAGCTGGGCTTGTTCAGCCTGGAGAAAAGGAGGCTCAGGGGTGACCTTATAGCTCTCTACAGGTACCTCAAAGGAGGCTGTAGCGAGGTGGGGGTTGGTCTGTTCTCCCACGTGCCTGGTGACAGGACAAGGGGGAATGGGCTTAAGTTGCGCCAGGGGAGTTTTAGGTTGGATCTTAGGAATAACTCCTTGACCGAAAGGGTTGTTAGACATTGGAACGGGCTGCCCAGGGAAGTGGTGGAGTCACCATCCCTGGAGGTCTTTAAAAGACGTTTAGATGTAGAGCTTAGTGATATGGTTTAGTGGGTTAGGTCAGAGGTTGGTGACCTATGGTTAGTGTTAGGTCAGAGGTTGGACTCGATGATCTTGAGGTCTCTTCCAATGTAGAAATTCTGTGTGATTCTGTGATTCTGTGAAAAAAGTACTTGAGTCTGTAGCATGGAGTCTAAGGTATTCATCTGGCTCTTGGAAACGTTTATCCAATATTTTTAAAAGAGCCATGGGAAAATAAGTGGAGCTTTCTCATGTAACTGTTATGTTGAATAGTCATATCTATATTTCTGCACTCTCTGCCACATATATTTATTGCTTCATAATAGCTCAGCTCTGACAGGAAAGGCCTCCCTTCACCTTTAGCTCTGCCTGCATTTTCCCACATCTGTTACAGACTGTTTAGTGCTCAGAGCAGTCTTTTGGAATGTGTAGTTTGGATTTCTTCAGGTTGAAAAATCAATTAACACAGGTTCTTCCACTTCCAAGTGGCTATCACTGTGGCTGACTAATACATAAAGCAGAGTTCGTATGATCTTTTCAAAGATTGCTTGCTTAGTGTGCTTGGAAAATTCATAGATTATACATTTTAGGGACCTAGGAAGAATATGTTGTTTTTGACTCCAGTTAATCTTAGGCATTCAGGACAATCAGCCTTTCAGATATGTGCTATTCCAGGCAAGGAGAGACTATGAAGCCAAGCAGTGACATGGAGTTTAGGGTTAAGCCAAGATTAGGCATCAGCTAGATGTTTGTTTTTGGACATAAGCACCTGTATTTAAGTCCTGTATTTCTTAAAGTATTTAGTTATAAAATGACATCTTCCACACCAGAAACAAATCTTTTCTGGCACATCTTTTCACATCTGGCACACCTGGCACATCTGACACATCTTTTCTGCCAGAAATATATTGACTTATAAGAAAATGTAATGTGCTTGATAGTGGTGTGTGTATCATTGCTTTCTAATGGACTGTGAAAAGAACAACTTGTCTATCTACCATGAGTACTCTGATCTAGTTACAGAGGAGCTATGGGAACAAAGAGACTTTTGGTTGTTCTTTGTGTGTTTCCCATTGAAGACACTGCTAATGTAAGCTGCTGCTGCCGTTTGTGTTCACTATTTCTTGAACCATTTGCTGAGCTCTTTTTTCTCCCTAGTACACCACTTGTCTTACATAAAACTTATATTTTATTTGCGTATTCTCAGCCACACAGCTCTCTAATTTTGTTGCACTGAGCTAAGCTGTAAAGCCTGAATCCATCTAAACTAATATCAGGTATATAACTGAGTTAGGATTTCAGTTTGTTCTGGGCTACCTCTGTAGCTGGACAGAAAGGCTGTTGAAGTGAACTATTCAGCACTAAAAATAGGTGAGCTGAACCTCAGCCAATTCTTCTGAAATGGTGTTGAGGACAACTTTATAACATCCAATGTGTTGTACATCTTTTCGTTGCCACTTGTGTTCTGTTCTGTTCAGGAATCAGTCAGGTGCAAACAACGTGAAGGAGATTGCTTCACGTGGCACCAGAGTGACTAGCATTATGTGATACGTCTCCTCTCCAAGCAAAGACAAACTCCAAAGAGGTTTTGCAGCTACTTTGTAACATACATGGGTTATCATGATTAAATCATAGAGTCCCCCCACCCTATAATAATTTCTTAATAGCAGATCCTAATTCAGTTGATTTGTTTAAGTATAGAAGGAACAAGTAAGACAAATTAAGATAAATATGAAGCAGCAATATTTGTGTATTTATTTATTATTATAAAATAACCAGGAGTTAATTTTTATGACAGAAGTATTATCTCTACACAGAAGCACTATTTAGATTGCTATTTACTTTTTATTTTTATTGGAAATAAACCACTGAAATGTTACTTTTTTTTAATTATTTTTTTTAAACTAGTGTGCCAAAGCAACCAAGGTTTGAGTGTATTAATCCTCAGTGATTACATACATGGCCTGTTTTCAAGGTTTGATAAATTCCCAGAATTGTCCTCAGATCTCTTCAAATTTATTATAGTTATTTTATAGTCTATAAGCAATTCCTTCATGTGATGGTGCCTCTGTTAACCCTGCAATCCATTCTCATTCTGTGAGCCTTGTCTTGCCTTTTCAATGCTTTAGCGTGGGTAACTTTTGCTCTCATTTATTAATCTGAGAAATGCTTTCCTTCCTGACAGTACAAAGTCCTACTGTGATTTGTGTGATGCATGTCTGCTCAGTGCACAGACAAGCAGGGATCTGTTGTATGGAAAACTTTATTTATTTATTTATTTATTTTAAATAAAATTATTCAGCTGTTAAGCTGGACAAGAGTCTAGTCTTTAATAATGTGAGCCAGGAAATAACAGCAGTCCTTTTATATAACCCCACTGATCATAAAACATGATCACAAACACTAAACAGGTAAAAATTTGGACTCATGAGATAAAACCAAGGGAGATCATAGTCCACGGACATGATAGAGCTGATGTGAACTCTTGTAGTGACAGTGTTTATCAGCATAGGGCTAGGGCAGGAATTTAGCATCTCCAAATTCAGGGATGTTTAAGAAATTTCTGGATCATCTCATTTACAGATTAGTAGATTCATTTCATTTTATTCAGGTCTTTTCTCAGAACTTTGGGACAGATGAGACAGTTCAGAGGAGTTTTCTGAGCTCATATCAAATTTGCATGCTCCTTACCCCCAGTCTTTTCAAACCTTTCCACACTGTTCTTCAGAATGGACAACTGTATACATTAAGTGAAGTGAAAGATTTTAGTTTTTCCCTCTGGGATTTCACAAGCAGCTCTGCTGACTAATAAAACTTTATCTTTCATTGTTCAGGGACAAGAACAACATACAGTCATTCAGGTGAGACCTCACTAGATCTATAACATGGTATTATTTCATAGAATTTCTTACCTCTGGGTGGATCTGGTTTGTCCCTTCCATCACAGAGAGATCTATATCTTATTTTTGAGAAAAGAGCTAATCATTTTCAGTGTGTATACCTCTAAAATTCCTTTAAAAAAAATCTGTGGAAGAGGATACACTATATAAGTGTAACAATGCTTGTTCTTTGTTGGGTTGTTTTTGTTGCTTTTTTAAATCAACAATTCCTCCGTGATTGTTCTAGATAAAGAAATGAAGAGAGTAGCACTCACAGGAAGCAATTTTATTACTTTACATATTTACAGATTTCTATCCCATCCAATTTATTCTTGACTTGTAGGTCTGCAAGGACTGAAAATTGACTATCTATAAATAGTTCTGGTATTTTGAGACATTCTTTCATATCCATTTTGATCATTTTATTATATTATTGTCAATGTTACATCTCAAATTATTCCATATTTATTTGAAATGCAAATAGATGAAGAAATGAAAACACTAACAAGTTTAAATAGTTTTTTCTTTTTTCTTTTTTTTTTCCTCTCAGCAATCTGCAATATACAGAATTGTAAAACTAAACAGATGGCAGAACAGTTTTTTTGTATGTGATTGTTATACTTTCCCTTTGTTGCAATCCACCTCCCAGAGGAAACAGTGACAAAGGGCAATTAACTAATTTCACATAAAATTGCCATCACATCATTTGTTAATGAGGCTCTAACCATATTTAAGAGAGGGGGGAGCACTAGGGAACAATGCTGCTTGGTATTGATTTTTTTTATTTTTTTATTTTTTTATTTTTTGTATTTACAGAAATACAGCCAATGTTAGTCACAGGCTGTGATAAAATTCTTGTACTTCTGCTGTTGGGTCTTGTAGCTGCATTTGCTGTACTAGGCATATCATGCAGCTTCACACAACAAAGGGAGAACTGCACAAAGCCAGATCAAACCGTTCCACTGCAAATGATCCAAAATGTTTGCAACTGGTAACTGTGCCCCTTATCTGGGCCCATTGCTGGTGAATTTCTCCAGTCTTCTGTTTTATTCTGGTAGCCATACATGTAAATCTACCAGGAGATATTTTTGAACCACCACAGCGAACAGTATGTTACTGACTCTCAGTTCAAGCCATCTCTCATATCATATCCTAGCAGCCCTGCTTCCCATCTGCCTCAGTGCCTACAGGAGAGCAGCTTCTGAACAGAAATTCATCTGGCTGAGACTAAATCTGAACAAGGCAGAAACAAGGTTAGAATGAAAAGGGTAACATTTTGAAGAACTAGCCAAAGCCATGTCAAGGTCCTCAAATGAGGGATCTGTTTTCTGACCATCCAGAGAGTTCACAGCCTCAAGGTTAGCTGCTATCCTCCCAAGTATGAAATCTGTCAGAAATAAATTCTCCCATCCATGATGAGCCAGCAGGCTGTTTCTATGAACATCCTCTCAGATGCTGACTTGGCAATAGCTTTGTACATATTCATGGCTCCCAGGCTCCACTGTTATAGTATTCTGCACTGGCAGTGCCAGTGATAGCCTTCAATGGGCAGCTGATCAAAACTCGTCACTCTGCTTGCTAAGCAAAATAAGTCAATTTTGGTACATCATCCCTGGGCTTTGAATGCCACAATGGCTCTTCAGTGAATGCTAAATCATATTCCTTGTTCTAATCCTAATATTCAAAGCCCTGAATTGGCTAGATCCAAGTTACTTCAGGAATAATTTGTCACTGTGATAAAGGCCTTCCTAAAAGGATCCATTCCTCAGGGGTGATGCTATCAGCTGGACAGGCAATTATGTTGACAGAAGGAGCTTTGGAACACTTTTCCATGTGGGGATGGAAACAACCATGAAGCTCACCCATCTTCAGTGCAAATTATAGAATTCTTCCCTTCAGAATTAAATGAAATATTGTGAGTAAACTAAAACCTCCCCTCTATAAACCTAGTTCCAGGAAAAGGAGGACTATAACTACAAGTGTATAATATTATGAGTAATTTAAGGTGGTAACTCTTTGTAAAAGGTTGTGAAATATCTAACTGTGGGTCAATCTGGCTGGCAACTTTTATGGAATTCAATTATGGTACTTCAAAGAACTGAAACATTGGTGGAAAATATGGTATAAACAGATTAGATGATCTATGTAAAGATTTTCATCTCAGTGTGAAAAGCACTATGTCCCATTGCAATTGTTTTAATGATTCAGCTTCTCAAACAGCAAGTTTTGCATTTCTTGAAGTAAACAAGCACTTAAATAATCCTTGATTTGTTTTTTTTTTTTTTTCCCAAAGGTATGTCACATTTCAGCCTACAGCCACTCAATAAAAGAACAGAGATGCATTTTCTGGACCTAATTCAATACATAAACCTAAAATATTTTTTCGTTGTTTTTCATGTTAGCTTAATAGGCTAGTAAATTAATTAACCTGCTTGGAAATCATATAGCTCTTTCAGGCATACAACTAGTGACAAAGACAAGGCAAACATCTGTATTAAAATAATTAGCATTGAATTGATACATCCTTAGAGTCATGCTAAGGCTGTGTGCCTGGCATTATTTTTCTCTTTTAGTGGCAAGGTCAGTTAATAAAATGAAACAGATGTTTTCTTTTGAAATAAGAGAAGCAGTGAGAACACAGCAAACTGTCTGGTGAAGACCAATATGACAGCTGGAAAACAAGTTTGGAAATAGAGGGACAAATCTTCAGTAGGTGAAAATTGGCATACTTAAAGTCATTACCTCGGCTATAACTACCAAGCAAGTATAAGTGCTTTCAACTTTAACAGAAATCAAATCATTTTGGGCTAAGAGAAACACATACATAAGCCAAAGCCTGGCTGCCCTTAACCCCCCAAACAACTTCTTTCTTCCAAAGTTCAATTTGCCATCCAGCCTGCTGACTTCTTCTCACACACTTCCAGCTGTATTCAAAGTTTTGAAAGATTCAAGATACATAAGAAAGAAAGAAAAATAACAACAGTTTTCTGAGATATAAAAGGCTTCAGAAAACCCTTGCTGCTGTGGACTTTGTGTATATCAGCCCAGCAGACTCCAGTACTGTAAGAAGTTTGATTACTTCCTTACACATGCTAATAGTAGTAATCCTTGTCAAGGTTAAGAGTTTTCAAGTGCATGATAAAACTCAGGATCAGGCAAAAGATCTGGTTTGGCTTTGGTTCTTCCACCCCCCCCCTTTTTTTTTTATTTTTTAATGTTTGCTAGTTACCATTAAAAAAAATAATCCCTTAGAGGATATTGCAATTAGTAAATGAGGACTGAATTACTTACCACAGGAAGTAATTCTCAGATTTGAAAAAGACATATTTCTCCATCCTATCTGCAGCTTCCTATGAAACTATTTTTTTTCTTCTCACCCACAGGCTGCTTACATTTTAAAGCACAGGAATGTGATACTCCAGGAACACTATACATTTTTTAGATTACAGGGACAGATGAAAATTTCCCCATAGTTTATCAGAGAATTTTAAGAGGCAGTAGTTGTTGTCATTGTCACAGATCCTGCCATTCGCCCTGGCATGAAATTTCAATTAATGATGTATCACTGGGTTACATAAAGTATGTCAAACATATGGACCATTACTGCAGCTAAAAGATATGAGCAGCTTGCTGGAACTATCACATAATATGGTATATATATATTTTTTTCTGATATATCAGAATGTCTTTACTCGTAAAAGAAAATATTAAATTGCAAATACATATTTAGTTTTTCTTTAGGGTCCTGAATCCTGGATTGTCAAACAGTTGTGAATGTTCTTGGCTTTAGAGACAAAGTAATATTTTTCTTCTTTTTTTTTTCTATCTGCCCATATATAAATATATTTCTTAGTTGGCCAGTTTTCCCCAGTAGGGTATTTCAAACTTCTATCATTAGTAAGATGTGAGTGTTCATCCACACAGGGCAAGCTTACAAGTACATAGGCTTAGTTTTAATCACTGTTAATGAAAGGAATGACCTAGTGGGTGGAAAAAATGAATATCAGAAAGAACATTTTAAAAGTACATGCATTCTCTAAAGAAAGCAAGCTGAATCTTATTAGTATGCAAGTTAAATTCATTTCATTTCACACTTTGAAAGGACATGGGGAAAAATCAATTTAACGTTTTCTAATGTAAAATCATACCACAAGATGTGCACATGTGTTTTATAGCCTATAAATAACCGATTTGAAAATGAAATCTTCTTTTCCCAGATAATTGAAACACAGAAGAGTCACAGTGTATCTTTCTCCTTAAACACAGGTTGGAATAACAGCAGCAATGCCACTACTAATGACACCACAGCCTGCTAATGTCAGATTGCAGAGGGACTGTGAGTATGCCTTTGTGGAAGACGATCTGCCCCACAGGAAAATAGCCACTTCTGCTTCTGGTTAACATCTCATGGCAGAGTATTTCAGAAGAAGGAAACTGAGGCCTTGGATTCTCCATCCTGAATCAGATAGCAAGAAGGTAAATTTGGAAGCCTGTTTGCAGCAGGAAGGTGTCATGATTTCTCCATTCTTTTCTTGGATTGGCACATGAGTGAGGTAGGTGGCAGTATACTGTCTATGTTAATCACCACTACACAATGTAAAGAAAATCTGAAATAATGAATTTAATGGTAGACCAGATTCAATTATCAACCAAAATGAAATCTGTAGCACATCCATGATTTCACAGATCAGCTATGGCACATCCCTGATCTGCAAATCCAGTATCATCAGTTCTGTCAGTCCTAATGAAACTCCTTAGAGAGACAAGTGAGAAAATGAAAAGTAAAGATGCTAATTTTCTCACTAACTTGATTGAATGATTTCCCCTGTCTAAGAGATTTACTTTATGAAGGCACAGATGTTCTTCATTTCATTCACAAACTACTAGTTGCAGTTGACTTAGGGCCAAATTCAAATGGAAATCTAGTGAACCTAGGCAAGTTTAATAAAGGTCTATGCCAGTGTGTAAGTTTAATTTAAGTGTTTTCTACATATCAGTATTACCTCAATTACATGCTTTCGGCTTTACAGCCATTTATAGACATATCATGTGACCACTTAAGGAAAATCTAATCACCTCATCTCATTTTAAAGTTATTGCTTAGATAGAGGAGCCTTCATAAGTTGATTCTTGTAGCTCAGGATGACATGAACTGTATGCATCTCTCTCTCCATTCTTTGCAGAATAAGCTTAGACAAAAAAAAAAAAAAAAAAAAAAAAAAAAAAAAAACAAACAAAAGAAAAACCTTTAAGACATAGAAAATTAGATGGGACAAACCTTAAGTTGTGCACCACTGTTGAACTGAGCAAACAGGCTCAACTCTAAGCTCAGTCTAATCAGTTTCTTGTTGACTTAACTGGAGTCACTACAGATGTATAGTAAAATAAGCTCACGAGCACAGGTACTACAGGTACAGTGCATATCATGTGCTGAGGTGCTGAAAAAAAATGTATCAAAAATAGCAACAAGGAGCTAATAGAAAGGAAAGAAAGCAAGAAATTGTGATAATGGAGCAATGAAAAACATATATATCTGTGGTAGTTTTACCATGCTAGGCCGCTGAACACCACAACCGCTCTCTCACTCCCCCTCCTTAGATGAGGAGGGGAAGAAGTAAAGGAAAGAACAACTCACAGGTTGAGATAAGGATAATTTAATTAAAGGAAAAAAAAAATATTAAGGAAAGATTATTATTAATTAAACAATTTAACTAAATGGAAAAAAGGGAAAGGGGAAAAGGGAGGGGGAAAGGGAAAAACAAAACAGAAAAAGTAAAGACTATGTGAAAGTGCAGAGGAAAGAAATTGCTCTCTACTTCCCACAAATGAGCGATGCTTGACCACATCCTTGAAGCAGGGTCTCAAGGCATGTAGCCGATATTCAGGAGGAGGACAGATGTTTTTGCAATGAGAGCCCACCCCTCCCCTCTTCTTCCTTTTTCCACCTTTTATTGCTGAGTGTGACATCATATGGAAATCCCTTTGGTTGGTTTAGGTCAGCTGCCCTGATGATGTTTCTTTCTCATTTTTTTGCCCACCTCCTAGGAGGGTTAGAGAAAGTCCTGGTGCTGTGCCAGCACTTCTCAGCAGCAGACACAACACTAGTATGATACCACTGCTGTTCTAGCTACAAGTGTAGAGCACAACACTGTATAGGCTGCTGCAGGGAAAGTTAACATGCCACTCAGACCCAGTACAGACCCCCCCAAGCTAAAAGTGACTTCTTTTTCAGTTATAGAAACCTTCTTTGGTTGAGGAGTTGTTTAGCAGTCCAATTTCACCTAAAATTACAAGAATTCTGGCTGTTCTACAGCCCATTCCATCAACTCACCTTTTATAGGAAGCAAGTATAACCTGGTGTCTTTTCCTTACTCTAACAATACAGAAGAGCTCTAATACAGATTCAGCCATCTGAATACAGATTCAGCCATCTGAAGATACCAAGAGAAATCAACTGTCCTAGGAACAGGAACAATAGATACCTTTAAACTCTGCAGTGGTTTGAAAGATATTTCTATTAACAGGGAAATATTCGCTATAAATTAATAATATTAATAGCAATCTTAAATAAAATGATATCTACTCTGAACTGTGTTTTCTGCAGTGCATTTTCTTCAAAAAGTTCATCTCTTATGTTTCTACATAGCTTGTAGACAACAAACTTGTTGTTTACAATAGCAGTATGAGATTTTCAGTGATCCAAAAAGAAGAGTCTGGATGGTACCTCTAGATTATTAATTGTCAGAAAGACTCAGGTAAGATTGAGCCAGTAGGAATGTCTGAACACTAATTAACACTAATAAACAACAACAACAAAGCCAAGATTGTTCGGTAATGATGATAACCTGCAAGTACATTTGCAATAAATAGCCCAGTGTTTGGTAATAGTAAAAGATATGTCACCATTAACTCAGATTGAACTTTATACCTTGTATACTTGCCTTAGCATAATGCCTGTGGGATCATGGTAAACAGGAGTCAGTTTTTTGATTTTGTTGTTGTTGTTATTGTTTTTCAAGTAAGAACAATCAGGATGGATGTATTTGCAAGGGAGGCAAGGAGAGCAGTGTCTAGTGTTGTCTATAAAGAGCAAAGTGCTTAGAAATGTGTAATCTTTGTGCATGTGAGAAGTCTCATTTAATACAGTAGGAATTAAGCCCATGCTTCAGTGATTTGTTGAATTAGAGCTACAGGTCTGGACAAAATTAAGAAAATTGCTTATCTACATCAATTGTACAGTTTTAGTCTGTATTTATTATTGCATTCTCTAATGTTTTGTCTAATTTACTCCCTAATCCAAAACCATGTATTTTAACCTAATCCAAAACCATGTATTTCTTGCTTAGAAAAGATCATGGCATTTTAAATGAAAATTCAGTGTTAACTGAAGATCATAGAATATATCAAATAAATATAGAATTATATAGCAGGTAACATGTAGGGGCTAGGAAGGAAAGGCTATTATGCAAAAAGCAGGAAAATCATTCTCTCCAGAGTCTATAAAGTGTGTGGCTTTGTGCATTCTTGTGTCTTCCTTACAGTGACTTTTGCAGCCATCCTCATAACTGGTTCCTACCTGTTCAGAGGGTCATCATAGTATCCATCTGTCACACAGCAAAGTTAACAACAGTGATAATATAAAACTTTTCATTCTGAATCAATAAAAATCAGTCAGTTCATATGGAAACAGTATGTATTCTCATTGAATAATAATCATGAAGGTTGGCTCAGTAATACAACATGGTCTGGTTTTAGGAGAAAAGAATAAAGTGTGAATACTTTTAAAATAGATGTATCTGCATTCAGGAAACATACCTATGGGAGATGTACTTTTACCCTAACCAAATGATTATTAATCTAATTCCAGTATAGGCACCTTAGAAAAATATGTACTGCCAAAAGAAATTTGTCCCACTTAACTTAGACACTTAACCTGTGTGATCATTCTTTCTGCTGGTTATATGGCAGATTGGTAGGCTGGTTGGACCTGGACAGTTAATTTTTTAAATGCCAAAGCTGAGTGAGATTTATTTCACCAATTATGACTCAGTAAATGGCTACAGACAAGACTTTTGATATTATCAACAATAAGGCAAGGACTGGGAGGAAGAAGAGAAGAATATTTGAAGAGAAAATATTTGGCTACTTACTTAGGCTACATTCTGTGTCACTGGTGGTATTCCATAGGAGAACAATATTCTGTGTAATCATGGACAGTGGATTCCATACAATTTAGTTGCAAAAGATGTTCATCCTAACTGCTAATCTGAAAATGCCACTCACATTTTCCTGATTTTTAAGGATTCTAAGGTCCAGACTGTTTCATTAAAGCCCAGCTTCAGAAAGTAAATCATCACAATAGTCAAAACAAACAAACAAGCAAGCACAACTCCACAAACTTGAAACAGTTTTTTTTTTTTTTCAGCACTAATGTCCCCAGTCTGAAAAGACAAAAAAGAAGAGGGGGGTAAGTGAGTGGAATTGGAAAATCTTGCATCCAAGTGAAACCTCCACAAAACCACTGGGAGTCTGTGAGGTTTTAAGGTATATGCATGCCCTTCAGACTTTGAAAACAGAGTTTTAATAGACTCCCCTTAATAATATCCCTAATGCGCAGTTTTCTTATGGACAGTGTGATTATCAGACAGAGTTCCACTGTTGTGTGATTTTCCATAGGTATTAAAATGACAAAATGTTTTATTAAAACAGGATTTGCACTGTTGAGAGCTGAGTCATAAAATCAACGAGAGACAAATGAATATCTAAGACTTTTTATCAGAATATCTTTGGTCTGCTGACTATGACAAATTTAACATTTATTTTCTTCTAAAGCCACAAAGGGTAAATAAAATCCAAAATGTAATTCCATATATTTCACCTATATGTGCAGATGACAGTGGGAATTTACATTTTTTTCTCTCTATATATGGTGTATTACAAAATCTTTACAAATTTTATATAAGAGAATCTATCTGCCATAGTAAAGCTGATAAGCCTCAAACAGCATATCTATGTGTTGAAAGATCTTGCCATAATCCTTTATTTTCCATGTATAAAAAATCCAAAATGCAAAGCTAATGACTTTTTTTTTTTTTTTTTTTTTTTTTTTCCTTAGGATTATACAAAAATACTTGCAGGTTTTCTTGGTCACTGTGGAGAAAAAGTACACAAGTTAGGAAATGTGATATTTCTTATGAGCTACAAAAAATTAAATATGAATGTTTTGAATAAATAAAAGTCTTTGCTTTCTTTTCTTCCTGTGGTCCATGCTCTGTATTCTAAGAGTCTGCAGTTATTAACCCTCTTTTTACAAATCCATAGCTAAAATGAATTTTAAATTGATATGAAAGTATCCCACCTTGGGACCTCTTCTATTTGTTCTTCCAGTGAAAGATAGACTATAAATGGTTTTAATCAGGATAGACTAATTAAATGTTGCATATTATATTCCTCACTTTCTGACGCCAGATACGGTTTTATGCACCAGAATGTGGCAAATGTAAAAATCTGTAATTTTTTAATGTGTGTGTACAGTGTAGTAAGTACATCTCTGCAATCTTTGCGACCTCATCAAGAAACCACTTTTGGCCAAGCAATTCAGACTGTGTATCCTGTCCCTAAAATTCAAAGCCTGAAGCAAACTATTTTTCTCACTCATAAATAATTTTCCTTATCATGAAAACTGCTAGGCTGTAGATTGGGACAGGGAGAAAATCAACCTACATGTGATGTGGATGTGTGTTAGTCCTGGAGCTATGCAACAAGTGAACCAACAAGACAGCACATCCACACCGAGCCAACCTGCTTCCTCTCTCCTCCTTTTTCACTGGTGTACATGTGCATTGGTCATCATCATGCAAGTAAAAACAATGAAGAGTGTTGTATTGTCTTTGTTAGTACATTCCTCCCAGTATGCCAGGTACTGCTTGCTATTGCTGTAGCACTTACTGTGAAGAATAAAAGCTATAAAAGTCAATATACTAACTCAAGAAATGTAGAAGCAAAACCAAACTAAAACACACAGCAACCAAGAAGGAATAAGACATGTCAGATATCTCTGAAAAATGAGGGGATGAGACTATAGAATACCAAAATACCCAAATATAAATTCTGCAGCAGATTGAACCACTCACTGAGTTAGGGGATGATGGAGCAATGCACTTAAGAATTTAATTGCCATTGGAAGAAAACTTAGATACAGAGTGTGGTGGTTTAACCCGGCTGGTATCTAAACACCACACAGCCGTTCGCTCACCCTCCCCCCTCCCTCTCTGGGACGGGAAAGTGAAGCCTGTGGGTTGAGATAAAGACAGTTTATTAAGATAGAAAATAGTAATAATAATAATAATAATAATAATAATAATAAAATATGTACAAACAAGTGACGCACAATGCAATTGCTCACCACCCGCTGACCAATGCCCAGCCCAACCCCGAGCAGCCGCCCCCCCCCACCCTAGCTAGCCACCCCTATATATTGTTCAGCATGATGTCAGATGGTATGGAATACCCCTTTGGCCAGTTGGGGTCAGCTGTCCTGGGTCTGTCCCCTCCCAGCTCTTGCTGCACCTCCAGCCTGCCCACTGGCAGGACAGAGCGAGGAGCTGAAAAGTCCTTGGCTTAGTGTAAGCATTGCTCTGCAGCAATTAAAACATCAGCATGTTATCAACACTCTTCTCATCCTAATCCAAAACATAGCATCCTACCAGCTACTAGGAGGAAAAATAACTCTGTCCTAACTGAAACCAGGACAAGAGAGGACAGTTAGACTTAGTACATAAGTCCCAAGACACAAGAATATAAATATAGAAGTAGAGGATACTACTGCTGTCAGCAGAGTGGTACATACAATGAAGAGTATTTTTTGAAGAAGGAACTTATTTTATTCATTTGAAAGTATACACATTCAAATATTTCATTTGATAAAGCCAAAATATCTATCATTACTGTTTTTCAAAAGAAGTTATTTTATATTTGTTGTTGAAATATTGGATATATCATTATTATTAGTTTGGTTTCATTGCCAAATCAAAAGAGGTGGCTTTTTTGCTGAACTGCTGAAGTAATATTGATACTTTACATCAAAAAGATTATTTTAAAAAACACTAAACATGCTATATAAAGCAAAACAAACAAACAAACAAAAGCTTTGTTTTACTTTTGGCATTCTTTTAACCCCTGATTAACATTTCCTTTTTAAATTTAGGTCAAATTTTAGATTTAGAGTGTTATTCTGAAATGAAATTCCCCATAAAAGTTCCTAAGGAATTATGTAAAGGAAAGATAACATCAGTCTTGGATGAAAGGAGAACTTCTGGCATTAGCTCTTACCTTTAAGGTGGAGCTCTTTGGATGGTGGTGATGGAGATTTGGTTGATATAGTTTAGTTGAATTTCAATAAATCATTAGCAAGTGTGTTCCAAAGGCTCTTAAAGAAACCAAGTAACCATGGGAAGAAAGTGTAGGTTTAAAGGAGTGAATAATTGATTAAAAAACAGGAAATGGAGGACAGGCTTTAATGTTGTGTCCTTGTTGTGGAGGGAGGACATCACTGGGTACATGCAAGATCTGCGTTGCAATCTCTGGGCTACTCAGCTTGGAAAAGAGGGTAGAAAATGAGGTGATGAAGTTAACCAAGTGAATCACAATTGAAAAGAATCAGAAATTCTGTGAAGAAATGGCAAAGAACCTTATGAAATTGAGTGACTAGCAACAAAATGGCAGATGAAATCAAATAGATTTGAAGTGTAGGTAAATGCAAAGTGAAGCACCGTGACTTCACATGTAAAATATGTAAAAAATATGTAAAATATCTGAGCTGTCATCACCAATGCTGAGCAAGACCTCAGGGACATAAGGATCAGTCTAGTAAACATTGTTACTGTTAAATACTGTCTACCATGACCTTAGTACAAAAAAATAGGAGAATATGAAATCTGGAGATTACATGAAAGAAAAGTCATACAATGTGTGACTGCAGCATCATACAGGAAGTTTGTTGACCTTAAGGACTAAAGTAATCTGACTGGGACTTAGTAACTGAAAGCAAAAATCTCTGCCATTAACTGGTTCTCAAAAGAGGAAAAACATCAGGGGAAAATTTAGCTTGGAAAATAAAATAGCTAACCATCAAGAGATTAAATCCTGGGAGAGCATTTCAAGCAAGCTAGTGGGGGGAAAATGTCCAACTAGTTTTGCTCTGCAGCTTGATCAGTTAATAAAAAAGATCTAATCCAAATTGATACTCTTGTGAAGTAACTACCCAAAGGAATATGGGTAAGATTAATTTCCAGAGATGTCTTTCACTTCTCTTGTAAAAGTACAAGATAAGATCCAGCATTACAAAAGACAGGATAATTTCCCAGACATTTGTGGTTCTAAGAGAAAAACAAAGTGGAGGCACAATACAGGCCATGTAAAGGCCAAACCAGTCATTCAGATTCCTTGCAAAACCTCATTTAGGCACACTGAGCATAACTTAGGGAGACCTGTGCCTCATGGTCCTATTAAAGGGAAAGCTGCAGATATTTGCGTCACCCACTGAAGCAGTGCCTCCTAGGTATGGTTTTGAACCAACTGCACCGGGGCTGGGAGCACAGGAAGGGGCTCCTCCACCTACACTTACACTTGTCCGCACCATCTCATAAATTATGCTGCCCTATGAGTACTGCTGTGCTCTGGTGCAGTTAGAGTCTTATCAGAGTTTCTCAACCCTGGACAGCACTAAATTGATGGAGTTTCATGGCTTCTGCATAGCTGCTGGCTTGCATCTGGCCAGCTAGCTCTTCAGAGAGAAGCTCGCATCTGCCCTGCTCTTCCATGTACACAGACCAGCACCTTTAACTTACCTTTCTGTGTGTTGAGGAGAGGTCACTGCCTGCAGTTTGCATTGGGAGAACTAATGCTATAAGAGGACAAAAAGGTCACATGAGTCTTATGGCCTAAAGGAAATTAAAAACAGGTTTCCAAAGCCCAGTGGTGATACACCTACTCTTCAGTTATGTCTTATTGAGTTGTTCCCTCTACTTTTATAACTTTTTAACTTTTTTTTTTTTTTTTTTTTTTTTTTTTTTCCTCTGGAAGTTCATCTTCTCTACTGTGATGATCTTGTGGTGCCAGCTCCAGCCACCAAACAGCATTTTCTGAGTATAATAAGAGAGGTTCAGAAAGGAAACATTTTGAACAAGTAGCTAAGATGAGACATTATAATCTGGTATCAGCTTTCTATCTGTCAGGTGCAATCTTAAAGGATGAAGAGAGAGAGAAGAAGAGGGAATCAGGAGACTGTGTTTTAGGGAAATTAAATTATTATCCTGATAACATTGCAAAGTGTGACTGTAAAGGTTGCACACCAAAAGACACGCAAATGTTCTTCACTTTTCCTTTCATTTCAAAACAATCCTAAAGAAGATAAACGGCGTTGGCATGATCCTCTCTTGCCTGAACTCATACAAAATGTATGACAGAAAGCAAACATCTTTTAATATAGAAACACAGTGAGAGAACCTAAAGCAGCTAAAGATGAGCTGAAATGGTGCTTATACCTCACTGCAGCCAGACATAAAGTTCCCTTTAGTATGAAAAGTCTATTGGTCACAATAGCTGAAACTATAAAGAGCCCATATTTTCACGCTTTCTTTGTAAATAATATGCTTGTGGTTGATAGGATGCTTTAGAACAGAATAAATTTATATCAATTACTTTATGGGGTCCAAGCTAGAGTGAAAGGGGAAAGGAAGGAAAAGAACAGCTATTTAAACTTTTTGGGGAAAAAAGAAGAAGAAAAAAAAAACTAACAGAATTCTATAACAAAGAAAGATTTTTAGATGTAGAGTATATGGATAGCCCAATCTGATCCATGTCTAGAAATGCCTAGATGTTCAAGTGACACTTGACAGGAATTTAAAAAGACTATGAAGGTGCTTTTCTTGAAGTTTCTAAAAATAAGCAATTCATAATGTAACGCGATAACATACCAGCTCCTCACACTTCATATTTCACTGTCATTTTTTCATATTTCATATAAAAGAAAATCATATTTTCACCTGTTTGGCTCCAGTTCATTAGATGTTCCTTATACATGTACTGTTAGTTCAAAGTTAATGCCTGAGCCAGGACCCATTTTGGTCCAGAGAAAGCTCTCACTTACTTGAATAGGTTTTGAAACAGGTGCTTTGGATCATGCCAGTGAGGATCAAAACCAAATAACATAATTTATTTTTAATATTTTTTATAGTAGTTCTCTTTTTCCAAAAAATGTATCAGAAGTGCTTATCAGGCTTCTGAGCTCTCAAACAAGCACATGTTTTAATGTCTACCTTAGGTGTAAGATTTATCTTAACCACACCTAGGATATCCAAACAGGATATCCAAATTTAAACCAAATTTATTTTTCATCTTTATTTCATGAAAACTGACAGAAAATATTAGTTCATAATAGTTATTTTATTTTTTTTTAAATGATTTTTCTCTTGAAGTGTAAAATATATAATGTCAAAGCCAAAATTTCTGCTTTCAGGTTTTTTTTTGTTTTGTTTTGTTTTTTTCAAATGCAAGACACTGAGAAGCTATCTGGAGATCTTGCAGTAAAATAGGCAAGAGACTTTTCAAACCATTTGCTATCCCATGAAGCACCAATCTCTACAGAAAGGCAGTCTGACAAGTCTTAGCAGCTCTTGAGGACAGACATCTCCGGTGGCACACTTCCAAACATTCTGGGGCTGCAAAATTCCATGCTGGTGGATCCCTTATGGTACAGAAATGCTAATATTGTCTTTCACAGACGGCAAAAGGGACTGGAAGGGAAAGGAGCATGACTGACCTGGACAATTTTTTAAAATGTGTGGAAGAAGAAAACGGAGAGGCAGGAGAGAAATGAATGAGGACCAGGGAGAGGAATATTTCTGTTCTAACACAGTCAGTGAGATCTTGGTATGGGATATATGGCCTTTGAGAAAATACCAGAGACAACTCCTGCTCAGAGCATTAAAAGGGAGAAAATGAATCTTTTCTAAAGGTCAGAACTGAAAGAAAGCTTTTGTAACAGAAAACCACAGTAACTGTACACATGTGTCCTGGTTTCAGTTGGGACAGAGTTGTTTTTCCTCCTAATGGCTGGTGAGGTACTATGTTTTGGATTAGGATGAGAAGAGTGCTGATAACATGCTGGTGTTTTAATTGCTGCAGAGCAGTGCTTACACTAAGCCAAGGACTTTTCAGCTCCTCGCTCTGTCCTGCCAGGCTGGGGGGGCAGCAAGAGCTGGGAGGGGACAGCCCCAGGACAGCTGACCCAAACTGGCCAAAGGGGTATTCCATACCATCTGACGTCATGCTGAACAATATCTAGGGGTGGCTAGCCAGGGTGGGCGGCCGGCTGCTCGGGGTTGGGCTGGGCATTGGTCAGCGGGTGGTGAGCAATTGCATTGTGCATCACTTGTTTGTACATATTATTATTATTATTATTATTATTATTATTATTACTATTATTTTCTCTCTTAAATAAACTGTCTTTATCTCAACCCACAAGCTTCACTTTCCCGTTTCTCTCCCCCATCCCAGAGAGGGAGGGGGGGAGGGTGAGCGAACGGCTGTGTGGTGTTTGGCTGCCGGCCGGGTTAAACCACAACAACATGCTAATTTCTGAAGGTTGCAGGATCACTCCCTTAGACCAACACTGTATTTCTATCAATTGTCCATTGTGCTCCTGCCTGTGAGTGATTCCCTTCTATTATGGGAAGTCACTGAACACTTCTGCTCATGCCAGACACTTTGAGTGTCCTTCAAGCCCTCCTCCCTGTAAGAAGGTTCCATAAACCAGTGTCTTTTTGGTTCCAAGAACCACAAGAACCACAACAACCAAGAACCACACTTTTTCAAGCAAATGGCTTGAAAAAATGACTCTCTGTCATAAAATTTCCTCCTTTGTGATATGTCTTCCATAGTTTTTCTCCTTTTATTCCTCCTTCTCACTATATCCCTACCTGTATGAACTATGTGCCTTTAACTTCTTTCCTATTCCTATTTCTTCCTCCCACCTGCCCTGGGCTCTCCCATTCTGTGCTTCCCTCAGGTTTTATCATATAAAAAAAAAAAAAAAAAAAAAAAAAAAAAAAGGCTTCATAATCTTTATCCTAGTTCTGCTGTTCCACCCATCTCATCCTTATTATCTTTTGTTTTTCTCTGGGGCATATATCTTTCATGGTGCCAAGCTCATTTAGGACAATGGCAAAGATGTGATTGGAGGCTGTGTCATGCTGGAGGCTGTTTATGGATGCCTACAACTCATTCTATTTGTAGGCAACGACAGACAAACAGAGAAATGTCATCACGTGTAAATCTCCAAAAAAAAAGAAAGCAGAAGGTATTGCAAGGAAGGAATGAGGCTGTTGACAGAGTAGGTGTCTCTTCAGCTGTGCTTCAAATTCCTCAGTGGAGTCTTGGCTCCTTCATCCTCTGAGCTCCACTGACAGGAACCTTTCCTGATACTCTTAAATCTGTGATAAAAGGTTACCACACCCTAAATGACTCTATTTATGTTTTATGTTTTCTATTGCTCAGGCTATTTTAAATGTTTTGTTCTTGTCATGTGTTTTGTATAAGGTATTAGTCACTATAGCAACCTTAACTTCAATTTGACCAAGAATATAAATGAGAAATGTGTACATTACACAGTAGTAGCTCTGCATGCAACACCTCCCAGATATTTCAAAGACAGAATTACAAGACTTAAAAAGTGATCAGGCAAAAGACCTTGATTTATTTTAGGGAAACAAATTAATTACAATACAAATTATTTCAACCCTGCGCTTGTAAGGAAATCATCAGCCATGATTCACAATGGTACCTTAATCCAAATTATTAGAATTGTGTATCTGTTAGTGACTTTTTCATAATAGTGACTCAGAGCAACACACATTTTATAACAAAGTAAAACAGCACAGTTCAGATTCATGTTGCTATTAACAGGAAAAAAAAAAAATCTGCAAAGGAGGTTTTGCACCCCAAAATACTAACTTGGGTGAAAAAATCACCAATGTCTAGTGAATTTGATAAAAACAACAACAAAAAATTAGTAGCCAGTACATAAATCTGAGAGTCTGTATTCTTAGCAAAATCAAATTTATACCTCTATAAATCAGAATGAATCACTGGAAGTCAATGCCAGCAAGTTATAGTGAAATTTACGCACTGAGAAAAGCAGGAGCACAGGTTATGTGTGCTGTAACAGTGAAGCATGATCAGATTTTGTCTGGGGCAGAAGTCTCCACCCTCTCAATACAAACTCATGACTTAATCCTATCAGTGGCAGCTTTCAGGTACATGCACAGCTTCACACACAGCCCTGCATCTGTGTCCACCTGCTGAGGTGTAAGACACAGGGTGAGACATGCTTGGCTGCAATGGATGCATGCGTCTAAGCATCTCTGCAAGGTCCAGCTTCAAAGAGGGACCACAAGAGTTAATTGTGCTAACATGTACATTTAAGCACTGACTTGGGTTCCACATTAAGAACAAATACTTAATCAAATTTGAAAGTGTTTTTTTTTTTTTAAATAAAAATAATAATTAAAAAACAACAATAATAAAGAGTATTATAGCGGGTTTACATGGCAAGGTTTTGGTAGCAGGAGGCCATAGAAGTAACTTCTGTGAGAAGAATCTAGAAACTGCCCCATGTTAGGTAAGGGCCCCGCTGCTGACTGGAGCCGAGCCAACAACATTGTTTGTACCTCTGTGAGAGCACATTTAAGAAAGGGGAAAAAAAAAAAAAAAAAAAAAAAAAAATGAAAGAAAGAAAAAAAAAATATGCTGCCACACAGCAGCTGGGAGAGTGTGGGAGGAGTGAGAAACAGCCTTGCAGGTGCCAAGGTCAGTGCAGAAGGAGGGCAGGAGGTGCTCCAGGCATGGAGCAGAAGTCATCTGCAGCCTGTAGAGAGGCCCCTGGTAGAGCAGGCTGTCCCACTGCAGCACCTGGAGTACCATGGTGGAGGGTGGAGCAGATCTCCACACTGCAGAACGTGGAGAAGCCCCCAGTGGAGCAGGTGGATGTGGCCTGGAGGAAGCTGTGGCCCATTGGAGAGCCCCCACAGGAGCTGGCCCCAGGCTGGAGCTGCAGCCTGTGGAGAGGAGCTCATGCAGGAACAGGGATCTGCGGGGAGCTGCCGCCCGTGGAGGACCCGTGCTGGAGCAATTTGCTCCTGGGGGATGGACCCCGTGGTACGGAGCCATGTGGGAGCAGTTCCTGAAGAGCTGCAGCCTGTGGGCAGCCCCCGTAGGATCAGCTGGGGCATCCCGTGGGAGGGACCCCACGTGGAGCAGGGGCAGAGAGTTAATGTGGCAGAGTGTCGGAGATGAAGCATCAGGGACTGACCACATCCCCCATTCCCCATTCCCCTGCACCACTCGGGGGGAGGACTCAGAAGAGAGTGGACTAGGGGAAGACGCTTTTGGTTTATTTCCTTTGTTTCTCACGTCTCTAGCTTGTTAGTAATAGACAGTAAATCTTACTATCTCCCTACTCAGAGTCAGTTTTGCCCATCACAATAGTTGTTGACTGATTTCCCTGTCCTTATCTCAACCCTTGAGCCCTTTGCATCGTATTTTCTCCCCCTTTCCCTTTAAGGAGGGGGAGTGAGAGAGCAGCTGAGGTGGAGCTCGGCCATCCACCGGAGTAAAACCACCACAAGTACCAGTCAGGTTTAGACATTAGAGTAGTTAAGCAAGAATTAATTCATCTGTTAAATGGCAGGTCAAAAATATGAGAATAGATTTCAGGGGCCTTGTAATTCACAAATGGACAAAGCTTGTCCCCAGAGCAATGGAGCTCCAACCCTGATCTCTCTGTATTGAGGGGAGTTAAACCCAGTGGAATATTTTAATGTTTTATGCACACAGGTAAGTTTTCTTATGCCTTACTGAGACACAGGAACTTGACTTTCATTGCCATTCCAGCATAATCTAGTTTTATGAAATAATCCCTTTATAGGGGACACTACTGCAGAAGGAAATTGAATTTAGATGGAATATTTTCTTTATTTTCATGATTTTGAACCAAGCCCAGCAGAATCATTATTCCAGAATATTTGACTGAGTTCCCTGTGTTATCCCTATTCAATTTCCATATTGTACACATTATCTTGCAGGTTCTCCTTAGCTCCATCCTTGCAAACACTTCAGTGCTATTACGCAAGCCTCTTCAATGACACTTCAGTAAAAGACGGAAGTACTTAAGTGCTTTCAAGAATGGAGACCTGGTGAGCATCTCATTCAAGAGCAGCCCAATCTAGACATAAAGGAGGGGATTCCTTTTGAGTAAAAGACATAAATGTTTTGTATCATGCTATATTTTATGTGAATAAGAATTAGATGACAGAGATACAATGAGGCATGCAGTTATAAACTACTGCCAAGGGATAGAAAATATTTGCAGAATCACAGAATCACATTAATATTGTTCCAATCTATGCGTTTTGGGACAGGATACATAAGTCATGTAAAGCAGCATTGTTCCTTAAATATCAATGAAGCCACATCAATTTCTGTCAGCTAAAATTTTGGTCCTTGCACTGATCACAAAAGCAAATCAGGAAACAAAAATACATCAAAATGGATGTTGATTTTTCTTAGAGTACGAGGATGGGGGAAATAACACACTTTAAACTTGAGATATTTTCTTGCTGTATCCCAGCTGGGAAGGAAAATTAATAAAAAAATTCTCTAAAGAGTAAATGGTCACAGCTCCATTGATGTGAACTGCATTGCCCTACATTTATACTGGAAGAGGCAATATCACAATTTCATGAAGGCATTTACTGTTTCTTATCTGCATGTAGAGCTCATGGTGATAACAACAAAGTCCACAGAAACTTTAGTTGTGTACTACTGAGAATGATTTAGGCACATAACACTAACATTTTCAAATACAGATTTCTACCAGAGAAGAATCCTCAAGCATAGCTGCTATTGCGGTCTTTGGTAATTGTGTTTATGGAAGGCCTGGAAGATGGATGTGTAAAAGCACAAAATCAGTCTCAATTCCCCAGGGTGGGTAAAAATCTGTCCTTGACTGCACATTGAATCAGAGGCATTAAAAGTAAATAGTGTTTTTATAGAACACAAATCATCTACTGTTCTCCAGATGAGATCTACGCATTTTTCTGTGCCAGAAGAAGTGTAGATTACCACATACATATTGTTTAGTATAGGGTTTTTTAAAAAATAACAGTTTATTCTATACTTTTCAATTGTGATGACATCTTAAACAGGACTGCAAACTGAGGTACTGGGTATAACTGCAGTTTTAGAGGGATTAATCTACCTGCATGACGCTGTCTTGATAAGTAAACAGTTGAAAGCAAGCGGACTTTGTAAAAAGAATATATGCATATCTTTACATATAAAACAGACATCAAAATGGAACCTGAGGATCTTATAGTAACTTGTGAAAATTACAAAAAATTACTATTTATGTTAATAATATAATATATAATATAATATAATATAATAACCCTATGAATCGATTCAGCTACCATACAGTCTCCTATTCCCTGTGCCTCCAGACCTGACTTGCAATGTCAATGCTATTGAATAATGATAAATTTTCTCCAAAAAATAAATTAAAAAAAATCCACAAAACTAATTCTGCTTAGGATGGGGAAAATTGATAAAGGTGTAGGACTGTAAGTCACTTCTGACAGATAATAGTATAGATCACCTTAATTTAATAATCAGTAAAATAACAACTGAATACTGAAAATATTTCTGTAGCTCAGAAATAGTAACTATCTCTTTTTTTGTATAAAAGGATTCAGGGAAAGCTTGGAAAAAAAAAAAAAAGAACAAAGAGATCTTATATTTTCAGAAACAAACAATGATCGAATATAATTGGCAAGCTAATTATGGTGTTGCTTTGTCTGTTGTTTCTTCTTTTTTTTATTTTTTATTTAAACTATTCAGGAGCAAATATAGAAAAGAAGAACATAACTGAATACTTTGGCTATCAGAACATTTCTTAACCCTTGTACAGGTCTCTATGATATCAGCGTGAATATCAGTTTCTGCTAAAGAACTGATCAGCATCAAATGATTACAGTTCTCTCCTGGCTGAAATGAATGTGCTCAGGCTTACGCCTTTGCCCAGTGCAGTTGGTGCACTATGGTCAGGACCATTGTGATGGGAAATCATTGCATTTTCCAAATATATGAGAAATCTCTGGAAGATATGTTTTAGGAAAAGGTTGCTTTGCAGACTGCAGAGAATCAAAGAAATTAACTGAGCAAGTATGGTGCTACTGTTAGCATTACAGTAACTAGATAGATTTTGAGATGCTAATAGTGAATAGAAAGTATACACACACATATATAGATTATTTTACTATTATTAGGTGTCTTGAATTTCTAGGATCTTCAAGAATTTTAAAGTAAGAATGTATGCCTACAAAAAAGTTAAGTTTCTCCTGAATCATGCTTGAAAAAAAAAATCACTAAGGTGTAACTTCTTAAAAGAATGTTAATCTGTATCTGAACACAAAACAAAAGAAAACAGAAGAACAACAAGCAAACAAACAAACAAAAACATGACCAGGAGTATAGCCCACAGATAATTAGGTTATATAAAAAAGCCCTTAGCAGAGAGATGACCAGATCATGTGAGAATGGATGACCCAGAGGATGAACAAGACGAATCTGTGAAAACACACATCAGATGTGTTAATGAAATTAAAGAAAATATAAATTAATTTTCATCAATTAATTATGAATACTGATCACATTGTTTAAACATATGGATAAACACCAAAATTGACCATTTTGTCTGGTTATATGCTCTTGAAGTTTGGTCTGGCTGTGAAACCTCAATGTAAGAGTTCACATAGTTGATCTTTAGTGATGATATATATTGTTGGCATTACCATTTTGTAGTAGTGATGGGGAATTGGAAGCTGCCCTTTTAAGGTGAGGACAGGAGCTCTGCAGCACCTGGGGTATGGAGGGGATGGAATAAGAGAGATGAGAGAATATGATATCTGCTGTGCTGTATCCAGAGCTATGCTGTGTCTCTGAGGAAGGCTGGCCAGTGGCACTGCACTGGAAGGTTTCAGCCTGCCAACAACACCTATAAAAAAAGGATTACACTTTCATAATAAACAGAATTATCCTTAAAAAGCTGAGTCTTGTGATTAAAGGTGAAACATATGGAAGCCCCACCTACAGCCTGATTCTCACAAAGACCTATTCTAAGCAACAGCAAGAATACATTATCAATTATATACCCCTTACATGTCTGAATAATTCTTCTTAACATTAATGCATGCTCTGTGTGTGCTTCAAGATGTGAAAAAAGCCTGCAGTGAGCAGAAATTCACTGATATTTCTTCTTCTGTTTTAAGAACTTTATTCTTCAAAGGGGTATCAGTTTAATATTCAGAAAAAGACAGACCGCTCCAGTTTTTTTATGGGTTTATCTGTTACGATTAGACCACTTACTGCTACAGGAGAATATTTCAAAAGCAGAAATAGGCAGCTAGATGCTGAACACCCACTGAACGCCAAAGGGAGCTTGGTTCCTAACTCCCTTGTGCCTTTGAAAATCTCCAGAAGCTTTAAGTATAACAAATCAACTTGGTGCTGACTCTGTATTATGTATTCTTGTTTTCATCACAAACCTTAAACAAAGCACCTATATCATAAAAGAACACAACATTTTCTTATTTTACAATAGACTAAAGTTGATGGAGTAAAAGGTAATGATTGACACACTCACATGTAAGAGTGCAAAATGAAAAATATACTAGGAGTTTCTCTCCTCCTGGTCTAGGAATGATATCACTCCTCCCCAGATGAGCCCTTCCTCTTTTTCTGCTGCACATCAATGCAGCCAAAGTGAAGAAGCCCACATCACAGATAACTGGGCAGAGTCACTCATCCACTTAACAGAAGGATCACGACCATCCACCTAATGTTAGGCATATAATTTCTGCAAGCTGCCTATACAGCAAATGCAGAAAATACTCTCAAGAGGTGATCAGATACTATCTGAGCTCTCTCAGGCCTAAAATTAGGTAAAAAGGGTCTTGTTCTCTACATCAATCCACTGACTATATAGACAACCCAAGGCCCTGAACTTAGGGACCTGGAATAGTATGAATGCCTCCTGCAAGTACTGTGAACTAGGGACATACTAACATCATCACCCATTTCTGTATAGTCTAACACATCTGAACAGTCTGAGGCAACGTCTCACACATTATGATATTTCTGGTAATTAATCTGTATATTCTAAACAAAAAGAAAATAATAGTAATAACTGATCAAGGTGTTGGGAAAAACAAGATGATTGTGCTACAGATGCTTCGTAGTGGCTTTTCCAAATTGGCAGAACCTATTTCCAATGCTCTAGCAAATTCTAAATTGACTATATTCTCTTACCTTTCAATGACCTTTTTAATAACTGCATTCAATCTCGTGGTCTCAAGAAGCCTTATGATGCGTCAGTTACATTGCAGGCACTAATTAAAGTTTTCCACATTGACTCTGGTATGCTGCCATAAGAATGTTTGGGGTGTTTTGAGGATCAAACGCATTTTGGTCTACTTCCCAAAATCTTCAAAGAATTTTTCTGCTGAAAACAGAAATACTCATGTTCCCATGAGGAAGCATGGATCACAGACAATAACACTCCGAATTTCTAGTTACTTCTTCATTTTTTCTAATAATAATTATCACAAATATTAATAAAGTTCCAAACCACTCAGTTACCTAGCTTCTTTCTTCTTTCATTTTTTTCTAATAATAATTATCACAAATATTAATAAAGTTCCAAATCACTCAGTTACCTAGCTTCTTTCTTAGAAGTTATTTAAAGACATGACATTATTGCATGCTTCAAATAGATTCTAGTGAAAGTCCATGTTCTGCTTTTTAAACATTCATTTTACTACTGTATTATGGAGGGCATAAAACAAAGATTTAGGCAGTGACAAGCAAACTTGACCTGTATGTACTGCAAAGAACTGTTGGTGACTAATTAAATCAAAAGTAGATCCATGTGAAAAATAACAGCAATATTAGCTTTTCACCTGCTTCTTTCAGATCTACAGTCCAGACTACGTTCCCTACAAAGAGAGAAATAGGGACTAACAGGAAAGGGGAAGGCAAATCTGAGAAACAGATTTCTGTGGTAAATTCTCTTCTTAATACATAGAAAGGCATGCAGGCAGACTGTGTTACTGATGTTCTCAACTAGTAAACCCCTCTTTCTGCATCTTTTTGAGACAGAAAGGAATTCCAAGTCAGAAGCAGCAAGAGGAAAGGCAATGCCAGTTTAACAAGGACTGTACAGGACTAGGCAGAAAGGATAGATCATCGCTTGAAACTCGCTGTTTTAGAACAGCAGGTTCAAATGCTGTTCAAGAAGGGAACGAGATGGCTGTACTGGGTCTAGCTGGGATGGTAACTTTCCCTGCAGCAGCCCATACAGTGCTATGCTCTGCACTTGTAGCTAAAACAGCAGTGGTATCACACTGGTGTTGTGTCTGCTGCTGAGCAGTGCTGGCACAGCATCAGGACTTTCTCTAGCCCTCCTAGGGTGTGGGCAAAAAAAGTGAGAAACATCACCAGGGCAGCTGACCCAAACCAACCAAAGGGATATTCCATACCATATGATGTCACACTCAGCAATAAAAGGTGGGAAAAGGAGGAAGAGGGGTGGGGTGGGCTCTCGTTGCGAAAACGTCTGTCCTCCTCTCCGAACACCGGCTACGTGCATTGAGGCCCTGCTTCAAGGACGTGGTCAAGCATCGCTTATTTGTGGGAAGTAGAGAGTAATTTTTTTCTCCTCTGCATTTCCACATAGCCTTTACTTGTTTTGTTATTCCCTTTCCCCCTTCCTCTTCCCCTTATCCCTTTTTTCCCTTTAGTTGAATTGTTTAATTGATAATAATATTGTTAATAATAATAATATTGTTAATAATTGTTTAATTAATATAATATTTCCTTGATAATATATTTCTCTCTTTATTAAAATTATCCTTATCTCAACCCGTGAGTTGTTTTTTTTCCCTTTACTTCTTCCCCTCCTCATTTGAGGAGGGGGAGTGAGAGAGTGGTTGTGGTGTTCAGTTGCCTAATACGGTCAAACCACCACAATGGCAAAGAACAGAAAATCCATTCAGTGAACAGTACTAGACCTCCCTTAGTTTGATGCAGGAAGGGTAGAACATGGTCTTGCATTCTTTCCATCTTTCCAAATGAAAAATTCATGGCAAGCAGAAACACTTAAGCCCATTATTGATTAAGATCATTAATGCCTCTCTTCAGAAGGGCATTTTGCCAGCTTTACTTAAGCAGTGATTAGGCTCTTGCTCAAAACCCTATCTTTGGATGATATTAGCAAGGCCAATTACAGCCCAATGTCAGGCCACCCAATATTTGGCAAGATAATTGAGGTTACGCTAATGGGTTAACTCTAGCAAGGTTTGCATTTCAAAGATTTAGTTGGTCACCATCTGGCTTGGTCAATATGTAAGTAGAGAAATGAGATTGCATGATCATTCTTTAATCACTGTATGTTGTTGTTGGGCTCCTTGGATTTTTTCCTGTGGAGGGAGATATTGACTTGATAATGGGCTGCTGCAGGAAGAACACATCAGATTTCTCCTTTAAAGGTGCAAAATTCCATCAGTAGATCATTCGTGTCCTGTGCTTATACATAGTTGTTAGGAGTAATGTTATGAGATGTTTGATGGTGCATTGCAACTGAAACTTTACTGCAGTTGATGCTTTAGTTTTAATACCTTCTTCTCACTCAAGTTTCTAGTTTTGATACTCATGGAGGACACAGGACTGAAGTCAATGGAAAAGCTGCCATTAGTTCGAGTTCCCAGTTTTCAAGGGCTTCTCTGGATAATTGTAGCAAGCATTCATATGTACTATTACTTTACAGTAACTGTGAGATTTTCCTTTGAAGGAAAATGGAATACAACAATTTTTCCATAATGGCGGGTTAGAATTCATACATGGGGAATACATTATTTTGGTGTATCTGCATATGCATCTTAATTTGTGACACTGTATCTTGTCTGTGTAGACATATGATGAGATGGAAATATGAATCAGAACTAGATTAATACATAAATGAAATAGCACATATGGAAACAAAGTTTGGAGACATTCAGTTCTTTTAAATATAACTTTGTCAAGGAGCTTGCTTAGATCAGACCATCAAATTCTCTTTCCAGTCAATACAGAGAGAAAACTATTTGTGAACTATAGCAAGCACCTAAACAGTCTATCTCTGCAGGCCTTCACAGACCACCCACTGTATGAGAAACTCTGACATCATAAAATCCCCAAAGTGTGGGTAGGTACAAATCAGGTGATTAAGGCATGTGGGTGAAATTCATCTACTTTCAACAAATACTTTGAGATATGGTGGAACCATTAATTGGAAATGTGTATGTGGGCTTCTCAAGATGTCCCAGGTGTTCTACTGGGACTATCATCATTACTACTTTCCAGATTAGTACACCAAATGTGCACACCATCAGAGCACAGAAAACTTCAGAAATATCTTTCTAGTAAGAATCTCAAAATAATCCTCTCGGTCTTTTCTTTGGTATCCTTTTCTTACAACTATGTGAAATGCACCCAAAATGTTCATTAGTGTAAACCATAGGAACTTATTTCCTTGAGCACCAGCCAAAGAGAACACATCTATTGAGACTAAGTCACTTCAGTTAAGGCTTCTTCAAGTCTATGTGAAACTTTCTGCTAGTGATTATTTTGAAAGATTGTGTGCCTGGTTATCTGAGCATTCTCCCCTTTTTCCTATCACTCCTGTTAACATGTTGTTAAGAGCCCTCTAGTAAAAACTAAGTCAAAAAATTCAATGTCAAGATAGAAGGACTGATTCTATCATTGCATTAGTTTCATCTGGCAATCTGGCAGAATTTAAATCCAACCTCAAAGTGTGAAAAAATAGGAAATGCAAGACAGTTGACTAACTGTTTAATTGTTTGTATCAATGCATTTTGTTCTCTCTATATTATATCCACCACCACTATAATGGTACAGAACCTAAATGAGAGCAATATCTAATAAGAAATAAAAATATCAAGCAAGACAGCTAGAAGAGGTGTTTATAGGTGATTTTAAAAGAGGTACTCAAAATTAACACTACTTTAGCTTTAATCCTCCTTTTTTTTCTCCATTAACAATCAGCTCTTTCTTTCTTTCTTTCTTTCTTTCTTTCTTTCTTTCTTTCTTTCTCTCTTTCTTTCTTTCTTTCTTTCTTTCTTTCTTTCTTTCTTTCTTTCTTTCTTTCCTTCTTTCTTTCTTTCTTTCTTTTTCTTTCTTTCTTTCTTTCTTTTTGATCATGGATTCAAAAATTTCTTGATTGTTTGTCTCCTTTGACTCCACTAGTTGTTTCAGTGCCTCCATCCTATCCAGCCATCTAATTTCTCTCATGATCAGTTTCATAATTTCTCACCATTTTTCTCATAACCTGTACTTCCACTGTCCTCTTTCCTGTCTTCTAGTAATTTATCCCTCAATTTATTTATGGGTTAACCTTTGGCATGTCAGAAATGTCATGATTTTACCCATTTCCCATTATTTCACTTTCAACCCCCAGCTATCAGCTAAACCTTCTCTTACACTCTCACTATAACACTCTTCCAAATTCCTTTTCAATCAACTATATTTTCCCTGATTTAGTTTTAACCTTCTTCAGATCCATATGAAACCATTCTCTCTAAAATCTCTACTCTATAGCTAAATTTCATGAAGACACCATCTTTATCCACCTTGACCTGACACACAGATCTTCTTAGAATACTATATGTTCAGATCTTCAATTGTGTCTCCACCTGATTACCCAGCTGATATACTTGAAAACATACTTCTCATCCACTCTTCAAATTACTGTGTGGGTTTCCTGTCCTTGGTTTCCTTCTCTCTTCTCTCTACACCTTGTCTCTTTGTGATCTCATCAGCAAATACAAAATCAACTACCATCTGTTTGCTAATGACTCACAGATACACTAGTCTACTCCAGACTAATCTCCTTATGTCCAAACTGAAATCTCGGCTTGCCTCTCTGACATCTCCTCATATACATGTAGCCATCAGCTCCAATACATCATGAATAAAACAGAGTTTATCTTTTCCCATACACTAAACCTTTATTTCTCAGCTCAAAACATAAATCAAGATTCTAACTTAAGTCTTCTCCATATACAAAAAAAAAGAAAAAAAGAAAAGTCCTTAGTTTCAAGCAAGTGGGCTTCAACTTTAAATGTATGGCTCATCAAGAGGAAATCAGGAGGAGAGCTAGGTTGAAGCATGATTCTTGCAAACGCTTAAGCAAATAGAATCAGTGAGCCGTGACTGCTCAAGTTACATCAGTTCACTAGATGTTAATCCAAACACTTTGTTAGTATGGTCAGCATGTGTTCATAATTTAATCACTCTTTGTATCTGTACATCATTCAGCACCATGGTCACTCTTAGACAAGACAAGCTCAAGTGATATAACTAGGAGTCACTGTTTCAGATTCTCAATAAATGTGGGTACAGAATCCTCCTGAAAGGTCTGACCAACACCTCCTCACCACCAAACATATATTCTACTGGCTCAATAATAGCAGTATCTTTCCAGCTTTGACAAATTCAGTCTTGCCCTTCCCATATCCTGACAGATTGCTGTCCAAAAAAGTGTTTCCTGTGCTATTCTTTGCCTCCCTCCACTGGTTCTTCCTTATCTCTCCCATCTGATAGGAATTACTACTTAGCACTCTGAAAGCTTTCTGACACTCTGTCACATTTTATTCACTGTCAAGATCCTGGCTTGCTGGTCTGCTTAGACTATAATGGTTATTACTGTTACCCAGCTGTTAATAGGCTGCTTTAAAATTGCTCACATGCTTTGCAGAATGTCCTTATGCAAAAGTTAAATGCAACAAACAAAACAAAGCAAAACAAAACAAAGCAAAACAAAACAGCTGTTTTCCTTGAAGATCTTCAACAGTTTCCTTTTCTTATATTAACCCTTAAAGAAAATATGGTTAAGTCTCTGAGCAACTGCACCTAAACAAACAGGATTTGTTTAGGTATAGGAGGAAAACACAACCTCGGTGTTGCCTCCTATAGGCACCCTGAAGGCTACTACCTACAAATTCCACCTTTCCTTGAAGGCAGAAATATCTTCCAGAAATTTCATCTTCCAAACATCAATTATTAATGTCACCTTAAGGACACATGGGATTGGTGTAGGTGCTTAAACAAGAAACAGCATGCTGGAGCCTTTCCCTAAGGAGCCAGGTAATGCTTGGCTACACTAAAGCAGACAGCATAAGATCCCTCCCATCCCCCCCAGCCTTGCCAACTGTTTTCCCTCTACTAAGCACTCCAGAGTGAATATAATATAGTAGATCAATTATGTTAGCTCCTAGGTCCCCCTTGAACAAGAGTGGTAACATCCTCTCTTGCTGAACAATACTTCCTTGAGGTGTCCTGCTGGCCGATCCATAATCAACTTTTCCCTACAACTATTTCCTGTTCTCTCCAACTGTTTCCAGCTTAGAAATTTTTTGGCACGATGTAGCTGTAGCTGATGTAGTTGTAGTTGATGTAGATGCAATCATCATTATTGACAATCATACAAGAGAAAATTCTAGTTTGGACAGAACATTATCACAAAAAGACAGCAGAATCAAATCTGAATGTCAGCAACAAAATTTCCAACCCTGGACATTTTGTGAGTGGCATGGCCTCTTTTTTATTCTTGGCACTATAACAAATTGAAAGTAAGAACATATGTACATATAAAAGTTTTTCATTGTTCTAGCCTGGAAGATTCTATTATGACTGAAGAGATCACAAAATGTTTCAAGTCTGAAAATAGAGCTATTGTAAGGAGAATGTGCTAAGAGAGACTATTCTGAACTCTGCTCTCTGTTTTTGCTAACAAGTAAAACAAGTTTTTCTTGTGTAACCAAGAAAATATATATATATATATATTATGTATATGAAGTTACTTGTGGAAATGACTTCTACTTTCTGAATTCCCAGCTCTATATCTGTGTTCCACTGAAGACTTGTCTTCTTAAAAACTTTTTTTTTTCTTTTTTCCACCATACTATTTTGAATGTTAAGCTTTCAAATTTTTAAACATGAGACTTCGCAATAACCTTCTGGCAGAAAGCTACTGCCTTCTGTCTCAGATGATGACTACTAAGCCTGGTTATGGGTTCCCCCAAGCATCCTTTTTTAATGAGTATATAGCACATTCTCAGCTATGTTCCCAGTTTTGCTTAGATATGCGCAAATTCTCCTGCACCTTATGGAAAGATGCTTCTTCTTCCCAGAAAGCAACAACAGACAAAATTTAGTTCTAAATTATGAACATAACATAACAAGCTGAAAAAGTGGAAAAAAAAAAAAAAAAAAAAAAAAGAGAGAAAAAAAAAGAGAGAGAGAGAGGAAAAAAAATCTAACCTTTCAGACCTTTTTTTTTTTTTTTTAATATATTGGAATAGGGAAGAAAAAGGACAAGCTCTCAATTAAAAATAAATCCCTGTCAAGTTCCCTTTAAATCACCCTGATTAGTACAAACAGTCTTGACATATACAATACACTCCCCCATAGTGTCTATAGGGAATAGTGAGAAATATTGCCTCTGTTCAAACTCATAAATTCAGGGATTTTATGGTAGCACATTAGGTACTTAAAATACAATAGAGAGATTACAGTCATTAGGTTAGATCATCTTCTATAATTACTATGTTTAGGTACCACAGTTGCACACTGAGCTCGAGTCAGTTTGGTGGAAATTCCTCCAAGGTGACGCTTCCTGGAATGCCAAACTTCAGCTTCACAGTCATCTTCTGGCTCTTTGGGGCTTTGACAAAGCTGCTTCCCATGGGGGCTGCAAAAGTCACTGTGACATCTACTTGAGTCTGTAGAGAGCCTGAGACAGTAACTGAGGGGTGTGTGCTGTTGTATTTATCACGGTAAGGTACAAGCGATAATGTGATAAAAGTGACAACGTGATAAAAGGCCAATGATGTTTATGTATATGGTTTACTGTCCTAGGTTGTAAAAAAGGAGTGAAGGGATTCTTTTGCAGTGATGATGATTATAGTGCCCAGTTATTTGGCCTTACCTAGGTGCTATGAGGGGAAGAAATTACCACTTGTTTAACACAGTAAGGAAGGAACCAGGTCCCAAAAGCTCAGTAAAGCCTAGAAAATCCTTAGAAGAATGGTGAGCCTCAGGAAACAGTAAATCTAACAAGGATGAGTCAAGACCAAGAAAGCCCACATTATATCATGCTGGAGCTTCTGCAGAATCTGCTGTGAGCAGGATTAAACAGCAACATCTCAAATTAAGAGTGTTTACTTAAACAGCACAGCAAGAAATGGTACAAGCATTACTGTTTTCAACTAGACCCTGAGAGCCATAAATGAAGGTTTTTCATGACTTTTTAACTGCTCCAGCTCAGTAGACTATACAATGAAACAAAACTAAAAAGTGTTGTGTTCAGCTTTTGTGCCAGATACAACCCCAACCCCACCAAAAAAAAAAAAAAGGCAAAAAAAAAGCTCTTTTTAGAAATCTAAGCCTCAGACTAATGCAAGGCAGAAAGGAAGAGTCTCAGCTCTCAGCTTAAGCTTAGTGACCAGTTGACTAGTTCTGTTTTTCTCAGGGTCATCAGGATAAAGGAGTAATTGGGGGCTGCACATGGGGAGCCAGGGAAGCACTGGGGGGAATTCTGCACAGTATCTTAGCCGTGTGATGTCTAGTACTAACAGACATCTCCTTACTTTCACAAACCGAAAGGTGAGTCCCCGAGGCGTTTTTAAGACGGGGATGAGTAGTAAGGCCAAATCCCTCCTCTGAAAGTATTCTGGTCGGGCTCGGAAGTACCCTCGGTTGGGGACCCAAGGGGAAGAGCAGTGGGAAAAGGCAGGGAAGGCAGGGAAGACAAAAAGCGGCAGGGAGGAAAAACTCGCCACGAGATGGCAGCAATGCCACGTCTTTCTCGGCAGCTTGCCTGGCCCCGGAGAGTTTTTTTTTTTCTTTTTTTTTTTTTTTTTTTTTTGACTGAGAACCGCAACATTTATACATAAATACAAGCCTATTACAAAGTCAGCCTACCTCGTTCAGTGCCCGTTCACCACCTTCTTGCAACTTACAATAAGAAAACAACTTTGCATATTTCACCAAAAACTCATCATAACTGAATAATTACAACCTTGAAACTACCTTTCCAAAGGTGTTTGCATTTCTTCCCTTCCTATGAGCCTATGTATTTTAATTACGGGTATAGGTAAGCATTAATTATGTAGTTAGGCCCAGTGTGCAGTGGTGCTGGTGGTGAGCTTTGCAATCCTTGACGGGTCACAAGCCAGATTTAGGTGCATTTTTGGCTTTTTGCCGGCAGGCCTGGCACAGAAACTGCCGTTGGAAAAGGGCAGCACCTGCCAGAGCCGTGGGTGCTGTGACAGGCCAGCTCCAGGCCACCAGCTCCTTTCCCCTGTGAGCAAGCAACACTCGTGGGTTTGGGGTGATGCTGGGGAAGCCTCCGTCTGTATACTGCCATGCACGGGGTTTTGTTTGTTTGTTTTGTTTTTTTTTTTTTTTTTTTTTTTTTTTTTTTTTTTTTTTTTCTAAAGGTTAGCTAATGGCAGAAATTCCTCTTGGTAACAGGAACCACAGGGAATGACAACGGAACGACAAAGAGCATTCCTCCAGGAGATGCTGGCTCCTCTCCTTCCCCTTGGGAAGAACAGCTCACGCTGGGGAGCAGCTCAGAGACACCCAGCGGGGCACCCTGGGGACCCGGCAGCCTTCCTCCCTCCTGGGGAGTCGCACAGGCTTTGGATTCCCGCACGCAGCACCTGCAAACCCGCTCAGGGGTGTCTGTGGGCATGGAACGGGGAACACCTGGGCGGCGGGTGCTCAGGGGCCTCCTTCATCCCCCCGGGGGGCTTCTTCATCTCCCGGGGGACTCTCGGACGGGGAGCAGCGGCAGCCACCCGGAGGCCCGGCTGTGCCCGTGCCCGTGCGGGGCCGCAGCGGGGGCGAGCGGGGGAGGCGGCGGCAGCCCCCGGGGGGGTCCGTGGGGGCTGGCCGGCGGTGCGGGGCGGCTGCGGGCTCGTCTGCGCAGCTCCGTCCCCTTCCCCTCTCGGTGGGAAGTGATGGTTGAGTCCGGCGGCGGCGGCGGCAGCGGCTGCTTCTGCTGCTTCTCGTGTGGCTGGCAGGCTCTCCGCTGCGCTGCCTGCGCCGCTCTCGCCTCGATCCCTCCCTATCCCCTCCTCCTCCTCCTCCTCCTCCTCTTCCTCGCACTCCCCGCAGCCTTCTCCCGCCGCCGCTCGCCCGGCTCTCCCCTCCGGCGGCCGTGGATGCCGCGCCGCCCGCCGCGCCTCCTCCCCAAGCCTCCCGTGCCCCGGGCGGCCGGCCGGCGGCGCCGGGGCTCCGCGGGTGCGGAGCGGCTCAGCCCCGGCGCGGAGCGGGACTGATGCTGGGAGCGGAGCGGAGGCAGCCGCCCGCGCAGTCCTGCAGGAGGCGTCGGGCGCTGCGCGGCGCTCGGGACCCGGAGCGCTCCTCTCCGCCTCTCCTCGCCCCGCCGGGGGGATTTGGTGCTGTCCTCAGCCCCGCCGCCGCTCGGAGAACGAGGGCGCAGCCGACAAGAGCCGCCGGGGGTTTTGGTGTGAGTGTGTGTGTGTGTGGAATAACTGCGGACATGACTGCGTGGAGGAAATTCAAGTCTCTGCTGGTTTTCTGCGCGGGGCTCCTCACTGCAGCTCAGGGTAAGATTGGGGTTTCTTGCATTAGGGTCTGCACCGGATTCGTACGGGCTGTGGTTACGGCACCGATTCCCCCCGCTAACCGATCGCACAGACTGTGCCCTCTCGCCCCCAAGGCTCCCCGAGCCGGGGCTCCCATCTCCCTGCCTCCCTCCCTCCGTCTCCCCGTGTCCGCCAGTGCTCCCCGAGGGCTCAGTTCCCGGCCGCCGCCTCCCTCGGGGGGCACCGGCCCCGGGATCCGGGCAGCTACTGCCGCGGTGCCGGCGGGGGAGCCGCGAGCATCCAGTCCCCCCTGGGCAGCGCATCCAGCCCCTACTGGGCAGCGCCGGAGTTTGCGAACACTTCGCTCTCCGCACACGCACCAACGGCACTCGCTGCCGTGCGAGGGACAGTCCCCGGGCTGGCAAGTTTGGCTCTCCCCGCCTCCCCTGCCTTCGCCGTGCTCGGGGGGGAGTGGGTAGCCGCCGAGAGCCGCCCCCGCCTGCCTTCGGCCGGCTCCGCTCCCCGCAAGTTGCGGGGAGGTGGGGATGCGGGGGGCCGGGGTCCCCCTCTCCTTGCTCGAGAGATGGGGAGGTCCTCGCTGCTCGGAGAGGTGGGGAGCGTCTCCCACCCTCGGCTGGGTTTCTGCTTAAAATCAATGGGGTGGGAGGGAGGAGAAACGAGGGGGGGTGACGGTAGAGAATTGGGTTACACAACTTCGGTGCTGGCCTCAGCCCCATCACTTGCCTCATCGCTGGAGACAAAAACTTGCCCATTATTCACTTCGCCTCTCGTTAGCCCCGTGTTTTTTTTCGTGCTGGGAGAGGGATGCGAGTGTATGTGTGCGGGAGCGAGCGAAGGAGGGAGGCAGGGAGGGAAGGAGGTTGCTCGCAGCCGAGCACCTGTCCCCGTTACAGCCTCTTCCCTATCCCACCTCGCTCCCGGCTGTTCCTGGCTGCCTCCGGGAGGACGGGTCCCCCTGCGGTCTGTGCTGTGCGAGGCTCCTTTAACCCTTTCAAGGCGCTTTGCATCGCTCCCACCATTTTATTTTTCCCATTAAATACATCTATATATATTATTTCCCTCGCCTTCTGCAGGGGGTAGGGAGGGGAGGAGGATGCGGGAAGGGAGCGGGGCGAGGCTGTTGAAGCCCTTTCCTCCCCCTCCCCCGCCGGGGGCCGGGCTCCCGGGGGGCAGCGTTGCGGGGTGTCGTCCCCCCCCCCCCCCCCCCCCCCCTTTTTTGGCAGTCGGGATCCGCAGGGAGAGATCCGCAGGGAGAGGCGGTGGAAGGCCGGCTCGGGCTGCCGGCAGCCGGCCGTGAGCTGTACCCGGTCCGGGGAAGCTGCTGCGGCTCCGCACCTAACCTCTGCCCAAATCCTGGCTCTGCCTCGCTTGGCCAGGCAGCGCCGCTCGGCTGCTCCCGGCCCTGCTGTAGTCGCGGGGGGGTTCAGCTCGGCTCTGCCCGGCTCGGTTCGTCTCGGCTCAGCTCTGCTCAGCTCTGCCCGGCTCGTCTCAGCCCCGATCCCCTTCTGAGCAACGCACCCCCCCTCCTCCCAATGGAGGGATGCTGCCCGGTGTCCTCGCCCTGCCCAAACTTCTAGCACACGCCCCGCTGCCTCCCTCCGACCCCCTCGACCCCCCCGGAGCTACACCCGGCCGCCCCTCGGCCCCGCCGGCTCCCGGGGCGGGCCGACACACGCGGCTCATTTGTTAAATACACTGTGGCTGGTTCTGTCGTTTGACATTTAAGTGTTTTCTTTTCATGGCTGACAGCACATATGAAAAGCTGGAGGCTGGATCATGGTTATTCAGCGGAGATCCGACGTGTTTTGCTTACATACAAAGGCTTTGCCAGGAACACTCGGGCACTGCCTCTGATGCTGCTCTGCAGAATGTAATTATACCTCGCTTAATGTGGAGCAGCAACACACCTACTTAAAGGCTACAAACTGACTTAATATTGAAGTCAAACAACAGGTAGAAGGGGGAACCAGCGGGGATATTTGACATAATTCTTTCCCAATTACCTTCCCGGGCAATTGAGCACAGGTATCTATATTTAGTCAAATGTAATCCTGAGGCTGAAATTACGTTTGTAGTTTAGAGAGTGAAAGAACTCCTCCCTTAGTAACGTGAAGAGCATGGGCTTTCAGAAGCACCTACAATTTTAATTAATAGATCCCCAGAACTCTTTGTTTTACCTGCCACTTGGTAATCAAATAATTTAGTAGTCACTGTGACAGGAATTCACATTGTTCTGGGTTTGTTTGGGGGTTTATGATTAAAATAATAATAATAACAACAACAAAACGTTGAATTTCTGGAGGTGTTGCCACACGCTTTCCTTTATCTTTCAGTAAAGAAAAGGTGGGCTGATTTTCACGTTGTTCCTCATTATGAAAGAAAATGCAAACCTGTGGCTGTGCAATTGTCTGTAACTTTTAAGGGAAAAAAGAAAGGACGTAAATGAACATACGTTATCGTTCCTTGTGGTAGACTTGAGGTGCAGCTCAGTACATTTCTTTGGACTCATTTCATCTGACTGAGGCATCTCAGTATTCTGGAAAACATTTGGGAGAACCTTTCCTGTCTACTATGCTTTAAACATCAAAGGGAATTAGCATGCAGTACTTTGAAGGAACCACTTGCTCAGAAACTACCCCATCAGAGCAATTACACCTCAGAAAGGCAGGCAGCACTGTGCTCAGCTCTGCATGTTAGAATGGACATGCTTATAGAGCCATTTGTTAATTCTAATAAGCTATATCCTCACAAAAGCAAACATAAAAACATCTTGATTTACTTGAAAAAAAAAAAGACTGCTAGAGAAGAAATGGTAGATTTAACCCAAAATCAGACTAGAATTCAAGATAAAAGATGAAAATATCTTTCTGCTGTGATCTGAGATTTGTAGACAATATATTTCCAGTGTAGGAATACAAATTGTGTAATTCTTTAAATCGTCCAAGTATGTGTTTTGAAGATCATTTCCTGTACTTGTTAAGATAGCCAGACACAACACCTTCATCATCACCTTATTGCCTAAAAAAAAGGCGGGGGGGGGGGGGGGGGGAAAACCAAAAAAGGTTTTTTTTTTTTTTTTTTTTTTTTTTTTTTTTTTTAAAGCTACAATTTCAGAGGTATTATTCAGTTTAATGGAACACATTTGTGTTCTTAAATCAAATCCAGGCAGTGAAAGGACTCCTGCTTATATAGCTTAGCATTTTGTTGTTTTGAGGTTTTTTTTTTTGTTATTGTTGTTTTTTAGATATAAAAACAAAAACATTTTATGCACCTTCTGTTTGCTGTTATCACTTTGTCAAAATAATTGCTGTGGCTACATCATACAAAGTTCCCACTAAGTTTAAGGCCTACTCTTGTTGAACTGTGAATGTTTCTCTCTTTTAAAGTCATGTATTTTCTCTCTCCATAGCAGTGTTTCTCAAACTGTGAAGCTGGTCTCTCTAGAGATGCTCCATTCTCTTCCAGAGAAGGCTAAAGAAATTCTAGGGAAAATGAGCTGAAAAAAAAGAAAAGAAAAGAAAAGAAAAAGAAAAGAAAAAGAATCCTTTAAAGAACAGCAGAGCCAGGTGTTGAATACTCAGCTCCAAAACTAAGTGGTTTGTGGATGTATTCCCCACCCCACCTCCAGATCAATGGGGAAATAGCCAGAGAAAGACAAAAAACAGAATAGCCAGGATGCTCTGACCACATGATTAAGCTATATTTTAATGTAAAAAGTACTTACTTTTTGGTAATTTGTATCTTTTCTGATTTTGCATTAAGATATTTCTGTAATGTTCTTGAGTCTGTATAGAAAGTATGGAAAAACTGAATACAATATGGTGCAGAACATAGCAGTTCAGCAAAGGTTCCCCTAAAAATCACTCCATACATTTGAAGCTACCATTGAGATTTGAATTCCCATCACCAGCCAGTACCAAGGTTCCCAGTTTCTCTGTGGGTGGAGCAGGATATTGGTGTGAGGAGGAGTTGGTGACAGCCTGCAGGGACATGCAGGTACAAGCACGTGAACTTCAGGATGTAGCAAAATCTGTGAGGGCAGTTCAGCATCTTCTGCAATCTATAGCTACAAGAAACATGTGAATTATGTCCTGTTTGTTTGTTTTACTTACTGTCATTCCCACAGTGCTCTACATGTGAGATTTTTTTTTTTTTGGGGGGGGGGGGTGTCATAAGTAGAGTCCATTTTTATTTTTATTTTCCTTGCAGAATTATTTTTCTATGCAAACATGGGATCTAGCTCTCCATCTCCTTATTACTCATTATATCATTGTATTATATCATGTATCATTACATATGCATTGATGTATGAAAGGTTTTAAAATACATCATCGGAACTTCAGCCCCTGTACTATTTAGAGTTATTAAAACTTTGTCCTCATTGAATTAGAAACAGTCTGAAACTTAGGCTTATGCTTATCTGTGAATATTTTAAACAGAAAACAATGCATCCAATATTTACCATGCACCCTAGAAAGACTGAAAAAATTTAGCAACCACTGATTTCAGCTTCTTGAAGCCATGTCATCCATATGCTGTCACATTAAATACTTCTTGCAACCTTTACTCTGAGAAGTAACTGCTTAATAATGTGGTTGTATAATGTCTCCAATAAAATTAAAGATACGATTTAATTCATTTTGCTCAAATCTGTATTGAGCCATCATGTCTCTTTGAACATGATGACATTATTCTGCAAGTGAACAGCTGTAAATATGAGTAGATCTACCGCAGTATGGTGCTGGGTTCCCTGTAACCAGCAGGGGCTGCAGTGTCGAATTGCTGGTTTAACTCTAGCAGTCAATCAGTAGCATAAGTATTTGTCATGATTTCTTCTGAAATTGAGTATACAACTGGATTTCAGTCAGGGTTCCCAAATAAGAAGCTAGCTTCTAGTTATCCATGTGATTGCAAAATTAGGGAGATTCAAATGAGCTAAATTGGATGTTCTTCCAATTTTTGCAGTGAGCAAAGAATGAGAATCATATGGAAATTCTCCTAATGGGTATGAATCAGTTTCTTTTACTTTAGTTTTCTATGTCACATGCAGTTTCCTTTAAACCACTTTTATCAACCAATAACTTTTGAAATTGGGAAAAAATGCCATTAATGCCTGAAGAAAGCTGCGAGATCTTACTTCGTCCTCATACATCTTTATTCTGGCTAGAGGAAAGATTTTATTCAACTATATTTCTACATTTCTACTGCATTCGAGAAAATCTACACTGTATTTGTTATCAGCATTTCTCCATGGAATAACTGCTTAAACAAATTACTTAGATTATTGCTAGTGTTATATTGACACACAAAGGCAACATTCATCAGTTGCCTGCATTTAGTAATTGAACAGTAAATGGAAGCACGCATGCCCTGAAAACTCTTACAAGAGTAATATTGCATCATATTGCCAATAACAAGTATTATTTGCTTGGAGACAAACATTTTTTCTGCATTTCTTACTCATTTAAAAGAGAGAGAGAGGGAGAGAGAGGGAGAGAGAGAATGACAGTTTCTTGCCATTTTTACCCATTGGGCATATTCAGTTAAAAGAGCAGACCAAGATTTAATCACTGTTAGATTGCTCATGATTAACCAGAATTCCTCTTGATTAATCAGAATATTATCAATGATTTGCTTGTAGCAAAAGATAAGCAAAAAAAAAAAAAAAAAAAAAAAAATGCAATTCCTTGCAATTTAGTAATGTTCTAATTTCCAATATAACAATTAATCACACTTTGCTACAGCTTTATAATTTTAGATTCTGCATTTTAACAATACATTAATGCTTGTTCTGAAATAGTTATTCCACCTCTTTCAGTTTAATTTTTGAGTCATGAGTGTCAAGGAATGGGCAACTATGCACAGTGGTGTGGCCCTATTCTGCTGCAGTTGAAACTGAAATTTCTATTGACTTTGGCAGTATCTGAATTGGCCACTTGTGACAATATTGCTACTCCGATTAAGGCAAACAGAGTAGATACTGTAGCAGAGTAGTGCATCCAGATCCTGTTTAATGATTTCTTGTGACCAAGCACTTCTGACAAAGAATCCATGAAACACCATAAAAAAATAATTAAAAAAAGGAAAGAAAGAAAAGGTGGGGGGACTATATGAATCCAAGCAATCACACCTGGTAATATTAAAGGATTTATTTACTTAAAGAAGTAATTTGTTTTCAAACAATTATTTGTAACTCAAACTATGGCTTTATGTGACCTCTGCCTTGCTTTCTCTCTTTTTTTTTTTTTTTTTTTTTTTTCCTCTTCAATTTTTCTCCTTTTCCTTAAAGAAATTATGAAGGGTAATATACAGAGAAACATAGTATCATTTTAGTTCTTGGATGTTTTATGTCTTTCCTACAGTATCCCATGGATACTGAAGTACAGAATCATGTTCCCTGTTCATGTCTCCATTGTACAGTGACTTTCCAAAAGAAATGTTTGCAGCACTGCAGACAACAGAGGGCTGAATAAATAATAATGAATCAAACGATGTGTGCAGTGTTTGTTTTGCAAACTGTTGCATAAAATATTGTCAGTGTTTTAACATTACCTTTTGCAGCACCTGCTTCATGCCCTATTCTCAGTTTCAAGGTGATGACTTTTTAATGCAATTTTTGCAAAACATGAAATATTTATTAATTCTTTTCTGAAAATTTCCTTGTTTTTCATATAGACAGCTATTTCAACACCTATATTCAATTTCTTTACTGAAATGTTCTTTCAGTTTGATTGTTTCCAGCAGGATTTTGATATTTGTCAGAGAGCAAATCTGGGGCTAAAGATACATCTTTTCTTTGTCCTACGATCTTCAGATCAACTGTAGCCAAGGTATAATACTTCATAAAACATTATTTTCTTCCTTTGACTTGTGTTACTCATATTGAGTTCTCATGCAAAAACCAAGAGAACACAAACATTCAAACTTTTTTTTGCCTACACTTCTGCTGAAACATCAGCAATGTGCGGTGCCTAAAGGGGCTGGGCACCACAAACAAGATGTTTTATTTTTTATATAGTGGTCCAGTGGTAGTTTGGGTTTAAAAACACCTTCACTGTGCTTGCAATGTCTGTTGTTGAAATGGGTCAGGGAGATGGATTCTCTTTGCATAGTGTATCCAAAATATGTGAAAGAGAGCTTAGGTTTGCCTTTGAGCACTGTTCTTGAGGTAGAAGTTGCCTTTTAGGAGTGCACCAGGGCTCACTCTGATCTCATGGTGCATAAAAAGTAGATGCTGAGGAATCTGGGATCCATACCAACCCGACAGCATACAGCACAGCTGGAAGTGCAGGCAATATAGCAGTCATTTTGCCAGGGAGCAAGCCACCAGATATTACAGAAATATGTGTGAGTTCGGGGAACCTGTCTTGTACTGTACTTTAGAAAAAGAGTGCAGGTGACAGTGACAACAAGAAAACAGGGAAGAGTGGTGCTTTTAATGGCATTATGTAAGAAAATAAGCAGCAAATAGGATCATTTTGACACATTATTTCTCTTTTTATTTGTCCTGACTGCAGAGATTTTTGCGTAATGGTGAAGCTTATGAAGGGGACATTTTAATAAAATTAAAACAAATGCAAAGTGTTTAACTTATTTTTAGACTAATTTTACATGAAACAAATGGTCATGACAAATCACTCTGTTCTCACTAATGTCTGTGGGATATCAGTGCAGAATCTGACTGCTTCCAAGTGAATAAGTACACTATTTTAGTCTTGCCCCAACACCCAGATTCTGCATTGGTATCCTGCTGTTGTTTCTTATAATACATGGATTGAGTCATACCAATCATTTTGTGGGGGAAAAAACTGTTTTATTTTTCACTTACAGAACCTCGGTACAATCAAGCATTTGCTAATATCACAGTCTGTGACCCTTTATATTTGTAGACATTCCTCTTGAGAAATTAAATTGATTTTCTTTATCTAAGCACATAAATATCCTCAGCACACACCTTGACCCATTGTTTGCAGTGTCTCTCCCATTGAAGAATGTAGTGCTAATAGATTTTAAGAAGTCAACAGTGGCAGCAGTAGTACCATTTTGATCGTGGGCTGTACTCAGCCATTTATACATTGTTTACATATGAAACCTTTATAGGGAAGCTTTATCATGGTATTTCATTATAATACATATTAATGCTGAATTTTTCCTCTTTTTTTTTTTTTTCAAGGTACATAAGGTAGTTAATTTGAAACAGATCTGACAGTCTGTAGAGATAAAGCATTCTGCTATGCAGAACTAGTTGTGATCTAGTCCTCAGCTGGACAGTTTGGGGTGCCCATGTGTGACCCGATCCAAAGGCAGGGGAACTCACACACACGTACGCATGCGTGCACATGTGCTCATAAGCACACATGCACACACACAAAATTAATTAATCATAATGGTCTTTGAGTCTAGCTTTTGTTATAATCAAACATCAAAGAGAGAACTTACATTAAAACATGGATGATAGAAGAAATCTAATAATAATGGGAATACAAAGATTCTGAGCTCTTCGTTGTTATTATTAATATTAAATGTTATGCAAATAAATACAGAAACATCATTTACCTTGAAGATACATGTTGCCTCAGAATTTTTGACCTAGCTGAAGTATATCTCACTCCACTGGTTTTCAGTGGTTATATAATTTATTTGTTTCTGAGGAGAGATTAACCTTTAATTGCTTTCTTTAGCAACATTTAGTAAATACACTGATAGCATGGAGATGATCTATGCAAACAGCAAAGAAGGATTTCTTCAACTCATGTTGCCATGACAATTTAGATTTTCCCTTTCAACTCTTGAGAAGCTCTGAAGTCATTTCTTTAAAGCAATGAATCAGGGAATATTTTGGAAAAATGAAGTTGTTCTCTCTCTTTTTTTTTTTTTTTTTTTTTTTTTTTTCCAGTTTACTATCATTTAGCACAGTCAAGGGCCTGGCCCAAAGGATTTGAAAATCTGCAAACAGGAGCTATTGTAAAAAATACAACATCGTGAAATCCTCTCCATGGATCTCAGTTGATTTACACTAGTAGAGAAGCTTACTTCAGATGCCTTATTGAGTGATTTAAATTGCATTTATTAGCTATGTGATAATGATAAATAGTCTTCATAGAAACAATAACAGATAATGAAGAGTGAAGAAGCTGGCTTATAGTTGTCATTTTGATCTTCATGACAATATATTATCTTGCAGCTATTTTGAAGAAATTAGATTATAGAGGGATTATAGAACAAATAAGGACTTATTTTATTTCTTTTACAGTTCCAATTATAAATTTAGTTCAATGAATGAGGAACAGAATCAACAGGCCACACACCTAAAATGCTATCAAAGATACTTGCCACATAAAATATATTATTAATCAAACTTTCCCCTTTTGATTTATTTCACAAGAAATAAATTGTTTTGAAAACATGTAAAACTAGTCCAAATTACTTAAATTTGCTTCTCATGGATATAAATTATTGTCTTAAAGAGATACTTCATAGGTTGATGTTAGCAGTGAGGGAAACATGGTAAAAGAAATGAAGGTAAAGTGAAGTGCTGTTTCCACTGGGAAAATGTTTCTCTGTACATAAGACAAGAAAAGTAGCTCAGTAATAGTTTTCTTTTTAAAAGGTTCATGGCAGATGATGGCTACTGAGTTGGTGTAGTTTGTTTACTGCTTTTGCAATGGTTTGAGATGAGTCATATCACATTAGAAGGAAAATTGAGAAGTTGTTTTGTCAAAGTGAATTCAGTTTTTCTCTTTTTTTTTTCGTATATAACCAAATCATTAGTTCTTTTTAAACAGAGATGCTTAATTGCTTGTTTCAGTGTTGATTCTCATTGTGTCCATAAATACAAGTTCCCTTTAATAGGAATTGCATATCTAGGTCTTTAATTTCTGTATACCAGATAAGATAAGATAGGGTCTCTATTTAGTTAGCCTCATGCATCTTCTTTAAGTACAAGCCATTTTATTTTCTAGCTAATTTGGACCACAATAATTTCAAACTTTTTTTTCTTTTTTTTTCTTTTTTTCTTTTTTCAAGTCTTTCTATCCTCTTGTGTTTGGAGAGGGAGTTCACTGAATAAGGACTATAAGATGGGACCTCAATAGTTCATGGTGTAGAGAAGTCTTTGTTTCTGTCTTATTTCCTTATTGGCTTTATTACTGTTCTTTACTGGTAATGCATCTCAGTGTACCCTCAGTGTTAAAGTGGTACTTACTTATATGAATATTTGATAAAGAAACAGACTTCTGGATGGCATACGCTTACGATACATCACATCATACCCATTCAGCATGAAAAGCAATCCACTTCTTCCAAAATATCTGATGGATGATCCATTTGTTGAATAAAAGAACATGTACATGTACATATGTAACCATAAAAACTCCTGTCTGAGCTCATTTTACCTTCAAAACTAGTTACAGGTAAATTTCAAGGGAAATGGAAAGGGAGCAGAAGGTAACGTTTATTGTCAAGCATCTAGATTTGCAGATATTTTTATTTTTATTTTATTTTCACTTTATTTTGCCAAGTATCTGAAGTTCCCACTGGCTTAAGAGACAATTGCAGATCTCAGCACTTCTGAACCTCAAGGAATTTTTTCTGTACTTAATTTATACTTGAGAATCACCATAATCTGAAGGTAATGTGGTGTTGTGAAAAAGAATGGATATATAGCAGTGTACACCATTAACTTCTGTTATCTTCCAGGTAGTATCTGAATTAAATAAAGTTTCCAAGTCTAGAGTCATTTTTGTTTGTCTGTTTGTTGTTTGTTTTGTTGTTATTATTTAGTAATTGAGTCTTCCTAAAGGGAAGCTGTGGTCTGTTTTTCTTTAAAACTGTTGTACTTAAGCATTTCTGTATTTAAAAAGCCACCTGGATCTGATGTACCCAGGAACAAAATGTTTGTGATTGCAGAGCAAGCATTAAAAGCAGCACCAAATCAAATTTTGGAGTGAAGCCAACTCATAGACTATTGGCTATATTGGTTAATGGAGGCTGTTGTCCTGGCCCCAAATTAAAACCAATCAGTTCCACCTCCACTTTATTACCTATGCGAGTATTCATCATTTTTACGCTTATCTCAAATTGATGGTAACTAATTGCAGTTCTTTGGGGCTCCATTTATCTTTCTAAGAAGCAGACCACACGTAAGGGGTGATGCAGTACTTTACGGCTTTGGTGGAAAAAAGTCTCCCCAGTTTTAGTGCTTTAGGATAGACACCAAATTCCATTTCATATTATCATGCATCTCTTTGCAGACAGTATTTGCAGGATGGATACATTTGTGCAAATGTTTTGAATGTGCTTTGTCACACAGCACTGGTACATTTAGATAGATAGTTTTGCAAAGCAGAAGCATTTTGTGCAACTGTTTCAACAGCAGCTTGCTTCACAGAGCTACTCAGTGGCATTGTTGTTGTCTATGTACTACCCAAAAAGAGCGATGTCCATGGGGATCATGTCCCCTGGGGGGAAAAAATCAATTAAAAAAGAAACTACTCTTTGCCACTGGAAAGATAATGTACTGCCTACTGTGAAGAAATAAGCTATGATGGTGACAGTGACTGTGTCAGGTGAGGAATGGTCATTCAGCACAGAGGACAGCATGGGCAGCTGATGGAAATCGCTGTAGTATTTCATTGACACACTCTCCAATAACATCACTGAGGAAGATAAGCTACCTCAAAAAAGAAGTTACATGTGAAAAAGTGTGACAGCATATAATGGGGATTTCAGTCAGGATTATTTTATTTTTTAAAATCAGTACTTACTCTTGTCATTTGCTGTCATCCACTCAATTGTTTTTTAGGATATTTTACTTACTATTACATTTATTCCTTAAATGAGTGTATACTCATTTATGGAATCTGTAATCACAGTTAGTTTGTTTTATAGTAAATCCCAGCATATAGGACCTCATCACACAAAGCATTGTATGAGCATAGAGGAAAAGAAACAGACATCTACAGTATTGTGAAAGGAACCTTAACTCTGAAGAATGTTTCCAGCATGACCAGATTAATGCAAAATAATTCTTCTAAGTTTCAGAATTCTTCTGAAATTAATGGTCACAGTCTTTTCTTCTGAAATTTAGCCCACTGCAGCTTCATACCAGGCATGGCAATCCAGTTGCTGAGCTGGCACAGAGGCTTTACATTGACATGTTGATAATATTGGCACTGGCACTGGCACTGACACTGGCAGATTTGCAACATTAAATACTATTTGTCACTTGCTTCCTCTTACTGTTCCTTTAAAAATTTCCATCTGCAGACCTTATCCTTCTTATATCTGTCATTCTGTAGTGTGAGACACAGGCTTTGTTGTTCTTCATTCTGTTCTTCATGCTGTTCAACATTCTCAGGGAGAAAAGCACCCAGGGTCTCATCTGTGATGACCTGTGTACTGTGAGCAACCAGTACAGAGGCTGAACATGGGTACAGGACACTCTTAGTCCTGAGTAACTAAGTCACAGACATAAAGTGTGTCCAGATTTTGTGCAAGCCCCATGAATTTGGTTAAGTTTCAGTCTTTAAAATAATTACTTTTTATTTTTATTTTTTGTTAAGTTTCAAGCTTTAAGTTTCAGTATTTAAAAATGCAAAAAGTGTCACATAACATCAGGCAAGAATATCCTGCATCTGACAATGCCCATTAGCAAATGTATAGAAAAACTTGCAGGGAATATGATATATAGACAGCTTTATATTTTAGCAGCTTCTGGTCAGTTTAGGGAAGTCTTAGCCAGAGGTTGCATCTATGTTCAACATCCATCAACAAATTTAACCTTCACAAATCTGTTCTTGAACCTATTCATAACTCAGAATAACACACTATTTTCTGACAACCTGCTTTACAATTTAATTCCTGCTGTGTGGAAAAGCACTGCATTTTGCTTGTTTTGAAGCTTCTACCTCCTCATTTCCCTGAGCGCTTCCAGCTCTTTGGAAATGCTTCACCCTGCATAGAGCTTTGTGTCTGATAGATAGGAAGGAGTGACTTGAATCTGTAAATTGCATACTTTCCCCAAGTACATCTAAAAAATACATATGGACACTTACATTAACTCCAAGTAATACTGATACATGATTCCCAAATGCATTTTTCATAATTTTTAATAATCATAGTGTTGTAGTCAACCTTGCTGATGAGCTTAGGAAAAAAATAGCTTATATTTTATTGTAAACAGCCATTTCTGTCTATCCCACTATCTCACTACCTACTTTTTATTCCCATCAGTGATTTTGATTATTTGCTTTCCAATAAATAGTAAAGACAGTACACTGTGACCATCTGAATGACAATGATGTTCAACATTTTGTCCTGTGAGACATTTCTGGAATGACATAAGAGAAAATGCTTAGAAAATTAAGTCCTGATTAGGACTTAATACAGCAAACCAGCTGATTAGTGATCTGCTCTCTCACTGACACCGACTTCCATGAAATGTGTTAGTCGTTCATCAGCAATATAAAGTACACTGTATATACAGCTTTATATTGCATAAAAATATGCCATAATTTGCCGCTCTGTGGTCAGCCAGCCCAAGTCATTGGATGTATCACTCCTCACAAGTCATACCTTGACAGTGTTTGCTTTCCCAGGACAATAAAAAGTAAAAAATCTGGTAAAAACTGGTGGGAGTTGTGACAAAGTATAATGATGGCATCTGGTGGAAGATTTGATTTCTGACAAAATTAGGTAATGCAATGGACTGTCTGTCTTTGGAAAACACCACAAAATCCCTGTTGGAACAGGTTTTGGAAGAGGTCCATTGTACTGAGAACCCTGAAACCATGTCATCTTTCTAAATTAAACAATTTTCATCCTCCTACCCCAAGACATGGATTTAGAACAAATTTCCAAAATTAAAAAATAGCATTGAATATTCTGTTCCTAGATAGAGGATAATTGTGATCTTAAAAACATTCAATACACTCTGTGATCTCCAATCCATAGGTTTCTGGATTTTGTTTTGTGATGGAAAATTTGTCACTGTCTGAAAGAGAATTGTTTCCCTTGTTTCTAGTACAGCAGCCTTTCTACAAACATTTAAAGTGTCTCCGAATGGATTACACATAGTCTTCCCTTCCCCTTTATTCTGCCTCCACCTCTTCTTGGTAATGTATGTAGAAAAGCCTAACACGTAATAAAACCAAAACAAAGCAACACAAATACATACATTTTAAAAAAGCTTAACTGACTGTTCTGAACAGTAACATGAGATGGAAGAAACCAGAATTTCATTAATGTTAGCAAATCTCCCATGACTGTTCTTGCTCCTTCTTTCTGAAAAGCTCTATTTAATTTTCATAGCAGAAATTTCTGAATATTTATATATTTATATAATATTTATATAATTTGATAGAGTCTGTTTGGGAAAGGAAGGGATTAATTACTCCTGGTCTGTGCAAACAAAATAATTGCTTAGCTTTTGAGAGCTGACAAGAACACAGGTTTTAGAGAGATAAGTGGAAAAGGACTAAATCTGAAGAAGATGTAATGTATCTGATGCACTGCAATCTAAATTTCCAGTGAGATGAGGGAAAGATCTTTGTTGAACAGGACTGTTTTCATGGGTTTAAGCAAGTTGTGTTTTCTGCTTGGTTAGGAAAAAAAAAATAAAACATTTATTACAATGAAAAAATGTAAAAATACCTAAAGATTATGATCAAAACAAGATTAAGTTTGAAGACAGATACCATATTTAATTAGAAAGAATACTGGGTTTACCTAGCAAGGTTTTTGTAGAGGAAGGCTGCAGGGGTAGCCTCTGTGAGCAGAGCCCAGCAGCTGCCCCATGTTAGATCAGAGCCAACTCCAGCCAGCTCCAAAAGGTATGAGCTGGGGAGTGACGCTGGGTGGGCCTCTGGGAGAGCAGATTGAAGAAATGGAAACAAATAAATAAATAAATAAAAATAAAAACAACCCTGTTTTTTGACGGCAGCTGGGAGAGTGAGGAGTGAGAACCAGACTTGTAGACCCCAATGTCAGTGCAGAAGGAGTGCAGGAGGTGCTCCAGGCACACAGCAATAGTTCCCCTGCATCCCATGGAAGAGCAGTGGAGCAGGTGGATGTGGCCTGGAGAAGGCTGAGGCCCATGGAGAGCCCCCGCAGGAGCAGGTCCCGGGCTGGAGCTGCAGCCCGTGGAGAGGAGCCCACACAGGAGCAGGGGTCTGGGGGGAGCTGCCGCCCGTGGGGGACCTGTCCTGGAGCAGTTTGCTCCTAGGGGATGGACCCCATGGTAAAGAGCCACGTTGAAAAAATTCTTGAAGAGCTGCTGCCTGTGGGAAGCCCCTGCAGGCTCAGTTTGGGAAGGACAGCATCCCGTGGGAGAGACCCCACATGGAGCAGAGGCAGAGAGTGACCGTGGCAGAGTGTCAGAGACAAAGCATCAGGGACTGAACGCAGCCCCCATTCCCCATTTCCCTGCGCTGCTCAGGGGAAGGAGGTGGAAGAGGGTGGATTGGATGGTGGTGGGATGTTTGTAGTTTGCTTCTAGTTCTTACTGCTCTAGTCTGTTAGTAATAGGCAATAAGTTGCATTAATCTTCTTATGTTGAGTCTGTTTTGCCTGTGACAATAATTGTTGAGTGATCTTCCTGTCCTTATCTCAGCCCTTGAGCCCTTTCCATCCCATTTTCTCCCTCTCTTCCTTTGAGGAGGGGGAATGAAAGAGCAGTTGTGGTACAGTTCATCTGTCCATCAGTGTGAAATCACCAGATAAAGTAATAACTCATTTTAGGTCACAACAGTTTAATGCTTGTTTAGGTCCATTATCACAATTTGTGCAATCCTGTGTTTAAATATTAAGCTTTCCACTTTTAAGAATTACTCCCTATACCATATGAAAAAGATACATATGGAATATCTCATATCACTTTTATCAAAGGATCAGATGACATGTGCAGTTGGTTTCATGAATTAGTACAATGTTTTTTCTTCAGAGAAAATTATGTAAAGAGATTTTGTTGATAAGCTATAGCATTGCTTACTGTTATGTTGGAAGGTGGCATAATTGTTCAATATCTCTTTTCTTCTTCCTGCCTAGAATCACTTTTAGTTAGTATACCTGTACTTGAAAAATTCAGGTATAATATATTTAGGTATAGTATAGAAATATATACATGAAATAAATAAATAAATAAATAAATAAACAAAACAACAACAACAACAACAAATGAAAAACTGCTGATTATTCAAATGCAACATAATATAACTGTAATTCAAAAGCTTGATCTGAGATGTGCTGAACAATTCAGTTCCTAATTAATTTCATGGATGTTGAGGACACTTAGCACCAAATAAATACACAGAAGAATTTAAGCATCAAGGTCTTCTCTATTGGGAAGGTATTTACATCCAGTACTTAAATTACAGAACTACCACTCAACAGCTAATTTTAACCCCAGAAGCACCTATATTTACACGTTTATTTTTTTTTTTTTTTATGAGAAAATTCTTTTGAGAATAAAATTGCATTCCTGCATTTTCAGAATGCTTGCATCCTGTCAGTTTGTATAGGACTGTTATTGAACAGTCATTGGAATCTCCATTATAGATGTCCTTCCATAAGGATAAAACTACTAGGCTTTCTTTAAGTGCACTTGCCAACTTTGGCCTTACATAAGACATTCACGGGGGAGGAACTGCTGCTCTCTCATTTTCCCACAGTAGAGAGAGTAATTTAACAGTTGGAGCACTTAGCTAGATTGTGAAAAAATCTACATTCAGCTTCATCTTCCCTCAAAAAGTTACAGTCTGTCTCATCCTTGTTTTCAGTCATAAGCTGTGACTGCCCTAGGCACTCCCGAGTTGGTGCTGTGAAGGTTTCCTGTTAAAGTTTCCTTTGGAGGTAGAAGGTTTAGTTTCCAAACCTCTCTTAAAGGAACTCGTATTAAAAAAATCTGCCTAAACAGTAACCAGACCCCTACTGGCCCCCTCTTACATAGAGAGCATTAGTCACCACATCAGAGTTGTGCTTGCAGTTGGGTTTCTGTATTGCTTGGTGACTATTCAATTATTCTGTGAGAAGTGGAACTGTAAGTAGCCAACCTGGAATACTGCTCTGGGGTTCATTTGCCAGGAAATACCTAAAAGATAGGTGCTGCAATACCTAAGTGCACCCCATTTCAGGAAATAACTAAAAGCTTTTATGAGTAAGGTCTTAACAAGTTACTCCCTTCAAATAAAAGCTACAAAGAATTCTCGCAAAAGAGAGGTGTGCTGTTATCAGGGGGATTGTTTGATTCTGTCCTGCAGTTCATATTTATTGAAGACCTAGACAACTTTTTTTAAATCTTGCACAAAGTTGCAGCACCATTTGACTAATGAGATACCTGTCACATCTCCTCTGACATCATCAGTGAGATGATAAAAATTTAGATCTAGGTGTAACATGCCCAAGTATTTGTCTGAAGGATCCTAGTTACCATAGTAATGAATATAGTATAAATACATGTATGTACTTGTGTCTGAGAGAGAGATATAAATAATTGCAGCCATTGGAATCTATTGTGGAGGTAGTCCCATAGTTAACTTTCATCATTATTCTTCAAGGTTTGTCCATTTTTCTAATCATGTTAAAAACATTCCCTTTGTTTATGGATGCAGTATTCAGGCAAGCTGCTGCCACACAAGAAGATATGTTTGAAATACTTCATCCCAGCCCACTGAAGTTCTGCAGATCAAGCCCATGACCTTGAACTTCAACCAGGGATTTCTGATATACAGTAGTGATATGCTGGTAGTGTATTGCATTGCTTATCAGCTTCAACATTACATGGGTTTTCACCTCAAGGCACAGGAAGTCACAGTAATTGAGACTAGAGGTCTCAGATGTGTAAATTTATCACAAAGTCTTTTTCACCCAGGATGACACATTGCATCTTGGTTCCAAGTAAGTGGAGGAATGCATTTGGAACAGCTTTTGATAGTTATCCCACTGCACAAAGGATTAGAGCAGCCTGGAAAGCTCATCTCAACCTCCACGAATGCATAGTGAACAATGTATTTTGTATTTTACTGCTCTCTGTTGACAGTAGCTTTCTCCCTTTTACTATGTGTGGTAAAATAACACACAGAAGGGGGAAAGAAGAAAAAGAAGCATGAAGGAAGCACTTCTTCTGATTTTTGTTTTCCTCATCAAAAGCAGTTCTGAAAACATACTTTAAAACAGCTAGTGAGGCACTCAGAAGGACTAAAAGGCTATTTACTGACAGAATTAAGAACAGAGCTGTCTAGGAATGACTTTTGCTGATTGGGGGAAAAAAAAAAAAAATCTTTCTTCAGAAAAGATTATAGGCAGTCCAAGAAACTCTAAATGAGTGAATTTAACAAGAGTTGTGGGGAAAATTAAACTACCATAAGGAAGTGTGAAAGAACAGCTTGAAAATCAGTTTGATTAAGGATAACCAGCATAGATTCAGGCAGGGGAGGTCATGCTTAACTAACCTGCTGGAGTTCTTTGAAGATATCACTGCCACTGCCGATAAGGGAAATTCAGTGGATGTATTCTCCTTGTGAGCCTTTGACAAGGCACCACATCTGAGATTAATGGCTTGGAGAAATCACCATAAAGGCAAAAAAAAAAACCTGTTGGATGGAGAACTAGTTTAAGTGTAGGCCACAAAGGGAAAGACTGGACAGAGGTTGTGAGGAAATGGGGTTAAGGCCTCTGTTACTCATGATTATGTACATCTGAGTGCAGAGGTGAGAATTTGTAATGAAGCTTATGGCTTTTGAGGGAGCAAAAGCACAGAACACTGCAATCATATACAAAAAGTGTTTTATCATTGATATAAAATGGCTAGCAAAATAAACAGAAATATACAAAACTTAATCTAGGAATATAGAACCAAGTTAGGAAATACTCACTAAATAAAACAATCTTATTTACTGAACAAGAAAACAAATTGGGAATTACTGAGTAAATAAATTGAAGCCATCAGTCCAGATCAAAGCAACCTTTTAAATGGTCAACAAGGTGCAAAGATGCTTTAGAAGACAGAAAACATATAAAAGAAAGCAAAGAATATTGTTATAGTACACAAAATGGTAGTAAAAGCATCTCAGGACATGGTCTACAGTATTGCTAATAGTTGTTCAGGGAAAATAATATTTTCTTGTTGAGATTAATTTTAGGGAAACAAAGGATGTAAGGTCCTAACAGATGAACAGTGAAGAATGTTAAAGAACCTCAGGTTATTTTACTGTAAATCAGGAAAATGTATGACATTTTTATTATAGTAGGACCCAGGGATTCAAGTCAAAATTAAAGTCCTATTGTGTTTAGGAATGCTAATGGAAGACAGCACCTTCTTGTGCCAAGAAGATTATAATAAAATACCTTAACTACATAGACAAGGGAAAATAAATAAATAAATAAATAAAAATAAAGGACACAGTAATTCATCCGGAGAAGGTCTGTGACTGAATTGTGATCTCGGATCCTCATTTTATGAGTCTCAAGTCAATATTTTATATAATGAGTTACATTATTCCTTTATAGGTATAAGGATTTGGGTTCATATGGGGTAGAAAAAAAAATTAAGTAAAATTGACTATAATGGCTATTTGTTGATTAAGATAGACTTCATTTCTACCTGACTTTCTTACGCTTTGAGGTCTGCTAGGAAAGAAAAATATTCTCAGAAAATATTTTCCCTTAGTTATGGAAAGTTTCTTTGCTGTATGACTCAGAGCTTTAAAGTTCATATATTCAATCTTTTCTTTATACATACATTCACTCTGTTAGCTAGAGCTATATCGAAAAAAGGACTTTGCTGCTAAAATACCAGGACCCCTGGTGGCTAACTTCCAAACATCTGCTCCCAAAATTTGAAACTGGAAGTCTGTGTTAAGATTTACTTCTTGTCTGGGTAAACCTAGGCATCTTGGAATAGAATCTTAAATAGGCATTGAGGAAGGTGTTTATAGGAGTAGATAAAATGACCCCAGCCCTCTTATAAAAGAATAGAAAGAAACTGCCTCTGGTAACACTTCTTTACTGACCTAAGGAGAGAGAGGCAATGTTATCACCTCCCTATAACATTCAATACCTCGCAACACTTACAACAATTAATATGCCTCTACAACACGTGAAAAAATCAATCCAAGGTTGATATTTCCTTGGACAGATAGCACCCAGGCTTCTTTCTGGTGGGGACTGCAGATGCAAATCCTGAACTTCCATGTTATTCTCTATATGGTCCAGACACACATACAACACTCCTGACCTTCCATTCTAAACAAATCTAGTCAGGGCTAACTTTGCAATGAAACCATGAGTCAATGAAAAGATAGTTTTCCAAGGTGGCCTCAGTTTGGTAACAGTTCTGAATTGATTAATCTGCTGTAGCATTTGCAGTCCCTGTTGATGAATTTACAGTGTATGGGGGTAGATACAATCTGAAGGGAAAGCATCTCTGGGAACTTGGGTCAAGGACGTTTTCTCCTCTCACATCAGTCCTGATCAGAAACCCCAGCAGGGACAGGAGACACAGTCTTCCTTTAGAGCTTCTTGTATGTAGATGAAATCAAGACTGATGTGAACGAGTCAGGAGAGAACAATGGTATCCTATTGATCTAGTGGGGTTTCCTGGAAAGTTTTGGACTCTGTAACGTCTGTTGTGGTTTAATCCTGTCAAGCAGCTCAATATCACAAAGCTGCTCACTCTTGTCCCCCCACTGGGATGGGGGATAGAATTGGAAAGGTAAAATTTTGAGCATTTGTGGGTTTAGATAAAGACAGCTTACTGGGTAAAACAAAACCCACGCACACAAGTAAAGCAAAAGAAGGAATTCATTAACTGGTTCCTATTGGCAAGCAGATGTGCAGCCACTTCCAGAAAGGAAGGGATCATAATGTGGAATGGTTTCTTGGCAAGACAAATGGCATCACTCTGAATGTCCTCCCCTACTTCTTTCTTTACCCCATCTTTTATTGCTGAGCATGACACCACCTGGTGTGGGACATGCCTTTGGCCAGCCAGGGCCAGCAGTCTTGGCTGGTTCCCTCCCACCTCCTGGTGCACCCCCAGCCTCCTTGCTGGCAGGGCAGCATGAGGAGTAGAACAAACAAAATTATTTCCCAGCCAAAACCAGAACAACATCCAATGTTTTTTGTTGTTGTTTTCTTTTTTTACACTTTATACATGAATGTCATTGGAAAAATACTCTGTGATCACAGAGTTTAGGTGCTTCCAGAATGAGACAGAAATAGCTTTTAGGATAGTGATTTGGGAACTTCTGTTGCAGTTAAGCCCTACCTCCTGCATCTGAGACTCTTCTGAGTGGCCTCTTCATGGGCTGCCATGTAGTGAGAGACCTAACTTTTTCTCAGCAAGGAAGGAGTTGGCTCAGGAGTGCAGTGTACAGATGCAGCACTGCCAGCCACACAGCACTCTGAGGTCAGCTAGGAGGCTGGCAACTCGGGAGGCTGGCACAGAGGCTGGCAACCAGCAGTCCCTTGCCCAATTTCCTCCTCCATCCAGACCTTCCAGCCACCCTTCCCATCCTCCTATTTTTCCTTTGCCATTTGAGTATCCTACTGCAAGTGCCACAATAACTACAAGGAAAACAAGTATAATAAAATCATATTTTTGTTGAACTGCTGGCTCTGTTCCTCCCTCTTTGCTATGAGATACAGAGATAGAGGGAGGCCTGCAGGTGTGATTGCTGTCAGTGACAAGGGCCTGATTCTTATTAGCCCACTTTGATTTTGCCTTCAGTATAGATACAACTGGAGTTCATGAAGTGATCTTTCTCAGGCATGAAGAAGTGCATTTAAAATTTTCTGATTAGATAATGAGTAGTCTTTTTTTCTGAACCAAAAAGAAATCCAGGTTAACATCTTGCAGAACAGTTTTTACGGAACATTGACAGCAAAAGCTGTTTCTTGAAAAGAAGAAAATGAGAACATTTACTTGATGCAGGGTATTGTAACTGAGTTGAGAAGAGGCATAATATTTTCTATTTTCTATTTCTTTCTCTGTGTATTTATTCCATTAACACTGAAATGAAAGAAAAAAAATCTCCTTTAAAAATGTCTTGAGAATATCACCTGTGTTAGACAGCTTATTAATCATGGGCTGCTTAAAACACACATTTTTAGCTATTAGCTATTTAGCCTTAGCTATTTATATAAAAACAGACAAATGATTTCAGATCATGCTCTCAAACCATATTTACTTAAAAAAGAAAGTTGATAAGTTGTTTACCCTGGCAAGACAGCATAAATTTTGAATTGGATTTCAAGTGAAGAAAATATTATGTGACAGTGTTCTTTGTTTTTCCCCAATTAAAATACTTATAGAAAAAAGCAGCTTAAAAACAGCTTTAAGTCCTAGTATTAATTCACTTTGTCTAGCAAAGGTTTAAAGTTTTAGTAACTCATAAAAACAAATATATCATCATATTTTTTTCTAAGGTCCAGAAGTGTAATAAAATCTTACAGTAGTTCAGCATGTCAGAATTTACATAATTTTAAAAACACAATTGATCACTGCTAAAGATTTACTGTGTTTCCATGGCCTGCTCCATATACAAAGAAATTACTTAAGTTATTTCCAAATTGTCTCAACAGTTCCTATTGTTTGAAAAAAATCCAGCGCTTTGAGTCATATTTTACTAATATAAAATGTGTGGCTTTTTAGTGTAAGAATGTGAAAAAGAAAAAAAGAAAAAAGAAGAAAATAATAATAATTAAAGAAAAAGCACACACCCTAAAGCTTAAAGTGGAGCTATTGCTTGCTTTCAAAGATTATTACTATGACCCTATCTATTTTCCCTGGTTGATTTTATTAGGAAAACAGGACTCCACTGGATATCTTTCGACACACTAGGACAGACACCAAACAATCAGAACATATAAAAGATGAGATGCCAGAGACACAGGGAAAAGTATGGTTTTACCTTTAGAATTTGACCTATTGTATATCAAAGCAAAAACCTTTTGACCAGTCTTTATAGAGAACAGCAACAGTCTCCTATTGAGCTCAGTGAACATTGAAATACTATTTTTAAAGGTAAGATTTAATGATTATAAAATGTTAATCCATCTGGGTGGCTTAGGATTCAAAATCTTATTTGCAATGTCATTTGGACATTCAGAGTAAGTCCCACTAAGGATTCAGGTCCTAAGATGAGTAGAATCTCTCTCAGAGATTCTCTCTCAATTCTGAGAGATTCTCTCTCAATTCTCTGAGAGATTCTCTCAGAGAATCTCTCTCAGAGAGTAATATCTCTCCAGACACCACCAGACATACTTGCGCAGGGAGCCTTAGATGCCTCAGAACAGGATCCCAAACAGCAGCAGACTGAATGAGTGTCCAAGGGATAGCAATTAGAGAATATTTTGGTCCCATAGAATATCAAAGAATCACATGTTCTTTTTTGCAAGTCAGCTGTAGAAACCTCTTCTGAATCAGGGTGCCTGAATGTTTTCTTTATAGAAAACAAGCACAGGTCACTTTTTAAAGGACTGGTGCCAGAGAAGAGGGAATAGCACTGTGGTCTTTATACAATGTTGACTAGTTACAGCATACTCCAAATGTCCTTTCTTTTTGCCACAGTAGGAGATTTATATCTATACTTACTTACCTAAAAGTTACACTACCTATTAATCTTGGGCATGTGGGTTATGCTTCCTGCTGAAACATTTCTACTGCACAGAAAAGGGTTCAGGATACAATGGGTCACTGAGGCACACGTTGAGGCAGAATGTTTGGAAACCCATGTGGTAAGGAACTTTTTTATTTTAACAAACACTTATAGCGTCAGTCCTTGGCAGAATGACTGATTCTTAGATTTTCCCATGCCGAAATAAATGACCAGATTACAAGTTCATAGTTTCTTATGTAATGCCCTTTCTTAAATGAGGAATGTTTTTGTGTGTTGTACAGAATTAGACAACTTCAAAAAGAGAGGCTGAGAACAAACAATGTATTTAGGATGACCCTAAGATGAGATGTGAATTTGAATACCGCTGTCAAAAGGCTCATGTCCTGCTAGAGCACCAGCAATACCTAGGTAAACTAAGGCATAAAGAACCTGCCTTCATTTTGTGCAGTTTCATCTGTTGAAATGCTCTAGCAGTACTCATCAGATCAAATCTTTCAGATAACATAGATGGAGAAAGATCTTTCTACAGTCCTCTTTATTAAGTTTCAAAATTGTAAGTACCAAATTGCTTTTGAATTTGCCCAGAAGCAGACAAGTTCATGCCTGTGGTACTCTCACACTGAAGACATGTAATTTTTTGTCCTAGTGCCAGTAAATAAATCTCTTTGTGGAGCTACTTTTCTGACACTCAGCACTTAAAACTTTTGATTCTTTTGTTACTTCAAATACTAAAGGCTATTTCTTTTACGCTTTGCCTTTTTATTTATTCTATTTTTATTTGCTTAAGTACTACTACATCAGCATAAGTAGTTAGTAAACCAAAATACTGTCTTGTTACCATCATTTTCATGGGTGTTAATGTTGCAAAATAATGTGTGTGATACAGAATAACCAGGTCAATTGACAGTGACTAAGCATCCTAAATTATCAATAGCCTGCTAGATATACATCTGCAATATTACGGTTTTGAGGATGTGTATTCTAGGAATTTTCTTTACATTTTTAAAATAAACATTCTAGTTTATTAGTTAAAGTTAGTAGTATGGTTTTGCAATGTGAATAATCATAACACTCAAAGAAACTGCCCACCAGCTAAGCTGATGTGACTGAATACCCTTAGTTCATCCCACATATGAAGTCATAACTCAATACAGATCAGTTTCTCTAAGACTCACTGAGAATACACACAAGATAGTGATAACTTGGCTGATGTGGGAGCAATTTGTTAAGTTACTGTAATTTAATCAAGTATTCACTTTTCAGGTCACTCAATTGATCAAGACTTATCCCTTGTCTTGTGCTAAGTGCCATCCACATTTAGTAACAGAATCATTAACACAAGCAACATAACATTATTGCATGTGCCATAATTTAGATTTTTGTATTTGATTTCTTTGGTGAAGTTGTTTAAATGCAGACAGGCAAATTTCTCTGGGCATACTGCAATGCTGCAGGTTGCCTCATGGAAGCAACCTCATGGAAGCCCTGTCATGGTAGGTCTCACTCCTATAGCAAGAAATACAGCAATGGGAAAAAAAAAAAAAAAAAAAGAAAAACAAAAAAACAAAAAAAAAAAAAAATGGCAGCTTCTACAGCACAAGTTATCATGTGATTTAGGCAGGAATATAGTTGAAAATCTTTTTACATGTTCAAGTTTTTTTGTTTCTCCACATTATGATTCTTGGCACCAGTTACTAAACTACCTTATACTGAAAAGACAACATTGTCACCACACTGATTCAAGTTTTCTGGAGCACAGCGTTTTTTCTATGAATTAAAAATCATTGATGCTTTCTTCCCAATTTCCTCCCTCCAGCTAAAGAAACAATGGCCTTGAGGAGCATGACTGTGATCTGCACTGTGAAGATCTGTACACTCATTACTAATTACTGTGTCTGTGATTCCTGACCATACTAGCCCTGCCAAGAAGTGAATTACAGTCTTTTGAGTACATTAATATCTATAAGCTAGCCCTCCAGCTTGCAGCCAGTAGAAATTGTAGAGATAGTAACTCACCACATACTCCCATGATGTGCACAGTTCTATCAGTCTCCTGTGCTTCTCTTGTATATGTGCTTCTCTTGTATTAACCCTTCAATCACTCTGACAAATGTATTTGAACTGAGGGAGGGTTTGACAGTTTTGTATAGTACAATGATGTAGAAAATCTAAGACTGCCAGCAAGAAAGGCAGCATGTAGCAATGATGCTCCAGGTTTATAGCATCTCTTAAAAGAAATAAAAAATGATCATGTCTTTTTTTTGTTCATTGTTCTGAATACATTTCCAGGCTGCTGCTGATTTTTCTGCACATATTATACATGCAATAAATGTTCCCCTAGCTGTTGTTATTGTGCCTGAGTTTACGCTAGGTGGACTCTTTGGAAGTAGCTCTTTAATTTAAGAATTGCTTCAGTGTGATTTTATTTGATATTTTTTTAGCAGCACTATTCATAAGGAATTCAGTTAGTATTCATTGTAATAGCACCAATCATAAAGAGTTCATTTGCTAGTCATATGGATGTCACAGGTGTTTCCATAGGACTTAAGCTAACTGCAGTTTTAGGATCTTTTAATGGATACTTACAGAACGATTGGTTTTGAAAAGATCTCCTACCACTTCCCGGCTGACTGATTTAGATTTGGTTGTTTAGAAGTAGTGCTCAAAATATTATATGGAGATTGTACACCAAACTCTTTAACAATAATAGGTTTCATTTTCATGACATTTTCTAGTACACAGATTCTGAATACTGTATGTTTAGCAATTGATCAGCCATGGAGCTCCATGGAGGACACATCCATTTTCAGACACAGTCATCACACTTTTCCTGAGACTCAACAGTTACAAATATTTTTGGCATCACTTGCAGTGACAGAACAGGGTACTTGCAAGAAAATGTGAGACTAAATTGTGCAAAGGGGGGGGGGGGGAAGGTATCTTTCTGACTAATGGTGATTCAGAATGTACTAAAATTGTGTAGATTAAACACATTTATAATCAGACTATTAACAAAAAGATTCATAACTGCATTAATAAGTCATATTTTATTATCCTAACACAAAAGATACCTGGTATGAGACATTAATATGTGTAATAAAGCCTTCTGCATATGTATTATGAACAGCAGTGCTTTTAATATTAAAAGTGAATCCATTTGGGTTATTTGACATGTAAAATATTAACTTTTATAGCAAGAATGCAAATGAGAGTTTGAGCACTAATTATATCTGCAGATCCTACTCAGGAATGAGGTTCTGTTTGACTAATGATTTTGGCAAAATGAAGGAATGGCAAGACATACCAAGAGGCAACATATCTCAGCTTCTTCTCCTCCCTCTGTAACCCTTTGAAATCCTCAGCATAGTACCTAATGTACATGTTGCTCCCAGGGACCAGCTTCCAAAGAGAAACCACTGGCTCTGGGCATTCATAGCTAATGTTATATAACGGTCTCTGGAGAGGAGACCATATTTATCCAGAATCATGTAACTACAGGAGATATTGTATAAAGGATTATTTTTCATTGGCTGATTCCAATAGCTAATTTCTGTTTCTTCCATTAACAAGACAAAAGTCTTGGGTTTTGGTATAGAACAGTATAATTTCCCTATCATGAATATTTCACATATATTTCCTCCCTCATTTTTTTTCCACAGAAGAAAAGGATGTTCTTCACTTTTTATTATTATTATTATTAATAATAATAATAAATCTACCTTTTATGATTATTTGATTTCCTTGTGCAATTCTCTGGCAAAGGCTTTTCCAGCTGAGATGACTGATGACTCCCATCTAAGCCTGTCATTGTTATTCCTGAAATGGACAGAGGGGTCACTGGAAAGCAAAATGGTACAGTTCTTTCTTGTCAAGGAAGTAATACATCTTTTTTTATGGTAAGTACCATGAGAAAACTGTTCTCACTTGAGCTACTTGTTGTTTATCTGTATGCAGAACTGCAAGACTGTACTCAGCTGAGTAACCTCTCATGTGTTGGGCTTTTTTTCAATTTTATTATCCGTTATTGCAGAAGCATTTAGAGACAGCATGCCTAAGAAATATACTGCTAGAAATAGGATGACAAAACAATTAATGAACAGTACCACAGGTGCTTTAAACTATCATATAATTATATGATTTTAACAATAATAGACACATACATACAATTAAAACTAGAAAAAAATATATTAATATTGTGATTTATTGCCAATCTGTAACAGAAAGGAAGTAGTTTTCCTAAAATTTAACAATGAAAATTTTAATCCAAGTTTCTCTGATCTAGTAATTCTAGGAAATTCTCTTCATTACTGCCAACCAATACCTCTAAAGTTAAGCAATGTCTTACGTGAGCATCCAGGATAGCAGAATCACAGGAGTTCATAAAAGGGCACAGCTGCAAATAAAAGTCAAATGTCAGTGGAAGTTGTTTGTTTAATACTGCTTGATTATGTACAAGTGGGGAAGTGTCATAGCTATGTGAAGGATTGCTTAAGTATTTCTGGGGTGCCCACTTTATCTGTGAGGATGGGACAAGAGAAAAGTCATAATACTGTCTAGTTAATACTAATAGTAGTTTTTGAACTGTGAAATTCATTTCAAAAAAATGTCATACTGTACATTGTTGGAAAAATTCTTGTGATGTTAAAACAACTGGCATGAGGAGTCCTTTATGAACAAATTACTAAATCATCTTCCAGGCTGTCTTAATAAGTTACTGCATGCCTTATTAGTGTATTCTAGACTTCATCAAGGTGCATCTACTACAGCTGCACAAATACACGTGGCAATTCCACTAACCATAATGGTCTTGGCAAATAACTAAAGTCTGGCTGGGTGTATACAATTTGGCTAGATAATTTGATTTTTTGCTTCTAATATAATTTTCCTAATTTACCTCTTTTTTTAAAAAAAAAATAAAAAATAAAAAAAAAATTATTGTTGCATCTAGCACACCAAAAATTAAGAACAGGGAACTGATTATTTCACTGAAATAAAATTCTATGCACCTGAGAAATTAATGAATTCATTTGTTTGTTACCAAATTTTGCTGTTAGTCAGTTTGCCGTATCATTCTTATTGTTCTGAAATAATCCTGACTACACTGAAATAGAGGGTCAAACTCTTCTTCCTTTTTCTTTCACTGGCAATGAAGTTAGGAACAGGTGAAATTTACGAAGACTTTTGTTTCCTGTTCCCTCATATAATTTGGTTTTTATGTATTATTAAACATCTCACAGGTCTGGCAATAATTTTCAACATTCCATGTTCAATTTTAATACTTAATAATATTCAAATATTCAAAGTAAACATTCAACAATATTCAATGATACAGCAATAATGCACAATGATATAAAAGGCTGAAAAGTACTTTTTAAATAGATGGGGATTTAAGCAATGTGCATCCTTCCCATTCTATAAAACATATCACTATTTACCAGCTGAAAGTTGCAGGGACAAAGACCTGCAAAGAGATCAAATCTAGTGTAAATGTCTGGTGCCTATGCAAGACTGTGCAAGATGAAAAAGCTTGTCATTTAAACACAAACACACGTTTTATTTAGTATTCGTATGAATGTCATTATTTATGTATGAATTACAATGTGTTACTGTACTGAAGTGTTAGAAAATTAATATTCAAGGCTTAAATTATAAGGATATGTAGGCTAGAGATACCTGACATTGTTTCACAAGTGAGAAATTCATCTTGCCTCAGAATGGAGCAAGGAAGTGCACTGGACTTTGATACCAGTAATCCCTGTGATATTCTGAACCTATAAATAGTTAAGATATATGTTTCAATCTGTAGACATCATATGATGCCTACAGCAGGTCAAGTATTTTGAAACATAACACAGAGAAATTTAACACAGAGACCTATTTTTCAGTGGGAGATTTCTTTTGTTTTATAAACAGGCACATCAGTTATTGTATGATAGATCATGACAGTGCCAGAAAACCTGTTTATTTGCATGCAAATGCACATAAACAGCACTGAGTAGAAGCACACAGCAGCAAAACAGAAGCCAGTACACAGCAACAATAATGATCTTTCTGTAAAATTTTTGCCCCCTATCTCTCTATTCATTTCCTCTTATGTTCACTTTCTGCCAATAGCAGTGTTGTTGTTAACTGTAGTTGTATACAAAGAAATATGTAAACTATCAGGCAGCAGAACCACTTCTATTCATTGTCCTTTTTTAAACATCTTTCAGAATCAAAAACAAATCTTTAGTAACCAAGCTATAGTGGCTCTTGGAGATTGTGTTTTTCCTCATTTGCAGGCCCCAAAAGCTGTCAGTCACTTCTCTGACTTCTCCTACTTGCTTTTGATTGTGGGTCTACTTTTTAGTAGAGTTTGAGTGTTGTGCTAAAGATTAGTGTATTTGTACTGCAGGTTTACTTTTGATCTTTCTCTTCTTTCTTCCAGTGGCTATATATTCACAGGAAGGTTGTTCTCATTTGTGGCTGGTATCAGCATGCCTATGTATTTCTGATGGGGTATTGTCAGAATGCCAGATCTTTGCCCAGCTGTGGGTTGAATTGGCAATTTCTTAGGAGTCTGGGCGATATGAATAAAATGAAGTATATTACAGCTGTCCTCATCTTAATACAGAGGAATAATCAGCAGAGCTTGCAGCAGGTCTCAGCATGTGATATCTCTGATCAAGATTGAGTATTGCATGCTGAGATGTGAGATAGTCTGCATCTTCTTATTAGTAATAAGCTTAGCTTCAAACTGAATCAAGGACTATCTGATCTTGCATTTATAGAAAGTATAACCAGAAGTACCATACTCCACCCTGTCATAGACTTCTTATCTATGAAGTCCTGTTGGGCAGCATTCACTCACTGAGCTTTGCATCTCAAATTTCAGGTGACTTATTTGAGACTTTTGTGTCCAGACTGCCAGAGGCACAGGGCACCACTTTAGCAGTAAAATACCAAAGTCTGAAAACAAACCTTAGCCATGTCAGGCCAAAGTGGCCATATAAAACAAAGATGTTAGCCTTATTCATCAGTTTCCTCATTTACAAAACAATTAAAATATGCCTATGTGCTCTGTAAGGATGTGTTTAAATGAGGCTTTTGTATGTTTATTTTTCTACTTGTATTGATAGTGCTTTGGAAGGTTTATAGCAATTTAAAACGTGGGGTGCCATCTACTAGTCACACTTACCTGAAAGGTACCACTGATTTTGCAGTGTTTCTTTTACACCTACTATATGATCAGTTACATGGCACAGGGAAATAATCAATGGAGTAAAATGACAATGCTGATAGGGGTAGCTATGCCCTACCAGTTATCTCTGCAGAAAACACATTCATCAGCCATGTTCACCAGCACAACTTTTCTTCATACCAGAAGGTCTAAAAACACAGGAAAAGAAGCATAAGATGTAAAGTGATTAAGTATGACTTTGACAGCCAAGTAACAGTTTAAAAAGTTCATTACCAAAACAGAGAACAAGAGAAAATTATTTGAAGGCATGTTAATAAAGTGCTATCTATCAAGTGAGAAATCAGTGTAATCTATAAATAAGGTTTTAATTTGTCTGTTTAATTTTTCTGAAAAGACAGCAAAAGTTCTGACACTTCAACAGATGGAAAGGGCTTGGCTAGCAAAAGGCACTCGAGACTCCTCAAAGGAGGACAAGATTTTGCTGTTGATTGTTTCCTAGAAAAGATACTGAGAACAATGTAATCTGGAAGTTTTTTGAAGTGACTTCCACAGCTGTGTTGGCTGATAGTATAGGAGAGATGGTGCAACACAGTCCAGCATACAAGGAGCTTAATTCTTTCACAACTTAAGTAGCTAAGGATAAACAAAATGGGAGAGACTTGCTACTGCTGACTAGCTACCACATTTGAGCTGCTGTGCCAGGGGAAGGAGAAAGGAGAAATCTTAGTCAAATTGTTCTTCAGCACTCACTTCAACTGAGCTTCATTCTGGGTAAGCTAAATGCCATGCCTAGCATTGCCTGTCCTAACTTTCCATAGGTGCATGTGCAAAGAAGGCCAGCTTCCAGGTTTTTGGTGACAAAATCATGCCCGAAAACTGAGTCATCAAATACTTGCTTTGTTAACACACTTTAGCACAGCAGTTAAAAGAAAATCCTTACTATAATACTTAGCTGAAAGTAGCTAAAAAAAAGGGATAAGTTTTTGAGTCGATAAAGTAGTGCTACCCTAATTAAACAAATTAGTAGTTAGACCCCTGAAAGACATGATACCTCATGTGTAGGGATATTTAAAATTAGGTTATATCTAATTACTTTTTAATTTCTATTTACCTTTTAATGAAGATTATGCTTAATGAGATAAATAGCAGAAAGATTTCTGAATCAAAAATTCTCTGTGTATCAAGGATTGGATGTTCAGAGGTTTGAAGTACCTGAAATAAGGTAAGCGTTTTTAAAAAGAAAAATCATCAAGGTAGATTATGTACTTATCTACCTTGGGTCTTTCCTTTGAATCTAGAAGAAACTGCAAAAATCCTGCCCTGCTTGCATCTCCCTGGGCCTGAACGCCTTCAGGAGAATGTCTAGTGGGATTTCTGGAAGTACCAAATCAATAGGAAACATGATTAGGCTTTAACAGTTCCAAAGACCAGATTCTCTGTTTATTAATATTGTCAATATTATGTAATATTGCATAATTCATGAGAAAAGAGTCTGATTCCTTTTCAAAATGGCAAGAACTCTAAATGTCTTGATTGTTGCCAGAATTCTTTTTGTAGCACAACTAACAATCTTTGCATATTTTAAATGGCTGAAAACTAATGAAATTCATTAAGATGTATCATTTTGATTAAAGCGTGATTAATTTGTCTTTATTTATTTAGTATGCGGGGAACAGACGAATGTACTATATGGTGACTAGAAGGAACTACTGAAGGAACACTAGTGTAGATATATTTCTAAATGTTAACATATGTCTATGTACATTATGTTCAAGTACTTGGACTCTGGCCCTGGGTACTCCTATTTAGCAGCAATTCAGTGTACGTACTTTGGGAACATGCTTGTGTTGCACCTTTTCTTTCCTTTTATGGGTTTACAATAACATGTTCAATGTACATTAATAATTATTGAAAAGCTCACTGTATCTTAATCAACCTTTAAAACAGGATCTTTTCTGCTATGGGTTGCTTCTTGACATGGTCAGGCTGCCTGTACTACAAAGGATTCATACCATATTTCCCATCTATCTGATTTGACAAAGCTTAGCCATACACTGCTCAAAAGTCATTCAAGTACGGAGTGTATTACAGACAAGTGACATCACTTATTGTCAGCTTCTCAGGTGTTAAACAGATTTAGAGGGAGGTGGTCTACAACAGGCCAGATTTTGCAGTGTGACTGGGACAAGACAAGGAAGCAGAATTTCAGTCATTTGGTAGTTACTGTTTTGCTGTTATCTACAGTAAAATAATAATTGCTACTTGTCACTGACCTAATTAAACAAAATTAGGTACCAGTCTATATTGAAAAATCAGACTACCTCCACTACTGGCCCTGCTCTTATTTTGCAGATGCTGATTTAATTCCTGTTACTTCTGTAACATTAGGTAATTCCCTGACAGAACTTGCTCTTCTCCAAGCAGAGTGAGATTGCTGATGGTGAAAAATCAAACCAAACCAGAAACAACAAAAACTTTCTACACCAGCTCTTTGAACATAGCTAAGCCAATGAGAGGTAACTGAAAGGTGGGAGCTGATACTCTACATTAATTCTTAATATAAATATAACTTGAGACATTAAACCTCATTTAAATTTAGCAAAAAGGGTTTGACAAAAGGTCTGTCTCTATAACTGTAAGTAGTTAATTGAAGTGTTTGAATAAATGCTACTTAAATTGTACCATGCTTATAAATTCTGAAGCATTAAGATTATCTTGTATTCAAATCTAACCTGTGGTTATGCAAACTTATATTCTCCTAATCTAAATAAAACCACAGGTGGCATTTATCTACTTACAGCTTCTGCAGTGACTCACCTGTAGAGCAGAATTTTCATATTTCTCAGGAAGGTGGAAGGTGGAACAAACACAAACACATCCTCTCTGTTCTATTATGCATAGTTGACATTCAATCCATCAGATTCTGCAACATTTCAACTTAGTCCTGATACTTATTGACTTCCCAAAACATGACTGTGGCTACTTAGTGAGTGACAAAATTAACTGCTGAACAAATCCTCCCAAAGCAGCAGTCTTTCAAAAAAATGAAATTCTCAGGATCCACTTTAACACAGTTATAAATTACATTATTGGATTAATATGATGATAATCAATGTCAATGCCCAGTTGTTTGTTATAACTGAGTTTCTTGCATTAAATGAATGATTTTTCTTATGTTTTTTATTTATTTAGAAAGTAGGGTAGGGCTGTGTGTGTGCTTTATTCTTTTCTTTAAAAAAAAAAAAAATCAGTTCAATATTTATTGGTTAATTATACTAATGAAGTATCATCATTTTGTTTTGTTTTGTCTGGGTGTTTTGAGAATGAATGGGTTTCTGAGACATGTTTGTGTTTATTCCAGCTCAGGTATTGCATAATGCTGTCAATGTGCTTTGATTGTCAATAGTGCTCTTCATACTGAATTTGCAGAGGTCATGCATTATAGCTGCAAAGGTGAAATCTCTCCTTATTTCAGTGATGGTATTGACTTTTCAAAATAGTTTACCTCTCCATCACACCACACTTATTAGAGTATCCTATGAGAGAGAGAGAGAGAGAATATCATCTTTGACACAAATAAAAATGTATTTGTTAAGACTAGGTAAGAAATATAACCAGTCAGATGGGCAGACAGGCACGTTAATGTTCATTAAAAATACACTAGACATTTATCAACTTACTTGGACTGCAGGCAGTTAAATCCTGTTTCCATGAACTTCTGAATTAATGTAAACCTTAAGTGTCTATGTACAGGCTTACTAAACTAGTTTATCAAACCTGATGCTGATACAGTATTTCAAGCTTAATGTTGTAACAAGTTCTCATTGAAACAATGCTGCTCTGGCGCAGCTGAGCTAAGCATATCACTCTGGAAAGCAATATCCAGTTGTTCAGCCTCCTAGGAGGCATCTAATAGATGGCTTAGTAAACTTGATCTAATCAAAACAAAAGGTGTTCTAAGTCAGCCAAATGTAAAATTACCCATCAGGAACAAGGAAATAAAAAAACAGAGTTACTGAATGGAGACCTAGACCTGACAGTCAATGACTTTGTGTCTCTAGCTCTAATTTTTTATACTCCTTTGCAAAGACTGAGTGAGGATTGCTCCTTTCTTTAGGTGCTTACTGAGCACAATCAGGGAAAGTAAAATTCTAGGATTTGAGAGGTGCAAGGGTGTCTGTGTGGGCATAGGAGACTGGAAAGGAAACCTGAGAAATGGTGGGGAGGGACAGAGAGAAGATACCAGGTCTCAGAGATGGTAAAAGAAATTTCCTGCAACCAGAGAAAAGTGAGCTGAGTTAGATGCCATTTGGAAGGTCACTTGAACTTAGTAAAACCAGGTGCCAGGAAAAGTCAGCAAAGCAGCAGAGCAACAGAGCTGTTTATAAACTCCCTTTATTGTTATTCCACTTTCTCTAGTCTCTTTGACTTTCCTCTGCTTAAAAAGTTAGAAATTCTAGTTTATATTATATTAAAACCTGCCCAAACCTTTGGCTAATTCTGGATCTCACTGCATGGATCATTAAGTTGAAAGCAGTGGTTAAAACCCGGTGCAAAGACAGACAAGCTCCCAGAACATGAGTACCATTGACCACAACAGGGCTCATTTGCTCAGGGATAGTGAATTGTATAGGGAAGTCATTTTCCCACATGTGGTATTGAAGAGCCACAGTACAAGAATAATGTATATATACTTTGCATATTCATTAAAACAAACAAACAAAAAAGATGCTCTACAATTGGTAGAATGTTATAGATGATCACAACAAACTTCTCTGAGGGCTTAAGAAAATGCCCAAGTGACAGACTTAATGGCATTTGCCTATATGTTATTATAAAGAATTTGTGGTGTTTTCGATGACATCATATGCTATGTTAAAAACAATGAAAAACAATTTATGAAAGCTAAAAAAAATAAAAAAATAAAAAAAAAAAAAATGAAAACAAGGGCTACATTTTTAACTCTGTGGTGATTAATCACAGGAACAAGCCATGCAGAGAATTATTTGAGTCTCCATTTCTTATATTTTCAGATCAAAAATAGTGTCTTTCTCAAAAGTATGATTTATTTAGCAAAACCAAAATCTTTAATAATAGCTGGACTCATACTGTTTGATTTAATAAGGAATAAAAGAGCAGAATGAAGTAAAGCATAATAATGATACATAGCAGGACAAACTACAGGATCTCATGGTCCTGACTACTTCCAAAATCTAGAACCTTTAGGAATCCAATTACTATAAAATATAAAATGTTACCCTTAACTACAACAGTAACCAGGTTATACAAACAATTCCCTGAATCCATGAGGCTTCATGGTCCTCCCACATTCTCCCTCAGTGGAAAAAAAAAATAAAAAAATCACACTATGCACAAGAAAAATATGGAAGAAATTGTTCTGATCTGCATGGGGATTTACATCCTTATAATTTGCTCCTGTATGTTTCATTATCAGGGGATGGGCATTTTCTTCCCAGGAATCTCTGCAGACCAGTTGTCCTGGTTTCAGTTAGGACAGAGTTATTTTTCATCCTAGTAGCTGGTAGGGTGCTATGTTTTGGATTAGGATGAGAAGAGTGTTGATAACTTGCTGATGTTTTAATTGCTGCAGAGCAATGCTTACACTAAACCAAGGACTTTTCAGCTCCTCGCTCTGTCCTGCCAGCGGGCAGGCTGGGGGTGCAGTAAGAGCTGGGAGGGGACAGACCCAGGACAGCTGATCCAAACTGGCCAAAGGGGTATTCCATACCCATCTGACGTCATGGTGAACAATATATAGCGGTGGCTAGCCAGGGTGGGGTGGGGCGGCTGCTGGGGGTTGGGCTGGGCATCGGTCAGCGGGTGGTGAGCAATTGTATTGTGCATCACTTGTGTGTACATATTATTATTATTATTATTAATTTCTATCTTAATAAACTGTCTTTATCTCAACCCACAGGCTTCACTTTCCCATTTCTCTCCCCCATCCCAGAGAGGGAGGGGGGAGGGCGAGCGAACGACTGTGTGGTGTTTAGCTGCCGGCCGGATTAAACCACCACACCAGTGAGAGACATGGTGCTGTATATGTTGTACAAAGATTATTCTTTATGAATAGCTTCCTGTATTACTATGTATTAAATAAGTTTATAAGTAAAATTTCCAAATCAATGGGGGATATCAGTCTTTTGATTTTGTCTTTCCTTTCTTTGTGATTAACAAGAGCTTAAAGGTTAGATTTATCTTGCTTGGTTTAACTATACACTTAACTTTGTATGGGCTAGGTCAGCAGATCTTATCTTAAAATGGAAAGTTCTGAGAAGGCTTGGAAGTTGAATGTATCACAAAGCTACTAGGTGATGATATGCAAATATGTACACAAATAACTGGAGACTGAAAAATCTGTTTGCTTGAGAATCTGCCAGTCATTTTGTAGAAATGAAGATAAAACCCCAGTTTTGGTGGCTCTGAAGTTTTACTAAGAAAGTTATATTTCCAATGCTTTCCTCATTAATTTTTTGTTCAGACTTCGAACAACTGCTGTGCTGTTCTTAACATTTCTCTGTATTGAGTGGCATTTTTCAGAAAATTTTAAGTATTGAATGTGAAAAAAATATATATATTTCTCACCAATACAGTTGGAAAATTAAACATTCTAGTTAATACAGATGTGTTGTTCTCTGATTGAAGTGGTTAGACATAATACAGGTATCTTTAATGGCTATTTATCCTTTAAAAACACAACACTGGGCAAAGATACTGAAAAAAAGCCTTTTTCCTAGATTTAATTTTTTCATCTCACAAGCCTTCTATAGGCAGAACTTCAAAGATAGAATAAAAATGTTGTGTGAAGAATTATGATAGATTCAGCTTAAAATGTTAAAAAAATGAAAATCTTAGTCATATAGAATGTCTCAGCACATTCTACAACTAAATAAAAAAGTGATTTCTGAAGAAAACATAGGCTCAGAACTTTTGTGTAAGGAGTAAGACTGGGCAAGGGGCCATGGATAACTGTGCAGCTTTCTATTTTTCAAATAAATGTTGTCAGAAGTAATGAGTCTGAATGTGGAAATATGAAAAGAAGCATCTGTTGTTATGAGAAATATCAGACATGGAAGTTTAAAATATCTGATTTACCTAGATTTTTCTCCTTTTCTCCTGAAGGAAAAAAAAAAAAAAGAAAAAAAGAAAAAAAAAAGAGAGAGAGAGAGAGAGAGAGTAGGTAATAGTTATTTCCTCACCTAGTATTTCTAAGATTTCAAATTTTATAGACTGTCTGCCTTCAGGGCTTGAGGTGTCTTTGTGTTAAGAATCCACCTGATAATAATGTTGCACTGGGAATATAATATTTCTCTTTGGCTAGAGGCAGCTGGCAAAGAAACTTCCTAAGTCAACTAAAAAGTCTCTTTTTTATTAGCTGGAATTTACTTCTAGTTCTTCATCTTTCACTTTCTGCCTCTGATTAGCTGTAGGAGATGAAAAGGTAGTATGTGCATGCAAGTTGACAATAAAATATGCCAAATATCTTTTCTCTGCTTTGAGATTCCATTCCACTAAAAGATGCCTTTCCAACAAGAAAAAGAAAGTATTCCCAGTTATTGACCACAGGATCTAAGTACTTCAGTTTTCAGTCTTGGTTACTTCTAATAAAGAAGAAAATAATAATGCACATATGGGAAATGTAGGAAAAGAGTGATAAGTGATCTAACTACAAGGATGCCTATAGAAGTGCTTCCATCTGTAGGCTTTGGGTGATGTGCTCCCACTGAACGCATTGCAAGAGAAAAGCTCTCTATGAGTGCTTGGTACATCTGTCTGCTCCATATCCATAAATTTAGTACAGGTAGAACCTCAAGTTTCATGACTGAGCAGCAGTATTAATCGGCAGTTTTGATTATAATGAGCAGTGGAAAAACAGACCCTGGCAGAAGAACTTTGAAGATATCATCAGCCCCTCAGTGGTAGACTTGGGCCTTCACTCAAGAAATGAAATCAGTAACAGAGATGGAAATTTAATCTGTTTTTGCTTTTCTTACATGTCATCTTAATAATTGTAATATCTCTCTTCTCTTCAAAAACAAACCAACAACAATAAAAAATCAACCAACCAACAAACAAAAACAACTGGCCATTTCCAACAGCTTGAATTAACAGACACATCCTAGGAACTACTAATCAGTTTCAACTAGATATTAAATCCAAGTTTGAACACCAGGTTTTGCCCATAACTTTCTTCTGCTCTCTGGTCTACCATGCCTCACTGCACTCAAATTCACAGCAGTACTCACCCAGCTAGAGTGGGGGATGTAAACCTAGGGTAACACACAAGAGTAAGTTTGGACATACCTTAGGCAAAGGTATCCCATTATTTTTTTTCTTGAGAAAGCAATGACAAATCAGAAATAAAAACCATCCTTACAATAAAATATTAAGAGATATTAAAACCTAAGAAATGTTCTTTTTCTTTTTTTTTTTTTTTTCTTTTTTTTTTCCAAATTAAATGAAGGGTATGAATAAGAAACTGATGTGGTGGGACAGTAATATTCATTATAACTTACCATCTAAATCTTAAATGTGAGAGTTACATAAGAGTTACCTCAAAGATCAAATTAGCAGCTGCTCTCTGAGCACTTCTCATCTTATTTGTACTTATTTCAGTGAGTTTTAGTAATACTTATATTTCTTAGACATCTTTTTATAGAACTGCAGATCACTTGCTAGTGTGTTTTGGTTCTATACCACCATATCCACTGGCTGAGTATGTCTATTCCAAAAAAAAAGAAAAGAAAAAAAAAAAGATAATTTATTTATGGTGGCTACAGGCTACTTGATATTATATTCTCATTATGATAATTAATTAAAGATCAGCTTTCTTTTGGAAATGCTTGCTAAAATAAGCTTGCTATGAGCCAGCAGTGCAGGCTTGCAGCCCAAAAGGCCAACTCCATCCTTGGCTGCACTAACAGAGGAGTGGCCAGCAGTTGGAGGGAGGGGATTGTCCCCCTCTACTCTGCCCCTTTGAGGACCCACTTAGAGCACTTCATCCAGTTCTGGGGCCCCCAGCACAAGAAGAGGGCTGATCTGTTAACCTGATATGTTAAAGCAGGTCAAGAGGAGGACCACAAAGGTGATCAGAGGGCTACAGCACCTGTACTATGAAGAAAGTAAGCTAAGAGAGATGGAGGTGTTCAGCCTGGAGAAGAGAAGGCTCTGCGGGGACCTTATTGCAGCTTTTTAGTACTTAAATTGGGCTTATAAAAAAGATGGAGAATGACTTTTTGATCGAGCAGATAATGTTATGATAGGGGGGAATGGTTTTAAACTAAAGAGAGGAGATTTAGGTTAGATATTAGTAAGAAATTCTTCACTCAGAGGGTGGTGAGGCACTGGAACAGGTTGCCAAGAGAATCTGTGGATGCCCCATCCCTGGAGGTGTTCACGATCAGGATGGATGAAGAACTGGGCAACCTAATCTAGTGGGTGGCATCCATGCCCATGGCAGTGGGGGTTGGAATTAGATGATATTTAAGGTCCCTTACAAGCCAAACCATTCTGTGATTCTATGAAATACAGCCATGGACTTATCCAGAAGGAGTGAGACTTCTTTGTGTGTGTGTGTACACTTGTATTTGCATATATAGGAGTATGTAAGTCAAGTAATGTGTACCTGATACCACTAAAAATGTTGAACACATAACCATCATTATATCTTCTTTTGACTGGGAAGTTGGAAGGAACAGTGATGTACAGTCTGATTTATTTATGTATGTGAAAACATGCACTTGTGAATATACTTATTTGGTGTTCTGATGCTGCTTTTCACAGCATAAATTACTTACAAATGAGCAAAATGAGTTCTAGAAAATGAATGAAGTATGTCTCTGAATCCACATGAATTATAGCAGTAGTAACAATAATAATACTCTAGATGTATGAGGGTTATGACTCATAAGGATTGAAACCATGTTTTAATAAGCATTTTTGATTAAAGTTGTTTCTGTTCCTGGAGGGAGCCTTTGGGTGCCACTGTAATAAAAATTCACCTCTAAATGACATTATGTAATTTTATGTATTTTTTTTACTCTTCCTCTCTTGGGGTCCTTCCAGGGCACAGATGTTTTGTTTGCAGCTCAGGCTGCCTATAAGATGAGGACTGATCAGGAAACATGCTAATTCAGCACATTCATTAGGCAGTGTAGTCCTGTCTTCTCTTCAGAGCAACCCTGTTGGGGTGCCTTTGGCTGAGTAGGTCAACAGCTGTAAGTCTTCTGAATCTCCCATTCCCTTCCCCATCCAGAATATTTTCTGGCCTTGGCATCCAAATGCTGGTAGAAACAGGAAATGAAAAGTCACAACTCTAAATGTAAATATATATTACTAACATTTAATGCAGAGGAAAAAATAAGGTCCAAATTAACATTAAATGAAGTAATTTGCTTGAGTTATGTATCAGGAAAATAATACCAAAATTTTCCAGAGCTCTGTTCTGAAACTTTCTCAAATTAAGGCAGTAATTTATCTCCCTTAACTAAGGTCAGCTGAGTCCCAAATACATCTCCATCACTTCTCCTTTCTCTCAGCTCTCAACTGCTTTGAAGAACAAACAGAGTGTTTGGAACAAACCAGGCTGCCGTCTGTAGGAAGTGTTTCCAGGCTCTTTTCCAGAAAATGCGATGTTCCCTTCCATACCCTCTTCCTTATGTTAGCCTGGGAGGTTCTGATTAAAGAAATGTACTTTTAACAAGAGATAAGCAACATTTGCCCTCATCTCCCCTACTGATAACCTTTGCCATTCAAGGATGTAACTTGAATGTAACTTGCCAGTAGTTTAACTCCAGAGGCTTCTCTTTGCCCCTTGCTACTTTTAGGATTGGGGGGATATAATTTATCTAAGTCTGTTGCTTTGTCAACTTTTAATCATCCTAATTACCTAATTATCTACTCTAATGAAAAGAGAAAGCCTTTAACCATGCAGCCCCCCTTCTCTCTAAAGGAAATTCTATCTCATCCTCTGGAATGTTACCTTCTTTGCTTAAATATGAAGGTAGAAAAATTATTTAGGACTGGGAATCACTGCTAATTTTTCCAGTTTAAACACAATTTCCTTGCTTGTTGTTTGCTTTATATAATTGTAGTTACTTGGTAGCCTTTATTTACAAATCATTGTGTTTGTTAAACTTTCTTAAAAATAAATGACAGCAAGGAGGTATGCAACACTTTGGATAAAATTTAATTTATAGATATATATGTGTTTAGGAGAAAATCTTACAGAACACTGTCTGTATGTGCTGAGATAGATGATTTGAAGTGACAAGTCAAGCTTCAGATTTATGGCCAATTCCTAAAATTTTGTCTCCCAGTTGACTACCTCAGGATATCTGCTCACTGAACAGGTTACATGATAGGTTTCCTGTCTAGTATACTGGCTCATTTGAAATTCTTTCTGAATTTCCCAAGTGCTACATGCTGTCTTATTTCCCAGTTAATGTTTCTGGATATCCTCTTCTCTTAACTGGTCTGAGAGGAGGTCCATGTGATACTGCTGTGCTACAGTGACCAAGCTGTATCTAGCACAACTTCTTTGCCAGGAAGATACATCTCACCTATTCACACATTAATTCAGAGAAAGTACCAACCTTCCACATAAGAAAATCACCACTGAGGTAGGCACTTATTCCCTTGGAAGAAGACTGGAAACAGTAAGGGACATGGAATATGATTCAGTTCCTTCCTCACTTAAAAGTGTCGGTAGAAAAAGATCCCCCCCAAAAGTTGTATTTGAACAGAGAATACAAGTGTGAGAGTATTCACAGCAAAAAATCTGAGAGGAGGAAGACAGACAAGGGAAAGAAGAAAGAAAGAGGACAAGGCACTGAGGCTGTAAGGAGTAATCAGCCTAGAGGAGCAAGAAAACAAAACAAAACAAAACCAAAAAAAAAAAAAAAAAAAAAACCATAATTTTAAATATCCTTTAATATAGAGAAAACTATTTTAAAGAATGAGTTTGGACTGTTGGAAATCAGATCAAAAAGTGCTAGGTGTGAGGTCTAACCAAATGTGTGGACATGCTTTTCTGCAAGCAAATGGCTGTAAAGTGATATTTCCTTTGCCAGAATAAGGGAGCATCATACCTATTCTCACAATTCTTCTAATATAAATTACTTCTTAAACTCTCAGTTTTATGCTTTACTTGATTGAACGTTCCTCAAGATAAGAGATGGAAAGAAAAGATGAAAATATACCTACAGATTTCAGTTTCAGTGCCAGTGATTTTGAATTCAAGTTCTACAACAAAGCCCTGGGACATGCAATACCCAATGCCAAAATTGTTGCCGGTTGGGCAGCAAGAGCATTTGAGCTAAATCTAAATTATAAACTGTGTTATACATGGGAAGCGACATTCCTGACATTTGATTTTTATGACCTCATTTGTAATTCAGCCCAACGTCTTGTCCTGCTGTTCCCAAAGTTGTTTCATAGCTTTGAATTGTCTTATACATGACTGTTTCAAAAGTGTGGCCATAAAGACAAATGAATGGCACAGCATTTTGTTATCATTATAGAAATAAACAGAGCTCAATACTCTGAGAAGCTGACTGTAAGGCTAGTTTCTCATTTTCCCATTTGATTGCCACTGTGGGACTACAGCTATATTCAAAGGCAAAGACAAAGAAACAGAATTAAGCCTCATGTGTGTGTAATGAAGATGCATGAAGAGTGATTGAGGTTCAGTAAATGATCATGTGAAGTGCTATTTTAGTGCCTTTGGATCCATCAAGACAACTGCATAGGCTAGCAGAAACGACATAGACAGATAAGTCTTTCTGGAGAAGTAACAATAAATCAGCTAGCATGTCCAAAACAACACATTTTTAGGTGTTCAAAATACACCCTGGAAATCTTCCCCCTCATTAACTCCATGGAGGGTGGTCGACATATTTGCATTCTGTGCTGTAAGAATAATGCAACAAATAATATTTCTATCTATTGGCACTGACAGTATTATTAAACCTCTTGACTTAATGAGAGTTCATTCAGTCTCAGTTGTGTTTTTTCCAGAGGCAATTAAACACCCAAATCCAAATAAAGTTAAAAGGCAAAGATAAATTTAGAGGAACTGGTGTCCAGAGCAGATAAACTGTTTAATAGTCTGAAGTGGCATCTAGACAGCATTTGAGTATGACATGTATCTTACAAGGTTAAATCATACAAACAAATAAAAGGGAAGACTCTAACACTGTACCTTAGGCTACCTGTGGGAGTTTGGTGAGTCCTAGATACAGATTTTGTCTCCCAGAACTGTGTTGGTATTTTACTGTCATTGGATACGTATATACACATGCCTAGGAAATTAGGAGAGGTTCTGGATTCTGTTCTTGGCATCATGTACTGAAACATGTCATTATGATGTAAATTCTTTATTTGAATGGCAGGTTCCTTTGAAAGTCCCGAACTGCTGAAATAAAGGTAATTCTGCTTTATATTTATTCATATCATTAGCTTTGGAAGATAATGTGTTTATTTTCATTTTCATTCATATAAAATTTCAAAGGGGAAGAAATTGTGGTATTAAGATTAACCCATCAGGAAAAGCAATCATACATGTAATAGCCAGCCATGATTGACCTCACAGCATGATGTCTCTATAAAGGAGAAAAAAAAAAAAAGAAAAGAATTTCAGCCAGTTGGGAAGCTGTCCCAGACACTGATGAAGAGATAATAATTAATGATAGGATTTCTATTCATTTATTTATTTAGAGACAGATGCATTACTAATTTTAACCTCAAAAGGACATTTCAGCCTTGCAAATTGTACAGATTTTTAGATGGCACTTCTTAGATAGGAATGTGGACTTTGCTATTGGCCTTTTGGTTTTTTTCAAGGGTCCTTTCAGTCTGAAGGAACTCCCTTCCCTGTTTCACTTTCTACTCAGCTGAAAATATGAAATCTGAGGGTCATATTTTGATGTCTTATAAGCTTATTTACTTCAGTAAATAAGCTTATTTATATATATCTGCTTATATATATATCTGCTTAAATAAGCTTATTATTATATATCTGAGTGACATTCATCACTCAGAGCAAAAGATAAAAATTTGACCTAGTTGATTTCAGTGGGATCAGGGTTTTGCTCAGGCGTTTTCTAATCAGGGTTTGAAAAAGTCCTTGTCATGTATGTCAAATCTAAAACCTTGTATCCCTTTCTTGCTCTATATGACTGTCCTTTTGTTTGTGAAAATAGAATACTGGTGCAGCTTATTGCCAGTATTTAGACAGTATTTGAATAGTTTTTTTTTTTTTTTTTTTCCCACTATTTATTTATTTTCTCTTACATACTACCAAAGAATGTAAAAGGCTGCCCCCTGAAGTCATTGATGGATACGTTGATTGTCTTTGGACGGAGTCCTGCAAGTTTCCTGTTAGAAACATTTTGACACCCTGTTATCTTCCTGAGTTGATCAGACACCTGCCGCTACCCCACCTGCCTTCTTGGCAACAAGAAATGCCTGTCTGCCTCACTTTCCTAGTTCCTTTCCCTTCCTTTCCCCTCCTTCCCCCCCCCCCCCACCCCCCCCCACCCCACTGTGTAAGCATCAACAGGTGGGATCAATTGTGAGGAAGGATGTTGTGCCAATGCCTTGTTGCTGGCATAGAGGCGGGGCTCCTATAGAGAGGGCAGCACGTGGGGGTTTAAGAAGGCTTCTCTGTAGAAGTCAGTGCTGTCTGGCACCCATGCCTTACTAGAAGGGTCCAACCAACTTTGGAGCAGGCATAGTGCCATCTTGACAGATGGATGGAAAGGGAGCCAAGGCACCAGGTAGTTATACAGCAAGTGTGTTTGCTGAGGGTTTGATTGTCAGCCAGTAATGTCTAAATGACTGTTTGTCTTGAATTTATACGTTGGTTTAAAGGAATGCATGAAAACTAATCTAGAGCTACATTGTATTATCTTAGGAAAAAGGGAAGAACTGCTGAATTGAGCAGGAAGGTAGTTTGTAGGCACAGTTGTATCCTAGTGATGGGTATCTTCAAATGCTTTAGTTTGCAGTGACAAGATTCTCTACTGCCTGCTTTGTCAAAGGAGCAGTCCTCTAGTACTGCTGATGAGTACTGACACTTTTCTTGCACTGTAGGTGGCAGAAGCTTGTTAGATACAAACTTCAAAATATTTTCAGGGTCAGTCCAGCATTCTGTCTATCAGACAAATTTTTCTTGTGAGCTGGTTGAGCTTCTGAAATTTGTCATATTTCAATATATTTGAGTGCATTTTGAGGGTGGAACCAAATGTAGGGTTTAAAAGAACAGCTTTTAAATCCATTAATCTGCCAACATCTTAAAATAAATAATTTTAAAAGTATTTTCTATGTGTGTGAAGGTTTTGGATAAGTACTTAAATTATCTGCATTAATTTGCCTCTCTCAAGCATCATTTTTTCTTGAGAGCATATTGGTAATAATGACACATGTTTGCAGCTAGCCTCCTTATTATAGGAAACTAGATATTATTTATTATAGGAAACTTTGACATAAACATTTGAATTAATTGTTGACATATCGGTGGTACAGATTGCCAAGACTCTATGGATGAGATCCAGCCTTAATACTGTATGCAATACCAGACTCATATTAGTCTAGCAGTCAGGTCACTGAAATACTTCTCATTGCACCCTGTGTAGCCCTAAATATGTAAAATTGTTTTTTATGTTATAGAGCTATGTTAGTCATGAGCATATCAAGAGCTGAAAGGTTATGCTATAGTAACATTTTCATATTTTGAATCCCATTGTTGCTTGACGTCTGATTGTAATAATATTATCATATTACAATTATCCTGTTATAATCATATGGCTTAAGATAGACTCTTAAGTGAAACTGGTAAAGACAAGGTAACACTTTAGACAGTTCTTATATTGTATGTGTCTATTTATACAGGTCATGTGGACTAAAGAAAATGATACCATTCATACCAGTCCTAAGTCTTCATTACTTTCTTCACTGCCGCAGCTTATTGTTATATTTAGCGTCTGACCACAGGATAAGATATACAGTGAACAGTCAAAATGAAAGGGAGTAAAATAAAATCACATTTCAGCAACTCATCATGAGATTGTGAGCCCTTAAAAATGCAAAATTTGGCAGAAGTGGCTCAGGAAAGATGTATTACCTTCATTCTAACACTAGGCTGTTCAATTATTTTGTACCTTCTAAACAGCATGTTTTGTGTTTTATAGGAATCAAAGAAAGCAGTCTACTGGAGAGTAAAGGACAAATAGGTTATGCTGATTTAATCTCTGACTGAGATCTCTCCTCACTTTACTGAATCAATCAGCTTTGAAAACCCTGCTGCATTTATTTCTTTTTTTTTTTTTTTTTCCTCACAAGCTTGTGTACATGGTGTCAGAATAAAAGCCTGAACCCGAGTTCCACACAAGGAAAACTACCATGGCATTTTGAGATGTCTCCTCAAAGAAGGATTTACTTTGAAAATGCTTTTGAAAAAGTTAGAGGTCAGGTTTCTCTGTATGCCCAGTCTGATGTACACTGTCCAGTGGTACAACATACTCATAAATCCACTTCAGCTGGTCAACTGTAATGGGTTTACTACAGGCAGTAGTAAATCAGACCTTGGTAATTTTATTCTCAACATAATTAAAGGTTTTGTCCTTTATTTTAATAACTGTGTTAGCAATGAAGAATTTAAAATACCTAATTCAGCAACAGTTAGGGGATCAGAAAATATGTAGGAGTGGTGGATATATGTATGCCTGCAGAAAAATACTTCAGTGTTTGCAGCCCAGAACATGAACCCAAATATGAAAAACCAACAGCTGAATGGCCCAAAGCATATTTTCAGGTTCCTCCAAAGTGCTTAGTGGAGGAAAATCTGAACTTACAGAGCACTGCAGTAGCTGGTCTTTGGAAGCTCTGAAGATGTCCTCAACTTTACTTGAGGATAATATATAAATATATATATATAAATAAAGGCTATGTTCTTTTCTGTTACCAGATCTATTATTGTGCACACTTGTCTTAATGAAGAACCATAACTAATTTACCACCTATCGTCGTTATCATTTGGTTGTATGCTATGACCATCAGACCTGCTTGTGATGGTACTTGCTCAGGAATTAAGTATAAATAAACTATATAGCCTACAGAAGTTTCTTGGTTGATGTACAGATCACTAACTAATGTAGACAACTCATTATGTTACAAAGTAAACAGAGGTAAATATATTTAAATTTTTGCTTCTGTAGCAATAGGCTTGCCAAGTCAAGCAGCAGTCTTCAGCAGAAGCATTCCTACAGCAGAATGGTTTCTACATGCTTTACTGTGATCAGAAATGATAGAATGATTAAGTTTGTAACTAAAATGTGATGATTTTCATAAAGCCACCTATCTTAACATTTCCATCTTTTTGGAACATAGCCTAGAGAGGGCTTCTTTCCAGCTCCTTGACTTATTTCCTGTGCATAAAAAGGAACTGGGACGAAGCACCCTATTGATTATGAAGCTTGGAATAGGAAATACCATATCATATTAAGGTTATGTTATAATACAGTACTGCTGGTAACAATTTCTTTGAGAACATTGCTTCAGCTCAACTGCAAGCTGTTTCATACAGCTCTGTTCAGAAGCGTTTATATTCCTTGGAATGAATCAGTTTCTAAATCATAGGTGACTGTGATTTCTGCTATTTGTATTTGTTGTAGCAGCAATATTTTGAGGGGAGAAATCATTGCAAATTTTAAATATTCTTTTGATAAACATAAAATTTCAAGAACTGGAGCCATAGAAGTGCATTTAAGAGCTAGCTAGGAAACAGTTGAAATTTTATCTGCAAAGTGATTGCTAAATGGAAATCAAAAAGGTCAGCTGCAATTCACTCTAGGGAATCAAGATTCACACTCTAAGTGATGCTGCAGGTGCTGTGCTGGACAGTGAAACACAATGATTTTAATTAGATTATGAGTCTTCCTGGGGGAATATTCCATTAAAATCCAAGTGCATCTGATATAATGGCAAGATCTACATTCCTGGTTCTTTGTCAAGCCATTATGTTAGTCTGCCGATTGGATCAGGAGGAAGGCATTTCAAACTATAGCAGCAGTTTTACAGAGTAGATAATTATGGCAAGTTATGAATGACAAAAATCACTGCAGCTAGTTTACTTTTTTTTTTTTTTCATTTTTCTCATTTCTCCCCTCCCCCTTCTGTCTCTCTTACATATCTTTTTTATTATTATTTTATTTTTCTTTTGATGCTTCCTAGTGTCAAAATGTTATATAGCACTTTGACTACCATTTTTTTTTTGGTTATTTATCAAACTGATAGTCATAATTTGTTTGTGGCCATTGCTGAAATTTACAGAAAAACTGAAATAATTCTAGTCTACAATGGACTAGATTCTTTCACAGTTATAACATCTGGCTTCAAAGTAGTGGCCACAGAAATTACCTTGGCAGGAATTTCATTGGACTGCAAGATCATATATACTGCTGAATACTGCTTGTTATTTAATTGCACTAGGATGAAAAAGTGTGAAGATCACTTTTGAGTTGTCAGAAGTATAATTACAAATTACAAGTAAGAGATTTAGTTTTAAAATATTTTCATTAATGCATACGAGAGTACTGTTTTCCCCCAAATTTGTAATCTGCTTATAAGTCAGAAGAAGGCAATTAGAGTTGTTAATAGACACCTGCACTGTTTATTTTTACACTCCCTCCAAGTCTGGCTTGCAAGATTATTTTATTTTATATGTCTATTAACTAATGCTGCATTAGAGTTGATTTTGAGATGGAGTATGTATATCTGCCTCACCTAATTAGTTCATCTGGATCATTTCTACTGTGGTTTCAGGTATATTCATTATGACTGTGTTCTCAAGGCTGTGGGAATAATAATATTTCTCTGCAGCCTGATTTAAATAAAAGAACATAAATATTGGTTAAGTATGAATTGAATTTATTAAAAAAAAAAAACAAAACCTAACAATAAAGAAACTTGTTTATCTTAAGCATGTTTCAGTCAACATGAAATATTTCCTTTGATCTCAAATGAAAGTTTTCATAGAAAAGTCTACTTTTAGGACAAAACAAAAACTTGACTTAGTGCCCTTATTCAATGGCTCTGAAGATAAACATCCATCAAGGATATAGAAGAGTCAGGATTGATTCTTTTTTTTTCTCTTAGGAAGGCTAAAGCCCATGTTTTCAAGGGGTAGCACATCACCATTGGGAAACACAATGTTCTTCATCCTCCTGCTGACAATGTGTTTTTCTTAAAAACAAAACAACAACAAAAAAAATTCAAGTTGATTCACTATCAACTGACATGACATAGTCAATGACATTATCATTTTAATTTTAACTTCCTGAGCCACTTTTTTTTTTTTTTTTTTTTTTTTTCTTCCCGATGAGAGTGAAGAATCTTGACTGTATTCTGTAACATATTGTTTGGGGTATCTTAATTAATAACAGGATTCATCCTGTACCTTCAAATGGTGAAAAAATGGTTTTGAACTGTGACTTGGAAATGTGATTTGTTTTCATCAGTTGCTCTTTTTGAAAGGGTTTTACTCTTTAGAAAAAGCTTTTCCTAGATATAGGGGGCACAAGCAAATGACAGAAAAGTGAGTGTTTCTTTACTACATGGATAGTGGACTTGTCAAATTCCTTGGCAAAGGAGAGTGGGAATGCAAAAAACACCTTGCCTATGACTAAACAGGTTGATAGTACTTCAGAAGAGAGCTCCACTGGCAGCTATTAAGTGAACAAATTACATTCAAGCTAGGAGACCCCCTGTCCCAGAAATAACTAGAGGTTCAGAAGAGTATTATGGGAAGATGTCCCATATACTTACTCTTTTGTTACTTTTTCCTATGCTTTTGTATCTGGTCATTGCTGGAACAGAAGATTGGCCAGATGAACTGTTTATCTGAAAAGTTCAGAAGTTATGTTCTTGAGACTGCTAAAAAGAAAGAATTACATATAGAGTTGGCTAATAAACCGGCTCTAACATGAAAGACAGAATACTTTTTTCACCCATGAATATTCTACAGCTTTGTGGGAAAGGCACCTTCCTGGAACACATGCAATAGAAATGAGAATTTCTCTGTCTGTAATACAGAGGCACCAGTGTAATGACTCCCCGCTTTTTTTTCAACATAATATTGTTTTGCACTGAGTCACTTCATGCTCACATTTACTTTCTTCTATCTACTTTCCTTTTTTCTATTTTAATAGCTTATCTTAAATGTTGTAGTTAGTAGAAATCATCTTATTCCCGTGTTTGTTTCAGGAGAAAAAGTTAAGTACTGTTATACTAAAGATCAGATTTTAGTAAATGCATTTATATTTAAAACTGAAGAAAATTGAATTATTTATCAAAACAGTTAATAATAAATTTATTTTGAAGGACCAGATAGTGTAATGAAAACTGAAAAATCATCTAAAGGGAGCAGAGGACATGGAAATTAGGAAAGTAGAGGTAGAATGTGGAATGTTAAAATTCATATGGGGAAAAAGCAATTTTACACAAGACAAATAGAAGGAAAGAAAAATCTAAATACAGTAATGTCAAAGGAGACATTCAGCAGACAGTGAGCAGAAAATCAGTAATGATTTTGCAAGGCCACACTTCTGCAAAAACAAACTGAATGCCATTTTGCTATCTGTACATAGACATATCAAGCAGCATTGATGGAAAATAACAATCTCCCCAAAACAGAGAAAGTTCAGGGACCAGTGCAGAGAAGGAAAGATGTTCTACTGCTAGTCTGATTCCCAGTCTTGCTACAAAATTGTCTCAGCTGTTATGATGATTTTAAAAGGCTAGCCATTGTAACTACATGTTTTTCCCTATACTTGCTAGAGTAAATTTTCATTGTCAGCGAGTTTTATGCACTAGATCTCTAGGAGAAATAACTAACGAGAGTCTTTGAAGCAAAATTCAGTGGAGAATTACTAAGACACTCTTGCTGAAGGGGGTACTAAGAACGAGAAAACATAGAACAGCTGACAGTCACTTTTCATTTAAATATATACATTATGATATTTTTCCTACTACCTATTCAAAATAATGACAAGCACCAGCTGAATTTGGTAATTTTGGTATTTATTAGATGATAATGTAAAAGGAGTTATGTATATCACTTGCAAACAGATCAGCATACTATTCAAAAATAGATTCTATTATCTATATTGATTTATGCTTACTCTATTACTAGATTTGATTGATATAACTCTTTGTTATTTATGGATTTACATTTTATTCAGTGCTCCCCTGCCAGAAAACCAGTGCCAAGAAGCAAAGAAAATGTCATGGTGAAGTTGTTTGTATTTTTTTTTTTCTCCACATTTTGGAATACATTCCGTCTGTTTCACAGTTCCATGAATAAAGCTCAAATATATAGTGTGAATGTCACTTGCATGGGAAAAGTGCCAGCACCAAAGACTGAAGTAGTGATGAAGTAATTAAACAAGAACTACATGAACCACAGATAAATGGTCAGATTTGAAACAACCATTGCTCTGAAAGGCTCTTGCAGGTCATTTTGACTATCTGTCCTGTCACAAAAATGAAACAATGGAGAATTGAGAGCACCTAAAGAACAAAATCTATATAGCTGTAGTTCATAAACTCTTTGGAGTCCAGCTGCAGATGTGGTGTAGCTCTAAAGAGTTTTGGAAAGGATGGAAGTCCTATTGCTCCAGTGTACTGATCAACAATGTTCAGATCTAGTCCTATTTACTATAGCAAGCTCTCAAATTACTTCATTAAAAATTGGAATGATATTCTGACCCTATCTTTTGGTACAAATTGGCCAGATAAGAAATCCTGGAACTTATGTCCAAATTCCAGAAAGATACTGAGTCAATTCAGTGAGAACTGGAATTGTTTCCGTACAGCTTGTACTCAAGTGAAATCTGTAGAATGTGAGGTATAGAGAGAAAAAAAAAAAAAAAAAACAAAAAAAAAAAAACTGTAAAAATATAGTAAACTGATCAAATATTTTGCTTTACAAAAGTGTTCACAGATTTTTCAGAAATAGAACAAGTTTTTATAAAATACATTTTACTTTTGTTGGTTGTACTATTTTTTTGAAGAAATAAATTTAAATTTTGAAGAAATAAATTTAAATATAAATCACAATGCAACTTCAAAAAAAAAAAAAAAGTGCAGTATAGATGGCTGATTTCAGGCACATATCTAGGGGCAAGTTTTCACACATGAGTTTCCCATTTAAGTTAGTGACAATCTTATTGTACATTTCAAGAAAATTCAGACTGCCTGAAATACTCATTGTATGTACTGATACACCTGTGACAAGAGGACAAAGGTGGTTTGATTTAGTAGTTTCTTTGCAAGTAAATATGGTAGTGTACTATAATACTCCTCTTCAGTTCAGGATAATTGCTTCTGTTTATGCTAGTCCGGTAGTATAATGAGATAACATGGTAACTTGTAATAGATATAGACTAAAAATAAAATGAAAAAAAAAAAAAAGAAATTGCTTAAATCTTGAAACAGCATTAGACATAGTAGAATAATTTGATATAAAATATTTTTTGAAATCCCAGAACAGTGTGTTCTTGATGTAAGATTTTTTTTTAACCACAATAAGTAGGTTGTAGGCTTTGCGTTGGAGATACCATATGGAAAGCACTAATTTAATGGGAAATAATAAGCTGTGAATTGGATTCATGATTCATGAGTCACAATGCACAATAACACATGCCAGTAATTTATTAAAACACAGTATTCATGTATGTATATTCATTTACACATGTGCATATATATTGATTTGTTACTTGATTAGTGTTACAATTCTGACATAAACATATTTTTTTCTTTTTACATAAGAAACAACACATACAGCAGGACAACTGGCCAGGTATTATTTTCAGTGCCCACAAGGAACAATTGTGAATAAGGATCATATATTTATAATGGGAAGATGCATAATCTCTATCTACACATGTTCATCGTGCAGCTTATAAATACTTTCTAAGTACAGCCATTGCAATACATTTTTAGGAAGAGTCTTACAAGTAGAGATGTCAGAAGGCGGATCTGAGATGAAGGAGTTTTTTGCTGACATTTCTTGATAAACGGAAATAAATGTACCTCATTTAGAAAGCTAGAGTAAAGTATGCCAGTGCAATGATTTTTATTTTATTGATTAAAATTGATGCATGATTTATGATGAAGTGTAATATCCTTTCTCTACAACTAAAGAATGACAATATTGTGTCTAGTTTGTCCCGAATGTATAATTTACTATAATCAAAGTCCTTATTGTAGACTTCTGGAAAATGAAGTATAGACATTATTAAGCCTGGGAGGGGCTTTTTGTTTTCTGGGAAGAAGTAACTCATCATTAGTGAAGGGGTCTCTTTATGACTGAGTTCCAAGGTATAATGACAGCTGAAAATATTTGTGAGAGATGGAGGCTGCATGATGAATCACTAATGAAACCCAACTAGTTGCTAGGATGATTTCCCTGTAGTCATCACTCAGGGAATGGAAAACATGAGAGTTGAGAACATCACAACTGGATCTAGCACAACGGCAAGAAATAAAATGATGATGGATCTTTCAGGTCACAAAGGAAAGTAACAGAAGTGAGTGAATCTTAGTAAAGGCTCTCTCTAATGAGCCTATGCAGAACCAATGGGTGATGGTATCATAGAACAAAATTAAATGGTCATATATGTGATTCTGTGGTGATTGGGAATAACACCGTGAGAGTTACCGGTACAGAGGTGACTTGCTGAGGAAGCAGTTTTGTGATCAGAGGTGATATTGCAGCTAAGAGTAGCAAGGAGTAGTAGCATGGCAAGAGGGGCTGGATCATCACTAGGTTTATGATTAGAGGTTGTGGCAGTGAGAAATTCTGTTGAGATGACCCTAATATTCCTCTACATTCACAGGCCTCATTTTATGATAAGAGATGTAGGAGAATCTGTCTGCTTGCATTCCTGAGCTCTAGGACTCTACTAAATTCTGAACAACAAAAAAGCTGAGTCACATGTATTGGAGAGATACAGCCTGGAGAAATATCCTTCAGTGCAGATAAACACAAAGCAATAGACACTAGAGAAAAAACATAGGGCAGACAACTTAGGAAATAAGGGTCTTTGAGCTAGTGATTTCCATTTTGGAACAAAATCTTAGGATTATGGCAGACAGCTTGAAGAAAGCACTAGCTTAGCATGCAGTCAGGCAAGCAAATGAAAAGCTAGAAGTTATTAGGTAAAGAACAAAGAAGAAAGCAAAATGCTCTGTTCTCACCTTCCTGTAGGTATCCACTTGCAGCTACTGACAGCAGTCAGGATGCTGTGCTAGATGGGCTCTTGGTCTGACCCAGTATGGTTGTTCTTCTGTTTTCATATGCTCACAGCTGGGCAGGGAAATCAAATCAATGGTCTGTTGCCTACTGTTTTTCAGGGCTGTGCTCTCTGATCAGAGAAATACTGGCTTGATTTATTTGTTTTCTCCAAATCGATCCTGTGTCACTTTTCCTTTTAATACTTTTGGTTTTATCCACAGACATGTGGATTTGTCAAAAAGGAACTCGCTCTTCAGGGGATCAGAGTTGTAGTTCTCCAGCCTGTTGGTGTCCACCACAAACTGACCTGATGGCTGCAATATCTGAAAGAAGTGCTACAGAACTATTTCATTTTAGAAGTGGTTAACAGTATATGTTAAGAGCTAGTAACATTTCTAAAAACGGAAACAGTGTTAAATAAAAAAGTTATGAAAGCTAGCGTAATTTATTTATTGTAAAACCAAACAGAACTCTTGGACTTTTTAATTGCCAACTTCCTTGAAACTCTGAATGGGCTTTTACTAAGAAATACATTTTAATAACACAGGAATACAGTGTCTAGACAGGAGACTTTCTAATTTTCTTTTGCATAAATTAGTACAGTATTCATAAAAATATAGATTGAAGGGGAAATGTTAGATTGAAGGGAATATAGAAATATAGATTGAAGGGAAATACATTATGGCCTAAAACATTTAGAACAGATCTATCTATTTAACTCAGAAAAGCTCAGCTAATAAATATGAGCAGTTTCGCAGTTTCAATGAGAATCAATATTAACGATGATTGGCTTTGTCTGGATTTATGTTTCAAGTGTAGTAGTCACTTGTATGTATTCCTTGACATCTGACAAGGAGTAAGTGCAGGGTAAGAGGAGGAATTAATAAAATCTTTCTCTCTACCTGTTTTTGTGAAACTTGCTGGGGCTTAATATCTTTGATTCCCCTATTGCTTTGTTGAATTTGTTTAAAATTATGCAATAGGCCCAAAAGTTATTGGGACGAAAATGATGGAAGAAATAGATTTCAGCAGAATTGTGTAAGCTTATTTCATTGAGGAAACCAGGCCAAGAAATAGAGGTATTAGACTGCCTCATTTTGAATGACCCTATGACATAGTGATTATTCCTTATAAATATAACAGAGATTATAGCAAAATCATAAGTACTTCTGTTCATAATCTGCTATTTGCACTTGTTAGATAGCATTTAACTTCATGAATAGTCACACAGAGTGTGGTGGCATCAGCTGTTATTGTAAGATGTTGAGAATCTGCCTTAATGAAAAAAGAAACATCATTTTCTGTAACTGTCTAAGCCATATCAATAAAATGAGATTTCAGGTGTGAAATCATTGAACTACTGATGTAATTGGCAAAATTCCTGGAGATTTTTAATAGGGCCAGGATTGCACCATAGGAGTGTTGGCTCTCTGTGGTTTACAAATAAATCACAAAGCATTCCCATTCATGTTTGTGTTGGCTGCTCTAAGTATTTATGAACAGATTAGGACAGAAATTTTCTGGACTTGTATCCTACAAAGTGGTTTTTTTTTTTTTTTTTTTTTTTTTTTTTTTTTTACATTGGTAATTCACGATCTATTTTTTATTGTGTGTGACTGCCATGTTTTCTTGACTGGATAGACGTTTCTTCTTTACAGGAGATAAATAATTAATAAATAGCAAATAATCCACTTCTGACAAGAATTTGAAACATAGTATTAATTCACAAGAAGTAAAAACATCTGATTGCTACTGATGTCTGTTCAGATACTAATACATGTTATCCTGTGGTTGGATTATTGCGCTTACAACATTGTCAGTGCTGTGTCCCTAGGGAGAACCTCCAGTGGTTTGAAACAGTGTTTTAGCCTCTGGTATCACATAAAGCATATGTCAGGTGCATGTCATCTCCCTCCTTGTGTTTCAGCTGACAGCAGCAGCATATTTCATACCCTGAGAGGGTTTACAGCCCTTCTTCAATTTCATCTGAAGAAGGCACCATAACATTTGAATGGTAGGCGAGAAAGGTGAAAATGGTACAGGCAGGTTGTTTCACGATGCCTTCTCATGCTCAGTCTTGGGTCTTCTTTTACAGCAGAGGAGGTGGCAAGGCCCCAGTCGTCATGGTTGCTAGGGGTCTGCTTGCCTGTCATGGATGTTTCAAACAACAGAATTCACCTTTCTGTGAAGAACGTGAAGTAAAATATACATGCTGTTGGGGGTGTGGGTATTGGCTTAATTAATAAAAATAAAAAAAACTGAATATAAATGTTAGCAAACATGACTTTGACTATTTTTAAGGCAGCCAACTGTATAGCACTGCATATGTGATGATAAAAAGAGTGGTGGTTTTGTGGTTACAGCACTGGGATTTAGGATGCCTCTCTTCATTCTCTTTCTTGTCATTCTGCTTGAAAAATTCAGATTGCAGAATTGCCCTGTCACCGAGGGGAGAGTACAAAGGCTCAATTCTGCCACTTCTGGGGGGAAAGGTGGTGGAACCAGGGTGGTGCTCCCAGCACAATGGGGCCTGGTCATGACAAAGATCATTGGGCTCTGGTATTGCTTCCATGAGGCCCGTGAGGTGCCCAAGAGTGAGGCCAGCATACACATTTGTTCTGGGAAAGCCTCAGCCTTGGGGCCTGTGCTGCAGCCCCTGAACCACATCCCAGGTCTCGTCCCCTCTAGGATGGCCAGGTCAGTGTCACCTCTTCTGGCTGCCTTGCTGGATGTGAGACTCAGGTTTTATTCCGATATGACATGTGAATGGGTTGCTCTTTATAAAACAGCCCTGAAGTCTGCCTTGCTCTTGTCACTGTGTACCACTTTGCCCCATGTTTGTGTTTTGTGTATGGCAAGGCTCAGGGGTGCTTTTACTTGGGCATGGGAGAGGCCATTCCACTGTAAGGTAAAAAGCCCTCTCAGACTCGTTCTCCCATGCACCTGGGGTGGATGTAAGCCCCCTGGCACCAGAGCTGCCACCATGACCTCCAGATTAGGAACCCCATGGCTCCTTCTCTCCAGCAGGAGCAAAAGGAAGGGGTCACCTCTACCCAAGAGTCAGGAGAACTGCCACTGCTCAGGTCACTGGTGTGGCTCTGCAATGCTTGTGTTCAAAATGCTCCCACTGCTGCTGAGTCCCCATTATCTCAGACTCATTGGGACCCATCAGTTAGCTGGTCCACATCCACCAGGCGCACGCTTTACTGTTATCAAATTGCACAAGTATTTTACTCTGAATGTCATGTAGTGCTAAGCCTTGCAAGTGTTTATTACATTTACACTGTTACTTTTACCAGCTAAGCCTGTCATCTCATCAAAGAATTTTCGACAAGGCCTGTTTCCAGGAAACTACAGCAGTTATGCATTTAGGCATTTTTGAAAACATGCCAGGTATCTATCTGAGTCTTTGTGCACCATGTATCTTCAAAATTTGGCTTTCAGTCTCTTATTATAGTAGAGTTTCAGATCTATGGGAAGTATTTTTATCTTTTTATTGCTAACAATGAAGACCTCTAAGAATCTGTTAATTGAAAAACAAAATGAAACTATGATTTAAGTGCATCAGCATCATCTAATCACTATTTTTAATTATGGATAACCTGCTGGAAGACATTGTATGTTAGACATTTATTGCATTCTATTTATACATATAAAAGACTGCTGAGGTAACTAATTAAAACAAGACAAAAAAAAACACACACACACACAGAGAGAGCCTTATATCATCTTTAGCAAGGGGTTTGGACCTGCCTAAATATGGGTTGCTCTGTCAGTTGTCTCTGAACAAATGAAAAGGTAGCTTTAGGTCTCAAATATGCGTTTAGAAAAATAGCTATGAGAAGTGTATAGTTCCTGGACCTTACAGTGTTCGTAATTAAGGTCAGACTGGACTAAATAGTCACCTTCAAGTTGTTTGAATGCATAAATAACTTGAACTTGGTATGTGATTGTAGAGTAATAAGCCTTTAAGTAACACTCAACTTCTTACTATTCTTGTACTTTTTCTTTAACTCTCATTCCATGGCTGATGCAAGTGAATTGTAATTCAGTGTCTGCAAAATGTCTTTTTTAGTCTTGCTAAGTCAGACCAATATATATATATATAAGAAAAATGCTGGTATTTAAGTTCAGAACTGCAAACTTGAAACCTGCTGTTCAGCCAGCACCTATTCTTTGTGGTCTCTAAGAGCTACAGATTCCTCCCCCTTTAAAGTCTTTCAGGAGCTTCAGTGTAGCTGCAGAAGTGTTCGGTAGGTTCAACGGTGTGGTAGGAGCACCATTTGCGACCCAGAAAATGCGTGCAGAGGGTTCCATTTAAGAGCAGGAGAAACTTACTGCACAGTCACAAGGTGTTCAAAGCCAACTACACTTTTAACTACTGCTTTCTGCTAAAATGGAGCACGCCTAGCTCATAGACTTCTATGTAATATCTTTGCAGTTACAGAACTGGAGGATGTAAGAGGCAGTTTCCCCCACATTCTGAAGTGGTTCAAATTCAGATTCCTCAGCTTCTAGGATATTTCTAGGGGGGTGGGGGTAGGGAAGGAAAAAAAAGGAGCAAGATTGTGCAGCCTGATGGTAAGTATGCTCATTGAATGCTCATCCTTCCTGCCCTCATCCCTTATGAATCTTATATTAGACAGTCATTGCATGAAATGCAGAAATAGACCTTAAAACAGGATTGGAACCCATAGCAACCTCACTTCCCCTCCGGCTGTGTCTGAAAAGAGATGAGTGAGTAATGTAAAAGAAAGGATCTCTTTGCCTTGTCTGCCAGGCCTGCATGTGCATTTCCTATCAGGGAACAAAGTGCCTAAATGTTAAAATAATTCTCCATGAACAGAAAACAAACAAACAAACAAACAAACAAAAAAAAAAAAAAAAGGCCTCCTCCTATGCATTTCATACTTGGACACTCCTGTATTTTTTTTTTTTTAAGAATTAGTGTATTTTGCAATAGTATTTGCCTGAGAATCATTTCTCTTTGAGTCCCTAGGCCCTTAAAAAGGGATGAAAAAATGTTTCTTGTCCTTCAAACCTCTTCTAGTGAAAATAATTCTTACCAGGCTTTATAAGTAACAGGTTCTCTATTGTAGCACTAAATGTGCTTATTTTGTGTGTGGCTTTTTCCTGCAGCCAATGCCCATCTCGCCTGTAGGAGCTCACAGTCCTTGCCAAGGGGCCAAGGGTATTTATACACTTTATATGCAAATACCTCCTGGGGATTTCATCATGCAAGACTTACATTACTTTCAACATAAATTAAGCATAAAACAGAGCTCTAGCTTTTTCTATTGAGCATGCACCAGCTGGTTCAGAAGAAAGTTATTGATAAGAGAGGTTTGCAGCTACTAAAATGAAATGATTGTAAATTTGAATTTTCATTGCTGCTTTCCATTTTTGTTGTCTCAGATCTCCTTTGGAGAAATCACATTTTTACCAAATAAAACCTATTCATTATTATTATTATTATTTTAACAGAGCTCCTGAGTGTATTTAACAGTTTTGCAGTCAATTAATTTTAATGCCTGCAAGTGCAACTACTTTTTAATTTCCATTATACAGTCCAGACTGCAAATTCCCAAAGGGAGGACAAATCTATTTTAATCAACAGATAGAAAACAGCAAGAAAAATCATCACCACATGCTGCTATTCCATCCATTTCGTTTCCTTCATTAGGACACTTGAATGTCCATCCATGTACATCTTCCCCTTTGAATTCACTCTCTGTCTAGAGGTTTCTAAACAGTTCTGTTATGGCTTTCATTTTGGGTTCACCCTTTTCCTTTTTCTCTGTCTGTGCTCTGTAATAGCTCAAAACACCCCTTTTGCCTAACAATGCATTTGTAAACTTACTATAGTTCTCATGTGCTAGGTATGGACTCTCATCAGTAGTTTGCTCTTCCTTCAGAAAGCGCTTCCTAGAAATCACTTCTTCTAGCTGGCCTTATGTGGCTGATTTTCATCCTTTGGCAACTCACCACTATTGTGGGAGAAAAGACTAAATATCCACAGAAGACATGTGAAAAGGAAGCATCTGATACAGCAATGTTAGAATTTGACAACAGTAGTTTCCCTTTTTTCACTTATTTCATTTTTCCACAGTGTCCATCATCATTTGTTTATCATTAGTTGGCTAATTTAGGGCTTAATTGTGCTTGAAGGGAGATTTTGGACAGAGGAGAGCTGGGAGTGTTAACATGATTCAGGGACAATCAATATATCCTGCATTTCTGTTGTGTATATTTTCAAAGCTTCCATTTTTAGAAAACGTATTGACCTGCCAGTGATATTCTGTAACACTGCTGGAAAAAGTGGCAGCAGCCATTGCTTTAAAATGTTCCCACCCCATTAGTCTTCATGTCAGGGAGTGGGGGATGTGCGTTGGTAGTTGTAATCACTTTTGTGGCACAAGGGAGGCAGAGTTGTAAAAGTAAGCACTTTTGTAATGCTGATAGGGAGAGGAGAATGGAATTTCCCTGTGTCCTTTGGTCAAACTCTTCAGCCAGCAAAAGAGAATTGCTTCTGTCACTTAAATTTTGAATAAACTCTGAAATCACAGGTGAGGTAAGGAATGGTTGATATGGCTGAAGGTTTGTTGAAATAAGGATGCTTTTGAAACTTTATCATATTATACATATTCCTTGCTTTGTTTATATACATGTATTTAATATCTGCATACTAACAAGATGAGAATTTGCAACATATACTGCATAACTTGTTTTTAATAACTTGTTTTTAAAAAGATACAAATCTTCCACTTTTTCTCCTTTAACAGAATGTTCTGCAAAGGAAATCAGAAGTTTCATAACATTTTGACCACTTTGGTGTATGCACAGGAAAACCAAACCAAACCAAAACCAAAACCAAACCAAACCAAACCAAACCAAACCAAACCAAACCAAAACAAACAAACAAACAACAACAAAAAAAAAAAAAAAAAAAGATTATTTTAATGAAAACACATAGGGATGGTTTCTCCTGAAAAAGTATTTGGCATGTACACAATATGCTATGATGTTCTAATTTTGTATAAATATATTTAGGCTAAAAATAATAATAAAAAACTTGCTTATACCTGATGAATAGTGGAACAAATGGTTTTGCTACACATTTATGGGTTACTGTTTAAAGGTTGACCTTTTTGTAGCAATAGTTCTCATTAGCTTTAGAGAGCAGAGCAACCCATTTTAAACAAAATAATTATCTCCTCCAAAGAGAAATGCTTGCTCTTGAAATAAAAATGGATATTAGGATATTATTGCACTGGCAAGCTACTTATCTAAAAGAAATTAAAAGAAAAAAAAAAATCCATGCTGCTTAGACTAGAAAGCAAGTTGGAAAGAAAGAAAAAAAAAAAAAAAAAAAAAAAGCCCAGTTTGGATGGAATAGATATTGAAAAAGCTGAATGAATCCTGTGGCTCAATGAACTATTTTGTATTTTGATTTACATTTAAGATTCTGTTGGATCTTTACTGAGTGCCTTCATGTCCCTTCTTCCTGAGGACCAGAAAGATAACATACGGCATCTCCTTTTTTTTAGACATACTGTTTGGTAATATATTAGGAAGGCCTGAAAGGAAGAATATATCCGTATGCTGTATGCAACTGTTAATTGTGAGAGGGGGACGATGAATGAACAAAGATATATTTTTGAAGATGTTAAATCAGTAGTGTGCAAAAGGGGCAATTAGTAGTATTTTACTAAGAGCAATTTAGGTTAAATTGCTTCTGAATTCTATTTTTGTTTTGCCTGAGCTGTCTCTAAAGCAGTTTTAGGACAGCGTATATTCTGTTAGCCTGCATTTCTGAAACCAAGGTAGAAAAAAAGAAGAGACTGTAGCCTGTTGCAGGCATAACACCCTGAAGATTCATGTGCTATTTATAGATTAAGTGGTCAGGAATTTCCTGCCCACTACTTTTTTTTTTTTTTCTTTTTTTTTTCCTTTTTTTTTTTTCCTTTTTTTTTTTATATTTTATATTTTTCCAGAGGTTGTTCACTTGTATCTTATGACATTTCATAATATATGCTCCATAAAACAGAAAAATAGGATTTATTTTTTCTTTTCAGACAGAATTATCATCGGTTTATGTGGTAAACATCTCAGCAAAATTTTTGTTTTGTCTCCAGGCTTTAGGTTTCTTACAACATTCAATGCCATTCTGTTGAGCATTATCTCCATTAGCTTAAACTCCTGCTTCAGTTTTACTACAGTGAAAGATCTGTGCATAAACTGTGTGAGGCTCTTAAAAATGGCTTGTGCCTTTGGTCTTCCATGTGCCTATTTGTGGCTGGAGCTGATAGATTTAGATATCTGTGCCATGATATTCAGGATATTAAGACATAAAGTCATATCATATACATGGACAGGGAATGGTAGTGTTCTTCTCATGTACCAAATTCCCTTCTGGTAACTTCTTTTATGCTATATGATGTAACCTGAATAATGCCACTTATACCGATGAACACTTTCTACATACAAAGGCTAGGTACTTTGTATTTGATGGTCTTCTTGTGTACCTCTCCATTCTGATTCACCAAAATGATTTAGCAAGTTACTGATAGAATCCTGATTACATGGTATCTTTCTTCCTTTTCAGAATGATGTGACTGACACTATGACCACCCATTAAATCTTGTCTCATGTTGAAATACCTTACATGCTATGAATTTGTAATGCTACAGTACTATCAGCACTGCTCAATCTAGCCTGGCTATCTTCTTATCCAGCTTATTGATTGCATAAGAAATGACTAGTGTTTGAGACTGAGCACAGTAAAAGGGCACATTGTTTTCAGTGCAATATCAACATTTCCTTGACTGGAACAGATTAGGCTACACTCAAAGTTTTTGAATCTCTGTATTGCTAAATGTGTTGAAAAAGTAGTGACTTCAGTCTCCATCCCTCCAAACTGTAAACACTTAAAATTAGACTATGAAAGAGGCAATTGCTGGGCTCATAGTACACTTGAGAACCTATCAAACCTGTAGTGGTGTAACACTGTGTAGAGCCCATTACTGTCTCATCTGCTTAACCAAGTTCACTACTATACACAGCAAGAACAGGATTCTTCAGCCTTCTTGTATGTGGCAAAGTTGGGGAGTTATTGATCAAGCAAAGCAAAGTTCTATCCTTTGCTACAATTATTTATGGACAGTCATGTGGCCCAGAACAAGAACTCTTTTCATGGTGGTGTACCTGTTAGAAACTGTAACTACTAGAGAACAATGCTACCATTTCCTCCCATAGTCTAGCGAATCAAATCATGCAAGGTAAAGTAGTGGTTACATGAGGACCCTTCATCTGCTGAAGCAGTAGTAAAAGTTTGGGATGGAAAGTGGCTGAAGCACTTATGCAGGATTGAAAAGGAGAGAAAGCTGTGAATTATTTCAGGCAGAAGGATACATGAAATCCAAGTCTCCCATTTAGTGTCTTCCATACTGCTTCTGAATGGTGTGGATATGAAGTTGTCATTTGGAAGGGGATCACGATGGCCCCGGTCAGCTACTGTATTAAAAAGTTTTCAAAACAAAGACTAGACATCTACCTTCAAGAAGGTGTTTCAAGCTGTTACTTGAGAAGCAGCAAAACAAGACATGCGTATTTTAGCAGTTAGTACTGGCACCACTGCCCACACAAACTCACTAAGAGTTTAGATATGTCTAACCCTGTGCATTGCATTGTCATTCAGGGTGCCCCATGCAGATGCACAGATTCTGCTACCTGGACTGGGTGCTCAAGTTTCTTTATGAGTCCTGTCATTGATTTCCTTTATGCCTTGAGGAAACATTTGGATTCTTTTCAAATAGTTCTGACTAGAGGAGGAGGGAAAGCACAGGTTTGTTTCCTTTTCCTTGATAAGCTTCACAATGCAGATAATGGTGGAGGTATTAGACAATGTTAGTGATAAATAATGATCTAACTTTGGTTTCTGAGAACTCTACAGTAAAGAAAACCTGCCCATATGCACTGGGGGTGGAGAGAGAAGGTTTTATAACAGATTTAAAATTAGAAAACAAAATGGCCTGATTAACAGCAGTAGGAAGAGCTATGCAGAGGATGAGGGGAGAAATTAAAGGATGACATTCAAAGGCAGCTGTGAAGTATGAGAAGCTGCAGCACGCGGAGGTAGTCAAATCTAGCAGTACAGAGAGTTCTGAATGATCTGTAATGCTGGAATAAATCAGGTAGTTGGGGGGGCGCGGGGGATCTTTCAAGTGGTGGATCATCAAAAAGGTGGATCACCTCTACTTAGCCAGGTGGTAAACCAGTAGATTCCATCCTAGGCTAGAGCAATATATTGGTATAAGAAGTGGGTGTTGCCTAGGAAATGTGTGTAAAGATAATTCAATCAAACTGACCTGCTGAGGATATGATTTTAGTGCACACCATTTTTTTTTAAATTATTTTTTAGAAACAGGGTCTCCCCCCACCTCAACATTTTGTTCTTCAGAAAGCAAATGTAATTCAGCTATTGCTGTCTCTGTCTGAGAATATATCTTTCACTTACCTTCCATTTATGGACAAAAGGTAGATCCCCTTAACAAAGGTGCTTTCCAATTCTGGGCACATGGTGTAGAGAGAATGAAAGACTCTGTTGCACAGCTACATTAAGGAAACTCTTGATGCCTTAGTGAGCCTTATGGAGGCTTCCCCCTAGAGAGCTTTCCTGTGAAAGATCTGCTACAGTGCTAATGTGGACCACACTCTCTCTTCTTGCTGCCCTGGACCTTCCCTAATTGTCAACAAACTGCAGAAAGAGGCAACATAATGTGCCCATCTCTGAGGAGGACTGTGAAGAGAAAGTTGCAGGTGAGTAGGAGCCAAAACAGAAAGCACACAGATGAGCTACAAAGGCTGCTGCATTTCTAAATAGATGATGACCTTCAGTGGATAGACCCCCCTATATAGTAGATGTAATCCACATACAGAGATATAAGAACAGTAATTTACCATGCTAGACTGCAGTATAGCTTCTGATGGTGTTGTATGAGGTTTAAATGAGACTACCTCTCTTGAAGATAAAGACAAAAAGTTGATACTTCCTGTGCGTTTTACAGAATGCAGTCATACTTGCTGTTTTGTTAACTCCATCCTTCATTCAAATGCCTTCAGGAAGTTTGCCTTTTCTGTGGTGTATTTGCACCACTTTTGCACTACTATATTATGATAGGCACTAGTATCCTGTGAAGAATCAGTAGAATTCTAATGCTTACCTTTTAGTATCCCAATATGTTCAGTTTACATTGTAATGCTATTTTTTTTTTTTTTTTTTTTATGGGGCCTTTTCTAACAGATACCCTTTTGATCATTTTATAGGTTATTTTGAAAATTTTTTTTTACTAGTAATGAGAAACAACTCGTAGAACTTTTAGTAGACCTCTGAAGAGTGATTTTAAGTGTTTTTTTTTTTTTGTTTGTTTGTTTGTTTTTTTTCAGATAACCAGTCATTTTTTGTATTTTTCAGAAGAATTATTTTTATTACAATGTTTTCTTTGAAATTTTCTACTTTTCCATGTTAAAAGAGTACAAACGAGTTTGGCAGCAAAATGTAATGTGAGGTTGTGTGCCACATTTGACTCAACTGATTCTTTTGGCTTTTTTAACTGTTCATTTTCAGGCCTTCTTGTTTTAGTTTTCTGAAGTTTTATCTGATACGTGGTCCTTTGTTTCTGAATTGTGGTGCTTGAACCAGTTAGATTGAGGAAAAGAATTACAGAACTCCAGAGATGGATCTCCATCTGCAGCTCACAGGGAGTGAATTGCAGCTGTTGTCTTTAGCTGTCTTAATTTCTATAAATACATGTGAATGTCAACACACACCGAATAAAATGAATTCTCTTTGCTTTGTCTTGAATAATTGTTGCGCTAAAAACTCAACAGTATCTGAGGAAATAAACTCTGATACTATTATCTGCCTCTCCTTAGTGAAAACTGCCGCACCTGTGTGGAATATGATGGGTGGAAGTATAGGGGGTATATTGCTTGTACTGGTGTGATTTGGATAGCCATTGGGATGAAGGCAGTAAAGTGCTTGTAGGAAGCTTTGTTATAGAATCATAATTTGACAACGATTTCTCTGCAGAATATTAATACTACAGATATTGGCACTGAGCTACTCCAAAGTGGTACTGACCTGCAGACATCAATTCTCTAAACATCGCTTTCTCGTATTTGCTATAAATGCTCTCTTCAGCTTCGGTCACAGTGTTGTGATTCCTTTGTTTCATAGGATGCACATAAGATGCAGATCTACCTTATGGGTGGCATGTTTATTATTATTATTATTATTATTATTATTATTATTTTCTGGAAGGGATCTTCCACATGTCCTTTGTAATCTGGGCTCACCACATTTATTTGCTGTTTAGTGTAACTGCATAGGACAAGTTTTACTGTCTTTGTGTGGCATTCCTGTAGCTTGTATGTTATTATCACAAAACCCTTAACAAAAGACGACAGAAACATCAAATAGGAGCAGAGAAGCCTGCTGGAGAGCCGAGCAGTTTTCCGGCTGTAAACCAGAACCAAAACCTCCCCACCTTTGGAAGAGGGGTGTGGATGTGAATAAGCGTGTGGTGCTCATTGAAAGTGGGATGCTGCCGGCGCGGGAATGGGAGAAACGGGAGCCGGAGGAACGGGAACGGGGGAAACGGGGGTGGGAGGAACGGGAACAGGAGAGGGAGGAACGGGAGCGGCGCCGCGGGTGCTGCCCGCCGCGGGCAGTAGATGGCACTCGAGGCGAAGTGAAGGCGCTGCTCGGCTCCCCGCCGCCTTGGCCTCCGAGGAGAGCGCTCTGGAGGGTTCCTGAGGGGTGCTGACCTCTGCCATCTTTGGCGGTGGGACCGAAGAGAAGACGCAGTCAGTGCAGAGCCATCCTGCCTCCCAACGGGGCTGTGTTAAGCAGAGGCGTCAGCCTGCATGATGTTGATTTTGTTGCTGAGCACGACGGAAAGCCTCATGTATACCTGTGTGATTAATTTGAGGCCTTTAAGAAGGTAAGATTGTCCAGTTGGCTGTGAAGAAAAGCTATGCAGGCAAAGTCAGGGTTCCAATGAGGTAGCCATAATGGAACATAAAGAAGTAACTTCTTTATTAAATAATGTAGTACAAATGTATACAACTGAATGTATACTAATATCAGGCTGGTTCTTTGATGGTCATAAGTAAAACTGCAAGAATTTCTTCAAAATCAATGCCGTAGTTGTTGTTCATTCAGTGGCACAAATCCCTCCCTTTCCCAAGGAAAAAGACAATCATCTATTATAATAGTTTTGGGTGGTTTGCTTTTGGGGTTTTGTTTCCCTCTTCCCTCGGTTCTCCCGCTTCAAAGGAGAAGCACTTACTTGATATGAGAGCAGGAGCATTTGCACATCCTCAGAAATAAAATTAGGGATGAAATGTGCAAAATAATAGCTTAGTTAGTTCTCCTTACAAGGTCTTACTTACAAACCTTATTCATCCTCTCTAAAATCAATCTTTTTACAGACACTGAGTGATAAAATGAAAAGAAGCTGTTTCTTCATCAAGTTAATTATTTCCCCAAGCTTTGTAACTTTCTGATACTACCATAGCCAGAGTGGTTGTTCTGGATTAATACTGTGTTTAGTCAAAACACGAGTACTGTTTCCTCTACTGTAGGAGCTGCTTTAGAAAACACAGGACATACTAAAATAAGAGACATTCTGAATGGTTTTCTTGTTTGTTTGTTTGTTTCTTTTGAAGCAGGATGTGTGGCAGAAGTAAACTGATAATATCGAACATAGGCACCACAAGTTTAAAAATCCTACAATTAAGAAATGGTATACATTAGAATGCTGGAATTCAGCACCTTTTGCATCCTATTTAATGTAATAGCTGTTATCTGGAGCTACAGTATGACATGACGTTGGCAGAACCATGTGCCCTCTGTAAGAATAAGGTCATGACTACACTGCATTCCTGTAATGCTCAATAGTTGTTTGAATACATATTTTTTTGCAACCTCCATTTCAGGGCCACATCTTAAAAGGTTTCATAAGATTGTTGGCAGTGGAAAAGATGCATTTCTAGAATTCAGTAAGGCAGCTTGGAAGTAGGATGTGCAATGTGGCACTGAGCTGAGATTCTCCTTTGTTAATGTAAAAATGGTAATGAGCTGAAAGAATCCTCAGGCTGTGATTTGTGCTCTTTTTTTTGGAAAGATTCTTGACCTTTTTCCCATGAGAAGAGCCTATGAGGCTTCTTAATACCTCCTGCTTTGCAGGCAGAATTATTCCATCTTTCTGCTTGCTTACTTAGCAATGTCTTGCAACATTTATTTGGGAGAGGCACTGGAAAGATATTTTTGCTTAATTAAATATTTTTTAAAAGTTATAAGCATTCATGAGAAAAAAATATCAACACATCTGTGATTTTTTTTCCAGATGTTTCCTGAAAATCTTTTTCCTGTGATAAAACATTAAAATGAAAGGAGTGTATTTGAATAGTCTTCCTTTAAATACGTTTTTTCTTAAATAATTTCAGCAATCATTCATCAGAAAAGGAAACTATGCATAGAAGGATGAGAGGGAGGAAGGAATGCACGTCATAGCTGTAAAATTGATATTCTTTAACATGCTGATTTGTTATGACTCCAGTTTACATTATATGATACTTTTTGTGGGCAAGTTACTAATCTATTACTGCTGCATAATGCCAAGTATGATAACCGTCAGCATTACCTAATGGAAAGGTCCCTTACACAATGAAGCTTTAAAAGTAGCTATATTGCAGATGAAGAATTGTAGGAGAGAGAGGTACATGAGGACAAGGGAATATGACATCTACTGTACCTCCTGAGCTAGATAAAGTGATTAGATGATTCCTAATATTCTGCCTTAATAAGCAGCAGCATAAACTTGGCTACAGTTTGGACAAATAGGAATCGTAGTTAAAATGATAGAGACTCTGGTTTTTTTGTGTGTGTGTGTGTGTGTTTGTTTTTTTGGGGGGGGAGGGGAGAGAAAAGGAAGGAAGGAAGACAGGAAAGAAAGAAAGAAAAAAAATAAAAAAGAAAGAAAATGAGATTTCCCCAGATTTTGTGTTAAATTCAACAGTTGCAGACATGGCTTGCCTGGAAGATTTGCAACTAGAATATGAGCAGACTTAAAAGTATATATGATGGTGTCTTATGTAACACCTTAATAATTCCTTAGAAAAACATTGTCATGTCATTAGTCATGTCATTTCTCTGGCCTACTGTAAGGATAATTTTTTATGCTGAACTTTTTGTTAATGGATTTAAGGTTTATTTTAAGTAGGATTTTCAGTGATGTATGATTTAGCCAGTGTATGTGCATTAATTATAATAGAGGCTGTATGGATCATCTTCAGCATCTGGACCAGGTGCAGCAAATTCTGTGGGAAATGCTTGTAGAAAAGTGCAGATTAAACATACTCTTTATTAAAACAGTAGGAATAGACAACTGCAGCCAATAAGTGCCTTGCCCATTGGCTAAATGGAACAGTAACTGCAATTTTGAATGGTGATTCGTAGCCAGGAAAAATTCTCTTGAATCCCAGTCTGAGATGCAAAGAATGTAAGAAGGGAGCAAGTGAACAGTCCTATGTACAGGCTCCCTTCTTATGGGTACGTAAGCAGCTTCTGAAAAGATGAAACTGTAGAAAAAGGATGATCATCAGAGATTTTAACTTATTTTTAATGAAAACATTGCACCTGTGCTTTACCATTTATGTGATTGCTCATTTGAAATAAAATAAGATAGAGGGATAAGAAACTGCAAATTTCCCAGTTGTTCAAGGTACTGGAAAACATATATTTAGCTACATATTTTTTGCCTCTTAAAAATCACATGGAAATCATGCATTTCCTTAATACTAAGCAGTCCTTAGAGCTAGCCCTATTCTGCAGGGTGTTCTGACCACACTGAGTAAGCTTTTATTCCTATTGGTATTCAAACATCTGACTATCTTTAGAGGGCAACCATTACAGCATTTACAATATTTACTCCATAGACTTGCCTTGAAGCATCAGAATCTTTTCAATTCTCCTTGTAAGCACTGATGTTACGTGGAAAAAAAAAAAAAAAAAAAAAAAAAAAAAAGATTTGCTGATGTTGATAAACTCTCTGTTTGTCTGTATGGTGCCCTGAATACTTCAAATCAAATGCCAAATAGCAATGTTATGTTTACCTGTTTTCTTGTACTAATCTACAGTTTCATGCAATTTAGACTTGATGGAGGACAAAGCATGACATACTTCATTTTATGAACTCAGCCACACTTTTCTGCATGTTACTATTGGACATTACTAAAAGGCAGCCTTCTAAAGTCATGTGAAAATCTTGTACAGTTTTCTGCAAGGGAAAGTTTTCCTGCTTAGTTCCAGACAGCAACATTTGTTAAAGAACTGTAGAATATCACAGAATCACAGAATTTCTAGGTTGGAAGAGACCTCAAGATCATCGAGTCCAACCTCTAACCTAACCCTAATAGTCCCCACTAAATCATATCCCTAAGCTCTACATCTAAACGTCTTTTAAAGACCTCCAGGGATGGTGACTCCACCACCTCCCTGGGCAGCCTGTTCCAGTGCCTAACAACCCTTTCAGTAAAGAAGTTCTTCCTAACGTCTAACCTAAAAATCCCCTGGAGCAACTTAAGCCCATTCCCCCTTGTCCTGTCACCAGGCACATGAGAGAACAGACCAACCCCCACCTCGCTACAGCCTCCTTTAAGGTATCTGTAGAGAGCGATAAGGTCGCCCCTGAGCCTCCTCTTCTCCAGGCTGAACAAGCCCAGCTCCTTCAGCCGCTCCTCGTAGGACTTGTTCTCCAGGCCCCTCACCAGCTTCGTTGCCCTTCTCTGGACCCGCTCAAGCACCTCCATGTCCCTCTTGTAGCGAGGGGCCCAAAACTGAACACAATATTCGAGGTGCGGCCTCACCAGAGCCGAGTACAGGGGGACGATCACCTCCCTAGCCCTGCTGGTCAAACTGTTTCTGATACAAGCCAGGATGCCGTTGGCCTTCTTGGCCACCTGAGCACACTGCTGGCTCATATTCAGCTGACTGTCCACCATCACTCCCAGGTCCTTCTCTGCCTGGCAGCTCTCCAACCACATATGTGAGTTGATTCTGGGCTCAAATCCAAACACACATCTTTGCTATTTTGAGTAGAGATGTAGGGCAGGATCATTTTGTATCCACCCTGGAACAGTATATTTTGACCACATCTTTTGGCTGAACAACTCTGAAGCCAGAGCGAAGGTTGTATGTACAGCACTCACATTCAATTATTTTGATTTAGCCTAAGGTGATTTATGTCTTGGAGCAAGCAAACACTAACAGGTACTACATCTGCATGAAGTACACTGATGAAAGATGATATTGTTGCTCTGAGACACTGATGAATTCTCTACAACAGTTCTCTGAGCTAGTGTGTTGGGCTTTTTGCTAGAAAGGAACAACAGCTCTGAAATGTTTCAAGCGTGTTCCATGTACAAAGTAAATTCTCCTGTATCCCATCTATCATGCAGGTTCTGCTCTCCCTAACACTGAAGAGAAACAAGTAGAAAATTTTGTGGATGTTCTTTTAAGATTGATTGACTTTTCCCATGGGTTGGAAAAAAGCCAAGGTCTCCTGATTCCTCTTTTGACATCTAATTCTGGAATCTTTCTTCCTTTTTCCTTTCTCTTTCTCATTTCAGTATGGAAGTAGTTCTTCCTCTGTTCTTTCTGCAACAGTGTTATTTTTCATAATCAGATTGCATGGAGAATTTGAACAGACTTTCAGTCAAGTGCAGTATTATTTTTATCTTCCTCTTGAAAGCTGATGTGCTTTTTGCCTAAATTCTTCCAGAAATCATCAGCCTCTTCTAGAGGATGTTGACCTACATATAAACCAATAATACTCTAAATGAAAGGTGCTTTAACTCATTATGAAATAACTCAAACTGTCCTTTTCTCAGTTGTGCATATCGTTCCTCCCTTTTATGCATACAACTTGTACATGTTGATCTTTCAAGTGGCTATAGACTTGAAATATTCAGAGGTCAGAAAAACCAACCTGGTTCAATCTGGTATGTTAATGGAATAAACATGGCTTAAGTTTAAAGTCATGAAAGCCTCTCTGGATCATTTCTTATACATAGAAAAGAATTTGGATTCTTTTGTTATTAGTCTTTCTTACTAAATCAAAGTTCAGATCCAGCAAATCTGTAAATGACAATCCAATAGCAAGGTGCATATTTTAAGTTTGAAGTGCCTTTGTGCAATTCCAGTCTCTGGAATATATGAAAAATAATATTTAGCTGCAGCAAACTTTCAGTTTCTTTTTTCCCTACTTTGTTTTAAATTTTGTTGGTCCAACAGTGTTGTGTTGCTCTGTGCAGTTTATGTGGGCAAAGGAAACCTGCCTCTTGTGTGGAATCTGTGTTTTACATAATGGATGTGGTTAGAATGTGTTAACTTTAATTGAAATCTTAACAGTCTAATCACAAAGCTATTATTATTCCAGTTACAGTCAGGCTAACACTCATAGCCCAAATTATCTAATTATCAAAGTAGCCCAATTAATATTACTAAGTTCTATTACTATATATACACTATACACATTACACATTACTGTCCTACCCCTGTTTCCTGGTACTCGGCTCTCCTTTTGCAATGTGTTGTTATGGCAGGACTTCAGCATCCCAGGTTCCTCACCTGAAGAAATACAATGTGTTGAGAGTGGAGGTTTCTTCCTCTCTGCTCTTGGTCATCTTGGATTATTTTTATACTTCTGCTAATATTGCCTGCTTGGTTTTTCTTGCTTCATTGGCCCAAAATTCTCCTTATATATGTTGAATACTTGCTTTTTGTTGTTGTTGTTTGTGTTCATCCTCCAAAATGGTTTTTAACAGTGCCCAAAGTTGAATTACTTAAGTAAACAGTAACTGCTGATTGATTATGTGTTTGGAGTTAGTGGGTCTACAGAGTCAGTCTGTGCCATTATCTTCAAGGTCTCTGCTATCATCCTGTGTTCATACCCCAATTAAATACTTTATCATTGCACTGCACCAGATCACCCTACACAGAAGAAATATATCACATTTATTATGTTTATGGTCATTACACTACATGATTGCACTAAAGGTAAAAGCAAATTAAGCATGAGCCACCTGATCATTGGGCAATTACCTGTTAGAGATGAAGCAAGCTAAAACAAGGTAAAGCCAAGAGAAACTGTGACAGCCTGAAAAGTCCTGAGACTTGCAGTATTAAATTGATGTAAATCTTCTTGCCTTATACTAGTAATGGCAATACCATGTTTCTTGGGCTTCAGGGCTACAGTAGTGTGCCTGGAATCTTGATGTTATATAAGGGTGGTCAAAAGTTATCATTTTAAAATAAGTCATCATGGTCATTTACAACAACATCACATTTCTTCTACAATTACAGATCCCATTTTAAAAATTTATAGCAAAGTCATCAAGTTTTACTCTGTGATGGAACTTGGTGTATTGCTTTCCAAATCAGGATGAGTTACTTTTAATGTTCGTTATACAATTTAGTTCATATTTATTGGCTGCTTTTAAGTAAAACAGGCAAAAATTATGAAACTCTGGATTCAGAAGCAATTCCTCTATAGCTTTAAAATATTCAATATAAAAATGTAGGTTGTTAGTACATAATGAGAGTTGTACTTTAGGTTATTTTTATATATCCATGTATGTATTTTTAGTAAGTGATAATGCAGTAGAGTTACTGAGCTTTGAAAAGCGGTGCTTACAGTTTATAATAGCTCAATGAGAGAAAAATAGTGTCTCTTGCACTCCTGTGAACCTTTTGCTTCTTCCTTGGAAAAACAAAACAAAACAACTGTTCTTGTGCTATTAGAATGCTGGCTTTATTTAGTAAAAGAAATGCTCACATGGTATTTTAATTAGGAAATAATGTTAAGATAAGAAAATTCCTTGAGAATACTCTTCTAAAGAATTAAATTCTCAAATATGTTTTCATGAAGTAATCACAAAAGGTTGAAAGTGCAAGCTATAGTGATGTGAGAATGCATTTACCTGGTTAGGTGTCTCCAGAAAAATTAACAGGAGCGTTCCTTAGCTTTGGAAAGTCAGATGTTTGGAATGGTTAAATCTGCGGCACATCACCTACAGCCACATATCCCATATGGCCACCCCATGTATGGGATGTACTGACACGAGCATAAAGGAATCCTCCTTGAGTTCTGTGCTTGTAGAGACTGCAGAGCTGTGCACTATGTGCAAAGATAATCAAATGTGCAATTACACTATTTTTTTCAAGTAAACTGCTACCCACATGACAATTACATCAAATACATTGCTAAAAATTACCACAAATGCAAAAGGAGATTGAATTATGGTTGCTATGGAAACTGTAACATGCAGCTTCCTGACTTAATGTGTACAAAATTGTATCCTTAATATCACACTGATATACATTCTTGCTTTTTTTTTATTATTTCAGTAGGTGAAAATGGAGTCTGTATAATAATATATCCATTCCATGCAAGTTATACATCTCTGGCAGCATGCCATCTAGTATTTCTTGTTAATTGCAGGGCACTTGTACAGGTTTACAGATATTTCACTATATAAATGGTGCAGAGGAATATTAAATGTTCTTAACAGATGTTTCTTAAAAAAGAAGGAAGATGATTTACCTGAAAAATGTATTTTATAGAGGGGGTCACTGGATGTTCATGGCCAAATTAAAAAAATAATTGGAAAGCAAAGATCTTTGAGAAAGCCTAGTAAAGAGGGTGAAATTTATTTTCACAGAGGCTTATGAGCATTGGGTTGGACACACACAGGTACCTTAAAGTGACTTACACTTCCCCAGATGGTATCAGCTATGGCACATTAAGTATGAAAACGTGTCATAAGAAAACTTCATTGAGAACCGCTCATTTGTGAATCTGGTTACTTCCTTATGCAGGAAGACCACAGTAGGATAATTGTACCTGGAACATTGGAGAAGCACTTTGCTGCAGACCCAGACCCAGTTTAGGATGTGTGCAGTTCCACACAGGGTAACCTCCTCTTTTTCAACCATGACATGAAGCAGTGCACTGTTATGACCAGTACCTTTTGCAGATAACTACAAACTTCTTCAAATTCTCTATGTTATGATGCATTAACATAACTTTCTAACATGCCCTGAAATACTAATGCATTAAAAAGATAACAAAATACTTAGAATCTATGACACAATGCGAGATTCAAAATAATTACTGTTTTGTAGGCTCTCTAGGGCTTGTGACTTGATGCAATGAGAACAGAACAGCTTTTGGTTGCAAAAAAAATAAATAAAGTTCATCTTGAGAGAATGCTTGAAAATGTGGATGGAGTAGAGCAGGAAACCATAAAATTACATTTGTTATTGTGAATCTATATGCAAGCACAGTACTGGAGCTCCCAAGACAGAGGATGATAAATGATTCAAGCCTGGACTAGGATTTTTTGAACCAGCAATTCCCAATAGTGCTCTTCTGGTAGTAATGTTTTTGTAAGATATAGTATAGATAGAGCTCAGGCAGTTTTAATCACTCTGTATGACCTTGATCTGATCAAGGTTGCACAACCATTCTTAAAAATGTGTCTGGGCATTGTCTATAGAACAGATCTTAGTAGATCTGTGCTTACTGGACCCTCTTTCATTAGCAATTACCTGTCCAAGTAAGATCCCAGTGTCATTTACCCCCCCTAAATAGCAGCTGGCAGGTAGAAGCTACTTTAACACCACCAGTCAAAGTGAGCAAAAGGAACTATGTAGAGTTCTGAATATTCCGGCTCTAACAATAGGAGGACATCAAACCTGCATTCAGAAACCTCAGTTTTCACTTATATGAAATGTGAACATGAAATTTAGTTTCATTAGCATATAGATTTATATTTTTAGAGCAAAACCTGCAAAAGCACAGCCTTGTTTAATAACAATGAAACTGAATATTAGCTTTTTAATATTATAGATCTGTATATTATAAACTCAGTTTGTTTAGGTGAGTTCAGGTTTACTTTTTATTCTTTTTTTCAAGGGCCTCATTACAGTATTTTTATGAACTATATTTTAATTCTAGCAGTTAAACTGTGCAATGGTAATTTCTCTTTCCCAAGAGGTTATTAATGTATATGAGAAAGTAAGGCATGCAGAATCATGTAGTAATTATTTATTTATTTTACAACTATAGCTGTATACTGTTGATTTCTATTTACGAGGTCATATTACTAACTCTTTTTAAATGTTTGATCATTGTTATGTCAAAAAAAAAAAAAGAGTTTTACTCTCATAAAACTCTTGGTAAGGAAAAAGGTGGGTTATAAGGTTTCTTTAAACTTATTTCTGTATATGTTCAGATTTTTTTTTTCATGGTTTCTGTTTTTGGCAAACATTTGAAGACAAAAAGGTTTTTAAAAACCTGGCATAACTGCTCGATGTATTTGCTTAAAATGTGAAATTCTGTAATTTTTATGGCATTTAACATAAATGATCCTTTGGAAAAATTTTCAGCTAGAGCTCTTTAATACTGTTTTTTAAAACATCAGTCATCAACCAGTTAACTGCAGTAATGGCATAGGTCACTACCGTATTCCTAAAATGGTGCAAAGTTTGCAAATAACATTTAGGATTTTTTTAATAAGAAAAAAAATATGGCACTATTCTGGGTACATCTGCAAGTGAGTGTCAAGGAGATGATTTGTTCCTGATTTTCAGTGGCTGACTGCATTTGCACTGAGAAGGTGATGGTGTCACCTGTTAACTCCAGCTAGCTCTAATTTATCTGTCTTGACTCCTGATAGTAATGAAATTGCTGTGGTATAGGCTTCATTGCCAAATAAATATATGAATATATGGCACTAGACATACTTCCAATGCTAAATCTCGTGGTGTTTTTTTTTTGTTTGTTTGGTGTTTTTTTTTTGTTTGTTTGTTTGTTTTTGTTTGTTTTTTTTTGTTGTTTGTTTTTGCTGTTTGGTTGGTTTGGTTTGGTGGAAACCATTAAAGTCAGCAGCAACAAAGTTTTCTCTCAAATCTGTGAGAAACACAGATAAAACAGCTAGGTAAGAAAAATCTTTCAAATATATCCCTTTGTCCTGGAGTGAGAGCTGGGAAGATTGCTTCTGTCTGATCACAGGTACTGAACACAAGCATTGCCCCTGTTCCCATCTGACTGAACTTAGGGGGCTATGCTGGGTGTCATCTGCAGGGGGCATCATTTGTGGGCCCCGCCAGCTCAGCTGTTGCTTGGAGATGCAGAGGTGGGGACTAGGCCTTCTGAAAGCTCTGTGTTTCCTGCAGCTCCTTGCAAAAATATTTGCTATCTTCTTTGGGTGCTGGGTTACTTTTCCTGTGTGTTTGCAGGAAGGGCTGTGGAGTGCTTGTGCAGCTGTTCGCTTCCACTGACTATGTCTTGTCTTCTCTTTTCAGCTGAAGATTAGGTTTGTTTGTGTTACGGTTTTCAGAAATGTACAAGTAATTTATAGTTAAGTCCTATATAGTTACTATCTTAAAATAATTATTTTAGTGTTGAATGACAGGGAGAAAGATGCTCTTTCTCCTAATTACCAAAATTCCCCTTCTTGACAAACTAGATGAAATGTTTCTGCTCTGTGCTATATTGATATAGGGGAAGGAGCAAAAAGCAGCTGAGGAGTTTTGTCAGCGCTTGGATCACTGTAATGCAAAATCATCACAGTGACTTTGTGATTGTCTCCTGTGTACCCTTGTTGTGCCAGGTACACAAGCATAAGAACAGAATGCAGGAATAGGCGATGCCAGGAGGAATTTTAATGGGCATTACCCACTCCCTCAGTGTGGTAGCTCTGCCTATGCTGCTAATACTCACATGAGAAACAGTGCCTAGTTCTGGTGCCTTATTTGTTTCCCACAGTTTGAGATACGTGTTCTTGAAAAAGGAAAGGTTGGAGAACCATCAGGTTCCTTTTTAAACTGGTTTCACAAAAGCTCAATTAAATGGTGATTTGATCTTATGCAGCACAAATGTTATTTGCCTGGCAGAAGTAACAGTGGGACTTCAGACTGAGTAGCACTTTCCTACAGAGGCTTGGACATGTTTCCTAGGCATGTCTACTGTAAAAGATTTCAGCTTTCATTTGTATCTTTACAAAGGTCGTGTAGAGTAATAGAACAGAATGTAGAAGTATTTAACTGAGAACTGTATCTGTATGTGCCTGAAGGTGTTTTTAAGTATTGAAGCTGATACTTAACTGCTACTGGATATGGGATGAAATTTGGAACAGGCATGTATAGGCTATACGCAACTTAGAGTCGTACAGCCTCCTTTTAAATCCAACCATGGGTGTTCCTATCTATTCTAAGTGTCTGCTCAAATCAAAACATGAGTTTTACTATTACTGTGAGGAATGCAGGCCTATTGAAAATGAGCAGTTCAAGTCAATATTCAGAAAACAAGGTGGCCACTGTGCATCAGATTTGGGAAGATGGCAGTGACCTCCAAGTATGTTCTGCACATGCAGGAACCCTCACAAAGCTGAAAGAAAAGCAAGCTGATTGTAAGAGTTTCCTATGCATCTTTTTCATCCATTCTGAAACTGTAGCTTCATTCTTCATATAGCTCTTATGCTGATGTCATAAACCTAGCAGTTTGGTATGACATAATTCCACTCTCTGTGAATTAGTGGTGGCAGTTAGATTGCTGCTATTATGGATAGTGCCTGCAGGCAGGGAGCCATTAAGGTGTCATAAACTTAGCAACTTGCTATGACATAATATTAACCTTTTAAATTTAGTGTTACAGTTAAGTTGCATCCCAAGGGTCCCTACTTTAGTGCCATGTGTATGTATGAGCATAGGATACAACTTTTTGGAGAACTAGTAAGCTTTGTATTTCTTACAGCATTTGATTAACAGCTACATACAGCAGAAAGATTTTTCCTTTTTTTTTTTTTTTTTTTAGTAGAAGATGACAAGTAATATGAGAACATCTTTTCAGAAGTTTTCATAGTATCATTAAGAATGGATGAGTGAAATAACTGAATCAAACCAAACTGGAGAAAGTCAAATTTTTGAAAAAAGTGTAGCTAAAACTCGCTCTACACCAATCAGTCTACAAATGATTGTGAATGTCTTCTTAGAGCTGTCTCTCTGTTTTGGTGTTTAATGACTATAGAAAAATAGGAGACTAAACCCTAAATATACAGGATATAAGATAACAGTTTTAATTTGTGCAATAATTTTACATTTTGAGATTGGTGAAAGGGCTTTAAGATATGCCTGCACAATGCTCTGAGTATATGGAAGTTCAGCGAATTCTTGTTTACTGTTGATATTCTGATTGCCATGGGAGCAGTAAATCAGAAAACTGCCATGTGTGTGAAAGCTCATTTGCCAAAGGACATCCTTTTGATGCATTAGCTAGCTAAAAATGCAGAGAAGTGTTGGGCAGAACTCTTCAAAGGGTCAGAAATGTATTTATTTATTTATTTATTTGTTCAAATAACATCACAAACTCCTTGGACTGTATAAGCAATTTTATACCTTTAGTCCTTAAGAGGTCTCCACAGCAAGTTAGGCAGTTGTTTTCAGTATGTGAAAACATCCCCACTTTCTGGGATTCAGCTTAATTCAGCTTGCGTGTACAGAAGTCTCCCCTGCTGATTTCAAACAGCAGTTTTGGAAAAAAATGTCTCTGTGAGTTTTCAGGGTATGTGGATTATGCACAGTAGCATACTTAGCTAAAGAGAAAAAGAAACCAGACACCATACTGAGGTTTCTCTCTTTGAGAGCAACCAGAATGCTCTGTGACCAGATGTGAAATCAGAACTTGAAAGTAGAAGCAGGCAAGGAACATTACTCACTTTAAGCCAGACAAAGTGTCATCAAAACCAGCTTGTCCAGATGTCTAGGCTGTAAAAACAGGAGTCCAGTGGGCAGTGCAGACAGAAAAAATGATTTTCTAAGGAACATAGGGTAAAACGTGAAAGTCAAGGCAAGTGAGATACCAACACACACACAGCTACTGCTGGAGAAAGTTACACAACCTGGAGACAGGAGAAAGCTACACAACCCACCAAGCAGGTCATTGGCTGTCAGAGCCAACAAATAAACTATACAGTTGACAGCAATAGAGGTATTAGGCATTCTAGTGGCAAAACCATTTAAAACAAGCATGAGAAATAAGTGTTGCTTTTCAGTAACTCTGCTGGAGATGCTAAGAGTAGCCAGTACTAAAGAAATTATACATTGAAAGATATTAGGATGTTGAGTTTACATATCTTCTTTGCATTTTTTTCTTCTTCAGTAGCATGAAACAAAAATCAAGGAAACAAAATTTCTCCTACTGGGTAGTTCACCTGCTGCCTATGGTGTTGCTCTCCTGCTGTCTTCTCCATCTGCTTTAAATTCATTTCTGAAATGTGTCCTTCTTAAAAATAAGTTCTTATTAATTTCATAAGAAACAAATTAAGAAATAGTGAACACAGAGACATTTTGTTGAATTACAAACAATTAGAACACAATGGGGAGAGGAACAGGAAAGAAAAACATTATACCAATTATGAATATTCTAAAAATAAATATAAAAAAAAAACCTGTCAGATCCTGACAGTCACATAAAATTTTTAATTTGTCTTCTCCTGGGAAAACTGCCGTTCTAATTAATGAAAATTTTCATTAGTGGGATTTAGGATTTTACTTGGAGTAACTAAAATACTGTCTAAGATAATACATAGTAGTTCAGAAATGTGACAGTACATTAACCATGAAGTAACACATAAGAAATAGTCTACTTTAGCAATACCTTCACTTTTACTCACTTGCTTTACATTTGACATATTTTTTTTTTACATAGGAAAATGAAAGCAGTCTTTAGCCCTTCATATCTTTCATATATACGTATACCTTTAGCAAATGGGTAAATTTCATCCAATTTTGAGTTTATATATACCCAGTATGATTTTTTTTTAATCCGTTTTCTCACTTCATTCTGAGGAAAGTAAGGAGTGTCACTTTTTTCTGCTCACAGTTCTTTCAGCATACTGATATAATGCATCTCTTCCCTATGATTTTTGGTATAGGATGTTGCCTCTGAGACTACATATCAGAATACAAGGGCAAGAAGTTGCTTTTTATGCTCAGTTTTATTCCTACTTTATGTAATGTTGTAGCTCAGCCAAAGTGAAAGTGAATGGAAAGAGGATAGTTATAATTAAAGGGTAGATTGCATACATTATGAAATTACTAATCTTTTTGAAGAACTACAAACTTTTCCACTGTAATATGTGGCACTAGTAGTGTAGCTTTGAAATTAAGCATGATGAGATTTATACACTGTGTTAACCTTGCTTAAGGCTCTGAAGGAAGAAAATTATCCTTGCAAAATTTGTTCAGAATTTCATCTTCAGTATGCTGACTGAAACTGAAGACACGTTTTAGTCCAAGCAAGAGTGAGTGCAGGAGGCTTGCTGACTTCTGAGTATTCCTGTATGTTGAGTAACTATTGCGAGGTCTTGTTGTTAGCTAACAGTGGGACATTCAGCAGATCACTATCTTTGACCTTCTGCTTCACCACCTGTTTCAATATGATGGGCTGTGCTTTCTCCATACTTTTCTTGCCATCTCCACTTGCTCTTTCCTCTACTATTTTTACATAATTATTTGTGTTTTTTAAAGCATAATTTTACTTATGTTTTTACATAATATAGGATAAATTATGTTTGCCTGTTCAACTTGCTAGAGAAGTGCACTGCTTTATGGAAAGATGATCATCAACAGATGGATTTATGCAAAGGTCCATTAGTCTTGTAGGGAAGAGTCTTCCACATTACAGAAAAAGCTTGTTTCTCTTATTGCCATTCTGTTTTTTGCAGAACTAATGAAATATCAAGGAGCCATAGAAAACGTCAACATGTTAACATTCACTTATATTTATAATGTACAAAACATATTTTGAGGGTTGCTGATGCTGTCAGGTAATAAAGGACACTTGTAAATGAAATGAAATAAGCGAAAATGAAGAGATCACAAACAAAAAACTCTGTTTTTTCTTCTACATTTACAGAAAGAAAGCATTTTAATCATCCATACACCATCTGTAAACCATGCTACAGAATGCTGGTTGTGTGAAATTCATGCTTTCAGAAGGGATTTGGGTATTCTAAAAGTTTACTATCAATACTGTTCTTGTATTTAATATAGGTATTTGAATGGAACAAAGTAAGACAATTTTTCAGTAGTTGATAGAAATTCCTTATAGGGCAAGTTGTGGATTTGTAGATGCCTCAAGATTATGAGCTGGCAAATAATGAATAAGCATTAGGTTGGGCCCAGATGATAATCTTGAGCTGAGATGATCTGTCATTCTGATGAAAGTTTTGGCTTTAAATGTTCTGCTGTAATGTAAATGTCATGGTTTGCAACACTATTTCTGCCTGGAAAGTCCATGCTCAAAGCTTTGAAATAGTGATTTGATTTCAGGGCTGCAAGGAAAAAGCAGGTTAGTTGAAATCTTTTCTATTTTCTGTTTTGGTTCATCCTATCTACTCTAGTAAAATACGTGGCTTGTTTGCTGGTCATTGGCTACTCAATTCATAGACAGAAAATGATATGTCATGGGATTGTATGTTAAAAAAAAATAAAACAAATAACACATGCTTTAGCATTCATATCTCCTAATTTCTAGAGTTTCATTGCCAAGGGCTTTGTTTACAAAATTCCTTTTTGGACTAAAGGTAGTGAGCAGAACATTACTCTGTTGTTTGGTATTATTGGGCTTACGCATGTACCACCTGCACAGAGTGCAGCTTATTGAGGAAAAATTAACTTCATAGTCCTGGTTATCCATATTTTTTTGGTCCCCAAAGTATAATTCTTAGTGTAGTTCATTGCATCTTTTACAAATTACTGTAAAACATATCTATTAAACAAAAAAACAAATATGTTAAAATTTGAGAAAGCTTTCAGGGTTTTAGTCCAGCTCTTATGTAATTCTGCAGAATTAAGAGATTCTGTCTCTCTGAAAATGGAGAGACTTAACATGCCTACTGTATTATTACTATTTCACAGAACTGTAGATTAATTTAGTTTGAAAGGGCTGCTGGAGGTCTTGCAGTCCAATGACCTTCTCAAAACATGGCCTAGTTGGATTTGGTTGCTCAAGGCATCGTCCAGCTGAGTTTCGAGTATCTCTAAGGGATACCCCTTCCACAAACTGTCTGGGCAACTTGCTTCATTGATGGGCTAACCTCATGATGGAAAAGTAATTTCCTAATACCTAACTGGAATTTTCACATTGTACTGTTTTCTTCCATTCTCTCAAGGTGTACTTCCATAAGTCTGACTCTGCCTTTTAGGTAGCTGAAGACAGTGATAATGTCTTCCCTTAAACTTTTCATCTTTTCTTCATTTTCTTAAACTTTCATCATTTTCAAACTCCTTAAACCTCATTCTAACCACCTCTCTTTGTACACCTCATGCTCTACTTCCTGGTCATCTTGGCTTTCCACAGCACTTTTCACTTCTATGTTTTTCTTGTACTCTGGAGCCCAAAGCTGCCTACAGTACTTCAGATTTGAGCTCTCAAGTGCAGAATAGAAGGGAAATAACTTTCCTCAACCTGCTGACTCTACTATTGCTAATACAGCTCAGCAGGTGGTTGGCCTTCTCTGCTGCAAGGGCACACTGCTGATTAGGATTCAACTTATTTTCCAGGGCTCCAGCTATTGCACAGAGTTACTCTGTCCCCAGCGTAACACTTTGCTTTTGTTTTTGTTGAACTGTGTTATTATTCTGCTATGCAAAGTTTATTTTCAAAAGTAAGTGTATTTGTTTAAAATATGTATCTCATTAAAATGTTTAAGTTTATGTGCAAGTAAAATACAGTGTAATTCTATATGTGTATATACGTATATCTGTATATATAAATACTGTCAAAAGACAAGCAGGGTAAATGGGAACAAACCCAAACCTGCATTTGCATGTATTCTTCTGTTAGTCCCTGTAGCAAGTCATCCAGCATTTTTTAATTGTAAAAGTTTTGTTTTTAGGAATGACAATTTTTAATAAAATATTCAGATTTTTGGAGGGTCTACATCTTTTACCATATCTCAGCACTGAATAATGTTGAATCAAGCTATTAGAGAAAATAAGTGATTCAAGATAACTCAGATGGGAATGTGTGGAACTTTAGTTTCAAAAGAGAAGGAAATACATGGGCTCTTTTCTATTTAACAACATAAAAGACATACGTAAATGGCACACAGTATGAAGTCCTGACCTAGACAACTTCACTATGCAAGTTCTAATTCAAATGTAATTTATATGAGATAGATTTATATGAGATAAAGTCACCAAATTAAATAATATCGATCCTTAGGTGCAACATAAATGACATGGAATTTGCACAGACTGTACTATGCATTGTAAGTGTGTTCAGATGGAATTGGCCTCTTTTGCTTGACAGTACTTGTATAAGTTGGTGTGGTTCTATTCATAATCAAGGATAGAAACAGGCATCCCCAGAGATGTCTAAGAAGGGTCAGGCCAATTGCTTTCTGGAGTTACCTATGTGTATTGACTATACAGAGCCTAATGCTATCTGCTTGGAATTACATGCTGAAATTAGATGTGATCAATTTCGCTTACACTGATTTCTGAAAACACCTGGCCGTACATGTAAAATACTCATGTACTGGAAGAACAGGATTTATGAACTGTTTGGCCAGATTACTCTTGCTTTGCACTTAAATATTTTAATTTACCCAGTATTCAAAATCAGGGCACAATTGTAGGATGTGCCCTACCATGAAGCACTGCTTATAGTTAACATCTCAAAAGTGAAATTGATGATTTCTTATCAATGTCATCAGATAGTAGTTCCAATGGATTTGTTAAAGAACTTAATTAGATTTTATTTTTGGAAGATGACAGCAACAGTAGATAGAGTTTATTGAACATTATTTCACTGAGATTTATGCATTCCTTCATAAATTCTTAGTTATGTCACTGAACTGAAGATGTACTTAAGGCCTAACAAGATATACTAATAGGTAATACATTGATACATTTATTTATAAATAAGTTATTTTCCTATTTTTTATTACCTTACTGTTTGACTTTTATTCAAACAACAAGGATCATGCAACTGTTCAGTTTCTGTTGTTTGTAGCCCTACCACACTACCCCAACAAATAAGGCAGTGCACAGCAAATACAAGGCAATTTCATTCTTCTTTGCTTTCTTTCTGTTTATTAAAATAAGTCAATTTTCAATGTGCTTCTCTATTTCCATAGTTAATACTTAGTCTTACAGCCAGAATTTTTATGTTGCACATGTTTTAAAATTTCTCAATTTAAGGATTAAAACCATAGTTTTGCATAGCAATTGTAAATACCTGATAATTGTAATGGTGTGTAAACTACCACAATTACACTATACTAGAAGGAAAAGATATCACTACATTCTGTGAAAATGTGCTGAAGACTTTGGGCTGCTGTATCAGTGGTCTAGCTTAAAAAGCGATCAACAAAGATGATCTTGGAAAAATATTTCAAATATTTTTACTGACAAAATAACTTTGGCTAGGGATAACTTGCACATTCTTTTAAATACAGAAGTATCTTTAGACACAGTCCTATTTAGATTCCCACCCACCAAAATGAAACAAAAAAAAATTATCTTCCAGTAAAAATGCAGTAGTGATTGCAGATATTCATGATTTGTCTTCACCAAATGCCAGTTTAGACAATTAAATCACTAGAGCTCTGATATTATTTTAAAATCACGCAAAATCTATGTCTAGGTATTTGGAAGTTTGTTCTTCATGATAATGGTATCAAGTAGCTCCCAAAACGGAAAAAAAAAAAATCGTGTTGTGGTTTCTTTACTGTTCTTTAGTGTCAGTGCAAAGAGAAGTTTTGGAGTACTGGATGACTTGCTTCATTTTTCTGAGTCATGCTAAGAACTCTTTTCCAATGTTTTCTTTGTGTATTTTAAAACAAATTGTGGTGGTTTTACTCGAGTGGGCAGCCGAGCTCCACCACAACCACTCTCTCACTCCCCCCCTCCTCAAAGAGGAAGGGGGATAAAAGTCAACACAAAGAGCTCAAGGTTTGAGATGAGAATGATTTAATTAAAGGGAAAGGGAATGGGGAGAAAAAGAAACAAAAACAACAAGGCCATGCGGAAGCACAAAGAGAAAGGAAAAAAAAAAAAAGTTCCCATCAACAAGCGATGTTCGGCCACGTCCTGGGAAGCAGGGCCTCAAAACGCGTACCGGTTGTTTAGGAAGACCACCCTCCCCCACGGGAGTCCCCTTTTATTGCTGAGTGTGACATCAGGTGTTATGAAATATCCCTTTGGTCAGTTTAGGTCAGCTGCCCTGGTGATGTCCCCTCCCCATCAATTGCCCACCCCCAGCCTGCTGGCTCTTGGGGGCTTGGAGAGAGTTCTGATGCTGTGCCAGCACTATACAGCAATAGACACAACACCGGAGTGATACCAGTGCTGTTCCAGCTACAGGTGCGGAGCACAGCACTGTGTGGGCTGCTGCAGGGAAAGGTGACTCCATCCCAGACAGACCCAACACACTGATAGACACTGATCTTGTTTACTGGACCGGGAACTGCTGTAGGTGAGAGAACGACAGGAACAATAAACAGGCTTTGGAGCCTGTGGGTAGGCTGATAGTAGCCCTTCTTACTGCTAGATGCATTGGAGGTGGCTTTGTATGTGTGAGTTGGGCCTTGTGGGATTAGGTCAAAAACAAGAGAGAAGAAACATGGGAAAGTTTGGAACAGGAAGTTTGGAAAATTCCGTGTGAAACTGGGAATTTGATTGCTTAATTTTTTTTTAGTGGATGAAATCATGTTGATATCTATGATGAAAATAGGTAAGAACAAAGGCATAGCTAGGATCACTGCATAGAGTCTTTGCTTCAGAGTGAGTCTGCTGCTGTGCCACTGGCCATTTGAAAACATTCCAGAAGTTTGAGAGCTTAATTGTAGACAGTTGCTTCTGATAGTTGATTTCTGAATCTGTTCAGTGTTGTGTCAGGCAGAGTAGATTTCAAAGGTTCACAGAATTTTGCATTTTTACACAGAATCATTCAGGTAATTGGATACAAGATGTATTAGGCACTTTGTGCCTGCCATACAGTTGAATTCATTTGTGGCTGTGCTTGGTGCAGTTATTCACCTGACCAATGTAGAAGTTTCAATATGGAGCCATATGAGTGATTAAGATTTCTCCCATGGATAGTATCACTGGATCTTTAGTAACCCTGCAGAGCAGATTGAGCTTCATTCTTAAATACTAGTCTAATTATCCCCACAGTGTAAATTGCATGGTATTTAGTTTGACTACTTTGAAAGCCTAAGATCTGAGGCTGCTTTGCTGTGATTTGAAATCTTTGTTCCCAGGGAATGGAGTTATTTCAAACCAGATGTTTAACCACTAAATCGCATTTCTATCTCAATTTCTCACCTAGATAGGAATGTCCCTAATGACTGCATTAAGACAAATGACAGTTATTGTTATATAGCAGATAGATGCTATTAATGTGATGTTATCTCACAAGCGATAATTAAAAAAGGACTACTATCCCAAATTTAGTGGATGACTGGTCCAGGCACTTAAGAAAATAGCTCATTCACTGTTTTCACAGTGGGGATTTCTGAAACCCTACTTAGACAACATGACGCAAAATGTTTGGCAAGATAGATAAGGAAGTATACAAGTATTCCCATAAGGTGGTGATTGTAATTCTTCAGCAACTGAGCAAGTAATCTATGACATCAGGAGTGTAAATGTCCCAGCATTTGTTAACATCAACATTGTTAATATTCAGATAGGTCAATGCTAGTAAAACAAAGATACGCAGCATGACCAAGGGGAGTGCCCTGTCTCATTCAGTTTAAGTGTTGAGAGGCATTTTGGGGTTATTACTCACTGATGCTGTAATCAACTAGTAGAAACACAAAGCATTTTTTTTTAAATACACTGTAGAGAAATAGCAGCTGTTTTCCTCAAGGCTCCCATTCCTCAAATCCACCCTAAAGAGAAAATCAATATGGATTCTCTCAGAGGCTTTCAAGGCTGTTTCCCATGTCATGTGGAAAAGATCAAGAAGAAACAATTTGCTTGTTAAAACCAAGGCTGTTGAGAAACTTCAACAGGCTGTAGACCTGTTTTCTTTCTCATTAGGATTACTGTTTTCAAGTAAGTTTTAAAAAACCTAACCACACACACACACACAAAGACCACCTTCTCAAAGGTACTTACCTCATCTATGACTCACCTTCAGAAGCTCTTTGCCTTCCCACCTGATCTAAATCAGCAAGCCAGATAAATCAATCAAAACAATGCCCTGTTCTTCCCTTTGTTTTTGTTTTATTTTTGTTGTTGTTTTAAACAACAGCTGTGAACAGTATGAATCTTATGTTGTATCCAAAAAGTCAAAAAGCAGTCTCTCTAATCTTGTACAGCAAAGAAAGCTCAAAGTTCTCTGAGATGTTTGTAATAAAGCTCTAAAAATAGAACTTCAAGATGTCTTATAATATGTAAAGTAAAAGACAGAATTTATAATAATTGAGTAATCATTTGCAACTCAGAAATAATCTTCTGACTCAACATTCCTGACCTAATAATGAATAGTACTGTCATTTGTCCGTTAACTCTACAGATCTAATAAATTTTGAGATTTAGTCTTTCATTTTTTTTTTACTGAAACCTGATCTCAGAGACCTGGAACACTAAAATTTTAAATGCTTAGGGGTGCTTCAGGAAAAACCTTGACATGCATCTAATTAAAGGTAATTCTGCATATATATAGTCTCTGTTTCTTTGCCTTCTATGTAAAAGGTCAGGTGTTCATTGCATTGTCTTTTTAAAAGAAAGTGGAAAGACAAGGCCGGAAAGGTGTAGAAGGGGAAATGAACTGGAATTACATAAAAGCTAATAAGATTTATTCTGCAATGTTAAGTCTTCTGTAAATTTTTCTATGAAATCTCAGGGAGTCTTGAAAAGGAACAACTTTTATTGTTAAAGAGATACTATACTATTTAAGATATACAGCTGTCTTGCTTTCCATCTAAAAAAAATGTTACAGCTTCTGAATGCACATTTCACTGCTTTTTGGATGACCATTGGTTATCTAAGTGCAATGCTATGAATTTCAGTGGAGTGATCATTACTGGAAAGAGTTGAAGTCAGCTAGAGTCTGGTCTGAGGAGGAACAAGACTAAAACACCAAAGCAAAATATGATACTACATACTTTGGCTTATCAGATATCTTAGACCAGGAGGGCTGTACTTCACTGGGTAAAACTGATAAATCAATTTTCAGGTTTTCAACAAGGAACCATACTGTGTTTAAATGAAGGATTTAGTCCTGCCTCCAGCATTAAAATTAGACAGTATTGCTGTTGGTCCTAGGTAGCAAAACAAAGCAACAGTGTTGAAACAATTTTTCTGCCCCTTAGGGCTATATCATTTGTAAATAAACTTTTATAAAGTCTCAACTATTCCATACAGTCATGTCTCTGAAAGATGGAGATCTCCTTGGTTTAGCTCCTTGTGTAGCTCAGTTTCTATCTTACTGTGGTAATTCTGTAAGAATTCATAAGACTTTACTTGCTTTGATATATTTACAGATGCTAAGTGTGATCACTTAGATCCTGTTTCACTTCGGGCAAAAATAGTGCTTTTGCTTTAACTATTGTGATATTAACAGAAAGATTAAAATATAACTGTAAAAAGGGCAGTTATTTTGAGATGCTCGGTTCTAAACCAATTAATCCAGACCTCGGCATTTATGATCTGTTTTGGAGCCTAAACCAACAGCTGCTAACAAAAACTAGACACACAGACATTTGTGTAAATAGTAGAAATATTTCCATGGAATATGTGTTTGTGATAAGGAATTAAACTACCAAATTCACAAATTATTAGCTAGGTCTACTGGAGATGGATTCAGACTAAATTAGTGCCACAAATCATCTGTAGAATCTTTCTGGGACATGTGGGATATTATGTGAAACTATTTCTCATCATACATCAACTTGAAAAATAAAAATATCTCCAAACCAATAGAGATTTACTAAATATGGTATCTGAACAAAGAACTATGCACATTCTTTCCATGGTGTAGCAGATAATGGCAAACGATCCCTTGCTGTATTCTTTGAACATACAATTAAAACTATGGCTAAGTGCACAAAAGGATAAAACTATAATAACCTAACAACAATGAAAGGCAAAAAAAAAAAAAATGTTTTTCAAACAAAGAGGTTGAAGTATAACAGGGAAGTGACTGATGCATTTCCAGTTGCAATAACATGTTGAGAAAATAAGACTGGAGAAGGCGAACATGGTAATGCAAATGCAAAAATATGTGATGGTTACGATAGAATCAATCATCATAGCTCAACAGAGTTATAACAAAAAAAGCATTATATAAATGTTTATTTATATGCTCATGAGAATCACTTACTGACATCTTTCTCAGTCCTCTGCAACTGGAGAAAAACATTCCCAGAGAATATATTCAGATCCTAATTGTTTTTCATCCTTCAGGACAAGCCATCTTATTTTCTGTTTAATGTCCTCAACATTACAAAATGTACGTAGTAAAAACCAGTTCAAGCTAATAAAGCCAAATCTGAAAGACCCATTTTTAACTTTCAGCAATGCCCCTTAGCTCAATAGAAGATGTAAATTCAGTGTGTAAATACATTTTTAGCTCATACTGGATCTCATAAAAATTTGATATAACTCTTTGACTGAAAATTGTGACATTTAAAGCCTTGCTTTCATTCTTAATGAAAAAAACTTTTTTTTTTGACAAAAATGTTTTTTTATTTGACACATGAAAAGCTACTTAGAAAAATATTTAATATTTAAAATTTACAATCTTCTGAAAAGTGACTTAGTGCTTCATTAGAAATATTCTGTAACCTGCAGTGAGAATGAAGTATTAGAGTGTACAAGCTAGATCTTACCCATAGTGATTTTAAAGAGTCTCTGCCATTTTAAACAGTATCTGCTGGTTTTTGATCTTTGATTTATAACACAGCTTTTGATGTAGCACTGTAATGTAGGCCTCAACTACATTTCAGTGCCTTTTGCAGTGGTGGTTCAGGCGATTCCTGATCTATTTTCTTGTGAGAAATTCTTAGTTATGTCTTGCATTTAAGTTTGTGATAATATTCAGGTGCTTAAGTTGCTTCATATGTCTTGAAAAATATGTCATATAATATATATATATTTGTTGTGGATAAGTCTACTTTCAGTAGAGAAAACAGTCTCCAAATACTGTCAGCTGATCAAAGCCAGTTTGTCACCCATGCAATTTGCTTTCTTCGAAAGCAAGTCAGAGGTCTTCAAATTTAGATTCCTAGAATTTTTTATTTATTTATTTATTTATTTTAAGTAAATAACCTGTTTTTGAAAAATGCTAATGTTTTACTATTTATTGTTAGCACTAGGAAAATTCAGTGCTTCCTCATGCATTTGGGTGATTGACATTTGACCATTTACTTTAAAAACGCTGAAGTTGCCTAGAATGTAAAGGTACTTATAATGTGCATTGAAAAAGTATTTATTTATTTTGATATTTTATATATTTTGATATTTATTGTTACAATTCCATGGCCATAGTAAAGGCACTTAAAGGGAATCATGCTGAAAACAAATGTTTTTATAACTTTATAAACATGCATCATATTTATAACATTATAAACATGCATCAAATAACTTTCATAAAAAATGTTTTGATAACATTCCTAAAATCCTACATATAAAACAGAGCCAAGTGAAAACTGTTTTTTGTTATTTTATTCCTTTCTTATTTCATGGAAGCTCAGTTGTTCTTGCAGGACTTACAACATATATGAAACTTACACACTGAGGTTCTGAATCTTACACATGGCTTTATAACATAGACCCTGAAATGTCAATCTGAACAGCAGATACTAGTATAAAAAGCAGATAATTTTATATTCCTGTTAATGTTAATTTCAGTGAGAGATCCCATTATTTAGCTTGAAAATGAAGTTGTTTATTGGTTTTTCATATATGATTTTCTTGAAAGGGAGTATTGGTGAGACTAAGTGCAGAACTTAGTTTCTGAATCTTAAGATCCCTGTGAAGCCACTAGGAAGAGTAGGTGCTACTTGAATAAATGTCACCTCTTTTATATGTTCAAAAAAGGTCATTTGCACTATTTCCATTCCTCTCTCAACAACTGTGGGATTGATATCTTATCTGTGACAATCAATAAAGGAGATTCCTATAGTTAGGTCAGATTAATTGTCCAAAGTTTTAAAATTTTGTCAAGACCTGCCCTAACAAAGAAGGCCTGTGTCAGAACCTCAGACACCTCTGTGATGGTCCAGGGACCCACACAGGTGAGATTTTCAAGTGATCATTCAAGATGTCTGATGGTGACTGAAATCGATCTGTCGAAATCAAAACTGATCAGACTGTGCCTGGATTTCACACAGATGCAGGGTGAGGCCATGTTTGCCATCAGTTTTCTAAGGGTAGACACTTCTTTTCTTATGCAGTCATTCTTGAACATGTCCAGAGAATTTAGTATTTGATTTTTGTTTGTTTTAGAGAACAGCAATTACATTGAATACCAGGAAATATTCAAAAATTCTACATATTGTACAAAACTGTACCTATTCCAAAATTGTACATATTGCTGTACAATTTTACAACGAAAGTTGTAACACCTGTCTGAGAAGAAAAATGTGAATATATTTTGCACAGTTTTGCACATATTCTCCTTTTTGTTATCCTTTTTTGTAACAATGAAAAACAAATATGTTTTAAAAGTTACAGAACGAATTTGATCTTATGAACTGGGATAGAGTACAAAGAGGAATGAGTCTGTGCTAAGATGACATTCAATAATGTTACATAAACAGCAGGTATAAAACATTTGCTGCCTGAATTTCAATAGAAGACTGAGGCCGTGGGTAAGTTCCTAGTGGTCTGACTAAACCAGCTAAAGAATTAACCATCTTAAAGACTTCGACCAGGTTATAGAACAGTCCTGAGCAAAATATGCTGTTACTAGTAATTTAACTGTACATATGTTGACAGTACCTAATCTGTTTAACACCTTAAATGATATTGATCCTACTATAAACAAAAACAATATTAAATATAGCTTAATGTCAGGTAATTAGTATTTCAGCATTTACCTTGGGAAAAAATCAATAGATTTAATTTATCTATTGAATTATTTTGTTAAAGCTATCATTTTGACTGAAATAGGAGTCTCTCTAATCATTGGAAAGGAAATGTGCACTTACCTAATTCTCTGATGTAAAATCAGAGTATTTTCTGCAAAATGTAGTTACTTTCTTTTTTTGTATGTACAGAGAGCATCTTTAAAAGAAGAAACAAACAAGCAGTCCCTAGTCTTTTCCTGGAGGAAAATCTAAATTCTAATGCAATTAGATTAATACTTACAAAGAGTACTGAAATTACATGTAATTACCAAGATAATTTTCACAACAATTTTGTAGAATAGAAGTTATGTAACTCTAAAACCAAAGAAGGAGAAGAATTGAGAGAACATCCATATTCATCAGAGGATCAAATCTTGATGCATGTTTTTAGACACCATTTTCTTACTGTTTGTTTGAGAGGTGCCAGATCAGGCTCTTTGTCTGCTTAGACTGGATTGCTTCCAGCTGTGTTAACTTTCCTTGCTATTGGTGGAGGGCTTTCAATGGCTGCTTCTAGTAAAAACTAGTAAAGAAAAATGCTGCTATTCCAAGTGCTATGTAGTCATATTATGGATTAATGAGGTAGTGCAGAGGGATTACATTGTTACTTTAGTACTGTAGTCTGAAGTCTGTTAAAATGCACATTCAGGGGAGTGCAAGGCTGTGCATTCAGCAGCTGAAGTGGCATTCTGCTTTGGCCTTTGCTTGTTTTTGCATGTTTTTGCATAGTATGCCAGTCACACTTTACTATCATGCTAAAATTGCTCTCCGTTCTTTTTCTCTGTTACCTCTACCTCTGTTTTCCGAGGCAGCATCTAACTCAGAACAGCCATTATCTGTGTATTAGCTCCAAAATTATATTTCACTGATTTTCTGTGTATGCACAAGTGTTGATATTCTGGCATACCTCGATCTGTTTCGGAATGGCCTGGAAATCTGCAACTCCAACGTATTTCCCTGATGCCTGAAGGAGATGGGTGCTGCCTTCCAATTGGCAGGTTTTCCCATTGACCCACCTCCTAAAACTGATCTCCCAGGCAGTACAGCTAAGAGACACAGAGAATGCTTCCCCATCCTTTCTCCTCTCTCCTTTTAAATCAAAATGTGTCAGGTTTCTGAGGTAAATCTGTGCTGATCCATTTCTCCTGTCCATCCCATCAAAACCAGAAGACTTTCTGTTTTCTTCTCCCACCTACAAGCCTGATGGGAACCACTGGTGTAAGTCCGTCTTCCTCCTGACACAGTCCTGAACAAATCTGGAAGAAAGAGAGATTATGTCCCTGTGGCTGTCCTCCAGCTGCCTTAGACGTAGTGGCGAAGCTAGAATGAAGAATGAAGATGGTGGTAGTGAAGGAAGATTTGGAGATCTACTGAGCAAATCAACTGCTGTTCAGAAAATGCATTAGTGGTAGTTCCTGCTAGGCAATCAAAAAAAATCTGTTTTGTGCATTTACCATGGTACACAGAAGAAATTTTCTGAATGTCTGAAGTAACAGGCAAGACCAGTATCATAAGACAAAAATGGAATAAAGAATTTATTTTCTTTAAAGTTTTATGGTATATGTATGAAACAATTTCCTGTTTGTATTTTTTTTTCTTAAGAGAAAGGCATCCGTCCTTTGATTTTTCTTTTGTGTGTTTATTTGCTTGCTTTTAAATTTGTAGAGCTGTTTGTACCTCCTAACTTTAATCAGGTTCTTCATGACGTAGTGATGTTTCATAACTGGTATCATATCATACCGGTATAACATACTGTTTGCAGATGTAGCTAATTCACTATAGTTGGCTTTTTCAAAAGAAAACGAAACAAACAAACAAAAAACAACACTCATTTCCGAAAACCAGGTTATTAATATAGACTGTCATCCTTTAGTGGCTGTATAGAAGAGCTTAAAAGAAGAGCTTAAGCTTTTTGAAAGCTTAAATGAGACTATTCAAAAGATTCTTTCCTGTAAATCTTGCAATTATTTAAAGCCAATTGCATGATTTCAGAAGCTTTAAAGTCATTAGTTTTGAATGCTAAAGGCTGTAAATATTGTAAGTAAAGATTTTTAGAACTGGTGAATGAAAATTTGAATCCACAAATGTACTGCAGTCCCACACTGAAGTCATTTGAACTTAATTTCCATGGGGGCAAGATTTTACTTTTTATTCAAGGTAACAGAATCAGGCCTTTAACTGATAAGAAAGAATTTCTAATGGTATAAGGTAGGCAGTGGAGAGTTCTTTATAGCTTAAGTGATCATTGTGGTGATTCCTTCCTATTAATTATATTATGGGTTCAGAACTGTGGTTATGGCCTGTTGTCTGCTGACATTGATACCATTCATATTTAACTGCATATTAGCTTTCATAACAGTAATAATCCTACCAATTTTATTTGTGAAGGTTCAAAGTAGCATCTGGTGTTTCTAACTCAGGGCTCAAAAGAGTTGCCTGTAATTTAAAAGCAATATTCAAGCTCTTAAGAGCTCATTTCTTTCATCTATGTTTAAATATCCCAATGGAAATAAAGCATTTAAAGATGTGCATTATTCACTTGGCCACTATTGAACTATTATGTTAATAAATATTAACTATCAAAGTAAGAAGTTTTTTTGTTAGAATTTTTTGCTGTTCTTACAAAATCTCAATGTATTTTTTGGTTTGATTATATACTGGAAAACCATAACTCTTCATGCTGCCGTAAAGATATTGCTGATGCTGTGTTTCATCTGTTAGCTGCTTTAAACATGGTTATTTATGAAAAATTTTCTAGCAACATTATATCACACAAAAATACTTTTCTCACAAATTAGATGATTTGGGAAACGAAAGTAAAAGAATTATTTTTACTGCTCAAAAAAAAAAATATTACTGTTCTATTCTTCCATTATGAGATACTTTATGAGGTGAAACTTTAACTCTGCACTTACTTCTGATGTAATTGCATATTTCTGATGTAATTGCTACTGCTTACTTACTGGTGAGACAGATCCCTAGTAAACTTATTTCCCACTGCATTTCTTTTCAAGGTAGAAAATTATGTTGTTATGCTACCTTATAGATTGAAGTGCTGCAATTACAGATAGTAAGAAACTGCCACTGAAATACATCCTTATGAAATTAATCTCAATTCCTCAAGCTGAGGCCAATTATTTAAGTTCACCAATTGAAGAAAATGAAGGTCATTTGCGCTTCCATGATGGGAGAGAAGACTTGCAAAATTGTGTCTGTTCACTGGCAACTGAACTGACTTACTTCATATGATCCATTCAGTAGTAATGAAATCTTCATGTATCTACTACAATATATAACTGTCTTCTTAGGAGGACTAACATCTTTCTGCCTTCCATTCTTTTCCCCCTTCAAAGCCAAAATAATAACACAGCCAAATATATTTTTATTTCTTAAAAGACCATTCTGTATTTGCCATTGACCAGGTACTCATAGATCATACTCAGGAAAGGGACCACATTTCTATTACATGCAGGAGGTAAAAGACTTCTTCCTTGGTGGTCTTTGATGTGACTTTTAGTAAAGATGAGCTTTGGCAAGCTGTTCAGCATCCTTGTAGTTCCTTCAAAAATTTAAAGACAAGTGGTATTTGCTGATCGCTGGGAACTTTATGGAATCTGGAGGAAAAGCTCACCATGGGAAAAAACTTCCCAGGACTATGGGAGTAGGATTCATATCCTTCATATCCTATGAAGTAGGATTTTGTAGAGGAGAGGAGCCAGCCTGAGTCTTTGAAAGGTGAAGCTCTCTGCTGATCTCATCGTGCCTATCAGAAACAGAGTAATATTAATGTATAGTATCTGATACAGATCTGACAGCAGTGTAGGTGAAATCTCATTGATTTGCTTTGCAATGTGAAAATCTAAGGTATAAAAGTATCAGGAATCTTTTAGTGCTACAGCAAGATGTTCTTCAGAGATTTGGATGCTGATTCACAAGCTCCTCCTCTACACTCATTTGGAATATATGGCAAATGCATTTCCATTTGTCCATTTGGATGTAATTTATCATTATTTGGAATTAGAGACTGAGCTGTTTAACTGAGGGCAAGAAAAGAAAAAGGAAAAATTACATCTACAATAAATAGTATAATGATAAATTTGAAACCTGTTCTAATTCTCTAACATAAAATGAAGGAGATAAAAATGACACAGTCTAGGAAGGAAGAGGGTTAACATTACTATACCTTCATCAAATTCAGTGAACAAATTATATGTAATTTCTCATGGAAGGCTTCAAGACAAGAACACACCACCAAGAAAGAGATGATTCCTTTACTATTTTTTTTTCAATCTTTTCATAAGCTTAGCAAGAGTTTTCCATGTGTATTACCACTGTTCTTTCTGCTGTGAATGATATCAAACATGTCAACTTCTTATAAATATTATCTCTTTATGAATCTGTAATTTTCCATATTGCTAAAAAAGCTATTTCCAGCTGGAATGAATTGCCATTGCATAGGAAAATGGAAGAATTACTTCTGATAACATCAATGCTTAATGGCCAAAGTTGAAACCAAGATCTCGAATGTGGTTGAAAACACAGTTCCTAATGTAGAGAGAAAGAAAATACTGAGAGGAAGGGATTTGGCTTAAGCTAATGATGTCTAAGCATTAAGACAGTTCAATTAGAACTTTTAAATTACCTAAGCGTTGATGCATCTCTGTAGAGACTGCTCTGAGTCATGAGTTCCTTGAGTCGGAAGGTGGGAGGATGGGACTCGTGTAGTGCACGCAGTGTAGCACAGCTCAGCAGGACAGAATGCCTTTGAATCCTCTAGCTCAATGAGAGCAGCCTCCTCAAGTCAGAAGAAAAATCTAGCCCTACCTGAACAATGATTTTATATTCTTTTTCTGTTGCAAAGAAAGTGAACTCATCCCAGCCAGACATAGTACGACCTTTATCTCTGCCCAGTCAATTGGGAACAAGAGGCAGTACTGATGTGAACTGGAAAAGAGATAGAAAAGGAAGAACCTAAGGAAATGGAGTGCTTGGAAAAATGCCTCAGGACTATCCAGTGACTTGGTTATTCCCTCTCCAGGTTTAGCTTCATATTCTAAAATAGAAGCAGCAGTGTTAATAGATGAGAGGTCAGCAATTGTTTCATCAGATCATGATTACCTTTTCCATCATCACATAATTTAGGTAATCTGCTATTTATTACCCAGAGTTGCTTATAGAAATATTATTATTGTTATTATTTAAACAGTCTTGTTTTGATGTAAACAAAACAATTTGCTGTAAACTGCAGTAATTTGAAACATTTGATGGTTTCTAGTTCTGAGGTAACTACAGCTCTTTGAAAACTATCACATTTCTAAGAAAACCACCAGGTTTTCACTTTGAGTTAATCAATGGCATTTGTTTGTTTTGGTAACACTGGGACAAGGTTTCATGGGGATGAAAAATATCAAGTTATTGTTTAGAAGACCTAGCATGCTATGAGTATTGCCAGAAAATTTATTTATTTATTTATTTATTTATTTATTTGATGGGATAGAAACAATGTTGTATGCATCCTAAGGAGTTTATAAGATAAGATAAACTGCTAACATATCCTTGTCAGAGACTCAACTGGAAACTGTGGAATGCTTACATCTTGTTGAGACATAATTTCCTCTTAAAAACGAAAAAAGAAAAAAAAAGTTGTTCTTAATCTATGTTATGTATTCTCTCTATATAGTTTTTTTTTTTTTTTTCAGGAGGCAACTTTTCTTTGGCTTGTTTTGTGTCTTAACTTAAAATGGTCTCAGAAAATCAAGTCAGAGACTGCATAAACAGTTTGAATTATGAACTATGAAGGTTATAAGAATTTAAGAAATTTATGTTAGGAAAATCTTCTATAAGTAAAATATATAACAGGTGCATGTCTTTCTTCTGCAGAATCCAAAAAAAAAAAAAAAAAAAAAAAAAAGCTGGGGGAGGTTCTGAGTTGCTCATCTGTGTATACCAGTCTTGAAATGAGATAAGCACCACGGTCAAAGATGCAAAAAAGGCAGTGAAGAGACAGCTGTGTTTATCTCATTTACACACAAGGAAGAGAAAGTGTACTTCATAGAAGGAGAATTTTCAGCTCCTATCCACTACATTTGGTCCAGCTGTGTAGGAATTTTACAATGGTTTAAGCTATCAAATGTGAAGTCTCTGTAAAATGCTGCAGCTTCTCCCTCAATCATATTGTACTGTGAAGACTGGCTATGGCTTCAGGTCAAAATGTGCGGTATTGTCAAATTTATGTCTTTGCTGCCAATATAGGATTCAAATCAGATAATGCTGTAGCAACAGAATGTGTTTCTTCAGTGCTGTGACTTTGCATGTGACTGAGTTTTTGTGTAGGATATGATTTGTTTTATTTCTTTATTATAAACTTGGTGTGCTCAGTGCTGTATGAAACGCAAAAGACAGTTTGTCTTTACCTCAAGGAGCTTCCAGCCCAAAGGCTGGAATTCAGGGAGCCTCATGTAGGATCATCATCTCTTCTGTCAGATGTCTGATGCTGATGTGACCTCTTGACTGCATCAACTTTTTTGCCTAACAAAGCATTCCCACCAACAAAACCATATGCTAACGTCTTCCAAAAACATCACAGAAATATTTTTTCAGATTTGAAAAAAAAAAAAAATATCTCCCAAAAACCTTTGATATCAAGGTGCTCCTCTCAGTCATGTTGAGTACCAGAATAACAGAGCCAGATGTTGTTAAAGACAAACACTTCCCTCAGAGTACACTGGCAGCTCCCAGAAGGTCAGATGCACCAGGCAGGGAGCACTCTGTGGTCTATTGTATGCCTTTATGTGGGTATTGAGTGTGCAGGTACTGGTGGGATTCCAGTGGCCCAGTACCCTTATTTGTGGATTTCTGGTCCCTTTGAGGTTTCCCAGCAAATTTGGACAGAAAACAGATGTTGTCAGATTCACCCTTTACACTTCTTAAGTGTAATGAGACAAATGTTAAGATAAAAAAATGAGTGTGTTTATTTTTTTTTTGGTAGAGACTATTGAAATGATCACTCTAAATAGAGGCTGATATTACAAAAATCCTCCTGTGAACCCTCAAGCCTTAAACATTCATGCAGCATTTACCACAATAGTTAAGTTATAAAATGTTGTTTCTGTGTTTGACCAGTGAGCCGACAGTCAGGGTGTTTGTACAGTCCTTATTGCTGTGAGAAAATTTGTTAACATGTCCACTGTGATGGATGTTCTTTTCAATGTGTAAGTACCCTGATCTGAAGACAAACCCGTTCTTTTGTATTTATTTGATCTCTGGAGGCTCCGTTCAATGTCAGACTCTGTCCCAGGAGTTTCCTGAAATTCACAGACTCATTATTCTGTCTTGGTATTTAGCACTTCCCACTGGACTGTAGAAGTCCTGAGGTCCTTTATGAGGGACTAGAAACAAGCTGTTTCTCGGCTGCTAAATAAAAACTGAATGGTTAGCCTGATTCTTGACTACAGAGGTATTTTGCAAATGAGTGAATGAGATGTTCCCAGCTATGCTGACATATCAGAATTAAAAACACCTCCAAATATATATAGATACTGTGTTTCATACATAGAATGTATTGGTTAAAGATGTAGTGAATGGGGTTAAGCTCTAGTATCAATGAAGCTGGTAACCATTTGGTTTGGAGAGGATGTGCTTGGCACAAACTGTCTCTAGCTGTCTCTTGTTGACACAGAAGCACTGAGGCAGAAGTGTGGCATTATTATAGTTAGATAGCCTTCAGACTGGTTTTGTCTCATACTAAATGCAATTAGAATCCAAAAATGCTGCTATACTAGATAGAGTGGGGAAAAAAATCCCTTTCTGAATATCATTTCTGTGTTATTACTGAATAACTTCACTGATTTCTTCTGGGTAATGGCAATTTTGAGGTTCTGTTGGGAACCCATGTGTAATCCACATCCTTCCTGAGGAGGATTTGGAGTGTTTTTCATTCTGCCTTCCATACTAATTGTCTGTGTACTTTCTTTCAATGAAAGATAGCCTCAGGATCTTCACTCTCTAAAAGTGACTACACAACATTATGTCTAAATTAGAGGATCTCCAGCAGGCTGTTTCTTGCTAGCAGCAGTCAGTGCTGTCTGGAAGGTTAAGGTCCCTATTAAAGTTTGGATGAGAGCCAGAATGACTTCCACTACATGTTAGAGACAACCATCTAATAATATTGTGTAATGGTGTGAGCCAATATCACTCAACAACTGGCACCATGTGGTACAACTCATGCAATTCAGTTGCTGTTTGTTGAGTTCTACATAGTAATGTAGCAAAATATTAAAATATATTAAATGCATATATATAGGATTCAAATGTTCTTACATGTGTAGGTGAATAAGAAGAGCCAAGTTTGTCCCTGGCTATGTTTAATTTGTCAAACTGTCAGCTTAGAAATGTATATAAGGTTCATAGGACCAAACAGAAAGAAAGCAGTGTCATTTATGCTACTGAAGCATAAAGAGAAAAAACATAATTTTATTAATTAAAATTGGTGTTATTTCCCTCTGCTATTAAAATTAGAGGGAGAAGGAGATGCAAGATATGAAAGGGTTGCAGAAAGAGCTAATCATAGTCTAGCTAATCATAGGGCCTCTCTTCTGTAACGTTCCACTGTAGCTACTCATGTGAGACGTTACTCATGCAAGTTACCAATATATTTTGATATATGTTGATCCTTACATGTGGTTTATGGGATAGTATATTCAAAAGGGGTTGAAGTGGAGGATTATGCAAAATAAAGTCACAGATTATGAACACAGACAAATTAGACACTTGAAAACATATGCTGATTGCCTTTATCAAAAAAACATCAGCACTTAAAAGACTTTCTGTAGTGCCAAATTACTGCTCTGAAATTTGTTTGTAGATACATACATTATTGCATTAGGCAGATCTGAGTGGTAACTTGCCTCAGTAATGCTTTAGTAATTGGGCAGAGGTCTGGAAACAGTAATACAGATGCAAGCTGTATATTGTGCTATAGTTTCAGCTTCATCTACTTGTTAGGCACAAGCCTCCCCAGCTTCACAGAGAAAGAAAACCAGATTTCAGTAGATCTGAAAACTTTAAAAAGTCCATTCCATAAAAGCATGTTTTTATCATGGATTTTGTTAAAGGGCGTTTCAGCTTTTGCCAATATTCTTTCTCTCCCACAGTCAACAATAGGACAAGGTTATAATTCAGTTTGCATGCTTTTAGCAAAACAACTTTTAACAATCATTTTATTGCCTCTGAAGGCAATACTAAATCAGTGTTGTAGCAAAAGTTTCTCTAAATTGTTACCAACTTGTTTTTGTGTCAGGATGGATGAGGAAATCAGGAGAAAAACATCTCCTCTTTGTACTGAGGAACCTCTGAGGCTTATCTTCTGCACCTAAAATGGTATCTTGTGTCTTTGTGGTTCCTTGTTGAATATTATGCCTCTTGACAAAATGTAACCTGCAATATTATACTTACTTGCACCCAGAATCTAAAGGACTAAACTCATAATGTGCCTGGCATTGAAATTCTTCTGTGCTTCAGCTCACTGATCATTTTGTGCCAATACAGCAGTTTGGGGGTCTGCAATATGAACAGAAACAGGTAATTCATTTGATGACACAGAGAACTGGTGAAAGAGCAGATAGCAGTGTTGGGTGTAAGTAAAGGAAAGAAGTTCTTTATTCTGGTGCTGAATCCTCTGCAACATCAGGTCAGGGCAGTCACTTTGGTTTCAATAGGTATTTAGGCTGAAGGAGAACTTCATAGCATGCTGTCCATTGTCAGGGAAGGGCAGTATTTGGTACAAGAAAATAGATCCAAACCCATTTCTACTTACAAAATTAACAATTTTTAAGCTTTTTTGAGAGTGTCCAAGGGCTGTTATCTAAATAACACTGAAATTTATAGTAGTAGTAATTGTAGAAGAAACTGCATACTAAGTTTCCTTGTCATTTAATCCTGGTGAATTTAGGGTGTGAACTTGAGGTAGGCTTGCTTTCTCTGCCAGCTCTCAGTCCAGAATTCAGTAGCACAGCTCCATTTGTTTTGAAGCAACATTATAGCATGGATTTATGTTGTTCAAAGTCATCAACAGTCTGTGTGGCTGCAATTGTAATGATGCTGACTGACTTCTGTTTTCTTCAGCTCTTCAATACTGTCTTGTGCATATGAGGAACAGATGTGGATTTGGATAGCTTTTAGTTGAGATTTAAATGCTAGTTTAAGGTAGGATTTACCCTGTCTATCTTTAGCCAGCTTTAGACTAAGATTTAGTCTCAATGAAATCTTTGTGTTAAGGTTCATCATTCAGAATCACCATCCTATTTCTCTCTATTTTCAATACCTTTGTTAGTTATCACTTGAAGCTTCTAGATCAAGGTTCATCAGGACTCCCTCTCCAGCCAGTGAATTTATCACCTTGATCTAAATCCTAATTCTTAGACAGTTAAAATCAAATTGAATGAATCCTCAGTTTCACTGGGTAAACTTATTTTGGGAATTAATTTTTATTTACATCTTTCTGTGTTGTTTTGTTTGTTGGTTTTGTTTTATTTTGTTTTAAATATTTGTTGATTATAATTGTAGCCACACTTGGAGTCTGAGGAATACATATTCCATAGAGGAATGTTGTCCCGCGTGCCCCCCCAACCTTTCTCCTCCCCCCCCCACACACCTTTTAAAACTTCTGGCTCTTTTGTTTCTCACTAGCATGTCTTTCCCTATTATTTCAGTTTATTTTACTGTTTTGTAGACAGCCAATCTAAAAGAGACATAGCTATTTATTTATACAATACAGTAATAATGTTTGCAGATCTTCCAAATAACAAAATTAAAACAAACAAATAAACAAAAACACACAGTTTTAATTCCAAGTCTTGAATATTTTTTTTTTTTTTTTAAAAAGTCATGTTCATTTAAGGCCTGGCTTCAGCAATTGTGTCAACACATTTGAAGAAATAATACCATTTAATGACTTGAAATGCTTTTAATGTAGAAAAACAACATACAGATATTTATTAATTTGCCAACTTTTTAATGGAAATGCTGTGTTTTCTGAATTGTTGGTATTTGTATTTATGCTATGAATATTCTGTAAACATCATGGCTAGGAGATGACAGTGAATAACATCATGTATTATGAAAAGTTGCAGTACAACTTGAAACTCTTTCAGAATCACATCTACTGTAGTAATTTACAAGTGAGTGTTCTTTGGTCAGCAAAAATACAGGTTGATCTGCTATCATACAGATTAAAAGAAGTCCCATTTTCTTTAAAGAGTTATTTATAATACACAAACTCTTTAAAGTCATTTGTAAGTTGCAAAAATTTTCAGAACAGACATTACTAATTTATGTGATGACTCAAGCTTGTAGTCACTGATATCTTACTGAGCAAAATTGTCCTTGTACCTCTTTGAACTTTGATTTACTTTAGTTAGAAGATTATTATTATTATTATTTTTAATTGAAGAGGAGGCTCTTGGTTCTCATTACCAGTTACAGTAAACCTGCATTATGGTTGGATTCAACAGAAATCCTTGAACAACTATCTGGTAAACAATTTTATTAGTAATAGGTTCCATCTGTTTAATGTTCAGCTTGATCTCATAGCAGTTGTTAGTAAAGCTGTTGAGGCTCTTACAGAACTTTTATTGGCATAGGAAAAAGTAGAAATATCTTGGACAGCCTCCCTTTCAGATAGATAACTGTATGACAAGAGGCTCAGGAGTCCATCATGCTGCAAAAAGAAAATTATCTCTATACCTGATGATACATGACCAAAATCACTAAAATTAATCTTCTTTTCAATCTTTCAAAACAGGGGAAAGGACTTTTTAATTGAGAGTGAAATAAATATCCAGAACACTTTATTTATGCTAATAGTTTTGCTGATTTGTTATTGATGAATAGCTGTTTTTGATGAATAGTTGTTATTGATGAATTATATAATTTTTTTGGCCTTTCCTCATTCTTGGTGTAGCCATCTCATGTAGCCAGATACTAGAAAACAAATAAAAAGGCTATCCCATAAGCTCTAACTCATCCTGTTCTATACAATAGAAAAATTCAAAACCAATTATGATAGTTAGCATAATTATTTCCTCTCTTAGAATAGAAATCATAATGTGAACAAAGTATAAGGCTGTGTATGATCATGTACTTTCTTGTGTAGAGTTGTACAGGTGTTGCACCAGAAAAGATTTATCAGAAGGAATATTAAAGTGTTCAATTGAAGTCAAGCATATAGAGAGTAATTAGAATTTTTACAACAGTTAATGCTTTCTGATTAAATAATAAATAAGTAGATAAATAAATAAACTGCATGAGTTCTGTAGCTTCAGATAATTTCATCATACCTTCAGTTAAGTTACAATTTACAGTAATTCTGCTATGGATAATGAGAGTAAAAGGCCTCCCCTTGTAGTGGGTTTATGTGGCAAGGTTTTGGTAGCAGGGGGCCATAGGGGTGGCATCTGTGAGAAGGATCTAGAAGATGCCCCATGTTTGGTAAGGGCCCCACTGCTGACGAGAGCTGAACCAATAAGTGATGTTGTTTTGCGCCTCTGTGAGAGCATATTTAAGACAGGGAAATAAAAATGCTGCATCACACAGCAGCTGGGAGAGTGAGAGGAGTGAGGAACAGCCTTGCAGGCACCAAGGTCAATGAGGAAGGAGGGGGAGAGGTGCTCCAGGCGCTGGAGCAGAAGTCCCCTGCGGCCTGTGGTGAGGACCATGGTGAAGCAGGCTGTCCCACTGCAGCCCATGGAGTACCATGGTGGAGCAGGGTTCCACGCTGCAGCCCGTGGAGGAGGCCACAGTGGAGCAGGTGGACCTGCACCGACAGAGACTGCGGCCTGTGGAAGACCCCTGCTGGAGCAGATTCTGGGCTGGACCTGCAGCCCATGGAGAAGAGACCACGCAGGTGCAGGTGACCTGGCAGGAGCTGCTGCCCTGCAGGTTGGAGCAGTTTGCTCCCGAGGAATGGACCCCGTGGTACGGACCTATATCTGGAGTAGTTCTTGCAGAGCTGCTGCCTGTGGGAAGCCCATGCTGGATCAGTTCAGCAAGGACTGCATCCCGTGGGAGGCAGCGCAGGGGACAAGAGTGACTGAGAAGGAGCGGCAGCAAAGAAGCGCTAGAGACTGACCATAACCCCCATTCCCCCATTCCCCTGCGCCGCTCGGGGGGAGGAGGTGGAAGAGGGTGGATGGGGGGAAGGTGCTTTTGGTTTCTTTCCTTTGTTTCTCACTTCTCTAGCTTGTTAGTAATAGGTAATCTTACTGTCTCCCTATGCTGAGTCTGTTTTGCCTGTCACAATAATTACTGTGCGATTGCCTCGTCCTTATCTCAACCCTTGAGCCCTTTTCTTCAAATTTTCTCCCCGCTCCTCTTTGAGGAGGGGGAGTGAGAGAGCAGTTGTGGTGGAGCTTGGCTGCCCACCCAAGTAAAACCACCACACCCCTATAAATAAGATTATAAAAATAAGGTTGAGCATGACAGATAGTTCACCTCATCTCCTGACATACTTTCATGTCAGATATGGCCAAAACCAATTGTGACATATTGTGGCACACAAGGAATATATGCTTGCTTAAAATGCTACAGTAAAAATAAAATATAATAAAGATACAATTTACTAACAGCATTGTTCATTTTAAGATTTTTAACAAACATTCCTGTTCTCCTTTTTTTCATGGTGTATTCATGACTTGGTTCCATGTGACCAACAGGTAGGTTGTAGTCAACATTTTTTTTTTATTTATTTATCTGCTGTTACCCTATATTTTTTTTATTTATCTTCTCTCTTTTTAAAACAATTAAAGCTGCCCTCATTTCCTGTTACAAGCGCAGTGTTGGGCTTTTTGTTTTTTCCTGTCCAATGGATGAAGGACAGCTTGTAAAACAATAGTTCTGCCTTTGTTGCAGATCCACAGATCCATATTTGTCTAGTTCTTTTTTGTTGTTGGTGGTGGTTGTTAGTTGTTTGTTTTTTTTTTTTCAGGAAAAAAATATTTCCACTAGAGTAGATAATGTACTCTTATTTTATGTATCTCTTCTCTTCAAAGTAGCACTGTCAGGGGAAATTGTTTAATCATAGAGTCATAGAATCACAGAATGGTTTGACTTGGAAGGGACCTTAAAGACCACCCTGTTCCTACCCCCCTGCCATGGGCAGGGACACCTCCCACCAGACCGCGTTGCTCAAAGCCCCATCCAGCATGGCCTTGGGCACTTCCAGGGATGGGGCATCCACAACTCCTCTGGGCAACCTGATGGGCAAACATAATATGGGTAAACATAAAGGCTATTAAATGTGTAGTGTAACTGTTACAAAATATACATATTCCATGAAGAGGGAAAGAGTTAATATGAAATGTTGTTGTCCTAGTAATTAATGTAGATAGTAGTTAAGCATTAGTCTATTTGATTAGACTCTTTATTTTCAGACACCTTATGTTGTATTAGTGCAGCAGTCCAGCACCTTACACTTCTGCGGAAATATCATGTAACTCAGCACTTCTGCTTCAGATTCTTTAGCTATCTATCTTTAGCTATCTTTAGCTATCTGTTTAGTTCATCTAACGTGAAGAAAATTCACATTAAAATGAATGCAGAAAATGATCCTATAGTAAATACATTGTGAGGTGCCTTCAATTGGTACACCTACAGCATTTTCAGTAAAATATTTGTGTGGACATTGGAGAACCCCCAAAATCCTGATAACTGTTCTAGAAACTTTCATTAAAAAATCACACTGCAGCACTTCTGCCAAGCAGAAGACAGGGAAACAAAGTGCAGAGAGGGGGCCATGTAGTTTATTTGGTTCCTGCTTATTACTGCTGTGATTTAATACTGCTACTCTACATTCTGAGATGTACGTTATTAAAGATAAGCTTTGTCCTAGTGGATCAATATTTATCAAAATTTGAACTGCTGATAAAATTATTTATGGCATTTTGAGAAATAAATTGCCATATACAAAATCATTAATAGTAAGACATTTGAACTATTTTTATTTTCCTGGTGCTTAACAGGTTTTGTCAGATGTTTTGAAGTAATACTTGGGCAGTCTGTAAGGCCAAACTTTACTCTTAATGATTATTTGTTTTTTATAGATCAAACTAATGCAAAGACAACATATTTTGAATTTGAATGGTGGCTTAAATTTTATCAGTTTCTGTGAAACGATACAGTGTTGAAACAACATATGCTTTCAAAAGATCAGATCAATGGTACACAAGTGTTGCTGAAGTCACTGTTAAGATGCTGAATGCAGATTGTATGTTGAATGAAGTTGTGTCTGATACTGCTTTCTGACCTGTACTGAAAATAGGGCTCTATCTTTTTGCTGTATGGTAGAAGAAGGGTTGAAGGTATTCTGAAAACTCAAGATGCTGTCATTTTTTTCCATGCTTTTGTGAGCTTGCGTAGAAATGTCTAAATCATCAAACAAAAAGGGTGGTAGTGTTGTGTTGGTTCAAAGATCTAGTGCTTCAGGCAAAGCACAGAACTGGGAAACCACATGCACATATTTTTCTGATTTCCTGCCGGTCTTCAACTATTTTTGCTTATGACTTCTTGAGCCAAAGACACTATTTTTAAAATTTAATAGCCTTTGACAGAATTTCAGTGCATGAATTTTCTACTATATCAGTTTCTGTTAAGATTAGTATTTGATCATCCTCCTTATTGCTATCCCATTTTTAAAGAAATAGGGAGTGGGAGTATGTGTTGTCACAAGGAAACTTCTGCAGATAAAAAGGGATTTGATTTCTCTGTCTTTGCAAACTGAGATCTGCTAAGAAGTGTGTATATCTAAGTTCACTATTTTAATGTACGTATGTACAAGAGAAGAACAGATGTATTATCTTGCTTTGAAGTTTCTCTCTCATGGCCTTTTAGGAATAAGGAGATTTAATTAAAAGAAAGTAATTATCACATCAATTTTATTGAAAAAACTGTATATTCAAATCTTGTATTCTTTAGATCTCTCTCATAAGGGAGAGAGATTTTCTGAGAACCCATGATATAAACATACCTTATGCTTATGAAACAGGATGAACTGGCTAGAGCTACAGCTCTGTGATTTCATTGTATTAAATTCTGCTAGCTAAGAAGAATAATTGGGCTGGTATCTTAAACCTGTTTTTGAATCATCTTAATGGTTAGCCTTCAAATTAGAAAATTTTATGAAGAAGGAGAAAAGTTACTTCATCTGCAGAAATCTGAGTCAGAGCACAGCTATATTATGCAAATTTAAAGAGTAAAAATAGCTTTGAATGCAGGGCTTGTTTTCATTAGCAACGGGGTAAAGTGGATAGTGGGTGTCTCTAATCAGCACGTTTCGAGTGCAATGTAGAAGGTTAAAGATAAAATATTCATAGCAGAAAATGTCTTTTTGTCTTATATTGAAATGCAATTTAAAATTTTAAGGCAAAAATGGACCCTTTGTTCACATCTATGAGTATATATATATATGTATATATACGTATATATATATATATATGTATATATATGTATATATCTATGTAATAGTAGCTCCTTAAACCTTACCCACCTATTTCTGAATTAAATTCAGATTTTCTTTCAACTTAAGTCCTTAGGACATATTATACAGAATGCCAGAGGGGAAAACAGATGTGAACAGTTTGTAATGTAAAAGACCCTAAAATCACCAAGGCAATATAAGTTGATGGAGTCACATAATCCTTGTAGGTTGAAGAGGTTGTGCTCCTTTTCTCTTCTCCTTCCCATCTGTATTAGCTTTCCTAATTAGATGCAAGAAAAGATTCATTCTCAATTCATTCTCTGGTGATCAGTCTTATTGTGAGCATGAGAACCAGACAAAATAACTGAAAAAAAAAAAAAAAAAAAAAAAAAAAAACTCTTTAGAGAAATGATCTCTCAATCCAGCCCAGGGCATGCACCAAGAGACTTTTCATTATGACTCCTGCTGGAAACAATTTATAGATCTGACTCATGATATTTGATAATCTGTTGTAACTGATTCTCGGGTTGATTCTGACCTTCTCAATCCTTACTCATTTGAAAGGTCTTTTATTCATTCATGACAACTCAAAAGGCTACAGTTTGGCAGTAGAAGGTGGTAGTCCACTAGTTAGAAGAGAAAGATCAGTAACCTGCTGAGCTTGACTTGCTTGTCAGTTATTAGTGCTTTCCAAAGGAACTTAGCCTTGTATCACTTATAAAATGAGTTTACAGCATTCGCTGCCTAGCACTTCAATAATTACAACCTACAGAGCTTACTTCATAGCAGCACTATGAACATTATATTCTGATAACTGTGTTACTGTTAGATGCTGGGCTGCTGCACCACTTTCCTACTTGCTGAAACACTGTGGGAGGATGTACTTAGTGAGATATTTTGAAAAGGGAAAATTTAGCTCAGGGTGAAAAGGCATGGATTTTTTTCTTCAGTTACAAGAACAATGTAAGTTTGTCGTGTACACACCGAGTACCTGGTTCTTGCACAGACACTCATAAACAAAGGGTTAACAAAGCTGTTGGGAATGTAGCATGGGCTAATGTTCCTGTGGGGAATTAGCTCTTCCGTATAATAAGGTTGGTTGCTGGAATCTGCATTGCAAGGGTCCTTGCAAAGGATCTCAGGCTGCATAGGGAAAGAGCCTCACGGAACTTGTTCTTTTGAATTCCTGTGATGTGGCTGGTCCTTGCTCATGTGTGACTGCTTCTGTATACATGCAAATCATTGCCACTGATTGTCATAAACTACATGCAGAACATCTCAACTGTGTGCAGAAGACTCTCTTATGTGACTGTTTTTGCATCTGCAGGAATGGTTTCTACTGACCGCTTAAAGTACCTACATACAATTTCATCAGTGTTTCAGCTCTGCCTGTCTGGGGACTAGCTGGCATGGGCAGATGCCCCACACAGGATGTTAATCTGCACAGTGGGACATACAAATTGGTTTATAGCAAGAGCTGTGTCGGGGAATGCCTGAAATTCCCACCTGCAGACTTCTGCCCTAATTATGCGTATTGCTGTGGAGGAGACTGGGAGCTGAGTCAGTCCCCTTGTCTCTAGTTGGTGTTATGTTTCAGATCAGTCCAGTTTTCATCTAGCTGGGGGTTCCTGGACCACTGGTGGATTTATGACTCAAGCTCATGGAAGTGCACACAGGCACAGCCCTGAAATTCAACTATGTAATTCTAACCATCAGACAAACTTGAATTTCATATTAGCAACTTGCTTCATAGCTCTTGCCACATCATGATATATATCCAAACCTTCAGATCACATAGATCTGCTTAATAAAGTGGCTTGGGTGGAAGTGACTGGAATATGGATGTAGTGTTACAGCCATTTCAAGACCTCGTTACACTCTAGACAGGCAGCACAGGGAGGAGTTGCATTTCTATTCATGTAAATAAGCCTGTCAAGCTTTTTTTGTCCCCAGAAATTTTGGAAGTGGAATCAACAGATAAAATAAAGGAGTGTTTGTTGCTGTCATGCTCATCTACTTGCAGAGAAAATTATGGGGTTTGGTGTTCATATATACAAAAAAGCTGGCTGTACTTGGAAGGCCACTTTTCAGTACTTGCAGCAATAGTTAATAGCATTGTGCATTCCTCTGCTTTGAATTAAGGGTCATTCACTGAACATTAGTCTGGTCTGTTTGGTCCAACTGACGAAATATGTTATGGGGACTCTATTCTTTATACAGGCTTGTTGCTCCAAAGAATAATTCTGGATGATTTACTGGACAGAAAAGCCAAGCATGATAACACCCACAAGGCAGTTCTTAAGTAATGCATGCTATTCTGTTGCCTCACCAAAGATTCTTATTTAGTGGGCAGTGAGAGGTAGTATTTTACAAATCTTGCTTTGATATTGGAGAGGCAGACCAAATGCTTGACAGAGTCCAAATCACCAGCTGGGCAGGAGGGAGAAAACAACCCGCCTCCCTTCCTTGCTTAAAGCTGTTTATTGAACTATCTCTTTAATGGGAGAAAACTCAAGCTGATGTGAGGAAGCAATGGGGGGACAGTAAATATATAACCTGCAAATGGTATGAGTTATATAAGGAAGTATATATTGTATGATAATTTGTCACTCAATTTCCAGGTTATATATTTACTGAGGTATGGGAAAAAAGTAAAAGAAAAATTTATGTTTTTATTCTTTTTAAACCAGCTTTGTCATAAGTGTGTGTATTGTTCCATAACAGCATAAGCCCTATAGAGTATCTAATGTTAAAAAATAGATTTAATAGACAACTTTTTTTTTTTTTTTAATGCTTATATTCATAAGACTTTCAGGGGGTGTTTATTATTTAACAAGTGTATCCATTATGTTAAAAAATAAACTGATAATCCTCAGGAAAGTAAGTTTTCTGGTATTTCAAATTTTGGTCAGTTTTAATTACCTAGTTCTAACAAGTAGCATAATTCCATCAAAGACTATGCTTTCACAGTAAATAGGTGGAATGAGGTTTCTGGTAGAAAGGTCTGTGAAACGGAAATTCCATGTAAATTTTTCGTTAGCAGTCTGCCATTAAATATCTCTCAAAAGTTCACAGTCTATGTAGGGCTTATAAACATTTTCAGTGACATTTTCAGGAAAAAGTAGACTGAAGTTGGAAGTACTTAGTAACATAAGGCTGAGGACTTATGAGACAGTTAGTACACTGTCTTATTATTTATGGGAAATTGATTTTTCTGTAATTTTAAGGTCTTATTGTTCCTTTTTATATCATAGTAGAATGAGACAGGGACTGGAAATCATCAAGGTATATAGATAGGAACTAAATAAGTATCTCAGACCAAGTTTAAAAACATTCCTGCTAATAACTAGGAATGTTATATAAATTATATATATATATATATATATTTATATATATATATATATAAATTAATAAATATAAATATATATATATATATATAAATATATATATATATATATATAAATACATTATATAAATACAATCTCCTTTTCCTTCTTTCCCACTTTCTTCTCCTATGTTCTTGCTAATCAAAGAAACAAACAAACCCTTCCCCCCAAACCAGCAGGAATCCCCATTTTAATTTGAACTCACCATAGGACAAAGCTAATGCTGTTTAAGTTCAGTCATAATCCATATGGAGTTGGCTCTGGTCTGTAGCTTTTTTTTTTTCTTTTCTTTTTCTCTAATGACACTGAAATAATTACTACTCATTGACCTTTAAAGAAGAAAGCTGATTTTTCTCACCGTATCATGGATGTTTATCTATATTTAACTGTTTTGAGTACTCTCAGGCTAAATATCCCAGGTCGTCTGATGTTAAATACGATATAATTACTGTTTGATGTATTGAGACAGTGGAAGAAAGAATGTGTGGGATTAACTTCAGTAACTGTGTTTTATTTCTGTAGGGTTGGTTGTTTTTTACAATTATTTATAATAAATTTGCATCGTGCCTGAATACTGAAAACATTCTTTAGTTACATTATGGAATGTGTAGGTGTATGCATAATTCAGATGGGCTAAACCACTAAGCATTGCCCAAACTGCTTGTAAAATATGATGGGAAAGATGTCTCTGGGGAAACGTAGGCACTGATATGAAAGGTTAATTTTGTGTGCTAACTGAAATTGCATTCAGAATCTTTGGGTTCACTAGCAGTGCTCATATTATACAATTCAATTCAAAGTGATAAAAATGTTGGCTGCTTGTGTACACTTCATAAATAAATGCACATGTAATAACTTTGGTACAGAATTATTATAAAGGTTACCTGAGTGGTTACCGTTGTTGCTAAGGCTTTACAACATGTTGCAATTCATTTGCTTTCATAGTTCCCAGATGCTTAGAACATTCTCAAACTTCTGTGTTTGGTGGAATAATAAAGTTTTCCTGCTCCATCAGGGGGATTGGACAAGATGATCTTTCAAGGTCCCTTCCAATCCCTAACATTCTGTGATTCTGTGAAGATATGTTAAAGTATTTTCTCAGTTTGCAACTCTAAAAGAAACGTCACTTAGCTACTTCCATGAACTGAAAAAAAATCATATATATTTTTTTTCTTCTTCAGCGAGTATGATTTAATTCTATCCTGTTAGTTGGTCTCTTTTCATTATTTTATTTTATTTTACATTGCTATGCATATTTTAATTTATTTTATTCTACTTCCTAGTATAAGAGAAAATTCTGTGTTTGTTTATCTTCAGGGGATGGACACTTATTTTGATCACTTCTGCAAATAGAAGTTTTGCTTCAGAGATGATGCATTCTTTAGTATAGTTAATAAGCATCTAAAATTAGCTCCTGTAGATGTCAACTATTTCTATTCACTAGACTGTGTTCCTAGTCTTAAAACCTGCTGCACTGTGTGTCCATGAACACAGCAGGATTCCAAAGCTGTTCCATTCTGCAGATATTTTATGCTACTGCTACGTTAATTTCATTGGTAATACTCTCCCTGAGACAACCCAGCTGGAGAGCAGCTTAATAAATCTAAGGCTTTTTTTCTAGAAAACTTTTTAATATATGTTTTTATATAACTTTTAAATATATTCTGAATATATGTATATATATACATGACAACTATGTAATTGTTAAAATTTTAAATGTACATATGAACTTTCAAAATTGAATTCAAGATGCAGATTTTCCTTATTGTTAGTTTTTATTATTTTAATTAAATGTATACTTTGGACTGTGAGTTCCTAGGTGGATTTGAAAAAATAAAATTGCACTTACGTAATACATTTGAAATATTTGGGCAAGTAGATACCATTTATATTGGGTATTCATTTTGTTGTCAATACCTGGCTTGGGAATAGTCAAACCTGTTAAAATGCTAAAAGGTAATTAAGTATGTATTTAAATATATATCAAATATAGGGTGAGCACTAACATGGTTTAATAAGCAGAATTGCACTAAATAACTAACACACCTGTTGTCTCTTGTTGAAAGTGTACTTGTAGACAGGAATGGGCACCTCCTAAAGGGTGCTTGCACATAGATTTTTATCACTTCAACATCAAAAGGTGCAGGGCAGTAGTTTTCATTTTTCTGGGTTACACAGGTGATAATGATAAATATTGTATGTAGTTCCTTAATATAAGGATAATAATCTCTTGCTATATACATCAAATAAGGTCATAATGACATTTTCATTAAAATAAGAAAAGTAACATTCAGCAAAAATCAGAGGAAAACTTTTAGAGGGGTGGGTTTTGATGGTTTTTAAAATATTCTTAGTTGGTCTTCTCAACTGAGGTGTGTTCCCACTGTAATGATGAAATGAACTGTGCGCTTTACAAACATAGAACTTTTCCTTGCATCATTTCTTGTTCTTTCCCAGAGTATGAGGAAATTTTCCATTTTGAAGAAATGAGGGATTCTGCATTAAGTTGCTAATATACATATTAGTACATATATTGGAGTAGAAGCACAGAGCTATTCTAAGCATGGGAGCTGGTGAAGCTTTGGGCAGAGAATATCAGGAACCATTTGGAATGAGAATGCTTTGTTTTGCTTTCAGGAAAGCATATATATGTAAGAACTAGGACCATGAACATTTGCTTCATGAAGAACTGATACGAAGCAATTTTGAAGAGGGTAACAGAACACTTTTTTCAAAGAGAAATCCACATGTACTTTTTTTGTCTGTCAGAAAGCCTTAGGTTAAATTGATGTATTTTATCTAAGAAGAGATTTGAGATTTCTTGATAGAATGATCAAGGAGTATCTATGTGAAGATAAAAGTTGTGGTTCTTTAGATTTCTCTTTAGAGTAAAGAAAATGGAATAGAGGATTACAGTGATCTGAAACCAAGAAGTACAGGTAAGAGATGTGGGGATGCTGCTTTTTATTAATTTTGGATTGTTTTAAATTACAGCAAGTCTAAGAATAGGAACAAATTTTCACGCAGTAAGTAGATTCATCTTTGCAGTCTCCTGAAGGTCTTTCTTGAAGATACTGCATCTAAACAGAGCTTCTGGGCTGCAGGCTAATGTTAGTATGTCAGCTGTATGTAAATGGGGTGGCATTGATTCCTTCTGGCTTTAAAAGTCATGAATATGTACATAGTTCAAATAGTTGAAACTGTAAGAAAACTTTCTCCCTATGTTTGAATCCCTGTGTCAAAAAAACAAGACCATATCATCCTCAAAGTGTTTGTAAACACAGAAGAGGTTGCACAGCTGACTAACTCATTAATTGCATAGACAGATTTATACCTGTCCAGCCACACTCCCATTCACCCTGTAAGAAGTCCCACTGTATGTGTTTGGCATTATGTCCATTTCTGTACGACTGAGTTTTAAAACTGTTAAACAGCTTTTTTTTTATCCAGTATTTTCTATTAAGTAGAAGAGTTTATCTGTTAAGTGAGCAGTGAGCAAACAATCCTTAACTTTACTGTGTGAACAGTGATATATACTTAACATCCATCTAAAGCTAGGGAGTATTTTGAAGATTCCGTTTATGCTCTGGCCCATGTGCCTGCTCCTTGGGACAACCACAGGGACGGAGTGTTTCAATGAAATAACCTTTTCAGATAAATATCCTGCTTCTCTTCTCCTTGATAACACATTTTGATGCTGTAGTATCTGTAATTTCTATTGCCTAATGGGTTCCCGGTTTTCAGCAGTACATGTCATCCTAGCTACTCCATATCGTTGCAGCGTTTCTGTTACCTTGCACTTGATACTTGTCAACATGGTAACAAATAATACTGTAAGTATTACTTTTATGGAAAACTCTTCACGTGATAAATTGTAGCGGTGTCCCTTTTTTGTTCTGTTAAAGATACAACTGATACAAGAAACTCAGACCCTTTTTATATATATAAACACAGTTGGAATTCTCTTTCATCTTCCTCTTTTTTGTTCTCTTACATAGCATTACTGTTGCTTTAGAGTAAGATATGAAAATAATTTAAAAAATATATAAAAAAGGGGTTAACTACTGTTTGAAATAGTTTACATTCTCTACCAGAGAGATTCTGTTCTGTCAAAGATAATTGTGTCAGATAGATGTGATCAGCATGAGAATTGTATCTGTTTGTGTAGAATAGTAATTTCTTAAAAAATAAAATAAAATAAAATAAAATAAAATAAAATAAAATAAAATAAAATAAAATTGTATGCATTTAGTATCAACAGCTAGTAGATCAATAATCAGTTAATCAGTTGAAGTAGAAGGAGGAGATTGGGAATTTAATATTTAGAGGGCCAAAATATATGACAATAGTTAGATAAAGAGCATATTTAAATGTAAGCCACCACTGCTACACATGCCTTATTTAGCTTATCTGCTATATTCCTTGTCTTATGAATGAAAATTTGAGTTGTCCATTTTATAGAATCTGAATCAGCATTTTAACTGATTGATTTTAAGATCTTATTCCTGAAGTATTGAACTATGTGTCCTGTCCATATTGGCACTTCCCTTTTTTGCAACATGGTGAGAATCACTGAACACTGCAGTCACTTTCACAGTGATCCTTTCTGCAGTGTCTGTCCAGAAACCTGCTCCACTCCAGCTTTTCCCAGACTTTTTCCTAGAGTAATTTCCTCACCCTCTGCTCCAAGAAGCATGGCTGTGGTTCTCAAGGCTTTTCAAGGAAATGAGAAAATCCCAATGTTTCCACTTCAGGTTTTCCTGGTTTGGTTTCATTGGAACATTCTGTATATCTCTTAATGTATTTCTTCTTATTCTTTCCAGTTTTGTATTGACATAATGCTGATCAGTTGTGCTGAAACAATATTTTAGCCCTTTGTGGTATTTCAGAAGTACAAAAGGAAAATTGAATTATTTCAACTTAAAGGCCACATTTTACTTCCCAGATAAAATATTTTGGAAGTCGAGAGAAACACAAAATATTAGAATATGTCTTTCTTTAATCCTGGTGTTTCAGAACATGGTGCAATTATCATAGTATGTGAATGCTATCTACGCACACCGTAGGTGTTCCTTAGGTTATAATTAATAATTCCTGACCTGGGTTTTGATACAAATGACACTTGATGTGTTTTTTGCTTTGACCATTAAGTCAAAAGTCTGTAAACTAGAAGCTGGAAAGGTAAATAGCAACTCTCAGTGACCTAAGCAGAGGAGAATGTAGGGAACAGCACAGTGCTGATGAAACCTGTGTTTCATCTTTTTGATCAGTTTTAGATTCTAAGAGCTTGAAGCTCATAAATTAAAGAAACAACAGTCATACACAAGAACAGAGCTTCCTATTGAAATGTATATGAAGAAGGCATTTTTCGTAAAATGTAAAATTATGTGACTTTTAAAGTTGTTTTTAACAATCATTAATATCAATTAAAATCTTAGGAATATTTTACATTTCACAAACTGAAGGAAAATGTTAGGCATAAAAGATCATAATGTGATGAACACAGGTTAATTTGAGTTAATAAAATCACCCAAATTGTTTTCAAAACATTTCTTGTAAGGGAGCGTGATGCCAAAACAGTTTGCTGCAATTTGTTTAGGTATGTATACACCTACTGTTTTTTTAAAAAGTAAATACAGAGACCTCCCTAAACTTCTTTTACAAATACTTTTCTACTGATAACTCAGTAGAATCAGCATTTTAACTATGTCCTTAAGCTGTATCCTTAAGAGGCTTTCTCTTCCCTAGCATTTGGAGAAAAATTTGCAGAACTTCTCCTTCATGCAAGTTTATTAGATGGCACTGCAAATCTCTCACAATCAACCTGAACCTAAGGAATGGCAATCAGAGTTCTGGGTTCTTAGGATAGAATTTCATCCTTTCTTGTATGTAAAGATAATGGTAAGAACCTGCTTGTACCTTGTCATGGAGTTATTGACTGCTTAGTATTATTATTATTATTATTATTATTATTTTATTTTTTTAGCAAGGTAGGAATTGGGGAATATTCTGGCTTTGTGTAAACTTCTCATGCAAGTCGAACTCTGCAACAGCTAAGAGTATCAGGAAATTTGAACTAGGAGTCACAGAGAAAATAGATAGATGCCACATTAATGTTGAATTCAGGGAACAAAGGCATAAAATCATGCAGAACTGGAAATGTAAATCCTTCTTACATTTCTGCTGGTGTTGCCAAGCTACTGAGTTACTGTGAAAAAATGACTTTTTCAGCATCTATTTAAATGCTTGTAGTATTGTCCAATTCTAACTTCCCCACATAATTCACTTTGTGCAGACACCTACACAGATATATAACTCATTTTACATATACGCTTACATACATGTGATTATTTTTTTTCTGAATACTTTTCTCTCTTTAATGTATTTTCTACCTTTTTTTCCTTCTTTTTCCTTCCTTCCTTCCTTCCTTCCTTCCTTCCTTCCTTCCTTCCTTCCTTCCTTCCTTCCTTTCTTCCTTCCTTCCTTCTCTTTCTCTCTTTCCCTCTCTCTCTCTTTCTTTTTAATTTTTTTCTTTTTCTTTTTTCTCACTGTTAACTTGAGCTTTGTCAGGAATTAGTGTCTTTGACAGGGAATAGGCAAAATATTTCCTTGACAGAAAAGTTTGTTGAATTTTCCTAAGTGTATTGTGAACATACAGCTGTTGTGTAAACATATCTCAAAACCTTCTTTGGAAATTCTTCCTTGGAAGAAGATCATAGTCAAAAAAGCTTTAAGATCTTTAAAAGAAAAGCATATTTTGTGGCAAAGACAAATTTTCTTTCTATTTTTTTTTTTTTCTATTTTCTTTCTATTCTGTTGCAAGACATGGCATGTTATCTGGAATATATTGCTGATCTTTGTTTACGAGGGATTCTTTCTATCTCCAGAAGCAGGCATTCAATTTGTAATGCCAGTTTTTAATTCCTGCTGCTAGTGACTACATTGTGAGAGATAATTACATGGTGTGGAATTGGTACAGAAGTGTGTTTACAGCAGCAACCTTCTCATTGTTTTGAATAGTGATAATTTATAATGAAAGATTTTTGTACAGTGTTTATTGATACTGCTAAGATACCTCTAAGGGTGTTTTTTTGTCCTGCAAAACCCCTTACTTTACAGTGCCTCAAAAGTAGTTTGGGGAGGGCCATAACATTATCATGTAAGACTGCACTAAGATGTTCTTGAAACAGGGGTGAGATCCACTCCAGTAGCTGTCATGCTGAAGTCACTACCAACAGTGGGACTGGCCTGGGATCTTTTCTTCTAATTTTCTCTACATCCAGAGGCAGCTGTTATGTTTTAAGCATTAAATAATCTTGCAACCAAGCACATTTGCTTTGAAGTGTGCTATCTTCACCTATCTAGTGAACTGGAGAGTAAGAGTTCTAACAAGCAGAAACTGCCAAATTACTAATGATTTTTTTTAAACTTACTTTTAATGAGCAAGGTCACCACTGCATTTATTTTCCCAAGAAACCATTTGTGGCTATGGGACTGTGAAATTTTCTCCTGCTTTGCGATCCCAAATATTTATTTCTTATGTATGTGTCTTAACATTCTGTCTGAAAAGTTTCATTGGTTTATGTGTTGGTGGGGTTGTGGCTGAACACATCAAACTGGCTTCAAGAGCTGTATGCTCACAGAGCCACCTAGAAAAAAGAAAATAAAATACCTATTGGAAATTACCTTCAGAATTACCAACAGATAGGTAATCTCTCTCTCTCATTTTTTTTTAGTACGTTTATTTTGTTTCTGCATGAGATAAATAAATATGCGATAAACATTTCAGTGCTCATAAATTTAATGCTACCTTTCTTAAAAGCTTGCTGATTTTGTGTCACTCAGCTTTCTGATCATTCAGCCAGGCTGCTTATTTGACTTCCCCTTGAGTGACTCATGTTTAGAAAACTGGTTCATACTTGTGTGGTTCAAGATCTGGTATACTTAGTGCTTTGTAGAAGTGATTATGCTTATTCTCTGAGAAACAAAAGATGCTCCTGACAGTTGGCCGAGAACACATATTAACAGCCTGCCCTTTCAGCTGAACTTAGGTGCTCTGTCACAACTGAACACAAATAAGAATCTGAGGAAATCTCTTGAGGAAAGCTGAGCAGAATGAGTAAACCCAGTTAAATCTTGGCCCTGTCTAATTCTTTGGCAGTAAGCCTACTGGCATTCCTTCTTCAGGCATCCTTGGAAGCCATGGAGGCCTAGTGAGACATTGAGCTAGCTACCTTTCTTCCTGGAGATGAAGCCCATGGATCCAACCATCCTAGGAGCTAAGGGAAGGTTTCAGAAGTCATTTGGGCCTGTATGTGTTGTCATACTGTCCCCCACATGTCATTCAGTAACCTAGACCAAACCATAATTCTTAGCCTTCTTGTGGTGGAAAATCAGCTAAACCAACTCTCTGAGTCTTAACTGTCATTTTGTTTTTTCTTATACTAAGCACATTGCCTACCTACATTTTATCAGTCCTGTGCGAATCCTTTAGTCAATGCTCAAACAGCTTTTGGAAGTATAAAATATTATCTAAATACACTTTGTAAGCATATGTATTATTTAATAAGTCTAATCACTATAACAAATTGATCTGCTAATTATGAGCTGTACTATTGTCATTTAGGTTTTTCTTCCTCATTTCAACTACTTACATGATTTGCTGTTATTTTTCTGTGTTTTTCCACTGTGCTGTGTATATTTACATTGTTTTTGCACATGACCTTCTAAGAATATCTAGGCATAACCCATAATCCAAATTCAAATGTTCTGTACTCTTTAGTCACTTTTATTAAGTTTTGCTTTTCAAAACCAGATCATTTTATTGGAATCGAGTTTTTGAAAAAAATAACAATGGCAAAAACAATGATCTTTCAATTGCACATTGTGTCATCACATGAATAATCATGAATCAGAAATTCAGAACAAACAAGTCTTTGTTCTTGAAACAGAATGTTAGCCGGAGGAGGAATGTTAGTGCCCCTCAAAGGCACAACCTTATATTCCAGAAACCCAGAATTTTTGGTGAAGATAAAGTAGTGTTCTTGTGTTTCCAGTCTTCTTGTTAACATTTTCATTATAATTGATTAAATCCTTGTGATATTTCCTCATATTCTTTTGCAAATGCATGTATCCATGTGTAACAAGGTTTTCTTTTTTCTTTTTTTTTTTTTTTTGTAACAATTGCACATGACAATACTGTCTACAAGGAATTGAGCAAATACTATATCATAATATATTTCTGTGAGCACAGAAATGCAGTCAAAATCTCAATTCTTGCATGAAACTAGATGTGGAATAATACTGTTTGTCTGGGTTATGTTCATGGTATAAATCCCATTGTGAGGGTTAGTGAGGCAAAGAGGCACACAGAGACTGTGTAGGTGATTTTCCTTTAAATGGCTCACTGTGCTATTCACAATTTCATGCTGCATTTTTCTCGCTGCATGCTCTTGGTGCTGGGCAGGTATGTTAAGGCAGATTACTGTCACACATGAATGAACAATCACCAGAAAGTCTTTGGACAAGTCCTATTACATTCACCAAAATTGTGGCTTGTGTGTATTTTTAGGTTACAGCTATATCAAAATAAATAATATATAGGAATATTTTTGGGCCCTGGCATTCAGTAGTCTGTACTTTTTTAAAATTGTCCATGGTTAGCTTTTGCTTTTCAGTAACCAGACCCTTCCCTGGGAATTCCTAGACATGATTTGGAAGCCAGAATGTTTTAGGAGATACTCCCAGCAAGCAGTTTGGTTACACTTACCCTGCTTTGAAGACTGACGTTTTCCTCATGTAGATGCAGTTATCTGTATACAGATGGCTCAGAATTGTTCCTGGATACATTTAGTTTAACAGTACAGATGCATTCTAGAAGTCTAAGACTCAGACAGCACTCCAGATCACCTACTTCCCAGCAATATATCTGTTAGGTGCCTGGCCAACCAGCATGATGCTATTGTTACAGATGTGAGAGAATAAAGATCTGTGCATGCACAGAAGACCCCTGCACTGGGAGGTAAGAGCCTGTCTCCTTCCTGCTAAGGTGATGTGAACTAGCTGGAGTGCTTAACTGCAGGGGCTGGACAGTCATGAAGGAATGAGAGATCATAGATCAGAAATTAGGTTGGCCCTTGTGGCCAACCTAGACAAAGCTTTCACTCTATCGTGTGCTTGCTTGCTTTTTGACCCTGTAATCTTACATTCCTGTCTGGAAAGGGCTCTTACTTCTGACATATTGTCTTTACAGTTAAGACACTTGTTGATGACACTGAAGTTCTACTCTGAAGTATAGATTGCCTAAAATGAAGGTGTTTTTCTTGGAAAGCTGTAACAATTATGCCAAATGCAGATGATACCATCATTCTACCTTCATTCTCTGACTCAGTATTATAAACACAGACATCTAGTGATGTTTGAAATACCCTAGGGTATTCCACCTGGCTTCCATGTTCTTCTCAAGAAAGGTGAAGTTTTCCTTTTCTTCCTCTGCCATATCTAAGCTGCTTTGGATATGGCAGTGCAACTTAAGTGGTTCTAAATGCTTATGTTTACGTTACTGAATAGAAAGCCTCCTTATATTTAGCAGAGCCAGAATTTTCTCTCTTATGCTTATTTTTTTATAATCACTATGTTTGCCTACAGATCTTTTGTGTGGATGAAGTTTTGATTCTGTTTAATAAACGATTAATCATCCTCTTTTTCATCTCTTCTTTTTTTTTTTTTTTTTTTTGGACTCTCTGTGCACATAGAGCTTTTGTAAATTAGTTGCCCAGTGACTGCTCCTGATCATTTTTGGTTGAACCATGTAAGGAAATAGACATAGATCATCAGGTGCCTCTGGCTTTTCTTCTTTAAATATGGCGCATTTACTTTTCTCCTTCTTTGGATTTTATCATTCCATTAATTTGTGAAATCACTTGGATTTTGGAACAGCATACAGACATCTGGCAGAACCCCAGTACAATTGTGTTTTCATGTCACAGACAATGAGTTACAGTTTTTTGACAATATAATAAAACATATTTTTTCTAAGCTTTCCATGTTAAAATGTGGAAAATAAATGTGTAACTCTTTAATGGAATTTCTGGGGCGCTTACTGGTTCAGTTCAAAAACAGTATTATTTGGAAACCTTATAAGGTATGCAAAGTTCATTATAGTGTGTGCTGGCTCTAAAATAGCTAAGGTTCTCAGCTGTGATAAAATGGCATCACTAAACTGTGTTACTTCCCTGTCTCTTTAAGAAAAGCAGGATAAAAATTATTTATGTAATAAATGATTGGCAAGCTATTTTCTGCATAGAAAGTGCCCCCTGTCAAAATGAAAACCACAATGGGTATGCTCCTTATATTCTTCTTTACAACTTCCTTGTTTTGGGATAGCTGCAGAAAGCCTGGAAGTTATGCAGCTTATGCATGTACTATAGTCTTTGATAATCAGCATGTTTCATAAACTCCTATCTATGCTCTGCTTGTCACTTGTGCTGTATCACATCTATGGTAGCTCACAAATTACTGTATTGATTTAAGGCTATTCATTGCATATTTGGTCAGATGCACCGTCATGCAGTTTACCATTTTTTTCAGATGTTTCTACTCCAGTCACAATGTCTTTTGAACTTACTGAAATATATTAAATAGAAGATTAACTGCCTTTTTTTTTTTCTGGTGGTTAAGATGCCTTCAAAAACAGGGAATTTTTTTAGGAACAGATAATCCTTGGAATGCACCATAATAATGTGAAGTTGTGCCATTTATTTTGTTTATAGTGAATTAGCTTCTTGGATAGGCTTGTGGTGCAATTCTCTTTTCATAATAATGTTAACTTCATAATAATGTTAACTTCATAACAATGTTAATAATGTTAACTTCATAACAATGCTAACTTGACAATAGACACAAATTAGAATACTATAAATGCTAAATTATATCACTTCCTTTATGTAAGAGCATAGTATTTAGCAAAGTAGATATGAAAAATAACAGCCCTTTTGTTGTAGGTATGGAGACTCCACAGTGAATAGGGATGAGTGAAAGAGTATCAGCATACATTTTGGTGGAATCTAGTGTCAACAGCAGTTCTGAATAAGCATCCTTTTATAACAAAGTGAATAAGCCATAACAGAAGAAGAGGAATCTCACTTTTCTAGCTCTAGGCTGTACAAAATAAAAGGCTGTTATCTGGCTGATATGATGAAAACATCAGGCTGTAAAAGATTTAAACTCTCTTCCGTAGCCATAAAAGTATATCGATCTAATCTCTATTATCTCAAGTGAAAACTAGCCTGTCTACTTATGTAGGTGAAGTATTGACTATAGTGGAAGCCTTTTGTGTTTCATTCTCCAGTCTTACTTTTCTTACACTTCACGCTTCAATATTGGACTGGCTTGCCAGAACTAAGAACTGGCAAGCACTTGCAGTGCCTCTTGGCTACAAGTTTGGTCCTCTGTTTTGCTGTTTTGCATATCAGTGGCACCATGGACTGAACAATGTGTGTTGGTGGGGTGAGGGACTTTGCCACTTATGAGCTTTTCTACTCTTTCATGGCTTCAAGAGGTTTTGTATCTTTCATTGTCATGAAAATGTTCGAGTATTACCATTGTCATAATGTATGACGTTGTTCACCGAACATCTGAGGCATTTTGTACTGTACAAATGAATGTGGTTTGCAGGACATGCTGGGATCTCTTCAGTCAGTGAAAGCTTTACCCTGTGATGACATAGGGTACAATTTTTTATAAAAGGAACATACTTTTGGATAAAGATATCTAATACTTCTTGAAATTACTGCATTTTTTTTTTTTTTTTTTGCCTCAGGATAGCTGTGTATAGAACTTGTCAATTTCCTTGATTTTATGAGTGTAGTGTTAAAAGGTTTTGAAATAAATATTTCTAGATAATATCTGAATTTCACCACCTATGCAGACCTATATGCCAACAAAGGGTATTCTGTCTTATTCTTAGCATAGACTGAGTTAAAGTGCTTGCCGTTATTAATGAACCTGCCAGTTTAGAGGTACCGTGTTTTTTATGTGCTGCTGGAGGCAACAATACTCACATCACATGAGGAATTTAGTGCACATTAATATCAATTTAAAAGTTGTGACTCAGTCCCAGCATGCTTACATTAAAACCTTTCCATGACTCTGAAATGGACTTCTTCTTGTTCCAGAGGTGATTACAAAGGAAACAAAAGTCACAGGAATACAACCCGTAGCAAGTAACATGACTAATGCAAAATACATGTTCAGAGAAAATAGAGGTGTTTCCAAGATATGTGAAAACAGTTGCTGAGACTCTGTGGTTACAGAGGCAAAGTGCTTTTTGTCAAGCTCTTTAATAGTTATGAAGATAAAATTACGACATATGTTATCAATTAACAAAATGTAAATTTGCTAAAGTAATTTTACATTCATAAATTACAGAAGAACAATTTCCTGGAGCATAGTCATAAATATTCTTTTCAGAAGCAGAAGGAATTCATATGCACACCAAACATACTTCAGTTATGCCTGTGTTAAATAAATAAAGAGGTAATAGTCTGTGAGGTCACCGTTTACCATGAATGTCTGAGTTCCCATTTTAATCACTATTGTTAATTTCTCAGTCTTTAAGTGAGAGAAAAAAATCTTCTAACCCATATATATACAAATATACTTAATATCTCCAAAATGTCTATACGTATAAACCACTATGTAAGTGAGAACTTCAAGTAATCTATATTGTAAATGTGTTATGTTTTTTTTTTTCAGATATATCATGTTTCTGTGTGACTAAAACATTTCTTCTGAAATTGATCCACTGTAATTTGCTTAAATAAGAAAAGAGTACTTTAGCTAAAGAGTACTTTAGCTAAACTAATCTTTGAAATAAATGAAGAGTATCAAGATGTATGAGACACACCTCAAAAACCAAGGAGTGATGGTCCGTAATAAAATAAAATTATAAAAAAGTATGGCAGCAGAAGACCCAGAATTCTAGTAAAAATAATGAATTGATAGCTGTTGTGCAGCATCTCAAATTAGGTGGTGGCATATGATTTTGATGGGAAGGGGAGAGTAGGAATGGGACAGTAACCAAAAAGAAAAGAATTGAGATTAGCTTTGGCAATCAGCTGAAGAAATTTTGACAAATGACAAATATAGAAAATACTCAGGAGAAGGCTAAGATAATGCTGGGAGAATTTCTCTTATCATTGGTAGAATGGGTAGTGGAAACAAACAGGCCTGCATGTGTGATGGAGATGATGAGAAGGCCTACATTGTACAAGTACTCCATTGAAATAATATTTTTAATTTGGTGATGATTAACTGGGTGTGTTGCTTGTATCATAGTTATTGGAAGAGCTGGAAGGTCACCTGTCCGATTTTTTTAAATTTTATTTTATTTCAATTTATGTATTTGTGACAGTTTGAGCACCTCCTTACATTCTGGCAAAAATATAGCAATTTTTTTTTTTTTTTTTTACAATTAAAAGAATCATGCATTTATCACAGCTAAAATTTCACCAACAGGCATGTTTGCAGCACTTTGAAGAAACACTTTTCTGCAGCAGGGACAGTAGATGAAGTTATATCCTATTTCACATAAAGTAATATTTACAAAACATAACTGCTTGTATTGATAATGCAATTATTTCTTCTTATATAATTGGCATTCTGATTTATCAAACACTGTTTTCAAGATGGAAGTCACATATCAAATCATATCTTTAGCTGTTTGTGGATTAAGTCAAGATCTTGTAAAGTGAACCAACTTTTAATTTAATGTGCATGTTTAATTGGATTTCCATATTATAAATTCTGATTTGTCATCAAGTATAGCATAGTTTACATCTCACAACTCCATGAAAAATGGGCTAAGAGAAACCCAATAAATCAGGCTACAGAAGGCTGTTGAGATTGGATTTTGCAGTTGTCTGTTTTCTGCTTTAATTGACAGCTGATCGAGAAAATCAGCCATCCAGTTGCAATTGTGTATAAATCTGCATTTCACTGACAAATCATATTAGGCTGTATTCTTAAAAAGCTGGTAGTCTAAATTGCAAAGAGCCTTCAGGGATTTTCTGTCTGTAATGCTTACAAATATATGTACAGCAAATATGAGTCTTTAAAAAAGGTACCCCTGATATTGCACAGCTGACAAAAAAAAAAAAAAAAAGTTATTTTGTTTATGAGGAAAGTTCTTTTGTTTATGAGGATACTTATACAACAAATAATATATAACAACAGTTTTAAATATGTCACTCTGTCTCTGAATAATGTAAATAGCACAGGTCATAGAATCACAGAATCATAGAATCATTAAGGTTGGAAAAGACCTCCAAGATCATCTGGTCCAACTATCACACTACTACCAATGTCACCCATACCTATACTATGAAGAGCCTCCTAGCTGAGTACAAGCAAGCTGACACCATGATCTGCTGAAATACAGTATCATACAGAGACACCAAATGGGAACCCATTCTCTGAGATCCCTGATCCTGTGAGCTAGGGGGCCTGGCATTTTTTTAGATCCTCTTAGTAGAAGTAATGTATTCAGCTAGAATAATTTGTATGTATTGCTTCCAGTTCCATCTCTAGCTAGCTCAAGTCTAGCTTGGAACTTTAGCATACAATCCTGTTATTCTGTATACCCATTCCAGGAATTACTTAATTTCTCATACTTTGTAGCTGTCTCTTTATTATATTTTAGGAATTATAAAATCATAAAACTGTCTACGTTGGAAAAGATCTTCAAGATCATCAAGCCTAACTATCAACCTGACCTACTAAGTCCTATCACTGAAACATGACCCTTAAATGCCACACCCACACATTTCTTAAATACCTTCAGGAATGGGGAATCCACCACTGTCTTGGGCAGCCTGTTCCAATGCTTCGCCACCTGTCCATGAAGAAGATCTTCCTAAAGTCCAATCTAAACCTCCCCTGATGCAACGTGAGACAGTTTCTTTTCTTTCTATCATTTGTCACCTGAGAAAATGACTGGCACTCCTCGCTGCAACCTTTGTTCAGGTATTTGTGGAGAATGATGAGGTCTCCTCTCAACCTCTATTTCTCTCAACTAAATAGCTCCAAATCCCTCAGTTTTGCCTCATAACTCTTGTTTTTCAGTCCCTTCACAATCTTTGTTGCTCTTTTCTGCACGTGCTCGAGCAGCTCAATACCCTTACAGTGAACGGCCCAAAACTGAACACAAGACTTGAGGTGAGGTCTCACCAATGCCATGTAGAAGGAAACAGTCACTTCCCTAGCATGCTAAGTCATGTTTTGGAAACCCTGGTCCCAGTTATAAACACAAGCTGAGTTTTGTAAAGCAATGCAAGAGATTAATGTAATCGGTCTAGTATTTATGCAGACGCACATCTACTGTAACTCCAGTAACGTTGCTGCAAGTGAATGAGTGAGTGAAATATTTGGTTCTGTTCTTAGGAGGTGTCCACTGCTTCCTATTATGTAATAAGTCCCCTCAAGCATGCAGATTTAAACAGGAGCACAGAGAACTGAGTTCACGATCTTCCATTGGAGATACAATACTCTGAAGGACATTGCCATTAGTACAACAATGAAAACAACATCAGTTGTTCTGACTTGGTCAGCAAATAACAAATAGTTTTAAGGCCCCTTTTCTGACACTGATAGTCTCAGACTGTTTCTGTTACAGGTTCCATTAAAAATAGAAGTAACAGAATAGACCTTTCACTTTTTTCTCTTTGAGAAGTTATTGTAATTACTTATTTACTTTATACTTATGTGCTCTGGTGCCTTTCTCCCTTCAGTTTTGTTGCTCCATTCTTTATAAAGACCACTGCAGTAGCATATCTTTGCTTGGAAAAAGTAGGATTAAAATACGTACTTCTGTAACAGATCTTACAGTTGAACTCTCCATGGCTTCTTATAAGCACCTGCTAGGTGCATAATGACCAGCATTTTTTTTAACTTTAGCTCATGGTAAAGCTCAGGAAAAATAAATAAATAGATAAATCAATTTGGAAAACAGAGAAAGAGAGGCAGAGAAGAAACAGAGAAGACAGACAAGCATTTAAAAATATAAACTAAAAAAAATGTAGTACAAATAATGGTCAGTAAAAATGTAGGAAGCTATATGAAAAGTTGAAATCTTTTGAAAAAAAATGTGAAATCTTTTACCCCAAATGTAACAGATCTTTCATAATTCTATATGTGAAAAATATAAATGCTGTAGCTTAGCTTTATATATTAAGCCTTCATTTTATCCTGTAAGATACAATTAGTTTTGAATAGTTACATGGAAAATAGTGGTTTAGAGTTGTGAATGATGACAGAATCAGAATGGCAGGGGTAAATATACTGTAATTCTTTTCACATATGTTCTCTCCCAGTGTTTTCAGTCAAACACATTTTATCTGTAATTGCTTGATCCTAGAGTAGTATCCTAGATCCTTAAGTAGTATGTCCAAATACACATAAAATAAAGAATGGTATCAAGAATGGTATCTTGCATCACCATTCTTTATGCTTGCTGGCTAGTAATTGTTCTTTTTGACCCTATTTCTTTGAGAGGTAAAGAAAATAAAATATATATGTATATTACACATAAAATGTAAAAGCACATTTTTGTCCTGACTTCTGACATTTTCACTTCTTCAATTGAGAACAAAATTCATTTAAGTTCAAAAGTTAACATTTGTTAGCTTTATTTGCCTGTATTTGCAGACAGGTCTGCATTTGACTAAAACCAGTTAAGTAAACCAGAAAAGATGTGGAATTTACTCTCACTCACATCTTGATAAGAAAAACTGTCCCAGGATCTCTTCAGGTATCCATCTTCTTTGTTTCTTAGCCATTTGTCAAAAATATTTTATTTAATAAATATATAAACATAATTCAATAAATATCTTTGTTAAATTTTCCATGGCTATTTTAGAAGGACTGCCTCTGCAAATATAAATTCAAGTTTATTACATCTACTATTTATGATGTTATTTTTATTGATTGGGCATGTAATTTCTGTGGTACGTTTCCAGTCAGGACAAAAATAACTTTTACATTCTAATCTCAAATGTAATTTCTTCTTTGCATAAATTATTTTACAGTCCAAAATTCTAATTATTCCATTTATTTTTAATACTGAAAGAAATACTCTAAAGTATTTCTTTTTTGTATGTATATATATTCAGAACAATTATATATACTTTCTTTTTTTTTCCTTTTTTTTTTTCTTTTTTAACCCAATTTCCCTGAGCTAACCTCACCCTCTAAATGCAGCTGTCAAATATACAGGCATATATCCAGAATAATTAGAAACTACTGGACCAAATTAATCATCACCCTGTACACTGTCAAATTAGATAGACTTTCTAGGTGTCTCTGTTTCATAGTTCATAATAATTTCTATTTAAAATGTTTCAGTCATTCCCAAAATGAGATTACAGTGAGAACCACATTGTTTCTGTATCTTAACTAATTAAAGTGTTTCAATAGGTAGATCCAGAATTTCCCTGTTACAAAGCAATGAAAATTTGATTAGAAGATGATCATTCTGGTGCTAAGCATCCTTTACCTGGGGAAAAACAAACAAAAACATAAAAGTTGGAAATTGTCAAAATCTAAGCTTCCAAAACCCCAAAGTCTAATTTAGGCATTAAAATTAACTGAGACTTTCAAAAATGTGAATGTAATGTCCATAGCTGGACACCTAGAAGATGTAAAACATTACTCAGATGCTAAGTATTGATATTTAGAATTCTGACCTATAAAAAAAGGAAATAATAATAATAAAACCATTGACTAAACTTAAACATTAATATTACATATTAATCAAACCCTGGTTAATATCTTTCTATATCATTGGTGACAATGCCAAGAGATTTTTACCTTATGTGAAAAAGTGAAATAAAACTCTCAACTTATCAAAGCAATCAAGAAGTCCTGGCCTTGATATATGCTATGTGGTATTTAATGTAAATTAGTATCTGACATGATGCTTAATGATTTAATTTGGGAAGATGATAGTAATAGGGAATAATATCTTGAACTAGGGACTTGATTCAAATTAATAACCTGAACACCATAAATGGCATTAGTGCGGTTCATTTTAAAATACAGCCTGAGAGCTCATTCCTTTTGGGTGGAGTTTAGAGAGAGAATTAATTTTGCAAAATAATTAGGATCAGAATAAAGTTACTTTCAGAAATCTCTCTTGACTGTGTAAACTGAAATTTGTCCACAACAATGGACAATATGCTACTGTCCATTTGCTACTTAACAATTAATTTTTTTCATCTATTTATCATGATACTTTTTAACTATGTGCAACTTATTCTGTGTGTTACTATAAACTCCAAGCATGAGAAGAAAATAAGCCAAATTAAATGGCATTCCTCTTCAGAATCTTCTGCTGTCATAAGCTTTCTAACAGGGCAAGTGCATTCCATCTGCAGAAGAGGCTTTACAGTATGCAGTCTGATGTCTTGTGTGAGCTTTTATGTACAGAATGGTCAGACAAGCCTGTTTTAGCTTGGTTATCTCCTTACTGAGAGAATATTTCCTCCACCCCTTTCAAGACGGATGTTAAATTTGGGTCAGCTTTTAGACTTTTTATGGTTGTTCAGATGCCAATAGAAAAGCTTGATGAGAAGGGGAACCTTTGTTATTCCCAAAGGGCAGTCATAGTGGGTATATATAACTAAATAAATATTTTAAATGATTTACACAAATTAACTTCTTGAACATAATGAGAGCACCGTGTGGACTATATAGTTCACTTCTGGCTATGCACATAACTCTGAAGTGGTTTCTAAAATGAAGGTATTCCTGAGAAGTAAATTATTTTGGCTTCTCCAATGGGTATCCTAGATGGATGGGCAGTGAGCAACATCAGTGAGAACTCAGTTCAGAACACTGTGCATGCTTCAGGTTTTTCATCACTATATTTTCATGGTTTAAAATTACAGCTGTCTGGAATATACCAGTAAAAGGATTTTTCCAACAGTGTCTTCTGAACCAACGAGCTTTTAACTATTTCTTCATGAATTTTCATAAGAAAATTAAAGTCTAGATTTTGTTGCTCTGAAAAATTAGAAAATAAGACATTTTTAATCTAGAGATTCAGAATCTTCATTTAACTATATTTAGTGTAATCTTGTAGGCTTGTTCCAGTTCTGTTGCCTAGTTTCCATTATAAAAGCAGCAAGTAAGCCAAAAGAGTGTGTTTATGACCTATCCTATCTGCAAAAACAGCAGTTTCACAGAAAGATTGTGCCATCACAACTACAGATTACTATATATTCTTTTCAGCCATTTTTGGTGTCTGCTACATCTCCTGTCAGTTGCCAGGCACCACTGTCAATCTCAGTGTGCAATCCATTGCAGAGAACCTGGCATCTTGTTTTCTTTGCACATACATTTTTTCATCATTGTATTAACAATTTCTGAGTCAACTAAAGAGTTGTTTCTTTTGACATAGGAGCTACATTTATTAACTGTTGACTACTCCAGAAATAGCAGTTTGATTTATGAATACTGAAATTGCTCTGTGAAATACAGTCATCTTTTAGATGGAACAAACAACTATTTAGTCACAGCAGCAGAGCACACAGCTTTCTAGGACATACAGTGGGAAAGAATGTAGCTATTTAAACAAGTGGGCCTCTATTTCAACAAGTGGGCTTAAGCAGACAGTATTTAATTATACAGCAGTAATTTAGTTAGAATGAAGTTAATGCTTCTGCTCTTTGAAGATATTTCATTTCCTTTTCTTCAGTTTTTCAAATAAGGCTAAGTCCTTTGGAAACTAGTAAAACCAAAGAGTGAAACCACTTATCAATGTCCTAGCACCTTTTAGTGTATGTAAAAGTAGTAGATGGTCATCTACTTAGTCCTTCTTAAAAACATGCCATTTTTTTTTCTCTGGATGTCACTAATTCAAATAATTAAACTGTATAGCTGGATGAATTTTCAAGTCACCAGGGGTTAGTAGTAATCAGAAACAAATTCTTTGTTACTTAGGTTTGTTGCTTTTTTCTTGATAATTATTACCTCATTAGAACTGAAGTTCCTTCCTATACCTGACAACACTACTGCCAGAATCGCTATTGGCAGGTCATGAAAGTGCAGGACTGGAGAGAAAAGCCAGCTTCAGATAGATGGTAGTGGCTAGGAGAGAACCAACAGCACACTACCACATTTGTGTATTCATAGACTCTTTAATAACCTTGTTTTAGCAGTTACTAATTATCTAATTATTCATTTAAACTATCACTGTCCCAATAAATAAAGCAATGCTATTATTGTAAGTGCTGTTATATGAGACATGAATATAATAGAAACTCCTTAATAATAAAAGTGTAATAATTCTCCTGGGACAACTTGAATTCAGGCTGCAGAATCATAACATAATATGAAAAAAGGGACCAGTCTTGCCCCACCATGAGCTTGGAGCTGATTAGTACAGTCCAGACATTGTTAGCAATAGGAAGTAGCAGATCCAAATGTCCTGCATTTGTTGGATGGAATTTGGTGAAGGATGGTGTCAGTGGTGCTACTGACTTCCTCCCAGGGTGCAAGAGTCCTATCATTGCAGCTACGGGTATTGCAATCTGACCTGTTCATTCTGATGAAAACTCGCTTTACACTGTTGTAAAGCTTGTGATGCCTGCATTTACAAGGTCAAGACACCATTCAGTAAGTAGCCAGTTGCTAAGTTCAGAGAACAAGCAGCTAGCTTGGAAAGGTGTACATTCAGCATAAAGTTTCTGTTGAAGAGCGGACCTTATAAGTGACAGCTCACACTTTAATAAGAAAAACAACAGACATATAAATGTCTATTAAAACATTTTACAGCTTCTGTAAGTATACAAATCATTTTTCCAAGCATTCTTTTTCAGAGTAATGGAGAAGAGGAGGAAGTACAATTTAACCTGTTCTTACTTCTGGCACAGTATATTGGTAGCCCTCCTGTTTGGAAAAATCAGGCTTTCCAAATGCCATATACTTAAGCTTTTGATGGTTTAGTGATCTCTTCCTGACACAATCATCTAAGTTTAGGAATCAGAGATCATATAATTTTATACTTGGGCTCCACAAGTATGATCGTACTCAGATCTGCTTAATGGCAGCTTTCTAATAATGCAACAATAGACATAATGACTTCAGTTGGCAGACACCCCCACACACAGCCACCTACACATCACCAAAATCCAAAATCCAAAGCCTAGATTTTAGATTTATATGCTGAGAGCTGCGAAGTTATTAAGAGAAGCCTCTTTCTGCCAGTGAGAAGACACTTTTTTTTTTTTTTTTCCTTCAGACAACAAATTATCTTGATTAGAATCTTGGTGTCTTATTAATGTTTCAGCCTAGTGATAGTTTCATAGCCTTGTGATTGCAAGGAAAGAAGAATTTTGAGCTATAGCTGCCAAAACTCAACTTCCTTTTCAGTACCTCTAACTTTTTTGATCCTATTAATGGTTTTAACCTCACCATGAGTGCATTTGTGTGCCAAGCTTGGAGTTAGAGTATTTCAGTACTAGAGTTTTATACAAGAAATGTTTCACATACATGGAAAGCTTTCAAACATAATACTATTAACTAAAGTAAAATTCTATTAATATAAAATTTTAGTGCTCAAATATCTGCTCTGTAACTTAGCAAATAACTTGCAAATATTCCAAGTCTGTGAGAATAGTGTTGTTTGCAAATATTTCTGTTTTTTATTACTTGAAGCTACAGCAATACCAACACTTCATAAGTCTGAAAAATACTAGCATGGTGGATGAGAAGCAAAAATATTCTTGCCTTATTTTCACTCTCGATGTGATGCTCAGAAACTTGTTACAGGACAGTATTAAGAATTTCCCCATAGGTACTTTGTTGTAGTGTTTAGAAACCTCACACCTTAATGAATTTTCTTGTCATTGGTTTAATGTTTTTTTTTTTTTCAGCAATTAAGTGAAAAGACTTAAAAAAATTGTCATGTCCTCTATATAAATCCTAAATAGCACCCAGAGATTCAGTGGAGGAAGAAGACTGTGACCATGTAATAAAAATGCTCTGCCTGCTCCTTCATACTTCATAATGGAGGCTGATAAGGTTTTCTGCCACTGGACACACATGTTTTAGTACAGGCTGGGGGATGACCTCCTGGAGAGGAGCTCTTTGGAGAAGGACTGGGGGGTCCTGGTGGACGACAGGTTGACCATGTGCCAGCAGTGTGCCCTGGTGGCCAAGAAGGCCAATGGGATAATGGCATGCATTAAAAAGAGCATGGCCAGCAGGTCAAGGGAGGTGATCCTCCTCCTCTGCTCTACCCTGGTCAGGTCTCACCTAGAGTACTGTGTCCAGTTCTGGGCTCCCCAGTACAAAAAAAGACAGGGATCTCCTGGAAAGAGTCCAGCAGAGGGCCACAAAGATGATATGGGGCCTGGAGCATCTGCGCTGTGAAGAAAGACTGAGAGACCTGGCTCTGTTCAGCCTGGAGAAAAGACTGAGAGGGGATCTTATCAATGTTTACAAATGTCTTAAGTGTGAGAGACAGAGGGATTTGGCCAACCTTTTTAAGTGGTTTGTGGGGAGAGGACAAGGAGCAATGGCCACAGAATGGATCACAGGAAGTTCTGCACCAACATGCAAAATAACTTCTTCACGATAAGGGTGATGGAGCACTGGAACAGGCTGCCCAGGGAGATTGTGGAGTCTCCTTCTCTGGAGATATTCACGGCCCGTCTGGATGCCTACTTGGGCAGCCTGCTCTAGGGAACCTGCTTTGGCAGGGGGATTGGACCCGATGGTCTCCTGAGGTCCCTTCCAATCCCTACAATTCTGTGATTCTGTGGCACTGCACAACTGCTGTGTTGCACAACACAGTTGGATTGACTTGCTGTTGCTCCATAATCAGAGATGAATTATCAGAATTTGGTAAAAATTAAAGCTTCAGAATTCTCCATTACAGTAGACCAGTCATGACTCTGATTCCTAAGCCAGCATTTTAAACTTTCTTATGTGCCTAATACAGACATGAAAAATTGGGAATGTCATAAAAAATTAGTTCTAGATGGAAGACAATGAGAATATCTTTCCAGTCAATTTCCAGTTGCAAGTAACTTAATCTTAGAAGAACAAATTAAGTTTAATATTTTTCCTCTCTCCAATGGAAGCAGAATGTAGTTTCAACTGATCACGTTCAAACTGGAATGATAACTGTGTGATATTGGCAATAATGTGAATATTTCATTGTTTATGTCATTTTTATTTCGAAGTGGGGTAAATGGATAACGTAATACGAAAAGGAAAATCAAAATCAAATCACAGCGTATCAGTTCATGTTAATCTTACTCCAGTAGGTGAAAAAAAGTTCCCTAGATGCAGACTCTGAGGGGCAATATGCTTCTTAGAGCCTGAATTCCTCTGAGATAAGACTCTTTTCTTTGTAAATACAGCTCTAGTTACATCACCATTTCTCCTTCACCAGCTTGAAAATAATCTAGCAACTTCACAGAAGTTCTAGCCTTCTAATTAGCTCTAAGAAGCTGGAAGGAAGATATGGCAGATTTTGAGAAGAAAAAAATATATAAAAAATGAAAAAAAATTAGTCAATTGGAGCAATGGATTTTCTGAGTTTTGGACATCTAAAATTAATTTTATTTCTAATAATGTCAGTAGGCATGTTGCCATCCTCTTCAGTTGAAATGGCATATGGCCCTCCATGAGGTGCCAGTTGGGAAGCTATTATAAGCAGTCTGGTAACTAGAATCAGCATAGATTCTTTACCACTAATGGCTGATTCTCAGTTGGACAGCAAAAGATAAAGTGAGGGATAAACGAGTGAGAAAAAATAAAGATAATGAAAAACACGTCTAAAAGCTGACTAAACCACCTTTATGGGATGTTAGGTATTACTCTGTTGTAAGTTAGCTCCTAAGAGAGGTTTAAAGTTCAGGTATTTCAGCTATGTTAAAAACAAAACGACCAAACAAACAAACAAACAAAACATTTCCAGTACTTTACAACTTTAGAAAAAATCTGTTGACTGTGTAAGTTTGACTCTAACAGTATACCTGTCCTTTTCAACAAAAACTGGTCTTTGGAATGGTCTCCTTTGTGTTTTCAACTGGTTGTTTCCTTAATCCATAAAGTTTTCAAAACAAGAAACATGCAAAACAGGCTATATACATTGAAGTATTAAAGTCAACTTTATTTTTCCAAAATGAATAAAATGGAACAACCAGTAGGGTAGAATACCATTGTATAAGAAGAAAACTGTAGCAAACACATCATGTTTGTACTGCGTGAAAAATAAGTAAATAAATAGATACCTTATCATAGAACTGTAAAACTCTTCTGGAGCTGTATCATGTCTAGGACTAACTATCTGTGTTTCTGAATTTTTGTGCATGACTGCTTTTTTGAAAGAGAAAGATTCTGTTTTATATTGAGTGAAATAGGTAGCTCATTTGTCTCTATCAACATTTATTCTAACATTGATATTTTAATGTATTAAGATGCACTTATTCATCCTACTCTGCAATTTGCGATACTTGCCTACATCATCATTGGATTAATACAGCATTAATAAAGATGATAGAAGATTTGCAATAATGCCACCCAGTTATGTTTATCAGTGTTTGAATTTGTGAGTGCATCTTATCTTTCTCTGCAAATTCAAAACCAAGATTTTGGGTTGGGAGTGGAAAAGGCACCTTTAAGTTTTTCTTTAGCTATCCCCTCTAAGATTATTCCTAATTCTTCTATCTAGGTAACTGCTTTCATACCACAGGAAAAAAATAAAAATAAAAAAAGAGTAAGGTATTCTCCTCCCAAAGTTATCATTTTTTTTTTTTTTCTGATTGGATTTAAAACAGAGCTATGCATGATTTATACCTATTATGCTAGATCAGTGTCATGGTCTTCTGTATCTGTGTGTTAGCATAGCTGACTTTAAATGGAACTGTAATATTAGTAAGACACTGTATTCGGTAGACAGGATACTCAAATTATAAAATATTTACAAAATTGCTTCTGAGACTTATGAAATGAAAGGATCCATATCTTCACTGCTTCAATCTCTCCATTATCCCTCCTCTTCCTTGAACTTTCAGTTAGCTGACTGCTGGGCTGGAGGGCTGCTATAAAAATATCTGACTTCCTTATGATGTGTGCCTGAATACAAATTCTCTCTTGCTGGAAGGGTGGAGTGTTTGGGTGTATTTGTGAATTACTTGAAGATGGTGAAAACTGCAACAAGACAGAGATCTCAAAGAGCAAAATTTAGCAACTAGTATACTCTTAGGTGGAATTTTTAGAGCTATGGCACGGAAGATGCAAATTAAAAAGCAATTATGTTATTCTAAAAATATTTTTGGATTTTCAGTTCTTGAGGTCTCAATTATCTATAAAATAATTGTGTTAGAAGCTGTTGTGTTTATAGAAAATAATTTAAGATTTCAAATTTAACACTATTGGAGCAAGCAAGAGACCTTCTCATGCAGGGTTTAAAACCTTGCTTTAGCAAGGTTTGTCAAGTACAGTGTTTCCTGTATTCTTGAAAAGTGTTCTGTATCTTATATCTGTTAGAATAATTTCAGCATTTTCTTTCAGTTCTGCTTGATCATTAATTGGAAGCATTAACTACTTTGATTCACTGAACATATTTCCTACAAAATTTCCTTTCTGCTACGGCCTGAGTGCAACACCATTCCAATACTTAAGAAGCTGGTTTGGTTTATCGTGTCATCAAACAGTGTTTTGTGAAAGTTAAACCTACAGGTTTTCTACAGCAACATCAGGAATATCTGTGCCTTTAGTGGATCTGTTCAATTCAGTAGTTTTGTTTTTGATCTCATTGGGTATTTTTTCACAGGTCTGACTGTTTTATGGACTGTTTTATCTTTCATAATCTTAGTCTTGTTTGCAGTGTCAGGAAATTGTCTTCATATAATACTTTTACTCTTCATCTGTAACTTGATTTGGTTGAGGTTGTGTCATTTTATATAGCTCTGATATATGTCTTAGATCATTTTATGATACCACTTATCTAACTTGAAACAACAGACAATTTGATCAATTGTTCATGAGCTATTTTATGGATAGACAGCATAGTCCCCCTTCATAAAAACTGGTCTCTGATAAAACCTCTGATACTTTGACCTTTCGGGCAAGTCTTACTCCCCCACCCCAAATAATATATATATATTTGTCAATCTAATCAATTCCATATTTAACCACACAGCAGTTCCACCATTATGCAATAATGGGAATGAGCTAAAGTTGCACCAGGGGAGGTTTAGGTTGGATATTCTTTACCAAAAGGGTTGTTAGGCATTGTAATAGGCTGCCCAGGGAAGTGGTTGAGTCACCATCCCTGGAGGTCGTTAAAAGATGTTTAGATGTAGAGCTTAGTGACGTGGTTTAGTGGAGAACTTGTTAGAGTTAGGTCAGAGGTTGGACCTTGGAGGTCTCTTCCAACCTAGATGATTCTGTGATTGTATGAATGTAGAAGTGCTCTAACAGAGAAATAGTTGGCTTCTATTCAACTGGAAGGTTGCACATACAAATGTGATCTTGTCTTAGTTTTGTGAGCTATGCACACTTGACAACTTTTGATATGGCATCAGGCATGTGGCATTAAGCATAAGCTACATGAACAGGGTACCACAGATGAATATATATAATTAACAACAATAGGCTGCAGTATAATAATCAAGTAAACAAGTATAATAATCTTGTTTGTTGAGGATGAATGGGGAACAGAAGACTGAAAGCCAATGTCCTATGAGAATACCAAGGTTGCTCGGACTGAAAGCTATCTGGGTGTAACTGATATTTCAGAAGATAACTGAGCTGTTATGCAGGCACTCCACTCAAAGGCCCTTCTATTTCTTTGGTCTTGACCTAAAACTCTTAGCATGAAATAAACAGAGAAGTTAGAGTGTCTATGTATGTTAATGTTAGTGTTTTGTTTTGTTTTGTTTTAATTATTATTATTTATTATTATTTTGGTCCTTTGGGTGAGTAATATGTGACAATATGCACAAAGCAGGAAAGAATTCTACCTAAAGGCATAAAGTTACAGTAACAATGTACTGACACCAAGAAGAGAAAAACATCTGTTCTCTTTCTGGGAAAGAGTATGATATTTTACAGTAGCAAAAGATAAAATGCTGCTTCCAATGGACAAATATTATGCAATAAATGGGACAGTTCTAAGAAATAACCTGTGATTGATCTTTGCTCCTCAGATAGTTGTATATTATGACCAATCAAGAGTTGTAATAAGTATTTTTTTTAAATATATATATTATTGCAGCTAAGTTCATATATTTATTTTTATTTGCTATAGATATATTTGACAACAATCCATAAATAGCTCTCCTAACTGTACGGAAACATCTAATAGCCCAATCTAATCCTGATAATTTGTTAAAATAGTTTCTGTATAAAAGGTTGTGGTGGGTTGACCTTGGCTAGCTCCAGACTCCTAGTCTGGTAATTTCTCAGCTCTCCCTCTCAACAAGACACAGGGAGAAAGTAAATGGAAAACAAACGAACAAACAAAACAAACAAAAAACCTGTTGGTCAAGGTAAAGTTGGGGAGATCACTTACCAATTACTATCATGGGCAAAACAGAGATTGACTTTGGGAAAATTAGTTTATTGCCAATTAAATCATTTGGATAGTGAGAAGAAAAATCATTAAAACAATACCTTCACCCCACACCCCTTTTCCCAGGCTCAGCTTCAATTCGTCATTTCCAGCTCCTCTAACTTGCTCTCTTCCCCAAGCAGAGCAGTGGGATGAGGAATGTGGACTGCCGGTAGGTCAAACAGGCATGTATATATTTTTTAAGTAACAGAAAATTTGATCAGGTTACCTGTAATATTTACATCTTTACATGGTATTTTTTTTTTGTTTATATTATTCAGAAAGATCTATCAAAATAAATAAAAAAATGGTAGCAAAATATGTTAATAGTTGATCTTTTTCTAAATATCAACAATTTCTGCTGTGGTTAAACGGAGGTAATTGTCAGACTTTTTTTTTTTTTTTTTTTTTTTTTTTTTTTTTTTTTTTCATTGGCAGAACTTTACTACCTTTCTGTGCTTGAAGCATTCAGCACTTCCAGAGAGCATTTTTGAAAATGAAAAGTTTAAAAATATGAATGACCTGGATCGTTCAGGCTTAATTCATCTCTTTGGAAATTCTTGGACTTTATCTTCTATTACCAGAGTGCCTTGGGCTTCTGCTTAGTTTGCTAGGTCACATCCTCATGGCATTTTATGATGATAAAAATACCCCTTGGTGCCATGACCTTCATGTTTTCTCTCTCTTCCCTGGGTCTGTTTTAATAGACTGTCACATAAACCTTTGTACAGTGAAATTTGTTTTAATGTTGGATGGTGGTTACTCTGTCCTTTAACACAAATGCTTTTGCCTTTCTGTGGACCTTCAGCACATTCTTGCGTGTATGCTTTTGGATATGAAAGCTAGCAAACAAGTGAATTACCTTACCTTACCTTACTTTTTTGTTGTTGTTTGTTTGTTTTTTAACATCTTCAGAAGTCTTACAGAATGTGCTGTTGTCTATTCATTTAATTCAGCCTGGATTGCTCTATTTTTATTTCAATAAATTCAGTGTATTTTGAAATCTTAAAGTTATACTGAGTAAACTCTGAATTCTTTAGTAGGTGGATATTTGAAGGCATAAAGACATGACCTTTTACTTGGACACTTTAAGAATACATTGTCTTTATTTTTATGTAAGATTTCCATGAAAAAATATAAATTCTGATAAATACAGTTCCATTTTCTAGATTAATCATTTTAACAGAGAATTTCATGAGGAAACAGAGATTACTACTAAGCTTTCATTTATCTATCTATTTATTTATTTATATTTTTCCCACTCCATTGTGACAATGTGGCTGAAAATCAGCAACACCAGTGCTTCAGGTTATTGTCAGCTTGCTTATTAGTCTGTGGAAACTCTTGCTGTCAACTTGAATTCTCATATAGGTGAATTGCTTTCCTGCAAAGGTCTAAAGAAATCTCATTTATTTTTCTAAACTGATGTTCTGTTTTACTAAAGTGCTTAACTGTGTGATAAACTTCAAACACACGACCAGTCTATTGCATTTATTGATTTCAGTGCTTAAACAGAAGCCAAGTGTAGGCATCTCGTTGAATCTGGACCTTTGATAGAAATGTTCCTAACAGAAGTAGCTTTATTTGTCAGGAAATAGGTTTCCATGTGGGATTAGAGTATTTCCATTCACTAACAGTTATTTAGTTTAACTTTAGAAGAATATTCATGCTTAAGTACTTGGTATGTTTGAGTTTTTCGTATTATTATTGTTATTATTTCATAACTACAACATCTATTGCTATAGCACCAAGGTTGTCATTAAAATCTAGTGATTTTTGTTTGCTCTGTATTTTCAAATCCATTGACCTGATAAGATTGTGTTTGTCATCAGGTAAGGAATTGCTATTCAGTATATGTAAAACAATGCCAAGTTTTTAGGAGTAATGCATGTTTTTAGAATTCTGAGTACATCTACAGAAGTAAAATATAAATTATGAAACAAAGAGATAATTTAAATGCCTTATCACAGAGCATCACAGGAAAAATCCTGTTTAGACCTACAAAATTTTCAGCAATAATCTTGTAAAATGATGAATATTAATCTCGACCCACTCGAGAGTCATGGCCAACTCATTACAATCAATAAAAATTTGTTCATTCACTTTAACTAGAGCTGGAATGTGTCCTACATCTCAGAACCTGAGTGACAATGAACCTTTTTAGCTTAGTGCTTGCTGACGCTATAGCTATGGGTTTTGGCAAAAATAATTTTAATGTTCTATTAAAATATTTTATGGCAAATTAGAATAATCTGAAATGGATAGTGGAAATTATCAATTTTAAGAATACTGATTTGCTATGAAATGTTATGGTTTGTATTTGGAAGCTAGAAACACAGAAGAAATTGTTGTGGATGTTTTGTTATTAGGAAAATAAGTTTTATTATATAATTTAAAAGATCAAATCTACTTCAAGGTCTGTTTATGTCATTTAGGGAGCAAAATTATTTAGTCAGTTAAAAGTGGAACAGACATGTTGTTACAGATAAGAATTTCTATGTAATTCAGGTTGCTGTCATTAAAAATAATAAAGTTGTTTAAAAATGTGTTTCTTTTGTTTACTACAGACCTTTTAAATGTTGAACAAAAGAGACACAAAAATGTTCACATACATCTAGAGCCCCAAATTAGTCCGCTTTTTTTTTTTTTTTCACAAAGCCTAAAGTTCCTTATATTTGAGTCACAAATTTTTTATTTATTTTTATTTAAGACACAGTAACAACTGGATATAAATTATATGGTATGAATATCATGAATAATTTTTTTGGCATTCTTTATTTTCCATTTCAGGAACACAGTTACTTTTAAAAAGTTTGTATGAGAAGGCTAAAGGACTCAACCACTATAGTTTTAAAGAAATTTAGAATACTATTTATTTAGAAACAGCCTATTTGTTTATAACTTACAAAAATTAGAAAAATTTAACTCGTCATTGTATATCGCTTTTTCTTTAACTCTATAGCATCCAAATCTAAATGAGAATTACTTTTCAATTTTGACTGAACCAGAGAAAATTAAGGAATTTATATATTTTTGTCTGCTAATTAAACAGTCATTACCAGTGATTCTCCTGTTTCAGTGCATTAAAAAAAATACTCTAATTCAATAGCTGATTGCTATAAATAAATAAATAAAAAGGAAACAACAATGAAAAAATCTTACATGAAAGATTCCTTCTGAGCTGTTTTTAACTCTTGAGCTCAGTATTACACTGTAGATTTACAGCAGTAGATTTAATTACGCACTATTTCAAATAAGAAAATTCCATCATTTTTATGTTGAACTTTTATGGGTTGTCAGTTAATTTTTTACTGTTGATAGGTGAAAGATTACAAGTGAAGCCCAGGTTTTACAAGTGGTAAAAACTTAAAAAATAGAAGAGAAAGAAGACCAGACATAATAAATATTAAATAAATACTAAAAATAACAATGATCTTCCTTGCATGTTTGTAAGTCAGTCCAATGATTTTCATACAGATACCCTTAAAAATTCTTTCAAAAGAATTTTTAAATGTTACTTTACCATACTGTAGAAACATGGACATGTAGAAATATATTAGGGTGGTAAGCAAAAAACACAGAAAGGGGTTGAGTAAGTGACATGCCAACACCATGCTGAAAGGAGAAACAGCCATATGAACGCAGCTACCATTGAAATCTTGATGATTTCTGGTTTCTGGGAATAAATGCGTTACCATTCACCAATGGACAGGTGAATGGATACCTTGGTGAGGAGACCTGGTGCAAGTCCTTGTGGAAAATTAACAGGTCTTTCCTAGTACACTAATAATGTCTGAAACCTAAATGAATAATTTAAGTATCAAACAAATAACTAAATCAAAATGTTTATAAAGTTTATTATCTGGACAAACTTCCCCTTATCTCATTCTATTTACAGCCATTTTACTATACATGAAGAATTTTGAAATATAAGAGGAAATGAAAAAAATAATGTTACTCAGAATATAGCTACCCAAGAAACTATTAACATTTTTCTGAAATTCAGTTTTCCCTACAAAAATGTTAGAGTGTGATAGTTATTACTATCTTTAATTTTGCTTATTTTTTTTCTTTATTGAATTGTATTTGTAAAAGATATGCAATAAAACGAGTAGTTCAAATTGGAAATACTCATTCCTATTTTAACTCATTTTCCAGTGGAAGGAGAGAGTAGGAAAAGAAACAGATTGTTTAATGGAAATATTTCTGATTTGTCCATGATTTTGTCATTGGATTTACTTACAAAAACGCAGTTCAGGGATGGTGGATAGTGGGTTCTAAGACAGAGAGAAATGGGCCATCAGCAGTTTGGTAACTTAAACTGTTGATCAACAGTACATGGTATAAGAGGAATAAAGTCTGTTGACATTGTTCAGAATATACAAATTATAAAGTGCTTGACTTCTTAGCAGCTTTTAAAGGGTTTTCATGTAAATTAGGTAGCATACTACCTTTTATGACTTTTCTATACTGCCTTGCTCAACAAAAAAGCTTATTAAAAGTATTTAAAACACTAACATTCATTTTAAGGTTCTGAATTGATATGAGTTGAAGAGTTTTTTTTCCCACATTGATATTTCCATTTTTTCATTTTTATTATTCAGGAGCTGCATTTCTTTATAATTGTTTTTCTTAATAATTGTGGTTGTTCAGCACATGTACTCATAGATATAGAAATATTTTCATCCACAGATGTTTCAAAACACTGAATTAGTACAATGTAATATAGCCTACGTTTCATTATTTTTCTATAGGCTGCTTTCAAGTACTCTGTCATGAAATAGTATAACTAAGAATCCCACTTTCCAAGCCAGGAAACTACTCAACAGCTATTATTTGAGTAACTGGAGAGGGTTAGCTTGAGCATGTTCCTCATCTTGCACTGTCTTGCTGTTCATTTTCAAGGCATGTAGTGTGGGACAACTTACTTCACCATGATAATGGTTTCTTGACAATTGATTCTGAGTCAAATATCTGAAGTGGGCTTTCAGGTTTCAGTGTAATCACAGCTGGTGACAGCTAGTGTCTCATGTGCAACTCTGGGAACTGTTTTGCACCTCTTGGTGTGTTGTGTCCTCTCTCTAGCCCTCACAAGTTTAATATGAGTTAAGGAGAGAGCATGTGTTAGTGGTTGTCTTGCAGTTACTTGCAGTGTAGTAAATATATCTGTCATCCTTTTTCTTTACTATATTGCTGGAATATTATGAGATGAAGAAAAACTTTGTTTCAATTCCATAAATAAATTTGAAAATAGATGTGCATTTGGTGACTGGGTTGTATGAAGGGCATGTATTTTTAGCTGCCTTGGCTTTGAGTGTCGGAGCGTTTCTGCTCTGATTCATGTTGAACACAGCAAGAGAGTGAAGTTAGTCTTCCTGATAGAAGTCTTCTGAATCTTCCTGTCCCTGAAAATAAAAATTGGCAGATACTAGTAGGTTGTGGAAGAGAGAACCCAGTGACATAGTGATGCTGGTATGAGAAGTTTCTAGTTCCAAAGGGTTTTTGCTTTGTCTTTCTCTTAGGAAATAAGGAAATGACAAGCACATACAGACAACCACTCCAATCCTTTGTCTGCTTGTCCTTGGACATAAATGAATTAAAATCGCACTGCGGAGAGGAAATAATTTCAGCATTAATCAAACTGAATTACTGGCTCTCCTAGACTTGCTTCTAGGTGGAGCTGTGCCATATGCCTTTTGACTATAGAAGGCAGAGGAAGAAGTATAACATAAGAAATAAGTAATAATATGCAGTTTTTAATAATCAGTCAAAATTTACTTCATGGTTAGTTTAAATCAAATAAATGGTATTTTCAGTCTAATGGTACCACGTACTAGACTTTCACAGTACATAAAAGTTCATGGAATGCAGTTTTCAAGTGCTTCATTTATGACACAGTAACGTGCTTGGTGGATGAGGGAAAGGCTGTGGATGTGGTCTACCTTGATTTCAGCAAGGCTTTTGACACCGTTTCCCACAGCATTCTCCTCAAGAAACTGGCTGCTCTTGGCTTCGACAGGCATACGCTTTGTTGGGTCAGAAACTGGCTGGATAGCCGGGCCCAAAGAGTTGTGGTGAATGGAGTCAAATCTAGTTGGAGGCCAGTCACTAGTGGCGTTCCCCAGGGCTTGGTGTGGGTGCTGGTCCTCTTTAATATCTTCATTGATGTTCTGGATGAGGGCATTGAGTGCACCCTCAATAAGTTTGCAGATGACACCAAGTTAGGTGTGTTTGTCGATCTGCTCGAGGGTAGGAAGGCTCTTCAGGAGGATCTGGATAGGCTGCACCAATGGGCTGAGGTCAACTGCATGAAGTTCAACAAGGCCAAGTGCCGGGTCCTCCACCTGGGGCACAACAACCCCAACCCCTACAGGCTGGGAGATGAGTGGTTGGAAAGCTGCCAGGTGGAGAAGGACCCCCAGGTATTTGTTGATAGTCAGCTGAATATGAGCCAACAGTGTGCTCAGGTGGCCAAGAAGGCCAACAGCATCCTGGCTTGTATAAGAAGCAGTGTGGCCAGCAGGGCTAGTGAGGTGATTGTCCCCCTGTACTTGGCTCTGGTGAGGCCGCACCTCGAATACTGTGTTCAGTTTTGTGCCCCTCGCTACAAGAAGGACATCGAGGTGCTTGAGCAAGTCCAGAGAAGGGCGATGAAGCTGTTGAGGGGTCTGGAGAACCAGTCCTGTGAGGAGTGGCTGAGGGAGCTGGGCTTGTTCAGTCTGGAGAAAAGGAGGCTCAGGGGCGACCTTATTGCACTCTACAGGTACCTTAAAGGAGGCTGTAGCGAGGTGGGGGTTGGTCTGTTCTCCCACGTGCCTGGTGTCAGGATGACGGGGAATGGGCTTAAGTTACGCCCGGGGAGTTTTAGGTTGGATCTTAGGAAGAACGTCTTTACCGAAAGGGTTGTTAGACATTGGAACGGGCTGCCCAGGGAAGTGGTGGAGTCACCATCCATGGAGGTCTTTAAAAGACGTTTAGATGCAGAGCTTAGTGATATGGTTTAGTGGGGACTGTTAGTGTTAGGTTAGAGGTTGGTCTCTTCCAACCTCGAAATTCTGTGTGATTCTGTGCGATTTACATTTTATATTTTACTGTTGCATTTTCTGATTGTGCAGCATGCTATGGCTCTAAAGACTTTATTTGACATCAAAAGCAGTGAAAATACTTGTTTGGCTCACATATGACTTTGAGGGAGTAGGGCTAGTGTATGGGAATCTGATGAGTATTGTGGGGGAGGAAGCTGTTTTAAAGTTTTAGGGAATTTGTTTTGGTTTTGAAGTGCAAGGGGAAATATTCATTTGTATTTCAAAGACTGTTTCAGTACCATGTTAGACAGAAATAATACATCTCTTCAGGGGTGGTAGAAAAATATTTTCATTCAAAGTTTGGGGATTTGATTTCTAGAACTACTACTAAAATATGGTAGCATGGGTTATCTTGATTCATGTCTGAGACCTGCAAAGACTAATAAGTATGCTGAAGGTAGTGGGGTGTAATGGGCTGTTCCAGGCATCCATGTAGTTGTATCTAATATCCTCACAGAAGTAATGGATTCAAGAAATGTCTCTTACATAACATGAGAGATCATCCACTTGAACCATAAGAAATTCTCCCTTTAGTTCACATGAAGTAACTGTGTGCTTCAAAGATGTTGGGTTTTTCAAACCTAGACTTAGCTCTTTTACATGCACATATACTTGGAGGTCAGCACATTCCAAGACTTTCCCATCTAACCTTCTCCTGTCAGAACACATATCCAGTTCTAGAAGATGATTATTTGGAGGATATATAAGAACACTGCTATATAAATCCTAAAAATATCAGAAAGGACACCGTAGTCTGAAAAGAGGAAAACATTTGTGTATACTCCTGAAGCTGAACTTGTCTTTTCTAAATACTGGTTAAGTATTGAGCAGAGTTAAAGATGGTGTTTAATTGTGCTTGTACAGCCAAAGATGGACAATTATTTATTCCATTACTTAGTCCAGTTTGTCTGAGCTTATATTTATTTTGAACTCTTACTCCACTGAGAGTTTTGTTTCTTCAGAATTATAACGTACTTTTACATCCTGTTTTTCATACTTCTTACTGATGTTTGCTGTTCTTCAGAAAAATTAAGCAACTTATGCTTATATAGCTGAGAAATTTCTGTATTTGTAGTAATTTCTCTCAGATTTAATGTAGTCTGACAGGGAAAATAAATACCATATAAATGTATATAAATACCATATAAAAGTAGTACCGTATAAATACCATATAAATATATTAATACAATAGTACATGAAAATCTCCATGTCACTTACTGTGGTACAACTAACTGTCACTACTGAAATTAGATAGAAGCTTGAGCAAAACACAGGTGATCCTCTAAACTATGGATGTGCTAGCTATCAGTGAAAGAAAGGCCATATATCCTTCTCAAGCAAGGCAAGTATTGCCCTTTTTTCCATGCAGTGGAATTCAGTTAACTTGATTTCAGCAACTTATAAAAGATTTGGCTATTTCAGAAACTGTGTGTAATGTCTCAGGATGGAAAATGTCAGGGAACAACAAGATGGTCACAGCCAAGAACGACCAGAGTGTAGGCCCAGCCCTCACCAGTGAGGCACAATCCTGAGCTGTGTGGGCAGCACCTGGGGCTGGTAACAGAGCTTGGACATGCCCTGGACAAACCAGGTCCAGGGCATGTACAGGGGACAAGCAAGGAGCAGCAGCAGGGAGGCTCAGAGGCTGTGCTGAAGACAGGCTCCCTGCACTGTTGATCTGGAGCCCAAATCCAGGAGGCTGGGCTACTTCTCACTAAACAACTTTACCAAATCTGGTGAAAAAGGCATGGGAAAAAAAGAGATGTGCTTTACATGTGGTCATGTTTGGAAGCTGAAGACAACCCACCTAGTTAGGTAGCCATTAAAATTGTTTCAACAAAGCATACCTGAACAAAAATACTGCTGAACAAAAATACTGCTGTTCACCTGCTGAGATTATGGGTAAATTATGAATTTATAAGCACAAAGTTTTACGTATGTATGTGTGTACATATGTTTCCATTTCCTGTATTTTAATCATATTTCATATATTTATTTTATTTAATATATAGGCTTTATATTTTTCAAAGCACTTTAGAAATGTTAATTGCTAGACATCATCAATAAGTAATTTAAACAAAGAAAGCAGATTGTGGTTACCATGTGCAAATAAAGAAAAGAGTCCATGTTTTCCTACAGAGTGGATGCCTCTTGTCTGTGTTACAAAGATAACAAGGCACTAATGTAGAGATTGGTTGAGAGAATGCTGGCAAACACTGTTCATTCAGCTTGAGCTTTTTTGAAAGAGATCTCTCTGAAATTCAAAATAAACATATAAATACAAAATAGCATCATCACAAAGATATTCACTGCATACTTCTCGGAAGCTATGCCCTAAAATTCGCTCTACATGTAAGTATTAAACATAATTCTACAGAGTTTGGAGAATACATATGGATGTACCTTACATATAGAAGCTCAGAAAAAAATCAAAAAAGTAAAGGCTTGCCCAGCGTTTTGTAAATAACTGCTTCAGGGTTTCAGGGAAGGATTTTTGGTTGCTGATTGCTGTTGTCATTGCTATTGGAGAAAGCTCTAACAGCTCAATTGTTATATTAAATTATTATTTAAAATCACTTTAGTATCCTTCATTGTAGTTTTAAAACTATAATTTTAAACAACATATATTTTTATATTTTATACATACATAATATTAGGTAATATTATACTACTCTACCTGTCCTCATGCTTATGTACAGCTTAGAAAGGTTTGTTTCGCTACAAAGACAGTCAATAAGAGTAATACCACATAGTCTGAATTGTCCCACTTCATTTTGAGGCTAAGAAGACAGATTTCTTAGGATAAGCCTTAAATCAAGATCAATTTCAATTAAGTTAACATAAGTTAGGTAAATATTAAATCACACTTGATTTTGAATACTCACTGACTATTTATTTGCTATTTTTAACCTTTCTGTCTGGCAAGAGTATATTATAAGGGTAATAATTGTTCTTCATTGTGTCATTACATCTCTAAATATGTGAAGTTAACTGTTCAGACATCAGAATACAAATTTATAATGGCTTTATACATAATTTATTTATTTAAAACAACTCTCCTTTTTTGAAAGACCATTTTGTTCATAAAAGAACAGTATGAAATACTGTGAGTAAACAAGACTTCAATTAATCTCAGTTTTAGGCATAAATTTGAATTTTACTAAATATATTTTCAAATTTCAAGGAGAGTTCCAAATTAAACATGTAAGAAAAAGAGGTTTGTTTCAATTGTTCTCCACTTAAATAATATTAAGTGGCTTCTTTTGAGATACACAGAGCTGTAGGTGTTGGAAGGGACCTCTAAAGATCATCAGGTCCAACCCCCCTGCAAAGCAGGATCCTCAGAGCAGGCTGCCCAGGTAGGCGTCAAGATGGGCCTTGAATATCCCCAGAGAAGGAGACTCCACCACCTCTCTAGGTAGCCTGTTTCAGTGCTCCGTCACCCTCACCATGAAGAAGTTCTGTCACATGTTGGTGCGGAACTTCCTGTGTACTATTTTGCAGCCGTTTCCCCTTGTCCTATCCCCACAAGCCACTGAGAAGAGGTTAGCTACATCCTTCTGTCTCCCATCCCTCAGATATTTATAGACATTAATAAGATCCCCCCTCAGTCTCCTCTTCTCCAGGCTGAACAGACCCAGGTCTCTCAGCCTGTCCTCATAAGAAAGATGCTCCAGGCCCTGTATCATCTTTGTGGCCCTCCGCTGGACTCTTTCCAGGAGATCCCTGTCTTTTTTTGTACCAGGGAGCCTAGAACTGGACACAGTACTCCAGGTGAGGCCTGACCAGGGCAGAGTAGATGCAACACTGCAATACATTGCAAAAAAGAAAATTTAAGTTATCATTAGATGTTTCTGTACTAACAATTCAAAGATATGTGAGTATGTTCTTTGGTATGTTTGAATGAGCAGGTAGAGATGTACCTAGAGTGTTTGACACACAACTAACCTACGGAATGTGTTTGAGGGCTCTGGTGATGGGAAGAAATATGAGAATAGAGTGAAATCAGTCTCCACTGGAATTTAAACAAATTTAATCAAATAACCTTTGTTTTCTGCTCATAACATAGTTTTCCAGTTGAATTCATGGTAATAAGGGGAAGTTCTGAGTTGAATATTACAATGATGTAGCTCCCATTACTTGTGTAACACCATGAGATCTCAGAATAGGATAAGGTTAGATTCTCGGGTTTCTAACTACTATTGTAAGATTCAAATTTTGAAAAGAAAAACATTCCTTGGATGTGGTGGAGAAGGAAGCAAGAGATTTACTTCAAGTAGGAAATGATATTTTGAACTGATTCCAAAAAAAAAAAAAATCCATTGTTTTATACCATTTGCAACTCATTTGATGTAGATTTGAATACAGAATTCCCATGTTCCTGTTTTGCAAGAAGTCTGAGCACAAGAGTATATTGCATTCTGATGTGCTGCCCAGTGTTTAGTAACACAAAGCTGCAACTTACTTACTGTTGGCTAATCTATGTGCTATCTTCATTTTAATTTTTGCTCATCTTTAACACCAAAATCAACAAGGGCATGACAGATAGAAACCTACAAAGGTACCTATTATTCACAGAATGTGGTTCTAAAGAGTTTATGTCATGGTCAGCAACTGTGCCTATTGGAAAATTCTTCCCACATAATCTATTTCTGTTCAGCTTGCCATTTTACATAAAGGAAATGAGAATTTGATTCCAGATTCTGCAGCTCCTCTGAAGAAAGATATTCCTTAGAAGTTGCTCTTTATTTTAATACCATTATTGGAAGCACAGCACAGCCCAGAGAAAGCAGTCTAGGAGGTTTCTGGAGAGTGTGGAAGATAGCTTCCTGACACAGCTGGTTAGTGAGCCTACCAGGGGAGGTGCCCCGCTAGACCTTCTCTTCACAAACAGAGAAGGACTGGTGGAAGATGTGATTGTCGGGAGCTGTCTTGGGCAGAGTGACCATGAAATGGTGGAGTTCTCTATTTTTGGCAAGGCCAGGAAGGGAATCAGGAAAACCACTGTATTGGACTTCTGCAGGGCTGACTTTGTGCTGCTGAGGACACTGGCTGGTAGAGTCCCTTGGGAGGTGGTTCTGAAGGGCAGAGGAGTCCAGGAAGGCTGGGCGCTCTTCAAGAGGGAAATCTTAATGGCGCAGGAACGGTCTGTCCCCACGTGCCCAAAGACGAGCTGGCGGGGAAGAAGACCAGCCTGGCTGAACAGAGAACTGTGGCTCGAGCTTAGGAGAAAAAAGAGGGTTTATAATCTTTGGAAAAGTGGGCAGGCCACTAGGGAGGACTATAAGGATGTCACGAGGCTGTGCAGAGACAAAATTAGAAAAGCCAAAGCTCATCTGGAGTTCAATCTGGCTACTGCAGTTAAAGATAACAAAAAATGTTTTTATAAATACATCAACACAAAAAGGAGGACTAAGGAGAATCTCCATCCTTTATTGGATGTGGGGGGAAACTTTATTACAAGAGATGAGGAAAAGGTGGAGGTGCTTAATGCCTTCTTCGCCTCAGTCTTTAGCGGCAATACCGGTTGTTCTCTGGATACCCAGTACCCTGAACTGGTGGAAGGGGATGGGGAGAGAGATGTGGCCCTCACTATCCATGAAGAAATGTTTGGTGACCTGGTACGGCACTTGGATTTGCACAAGTCGATGGGGCCGGATGAGATCCACCCGAGGGTACTGAAAGAACTGGCAGAGGTGCTGGCCAAGCCGCTTACCATAATTTATCAACAGTCCTGGCTATCGGGGGAGGTCCCAGTTGACTGGCGGCCAGCAAATGTGATGCCTATCTACAAGAAGGGCCGGAAGACTGACCCAGGAAACTACAGGCCTGTCAGTTTGACCTCAGTGCCAGGGAAGCTCATGGAGCAGATTATCTTGAAAATCATCACACAGCATTTGCAGTGTAAGCAGGCGATCAGGCCCAGTCAGCATGGGTTTATGAAGGGCAGGTCCTGCTTGATGAACCTGATCTCCTTCTATGACAAAGTGACGCGCTGGGTGGATGAGGGAAAGGCTGTGGATGTGGTCTACCTTGATTTCAGCAAGGCTTTTGACACCGTCTCCCACAGCATTCTCCTCAAGAAACTGGCTGCTCTTGGCTTGGACTGGCGCACGCTTCGTTGGGTTAGAAACTGGCTGGACAGCCGGGCCCAAAGAGTCGTGGTGAATGGAGTCAAATCCAGTTGGAGGCCGGTCACTAGTGGCGTTCCCCAGGGCTTGGTGTGGGGGCTGGTCCTCTTTAATATCTTCATTGATGATCTGGATGAGGGCATTGAGTGCACCCTCAGTAAGTTTGCAGATGACACCAAGTTAGGTGCGTGTGTCGATCTGCTCGAGGGTAGGAAGGCTCTTCAGGAGGATCTGGATAGGCTGCACCAATGGGCTGAGGTCAACTGCATGAAGTTCAACAAGGCCAAGTGCCGGGTCCTCCACCTGGGGCGCAATAACCCCAAGCAGAGCTACAGGCTGGGAGATGAGTGGTTGGAGAGCTGCCAGGCAGAGAAGGACCTGGGAGTGATGGTTGATAGTCAGCTGAATATGAGCCAGCAGTGTGCTCAGGTGGCCAAGAAGGCCAACAGCATCCTGGCCTGTATAAGAAGCAGTGTGGCCAGCAGGGCTAGGGAGGTGATTGTCCCCCTGTACTTGGCTCTAGTGAGGCCGCACCTCAAGTACTGTGTTCAGTTTTGTGCCCCTCGCTACAAGAAGGACATTGAGGTGCTTGAGCAAATCCAGAGAAGGGCGATGAAGCTGTTGAGGGGTCTGGAGAACCAGTCCTGTGAGGAGCGGCTGAGGGAGCTGGGCTTGTTCAGCCTAGAGAAAAGGAGGCTCGGGGGTGACCTTATTGCACTCTACAGGTACCTCAAGGGAGGCTGTAGTGAGGTGGGGGTTGGTCTGTTCTCCCACGTGCCTGGTTACAGGATGACGGGGAATGGGCTTAAGTTGCACCAGGGGAGTTTTAGGTTGGATCTTAGGAAGAACTTTACCGAAAGGGTTGTTAGACATTGGAACGGGCTGCCCAGGGAAGTGGTGGAGTCACCTTCCCTGGAGGTCTTTAAAAGACGTTTAGATGTAGAGCTTAGGGATATGGTTTAGTGGGGACTGTTAGTGTTAGGTTAGAGGTTGGACTCGATGATCTTGAGGTCTCTTCCAACCTCGAAATTCTGTGTGATTCTGTGTGTGATTATCTTTTGATTTTTTTTTTTTTTCTTATTTAAAGAAGGGTTCAGCTGACAAATAATTATCAAAGAATGACTTCAAAGTTTTGGCATTTCATCTCCTTTTTCTTCTCAGTGTTCAGTTATACCTGACTTCTAGAGTAATTTTACCTTTCTGGACATTCAGTAGCATCTGGAGATAAATTTAAGTAATGATTCTTCATAGCTTCTTTGCCTACAATTCCCATGGGAGCTAGAGTTGTTAGAGGGCAGCCTCCTGTATCTCATACCATGAAGCAATTAAAGTTACTTGCACAGGGAACAAGAGCAACTACTGTGAACTCTGTTCCTTCCCTCCAAAATTGTGGAAAGAAATAGGTAATAAAGCCCATGAGTAAGAACAGGCTTTATTGAGCCACATCCAAATGCAGTCTTTTGTTCAACTTCAGTGCAGCTGATCCATCTTGGGTGTCTCATCTGGATGCTTTCGCCTTGCCACTTCCAGTTATTTATTTTTAACTTTTCTTCAGTGATGTGCCTTATTTCTCACCTCACATTCAAAGAAGTTTCAATATTTTAAGTGAGCAAAGCTTGCTGAGGAAGGCAGTCAGTTACATGTGCTGTTATAGGAAAGGAAAAAGAAACACGTGGGCACATTTGTTTTTTCAGGTCTAATATAAGCAAAATTTGAGATATGTATAAACTGAGTTTGTCTTATGTGCATTCATCTATCAGTTTGAAAGATGATGACTTCGTAAAAGAGAGGCTCCATAGTTCACAAGCTCCCAGTCCTATAGTACAGACCCTTCTACAACTTTAAAGTTGTTACATACCGTGATTAGTAGTCATATTGTGATCATTATGACAAATTTGTTGTAGTTATATATATAAACACACAAACTGAAAAAATAAATTATGACATTTTACTATATGGCATTCAACCAGTGATTCCTACATATGTATCTGTCTGAAATATGTCTGAAATAAATCTTTTAAGCTCAGAGCATTTTAATTGTCATAAATGAAAGAAACAGTTTGGATACTGAGTTTTAGCTCCAATTGAGATGTTTAATGCTAGACTCAAAACTGTTGTAAAATGTGACTTTATTTATTTTTTCCTGGGAAGCATACAAAGCATTTCTGAATTATTGAAGAAGAATGCTCTGTGATTTCCCTATCAGATGCTAGCATATGGCAGTAAGAAATGGCACCCCTGTTTATTTTTAACATCTATCATGCTGCCTAGTGAAGTGCAATGATAATGAATGCCATTGCTTGCATTCTTTTGGGGGTTTCTCAGTTGAGGATTTAATAACACCATCTGGGACAAAAATGCTTTGATAGCTCAGCTCTTTCAAGGCACAACCAAAATCCTGTGTATGAAAGTCTGCAGTACAGTTTAGTTGAAGGTGTTTTTTCTTAATTAATAACATAAAGCAAGGAATGCATTTTTTCTGTTCTTGGTGAATGAGAGCTCTAAAAGAGCAATTTCCTTTTATTCTAAGGAAAAAAAAAATAATAATAAAATGTTTTCCAAGAGTTTTGTACTGTCTCTGAATATTTTCAGTAAGAATTTCTGAGGAAGGAAGTCTTGGCAAAATCTCTCAAAAACACATTCATAATTAACGCTTCTATGATAGATGCTGGATGGAAGAATAGAAGCCTTCAGAAAACAGTAAATAACCTAGGAAAGGACAGAGTCAGTATGTAATCAATAGAAATATCATTGACTGTCAATGAAGACTGAACACTGAATATATTTGTTTATTTCTCTTGTATCTGGGGGTACATCCTTTCACTTTACAGGTTCTTGGCATATATTTAAGTAATAATAAATATAGCTGCTTTTGGAAGACTCCAATAAGAGAATGAAGTTGGTCCAGGGAAGGATGACCCTTAGGAACAGTGACTGTCATTGGATTTGTAACACGTCATTGCTGCAGTCACCTGAACTCAGATTTTCCATAGAAAGATGCAACAGTGCTGGACTTCTAGCTTCTCTCTCTTATTGAGAACTGGCAGGACTGCTGACCCCCACCATCACCTGGAAACTTTTGGAACCACCACAATTAGAACTGCATTTAGCAGGTTTTGTACCAGCAGAGGTACCAAAACCTCTGCTGTAGGGCTGTGCTAAGCCTCTGGGAAAGAGGGAAGTACCTGAGACATCTGTTAAACTAGATGGAGCAGCTAATAAAGACTGAGTATTTGTCAGTCTATATCATGGAATCATAGAATCATTCAGATTGGAAAAGACCTCTATGATCATCAAGTCCAACTGTTAACCTAGCACTGCCAAGTCTTCTTCAGACACAAAGATGTGATTTATAAATAGGCTTTTGGGCTTAGAAAATAACTGACTAGATACTAGCAGCTCATTTCATTTGACATATTCAGCTTGTTAGCTATGCAGACCTCAGTTCTCTCCTGCAAAAGTATTTTGTTCTTACATGGAGACTTTGCAGCACCAGGCTGTGGCGCCATAATTTCTATGAACTGCTACAATATAGTCATAATTTTTATATTTTTTCATCTTTTTCAGTAGGCTTAATAAGAAGTATTTATAAGTAGTTGGGGCAACACCTGCAGAGTTGCATCATTCTGACCTAATTGTGAGGAAGATAAGGCAGGATCCTGATTCACCTCTGCTCCCCCTTGTAGCTGTGGGCAACAGCAAGCATTTTAGAACCACTGGTTCTGGAGCAGCCAGGAAAAGAACTGTGGGAAAAATAAATAAATAAATAAATAAAAATCCTACTTTGATTGGAAATGTAGATGTCTGATTTGAAGGCTTTCATTACATTTATGTTTTTGCACAGCTTATTCTTCCTTCCATGGAAGGAAAGTCATTGATCTCTCTGCCATGGAAAGGAGAGATTAGGAAGTACTGCTCTGTCGTAGTTCACTTGTAGTATGTTTGTCTTTCTCTTTGAGATGTCAAGCTTCTGAATAAGATTATATCCCTACAGAAATACCACTGTGTGGCATGATGTGTGTGCATCACAGAAGGGTGATGAAGTCTAATCAGGCTGCCTACAATGGTACATAGGAAACATTAATTGGCATAACCTTTAAGAAGAATTCCATCAATATTTCTAAAGTAGGAAATGGTATTTCATGGCATTTTTCTTCCAGAATTTACATGTCTAGCAAAAATTCAAAACTGAGAGAAAAAATAATAATATTAATATTTACATAGAAGAGTTTACTTTTTTAAAAAAAAAAAAATCACTGAACACTGGGAATATACAAACAGGTTTAGTTAAGGTATCGTCTTCCATGACAGCTAAATCTGCAATAATAAACCTCTTAAAGACTCTTAATAACTTTACACAATCTGTAATTAAAAATAAATAAATAAATAAATAAGTAAATGTTCTATGCTCAGTGCTAATCCTTATAACTTCTTTGAAAACATTATCCAACCAAATTAGTAAAAAGACTTTTTTTTTCTTTCTTCCTTTAACCATTGTATTTTAAAAGATGACACTGACTTTCCAAAATGTTTGGTAGTTATCGGATTTAATATTCCTGTTTTCAAAGATCTTGCTTCAGTTATCATTGGTGTATTTTGACTTTGTTTCAGAATCTTCTCTTTTGAAATGAAAGGTGTTGGTGTTTCAATGACTTCTATCCCTAACTTTTATAATGTCTATCTGAAGTGGTTTAGCCAGGATTTACTTATAAAGACATAGAGTTACAATGTTGCTGTTGGCCCAGGTGGTTTGCCAGTAGGAAACCCTTGCCAGGTTGGTTCGCTCCTTGGAGAAGTTCGTTCATGACAGAGGTTTTTTGTTGCTGGTTTGGCTAGTTTTTTGTCACAGAAAGCTATTGACTTTCTAGAAATGTGCATAGTCCTACTTTTCTGAACATGCCAATAAGCAGCAGCAAAGATACTCCTCAAACTACTTTTCCATCAGTATTACAGCTCAAGGAAGTCTACTCAAGTAATAATTTTATTTTTTGATGGCCTTATCATTGCTTTCTTTGGATGATTAGGGTTTCTCATAACTAAGTTCCAACCAAACGTTCCTCCTATTTTTGTAATCATTTATTAGAAATCTTCAAAAAGGCAATCAGTTTTACATTCAACATTTCTGTGAGAACATTCCTCCATTTCTCTGGATATCTTTCACTTTTATTGCTTTTAGTGCCTATATTTAATTTCATTAATTCCACATAGATATTAGTATGGATATTCAGAAACATTAAGAATTTGGGTTTGGGTCTGTATGTCTGCAATTAAGTAACCTACTTCGCTTATGACACAAAAAGCTATTAGTGTCTCCCTAAGACCAATCTGGGAATATTGTATTTTTAAATCTCATTCATTTATATATATCATAAAATAAGAAATATCTGTGTTGTGTTTCTTCTAGTAGAAGGACCAGATATTCCAACTGTTGTGTGCATCTAGCAATGCTTTTCAGGGATATATATTACACCATTTGTGGCAGATTCTCCAAAGGTTTTCATTTTCTTTTCTGTCTTTAATTTCTATGCTGTTCTGTGCGATGAATTTTTAGACTGCTATTCTTGCCATTGCCAGGTCAGACTCTCTGGTCTGAGCAGATAATGAACAACAGCAAAGTCATGAAAGGTTATAAGACAAATAAAGCAGTTGCTCACAAAAGAAAATATTCTTGACCTGAACTCAAAGCCATGTAAAAAAGTAGAATGTGATGCACTGACAACTGGAAAAGTACAGACAGTCTTACCTAAATAATACCTAAATAAGGTATCTCCACCCATTGCAGCAAAAGCTGTAATAATAAAGCCTCTTAGAGCCTCTTCATAATGACATTCCAGCCCTAAGCCAACCATCCCACGCAATTACACTACAGGACTTTTTGATGCTAACATATTTTGTGATCCTAAAATAATTCATACACTATTTTCCTGAAATCAGATTTTTTTTTCAAAGTTGGGCATATTTCTGGAGCACTCTGACTCAAATAACTGAAATAACTGATTACCAGGGACAAACAACACTCTGGTGGCATTTGGATTTTTACAGAAAATGTTCTTCATGAATGTAAAGGTAATCAAAGGCCAACTGTTAGGATTTTGTGTTTCAAATTCTGTTTTAAAAAGCTAGTTCTTATCTCTGTGTCTATATTTGAGCAAATATTAATTTGTGGAAATCTGTTTTAAGTCCCACCATCAGGATGCAAATAATGTAATTTAAGTTTTACCTGTTTTCAAAATACCATATATTCTCTGAAAGAGTCCCTACAATAGTCATGCTACGTGGAGGAGTAGAAGTAACAGAAATGAACATATCTTCATGAGTTGGCAGGAGCATGTATAAAGAAACCAATGGTATTTCAGTTGACACTGCAGAACTGACGACAGGTATGATTTGAACAAGCCTGACATTCAGCAGCCTCCTGAAGGGTTGTGTATTTCTAAATGGGGGGCATGTGGAGAGTGAATTTAAAGTTTTCAGTTAGAGAATGTTAATCAGTGATGGAAGGCTGATGGCTGAAGCTTGAGATGACACTCAAGTTGTTTACTTATAAATTGTAAACATCCCTTATTAATGCAAAGATGCTTTCTTTGGCCACAGGAGGTTAGTTTTTGCTCTGAATTTCTCTGGGGTTAGATTTGTAGGAGTCTTGTGAAGAACAGGACTGGCAAAAATATTACCATTAAATCCAACATGAAGCCACAAATGGAAATTGAGAAGGAAAAGTCCATTTGTCAGAACAAGCAAGGGAAGAAGATCAACTGGTCTGTTTCACATTGTGGAGTGTTTAGGGTGAATGTATTGACAGCTTATGAATGAATTGACACTTGGTGATAGAAACGGGTCTTTCAGTGCCTAGTGAAAAAGTTCTGAAAAGTGGAACAAGTTCAAGTTGAAAACAGATGTACATCAGTTTTTTGCATGTATCCAGCTAAATGTAACCTTATACACTAAGGCACTTACACATAATGGATTCTCTAGATCCTAATATATTCCTAAATGCATTACACAAGTGTGCTATATCTTCTATGTGACTACTATTTGATTGTACCTAAAAACTCCAAAATATACCAGTTAATATATCTTGAAAAGATTGTGCCACCATTGTTAGGAATCAAAGTTGATCTAAACCTCACTTTATTGTATGTATCTCTTTACAAATTTGGCATGGCTTCTCATGTTCATTGATATTTTGAATTTTGCAGTGCATTTCTATTTTAAATTGTGTATAACACTGACTATATAAGCAACAGGTTCTCTTGTGAAGATTAAGTAACATTAAGGGGACAAATGAAAAGTAATATTAGCAGAAAGTAGCATTTTATATTCTGAGTTGAAAAAAAGTTATTAGAAATAGTTTCAAGGCAAATTTTTTACAAATGGCTTTCAGATTTAAACTAAAACCTTTTGCAGTTTCCCTACTAAAAATATCTTTAATTACAACAAAGTAGTAATACTCCATAGTAAATGCCACAACATGTTTCTCACATTTTCCTTTTCACTTTTTGAGTTGTTTGCTTCTACTGTCAGCTAACTTTGTTACAAACCATTTCAGTTGCTTTTTGCTACTTAAGCTGTTCTCATTTCATTTGTTTCTTAGTAGAAAATAACAGTCTTAACAAGAGAAATTACTTGAAATAGTGTTCTGTGAAGACTTATAAAACATCTTCATTTGATTTTGTTTCTATACATCTTCTTGCTTTTCAGTTGAAGTCCCACCCCACATAGTCAAAAAATAAAAATTAAACTCCTGTGACCTATATAAATATTAAATTTATAATTTAATGATAAATATATGAAGTTATTTTAAACCTTAGCAAGAAAGCTGCAGCTGTGCATCTATTGCCCATTTCTCCTCTTACATTATCTTCTTGTTGTTGTTGTTTTGAGTTTTTAATTTTCTGTGATGTTGAGATTTTCTGAGTGTTTTTCCATTTGGGAGATCTGTGTAGGATGAATGCATTGACAGGTTATGACTGCTCATGGATAAGATTATGATATAAGCCTAGACATTTCAAAAGTGAAACATGAGAAATAGATGGGTAGGGTAATTAAGTCTATGATTTCTTACAACGTTAAGGTTTAGGGAGACTGTTGCCTTACAGAGCCCTTTGTTTAATATGTATAAAAGAGAAGGTAACTACCAGCAAGTTTCCTCAGTATGATGAGGAGAATCAAGTGTTTGATGTTAGTAAATTAAATGAACATGGGATTGGAAGATGTGTAACACAACTTTCAGATAACTGATCAGCAATGTCCTCTCCATTCCATTGGTGCAGATGCCCTCTCTGCTTCACAGAATGAGAAAAAAAGCCTCTTATCTTCTTTTACAGTGTAAGAAAAAAAAAGAAGAAATGTGTGTTGCTTTTTCAGGGAAGACCTCTTTAAAGTAAATATAGGCTATACTTACTTCTTTCAGAGAAAAGCAGTCTTTCCCTGCCATATTGTTTAGTCATGCTCAGGAACGTTGGACCTTTTCAGTTCTAAGTGATAACATTTTCTTCAGAAAAACACTTATTATCCTTGTCATTAATGCTTGCCCAGATTTCTACCAAAGCCAACAATTTGCCATCTGTTCACAAATACTTGTGGAACAAATATATGCACAACTTATTTACACCTACAGTTTTCCGTGTAGGAAAGGACAAACCCACAGGCTTAGCTTTATGTGAAGGCCCTAAAATTGATATATTATCAAAATAAAATAATTTTCAGGTATCTGAATAAGAAATCTAAATAAGCAAACCATTCAAAATACATATAATGTCCTTGTCTTGGACATTAATCAGGAAACTAACGGTATGAAAGAAAGAAGTGCAAAGTACCTCTATTCAGTTATGATAGCTAATCAAGAAAAAGCCTGTAAGCATTAGACAAAGGACATCCTTTCCAGCTAATTGTCTTCCTCTAAACCAGCCCTAAATTAATGCTAAGAATGAGCACTGCCTTGGTTAAATTTAGCAATGTTTTTGTTCTCTTTTGAAACACACTGAAATCAGCATGTCAGTTCATTGAGTGCCTAGAATAATGGTGACATCCATGCAACCTGCTGTTTCACATGCATGTCTCCTGTCACATGAAACACCTTGATCTGTAGCAGTTATTTCTTTACTTAGGAAAGTGCAACTGTGAAAGTACTGGCCTGGGCAGTCACAAAACTAGCAAAGCTGTCTAGATCCAGAAAAAACTGCTGATTACAGAATATATATTTTTTTTCATTCATTTTGGATAAAAATACTTCACAGACCTTCCCCTAAAAACTGGCTTAATACACCATCTTACAGGTAATCTAAAGTGATGTGTGAACCTGGTATCTGAAATTGAAAGGCTTGTACTGTGTAAAGCATTCAGAGCTGCAGTCATAGTAGAAATCTGAGCCTCCCCAGAAGCATGTACTGTATTAAGTGCTGAGAACAATGCAAGATTATGGGTTGTGAAATGTCAATAATTATCTCACTGAGACAAGACAGGGATAGATAATCTTAAGATTAGGCAAGTAATCAGCTTGTTTTAAACTACTGCAGTCTTTGGGGGTTTTATGACTTTTATTTCTTCTATTACTCTACTGTTTGACAGTGTTGTGCTCTTTGGCTCCTTTCGTTTTCTGTTTTATTCCTATGGTTTCCCCAGAACACCTCCAACTCTGACTTTTTTTTCTGACTTTTAGGCTGGTTTGTCAGCAACCAGCCTAATTTACAGTTGCAGAATAGAATCCTCACATCTCTGAGGAGACTACGTAAATTTTCATTAATGTCTTCAAGCAGCCAAAGTGGCATTCACAAAGGTGCTGTTTTGGATGAAATCTGTCTGTAAAATCAGTGCAAATTTTATCACTGACTGTAACAGGCATATAGAAATGAGAGCAATGCTGAAGTAATGGAAACCAACTCTTGAATGGCATGAACAAAGAGAGAAGTGTGGTTTTCATTCAACCAATACTTAGAAGTCTTTAAGTATTCCAGGGAGTACAGGCGGATGTTTAAAAAGCAAAATTCAAAGGACAAAAGACAATAAAGCCCTTTGTAGCTGCATATCCACTATTAAAAAGGAAAGGTAGCCTGAGGGATTAAAAAAATAAAGAAATAAAATAAATAAAAATAAAATAAAATAAAATAAAATAAAATAAAATAAAATAAAGCTAAGTATGTATGGGTTATGTAACTTTTTAAAAAATATGTAGTGTCTCTTTTTTTCCTTTTTTCTTTTTTTTTTTTTTATGTCTTGGTATCTTATATCTAGATTAAAAGCCTAGCTGCAATAGAAGGACAGACTAGTATTGCATTTTCTGAAGTAATAACCAAAATGCTTGGACAATTTAAGGCAAAGTTATATGAAACTTAACAACTTGAAGGACCTAACAGTAAATGCTGAGATAAGATTCAGTCCTCCATTCTTTAGCATTCATGTAGATGGTGAAACATTTCTTCTATGGCAAGTGCTTAAATTCTCTGGCTAATCAATGGGACAAGCAGGGAGCCAGAAATAGGTCCTGGCTATTAATTTTTCCTAAAATTAAATGGTTTTTCCTAAATTTAGGAAAAACCCTTACCTAACACCTAAAATTTAGGAGAAATTTTGATGTCTAATTACTTCACATCATGAGATTCTTCTTTAGTTGGTGCAGGTTATGAAATAGGGTAAAAAAATTTGAAACCCATTTTTTTTTTCAAGAGTGTAGTAGAGGTTTTATTTTTTTGCCACTTTAATCACATCAGATAATATTTGAGATAAAAAGAAGAAGTTTGGCAGTTGAGAAGGCTTAAATTTTCTGACTACATGCCTTGTTACAACTGTGATCTCAATACTGAATTTGTGAAATAAAAGAAATGGAGGATTATTGAAAAAAATAAAAAAAAAAAAGTAAATCAGACAAATTAAAAACCTCCCAACAGTTTTGTTTCTATTCATTTTTGTTTATTAGATTATTTCAGTACAGAACAACTGTGAAATGAACCTACACATAATGCGCATTCCACTGTTAGCCTATATGATTGAAGGAACATTTGTGTCCAAATAAAAAAAAAAAAAAAAAAATGTTCTTCAGTTTGCAAAGCTCTCTGACATTTTGGTTGCATGCAGAACTTACATTAACATGATACAGAACTCAATGCACCCATAAAATATTCATAATATGGAAGTCAGAATCCAAGGATAAGGAACTTGTGTACAGTAAGATGAAATGAGGGAACTATGCCATTCCCTAAATAGAAGGATTCAAAGGTCTCTCTTGCTTCAGCTTGCTTTTTTTCTACCTGCAACATAACTTTGGGAGACATGTACGTAATAGCTGGAGATGAGATTTTCAATATTCATAATTAGAGGTTATTTATTAGCTCTCATTCTAAATTGTCATGTGGGATCCCTGTAGTCAGCGCAAATAAGCTGTATACGTTTTCTGGATTGGGTCACAAGGAGAAAAATGTGGCTCAAAAATAGCAGAGTTGGATTTCCCTTATTACCTGTTGCCATTTGTTTTGCACATAGAGAATATGGAAGGAAGTGTAAGAGTGTGTTCTTGAAAAGTATTGATGAAATCAGTAAATCGAGCATCTTCAGATAAATGAAAAATAAATATTAAGAATCATAGTTGTTATACAAGCACAAACAGAAGGGTTTCAGTCCCAAACTAAGTGGTTAATAAATAAATTAAAAAAATAAAAAAATAAAAAGTTCAATGCTTGCTAAAAGTGCTTGCTGTTGTCCCAGCAGAAAAAGAGGGGAATGCATGGGGCAGGAGACTGAGAAGAGGACAAGGAGACTGCTGAAAGTAGCTAAAATCCAAGGGAAGGTCTTTGGGGCTGAAAGGAGCTATGAAAGATGTTTCTTGGGTCACAAAGGTCGTTACTATGTTTCTTCACGGAAAGTAGCATATTTTGTAGAAATAGAGAAACAGTTCAAGTGTAAGCTACCTTTGTGAGCTCTTAAAGCTTATCTGACATGTTTTAGTTTTTGAGTTGTAGTACTCTATGGAGAAGTGTTGTAACTAAATGAAGCCTTAATTAGCACTTGGGAATACGTGGCTGGTGTGAAAACTAAGTTTGCAAAAACATAATGTAAATATATCAAAAAAAAAATCTCTGAAAAATCCCATATTGTTGGGGTTATGTGTTGTTTTCCAAAGTGTCCCCAGGTACTTTTTAAAACACTTGATGTTTCTTTAACTGTTTAATTCAGCAAAGCAGAATGTAAATAAATAAATAAATAAAACACATGTAACTAGAATTTAAATACTGCTTGATTGACATGACTAAATATTAAATGGTGAAATATTCTAAGCTAGGTGACACTGTGGGCAAAATCGTGTCTACTGACCATTATGAGATTAACCTTGGGTATTGTCATCTGAAAAATCTTCATCCAAGAATAAAAATGTAGAAGCTCATATCTAGTAATCAACTCTGACAAACTGAATAGGGCAAACCACCTGTCTTATAGGACAGTTGAAAACCAAAACTCCTGTTTCTGTTTTTATACTGCAATGCCGTTCATTTGCTGCCTAAAGCACAACTTGCTTAGTCAAAAATAACATGCCTTTTTACCCTTGCTTTTGGTAAAGTAAAAGTGGCAACATGATAAAGAATAGTAAATGTGTTTCAAAGATTTGAGGTAAACCAAAAACAGATTCTAAAATATCTAAGCGTAAGCTATAGTTCCCAAAAAATCATGGGGCTTTCATAAAGTCAATAGCATTAACATATAAATGAAAGGATTTAATTCATGTATGAACACACCAAATGAATTAACAGAACTGTAACTATTCAAGTTCTAAGTGACAATATTTTATATGAAGTACAAGTGCCTGTTATGGGAATGCGTATTTTTAATATTGCGTATCAACAAGGCTTATGAATAACATATGAATTTATATTTTCATCTGGGGACAAAGAACACCATAATGCATTGTAAGGTTAATACAGTATTTGTAGAAAATATTAACATATTTATTTAAATATTTAATGAAAAGAATCAGTTTTTAAACCATTTTTAATGGGCTCTGTAACCCTAACTTTGAAAATCTGATTCTGGAGTTTGAAAACTCATTTTCTTGGGTAAGAAAGTACTAGTTTTCAGACTTGTCTGGTCTGCTACACTTCAATATTTCAAGTATGTTAGGCTAAATATAAGATTAGGCTCATATTTTAAAGAAAATCAGTATCTTTAAAAATCATCCTAGTTTGTTCAAATGTCAAAGTCTGAGTTGAGAAAGATGGAGTTACGCATTCAAAGGTAAAATTATTGGCACCTATTTCTTTAAAAATCTAATATGAATGATTTATTTTAATTGATATAAAATAAATTTAGATCTGTGAGTTCCAAATTAATAAATATTTATACAGATTTTATCACTACTTTTATTTTAGAACTCATATCTACTGTTTGTGGAGCAAAGATTAATGACAGATTATTTTTAAATAACTAACTTTGTCTTGTCTTGGTTTATGGGGTGACCTAATGAAATATCAGGTTTAGCCTATTGCTTTTTCAGCTAATTGTCTCACAATACCTTTAATTGGATGACCAGGACCAAGATTAGCTAGTTTTTGGCCTCCACCATTCCTCTTAGGAATCCATTTCGAAATCCAGTTCTGTGTCTGTGTTCATATGCTATTCATATTTGCCGTTTCATGAACTAGACCGTTTTTCCAGATTTTTTGCTTTCCAGAAGTAGTTAAGCCGAGTGCCTTTTGTTTCCTCTTCAAGCAAGGACTTTTTCTTGTGTAGTGGAATTGTGTACTGGAAGTGTACTATTGTGTAGTGGAAGTGTACTGGAATTCTGCACACAGGGAGAACATTCACAGCTTCCATACGGTGACTATATTACATATTTCTGTAGAAATTATTATGACAATGCATCCCAGGATATTCCACTTTCATTCTGCTTTCCAATTCTTTGGATCGTTTTCAGTTCTCCCAGCTTTAGCACATTCATCTCTTTGAAACTCAAAGGTGACCCATCACTTCTCTTATCTATCCTGCCTTTTCTTTGTAGTCTATATCATGCTCTGCACTTCATCACACATCGAAAACCCTACTTTAGGTGCTGATCTTTAACATTGCATTTGGAAAAAAAAAAAAAGAAAAAAAAAAGAGAGAGAGAGAAAATAAATTTTCAGGCATCTGGTGTTAGGTATTGTGGTGGTTTTACCCAGTACAGGTATCTATTGTGTTTTAACAAATCTTGGATTGTCATGTGTTTCTATGTACTCTACAGCTGATGAAGAAGCAGATGAAGAAGCAATCCAACCAACAAAACAAAACTGATAAACTTGGGTGAACAAACTGGCAATGAAACACATGTGCAATTGATTATTGCAGTTTCACAACTTTTTCCCATTTCTTGGCTGCTCATGTCAATCTGTTCATACAGATTCCAATTAATAGGAAAGACCATTATGATTTACAATGTATATATAATTTTGAACACAAATGAAGGATTGTATTTTTCTCCCCCTCTGGAAACTTTTTTGCTGTTAATAGAAGTACGGTTGATTCCCTCAGGTAAATGCTCATAGCACTGCGTAATATATAACAAATCCCATGGTGGACTATTAGCTTCTGCTTGATAAGAATATTGTTTTCAAGGTTTTCTGTGAATATTCCAGATATAGGAAGATGAGTATTAGGTAGGGAAATGAGGCTTGTTCTCTGCTTATAATCCTTAATATGAAAATCCTGTTGTTATTGATTAAATGCAGATCTTTTAACTCTTAAGAAGATGAACATCAGTTTATAAATGAAAGGGTACATAAGATGTTTATTCACTGATGTGAATGATGTCTTCCTGTGATCACTGTGTACTAGTTATTTGAAAAAGGAAAAAAAAAAAAAAAAAAAAAGATTTATTTACCAACACTGCAGCTGTGCTCGTAATAAGAAACCTGTCCAATACAAAATACAGCCAAATCATGATTGATAAATTTGCTATAAAGGGCCAAATTTTGATGAAAATGAATAAAGTAGTAGCTGTAGCTTTGAAATATTATTTCTTCTTTATTACTGTAATATATTAGCTAAATTTTGCACAACTTATAGTAAACTTTTCACTAATGTAAGCAATTCCTTTGCTATCTTTTCTGCTAGACAATTTCTATATATTTTTTTCTGAATATTTTATCTCAAATCTCATAATTTTATACAGTTGAGTTTCAAGATACAAATCTAGTACAAAAATGTCAATCAATTTATTATTATTTTTTGAAACTGGCTTGAAAATAAGTTTTATAATGGCAAAGACTGGAGAGCAAAGGTGAAGAGAGATGCAACAAAATTTGGAAATATTGGTGGAGCTTGCCTGAACACTTGTCTACAGAACTGAATCAGCAAACATAAGTGCATATTGCTGTCACTATCGTTAGCTGAATAATATTTACAGCTAAATTTGATAGTTGGAACTGAGGCATATGCCTTGAGTTTGAATCACTATGGCATTTTTGAAATCCAGGGAGATGAATTGCTACCAATTATTGTCCAAAGATGCAGGTTAGACTCATACTGCTTATTGACACTTAAATGCCAAGTTACTTCAGTGAGGAATGTAATGAGGAGTCATGACGGGTAAATTTAACCTACACTTTTGAATGATTGCCTATATATCTGAATGGAATGATTTCTTGAGACATGGCTTCCACAGGCACTTGTATATGGACTTGTATGTGCTATTATTCCTTCTTTATAAGGTTAGTATATTCTGACTAATTGAAAGCCCAAATATAAAAAGTATTAACAGATATTTGAGTTATAAACAGCATGTCTTTCAAATTCTCATGTGCCACAGAGAAGGCTTATGCCAAATCCTCTAGGCCTTATTTTGGGTCTCCTTGAGGTTTATCTATATTGAGTTGAAGATAGTGTGTGTCATTACCTTTCCAGAAAAAAGAAACACTGGAGTTTGTCGTGTAAATGCAGCTGAATAGCTTCATGTAATTTGGTCAAGAGTACTTGGCAAAGAATGTCATAATAGTGCTCTCAGTGTGCTCCAAGTTACCCTTAAAAGTCAACTTTTCATGTTCAAAGGTAGCATTTTGGAAATGCACTTGCATTTGGATCTGTCCCAAGATAACAAATGGACTTTGGAGCTCTGAGGCGTGTGGTGCAAAGATACATCTCTAGAGATCCACATTCAGTTTAGACCATAAAAGATGGTAGTTGCTCAGCCAAACTGTCTCTGTCAAGGGCTATGCAAATGTACATGTATTATCCTTTCCAGCTCTCATGATTCTGACTGCTCACTGCTGAGAAGCCTGAACTTGCTCTGCATGGGGTTGTCCAATATTTATCAGACTTACTAACTAGTGCTGAGCTGCTTCTAAGCCTGGCCCCAGATTTGTAAGGTGACATATACACGGAGAATGCCTTGCTAATAAATCCTTTTGGCCCCATGCTGGCCCACGTCAGACCCAGCTGTATGCTTTCAGTAGCAGTGATTCAGTTTATTTGCAGTTCAAACATATCACCCACAGAAAGTGAGACTGCAGCATATGGAGCAACCTATTAGTAATACTTAAAAAGCTCTTCTCCTGGATTTCTTAAGCATTCTGCCATGCCTCCTGCAAAAGATTGAGTGTGTCTTTCTGGAAACTGTGTGAGGAAGCTTTCTCATCTGTACTCTTCAGGGTAGCTAGTATACTATATCTTAACAGTGACTAAAACAATTTTTTACAGTGACAGCAGAAATGAAATGGTGTTCATTTCATGTATGTGGTTATCTGCACAGGAGTGAAAGTATATTGGACTGCACATTTTCTGTCCATGATCTTCTAAGTGCTAACAAAAGTCCAAAAGTCATAAATAATCAGATCCTGAGAAAATTAATTAACTTTCACATAGCTCTGAAGGCTTCTTCTGCTCTCTTTCAACATGTCATGCCAAATAGTGGAGTTTCTTTGCTTGTTTTTATATTTGTGCTAATCTCTGTTACAGAGTCCATGATGAAGACTCTCTCCTCATCCAGAGGTCTAATTCACTGTGGTGATTTTCATATACTTGTGGAAGGCTTATAAATTATATTAAAGTGCATAGATAGAGTATACTGTCAGTGTTCATTTGACATTCACAGTGACCAGAAAGGAAATGAGAGTACAATCTGGGGGAGTTCACCCTGGTATATGGGGCTGAGATGTCACAGACTTTCTTGAATATTTTATTTTGAAGTTTGCACTAGTTTTACTACAAGCTCTCTGTCTATAGGCATTACACACGAGTAAAGAAAAAGCAATAGCCTAAATAATAATCTATCATATGCAGTTATTTGAAACTGAGTAGTAATTGTGTCTAACTTAAAAAGTGACTTGTCCCACTTTCTTCCCTCCTTTCACAAGAGAGTGTGCCAATAATTATGGTAAATGAAAGTTCAGATGACGTTGCCATAGGCTGTATGCAGTTAATATGCACCAGGTATTTCTTTTGGAGCAGGCAAGAACACTTTCAGTTTCTCATAACAGTAGTAGATGGATTCAATTAACTAATTTTGCCAATGAAGAATAACAGGAAATGTTATAATTTTAATGCTTAGATTTTTATTATTTTTTCTCCTTTCTTTGATGGTGGAGGTGGGGGATTAATCAAGTTGTGCTGCCATTATAGGGTTTCCCGCCTGGGCTTGGAGAGAGAATGCAAATAATATGTGGAGAGGGTAAGTTTTGCATCTGTCCTGGTAAGAAGAGAGATGCTTACAAACTGGCGAGAGGTCCTGTAATGTCAAATACTTATAGCCACAAATTGGCTTGGGTATCTGTTTTCACATGCCCAGATGTGACAGCACTCACATAGATGCTCTGCTGGAGAGGAAGCTATGGAACAATATAATACATAGCAAGTGAGAAAGCCACATACTATATTTATTCTTTTCAAAAATGTATAGCAGTGAACAAATTCTTTTTGAATTTCTCAGAACTTTAATATAGCTCTTCTGACTCCGGGTTGTTAACCTTGACCTCCAGCTCTTTTCTGAGTGAGGCATTTAGCTCATACTGCCAGCTTTCACCATAACAAATGGTGTAGGTTTCATATTTGCAGAGAAAAAAAAAAAAAAAGTGTGTATTCTTTAGGAAATCATTAGCAGATGCTACACAGTTTTGTTTCCTTTTTTTTATTATTTTTTTTATTATGGGATTGGTACATTTGCAAGGTTCCTGGTCTTGACTTTCTATTTGATAAAATGGATATATATAGCACTTATCTCCAGCTAGCTAAGGTCTGAAAAAAAAAAAAGAAAGAAAAGAAAAAAAAAAGATAGAAAATGGCTTATATTAACTATATGAAAACTCACTAATCAATGACAGGTCAAGTCATCATTAAAATTTGCTTCTAAACAGTGACCACATAAGAGAAATATTGTTCAAAAATAATTTGTTAGTCTTTCTAGAAAGCTACATATGTTGTAAGCAAAGAAGTATGCATTTTATATTATTCTTACTACCAGAAATGGCAATATTGATTCTGTATTATCATTGTATACAATTCTGTCGGCAGAACTTTATGAAATGTCTGAAACTCCAATTTAAGTATGAAACTCCAAATAGGCAAGTAAGATTATTTCTTACAGAAGTATATAGAGAGACAAGTATTTTTAAAAGAACATAAGAGAGTCATTTCCCTGATGGATATATTAAATAAAGTCAATAAACTGAATTTATATGTGCAACACAGTTCCTATAATGACACACTTTATTCATTTTTTCCACTGTTGCTATTGGGAGCTCCAATAAAATAGTAACTTTTTTTCTTCATTTTACTGTTCATCTTGTGGATTTTAATATATTCATTAAACGTAGTTATGACTAGTCAAAGGCAAAACCAACAGGGGATGGGTTATGATTCCTCAGTGGTTAAATTAAGACTGTTAGGCCTCAGGTTCTATAGACACGTTTCAAAGACCAATACTGTCACTCATTCTTCTGAAACAGATGAAATAGGGATATACCAGAAGTCTGAAATTTCTGTCGGGATGCTGTTTTGACAACTGACAGTACCAGAACCATACTTTTTATCAATATTAAAAAGGATCCATGGGTGTCTGTCTTAGCACAGAACAGTCTTAGAAGTCTAGCGTTGCTTCAGGATGTAAAAGAATATAAATAAATCCTTAGTGAATATTTTTGTGTGAATGTATCAGTTTTAGACACTATCTAGAATCCCAGCTTTTTGAAAGAGAGAGAGAGAAAAAAAAAATCCATAAATTGCTTTAATCATGTAACATATTCAAGGAAGTGATGAATGACTGGTAGCAAATAGCTTTATTTCCTGCATAACGATGCCTGTCATTGCACTTCAAATTTAAAACCATTATTTATACATTTCAGCCTTCTTTTTTTTTAAAAAAAAAAAAAAACTGTTTAACCTCAGTGGATTTGGGATGTGGTCCCACAAGCAGCCGCAGGACTGCCATACAAATGAATTACCGCACTGAGCTACAACAATATTGGAAGTGACATGAATATGAGTTACTCTCTTAGATTCAAAATCCCTTTGTCCTTTTGTTCTGACCATGGCAAAGCAGTATCATGTTGTGCTGTTGTACATATGTAGCCATGAGCATCATTTGCAATGTATAAGACTAATGACACCACCATATGTCCTAATTGCTAGAACAATGCACTAACATCCTGAGGGTTGTCATTATTTCTTAATGACACTGCTGGAGGTGTGATCATCCTGCTCATTCAGTACTTCTTTTCCAAGATTTGGAATGTGAGCTTTTGTCCCCCATTCAGCATCCTCCATTTCTCTCATCCTTCTCCCCTTCTCCAACGCTAAACATTTAAATACGAGCTATAAAACATTTGGCATAAGTGTAATGTGATTTGCCTTAGTACAGTAAGCATGAGTGATATGAGTCACTTGCATCATCACTTCTTGTTTCTAAGTGTTGATGTGTCAGTCTGCATCACTGGTAGCACGCTCTCAACTTTTCTTTCCCCAGAGATCTCGTTATGGCCTCTTAACTCATTTAATTCAAATACTGGTGACCTTAGACTGAAACCATGGACACATCTTTTTATTCATGGTAACTTAAAATAATTGTAGTCTCTGGAAAGCAAGAACTTTCCCTTACCACCTTCCAGACTGTCTGTTTTAGTTCAATTAATATACTGGCTAAAGATTTAACAAAATTGATTTTAAAGCAATCCTAGATATGACTATATTTAATTTACAATAAGATAAAACATTAACAATATGGGGATCAGTTATGTAAAGCTTAAATTTCATGTAGTTTCATTTCAGCTATTTTAAAGTGAAATAAAAGGATTTTCATTGTCATGACATTTGCATAAGAAACCAATAGCTTCCAGTATAATCAATTACTGAAACCTAATACCACCAAATAAACAAGGTAAATTCCTTTAGTAATAGACAATTATGAGGGATTAAGAGATGAGCTTTTTCACAGGAACCAAGAAGAGCAACAGAATAAATCCCATACTAGTAATTCATAGCAACTCTTCAGAGTAGAAACAGTTTGTTCTTTTGGTTGTTTGCTTATGGTTTTTGATTGGTTTTTTGTTGTTGTTGTTTCATTTTGTTTTGTTTTTCAGCTCTTTTTCAGAGTGTTCTGTGCTGCAAGGGTGTGTACAGTCTGTATTATTCATACTCACTGTGACCAGGTGTTAGCAGTAATAGGAGACTGAACGCTAAGTATTGCATGTGTACATTTAAGCTAGTATTTTTCAGGTTATTTGATAGACTGGATTAACAATATCTTAATAATAAATAGATAAAATATATTTTTAATACATTAAGTTCTTGGCAGCTCCACAGCTGTTGGGCTGCTGGAAAACAGAACATTCAGATTAAAATTTCCTTATTTAAATCTGCCAGTGTTTTAACTTTACTGTATATTTTTGATGACTTGGGAGGTTTGCTTACTAATTTGGAACTTTGCCTAATGTTTTTGTTAAAATAGAACTTTCTATCGTGTAATTAATCTCCTTGTTCTGTATGTTCATACAATAAAAGTGTGGAACAAATGAGTACTCAAAATGCTAGATATATAATGAATAGTTAGGGTTTAAACATAACTATTTTCCTGACAAGGACATGGTACTGCTATAAGCAATTGGCTGTCTTACATTATTCTTCTGCCAGGTTCCTTCTTCTATAGATTATACAATAAGAAATTGTATATAGTCAGGACTTTTACAACAACACCAAAGAAACCAGTTCATTTCCAAAAACAAGTGCATCTACTTTATTCATTGTTTATTTAAAATTTAAATTTGCTGGTCTTATCTCAGTTTGCATGCAGTGGGAATAAATTAGTTTTCCTTATCAATTTATGAATAGAATATCCAGAATTGCTCATGGGGGAAAAAGAACATAGTCCATCTGCTCATGCAGAGTGTCATCTTCCTTGTTTTAATGAACCCAACCAGTGAATTTAGTCAACCATGCAGAACTGAATAAAGCCTAATGTGGAGGTAACAGGCAAGCTTTCAAGTTCAAGAGAGCCTATGTTTCCCAGAAAGGAAAGGGGGCTGTGTGATTTTATTACTGATTGTGATAAATGCTTGAGTCCCAAATATAGGTCCTATATATAAATGCTTGAGTCCCAAATATAGGTCCTATAGCCCCAGGATCCATACTCCAACAAGCACAACCCCAATATGAGGGTCCACAGTAATGATAACTCCTGTCCCACGGATAATCTCTTATCCAGTCTGTGTAACACGTAGAAGCCACTGTTCCACCCTTTCTAGGACAAATGCACTTGGGCTGCTTACTGTATCTCCTCCAACTCAGGCTTCCACAATCAGTATATGGGTCTTCATTTATAATATCACAGGCATCAAAGGTTATCGACACTGAGGTATTCAGGGTGGTTACAACTTCATTTGTTCCAATTAATTTGCCTACTTTCAAATCTGTCTTCATTTCTACCCAATATTGATAAGGAAGTTCTTTTGGATCATACATACAGTCCTGTCACCTTCTTTGTGTAGAGCATACTGAGTTAGGTTAAAAATGCAGCTTCCTATTTTCTGGCCTTTACTGGCCTATCATCTGTCATAGACAGTATGATACGCCAATGTTTGGAAGCTCAACCGTCCTTTTCTAGTAGTTACTATACACAGACTGCAGTTGTTGGCCGTAGCTTGGGCCAAGAAACTCACCCCAAGTAGGACTAGAAGAGGTCCAGTAAGGGCCATGGTGATCGGCGGTCACAGCCCGAAGGGGTTGCAGCCCTTGGCAGACCTTCCCAGCCACAACACCAGTTCCGTATCCGGTCTTTCCCTCTTCCCTAATCTTAAAGGGGTGTACATTGCAGATAGCCTACTGTTACCTTCAGAGGATAATGCTTAACTGATCCCTGTTATTGATAAATCTCTTCCCTTAATAGGTATCTATTCAAGAGTTTCTCTGTTTACTAATTTTACAAAAGTAATTACAATAAATTTGGAGTAATTACAATAAAGGAGTAATTACAATAAAATTCCCACAGCAACTTAGCTTATACTCTTTGATGAAGGCTTCTTCAAGTCCATCTGATAGTTTAGTTTCTCCTGGTTCCGATGTTACTTTCCACTCTTCCACTGAACCTTGTACTTGTGACACGTGTCCATCCTTTTTCAGCAGTTGTCACAGTTGTTTCCTTGTTAATAGATAACAACTAATAGATGACAGTTAATAAATATCAGCTGTTTTCTTGTTAATAAAGCAAGAAAGGGTCCTTCCTAGAGGGGAGATGAGTTTTCTTCTTCCCATGTTTTTAGTAGAATCCCATCTCCTGGTTTTAACTGGTGAATTGCAAATCTTAAAGGTGGTGTCTGAGCCATTATTCCAGTTTCTCTTAGCTCTTTTAATCTTCTACCAAAGACAATTACATTTCTGGATACTACAATCCTCATCTACATTGTTCCTTAGGGGCATCTCTTGAGAATAAGGCATGCCATATCACATTTCATATGGTGATAATCCAGTCTCACTGTGTTGTTTAGTTCTAACGTTTAAAAGTGCCAATGGTAAGCATTTCATCCAGGGCATTTCTGTCTCGATCATTAACTTAGCCAATTGCTGTTTTATTGTTTGATTTATTCTTTCTACTTTTCCTGAGCTTTGTGGGTGCCACAGAGTCTGGTATTCTCACTGAACACCTAATGATTGACATAATAATTTTATTATTTTAGAAGTAAAGTGTGTGCCCTGATCAGAATCAATGTACTGGATTATCCCATATCTAGGTATTAAGTGTTCTAATAACATTTTTACCACCATTCCCTGCCCCAACAGCCAAAGAACAAGCAACCCGAGTTGGCAAGGCATCTCCTGAATCACCCCTAAATTCTTTGCATTCCTGATGTTATCACCAACCATGTGGCTTGTCGAGCCCCATGGCCACAATCCCACATCTCCCCCTTCTTTAACATAAAAAAGTGCGATTAACAAAGATTGAGAAAGCACGATTAACACAAACTAAAACACAGAGAAAAACTACCAGGTACACTAATTCTATCTTTAACAAACTTTGTAACCACATCCCTGGGAGAGGCACGTGCTGAGTGCTGCCCAGTCGGGGGGGTTCTGGCTGCCCCTCCAACTCCTGGAGTCCTTGTTTGTAGGTCCTGCATATGCCAGCGGGACCCTCCCAGACACTGTTTTTTGTTTGAGCTGAAATCCAAACCGCAGAGGAGGGTGCTGTGATCATGTTAAGGCAGATGATGACACGGCCGGACGGACTCACGGAGCTGACACCCATCTAGGACTGGCTTCTATTAAAACATGAGCACAACCTCGGCCCTCAAGTTATTAGAACGTCGAGCCCTTCCCAATAATTGGTGCTGTATTTTTTTATTTTTATTTTTTTATTTATTTTACCATGACCTGTGCTCTTTCTTTAACTGAGTTTCTCCCAGATCTGTCTCCTACATCTGTCTCTCGCTTTTTCTCCTGCATGGACAGATGCAAGGACCTTCCTCTGTCCATTGATTTAAAAAAAATTAAGAACATAGCATACTTTATCTATCTTTTCCTAGGGGTCACACCACTGCTCCCCCTTCTTTGTTTTAGAAGCTGTCCTGGTTTTAGTTAGGATAGAGTTAATTTTCCTCCCAGTAGCTGGTAGGGTGCTACGTTTTGGATTTAGAATGAGACTAATGTTGATAACACACTGAAGTTTTAATTGCTGCAGAGCAGTGCTTACACTTAGCCAAGGACTTTTCAGCTTCTCGCTCTGTCCTGCCAGCGAGCACGCTGGGGGTGCAGCAAGAGCTGGGAGAGGACAGACCCAGGACAGCCGACCCAAACTGGCCAAAGGGCTATTCCATACCATCTGACGGCATGCTGAACAATGTATAAGGGTGGCTACTGAGGTGGGGGGGGGATGGCTGCCTGAGGACAGGCTGGGCATTGGTCAGCAGGTAGCAAACAACTGCACCATGCATCACCCGCTCCGTACACATCATCACTATTATTATTTTTTTTTTTCTGTCCCAATAAACTGTTTCTGTCTCAACCCACAGGCCGCAGTTTTTCTCGTTTCTCTCCCTCATCCCAGAGAGGGAGGGAGGGTGAGTGAACGGCTGTGTGACGTTTAGCTGCCAGCCGGGTTAAACCACAACAGAAGCATACATAAATTGATACAAAGGAATACTTAAATAATACAACTGGACACAAAAATATACATTTTAAGAGAAATTCACAATTGTATAAAGCTTTTTCTGTACTAAGGGGTCCCAAAAATTTAGGACTAAAACATTAGCTTTGTAATGTAAAAAGGTCATCATGACAGTCCTCAAAGACCACTATATAGCACACTGACGTATTCAAGGCTATCAGCTTATATTTCAGTCTGTATATTCAAGTTTTGAGGTCCTTTTATGATTATGCAAACATCAGAAATATAGTCGTATAATAAATGGTACTTATGAAAGCAGAGTTTTAGAGCCAATATTAATTTTGCAGGCTCAAAACACCCACTTTATATTTAAACAAGTATTTGATACTTATGTTTTTTCAAAAATAGAGTAAATGCATTTACATAAAAATAATTTTTACTTTTCAACAAGCGTGCTCATGTGATTTTTATATTAGTACAAACTTAAAAAACAAACAAACAAATCCACCATATGACTTTTTAAAATAAATGATACCAATTCACCTTTCCCCTACTTGAGTACAGTTACATTAAGGCTTTGAACCATCTGACCCCTTGATTTTACAACATTAAAATGAATGGGTCCACATGGATGCTAGTATGTCTCACTGAGACTCAGCATGAACAGAATTAAAGCTCACCACCTTAAAGAAACAGAAAGTCACATGCTCATGCCTTAACTATATTCCTTTTGGTCTCCAAACTAGAACATAAAGTTTAACAGTAACAGTATTTCATGGCAAGATATTAGTACTTTTTTATTAATTATATTTTCATAATTAATATTATTAGTTTAATGGCAACATCTTTGGAGAAACTTCCATTTTTATTTATTTATTTTTTACAACACTGCTTTCTGGTGGTGATTCAGGCATGGGGAGTTCATTCAGTTCAACGTGCTGTAAATATAGCCCCACTTTTTCCCCTTTAATAGTTCCAGGGCATGCAGCTCACAAGCCTGAGCTGACCATGATGGACTCAAAGGTCCCGATTCCACAGATTCTAGGTCCTTATTAATTATTGGATATCCTGATTTGGCCATTCTATTATATAGTACTGAACCATTTTTAATTTGTTCCCTTTTCTCTGGTCCCGGGTCCTCAATTTTGTCTGACCCATCTAGGAATTTTACTGTGGCAATTCCTACAGCCCTTGGTTACCTAGTAAGAGTGTCTTGCAGGGGGTTTAGGACCTATCACCCACCCACGAATCCTATAGGAATCACTTCAGTCCTTCACCGGCCAAGTCCCTCGAGGGAGATTGGAACCGCGGTTAGAAGACCTCCGCACTCGCTTCGGAACTAGGTTCCGTCTCAGTCACACTCTTACACACACAGGCAACCGAATCCCACCCAACTGAACGGTATACGTCTTAAATACTCACAACTCCATCGTCTTCGTTCGGATCTTCGCGCGCAGAATTACGGGTAAAAAAAAATGCTGCAGCTGGCAAGGGAGCTCATAAAAAATCAAATTCTTTGCTTGCCTTTATTCAGGTTCAGGATGGTGTTAGTCCCGACCTGACTCGATTAGGAGCCACCGAATGGTGGGGCGCCCCTCCTAGATCAAGTCAGAATTCAGGAACAAAGACCATCCCGGACAAGCCCCCAATTGTGATAAATGCTTGAGTCCCAAATAGGATTAAAATTAAAGTTTGTAATTTATTAAGCGAATAGAGGCAAGCAAACAGTGCTGGGTGCACCGGGAGTCTCTGCTCCACCAAGATGCACACCTGTTACATCAGGAGGCTGATTTTTATGCTCCTAGACTAATACATATTCATCATTATTCCTAGAAAAGGCAGGGTTATTATAATTAGTTCCCAGAATCCAAACCCTCTCCGGACGCATGTGTATCAGTCTCTGGTGGTCTTTCTGGGGGTCTCTTGTGCTGAAGGCTCGTAGTCTTCCTCCCAGGCTTTGTCCTTCGGTCGTCCTTCAACTCCCCCTTTCTCCTTATTTGGTGGATCCCTTTGCCAGACATCAGAAGCTTGGGCAGCATCTCATGCAGAAGTCAGTAGTTTCCAAAAAAAAACCTCCTTGGTCCTCTTATCTCCCAGACTCGAGTCTCAGTGTTCATCCTTCAAGCCCTCTATTTACACAAATTGCTAGACTCTTATTTTGCACAGTACAAGAACTATGTACACTAATCACTCTGCTTTTCTTAGATAGAAAGTTACATTTCATCATGCTGCCCTAGCATTGTTTCATACACGACACGAATCATATTAATACTTTTCACACTGATGTTCTTCAATTCACCTGAACTATTCTTGTACAGAATTTGGCTCACCATTTCCTTTGATGCTCTCTACATTTCGTAAGACTAGAAAGGTTTGGTGTGTTGGTCGGCAAGATCTTCCATGTAAGAAAGGTCTTTTCTCTAATGTTATGAAGTACAGGCCTAGATAAAGAAGTGTTTGCAGCTTTATGGGATGTACTGTGGTTGGATGACTTTCACAGTACATATAGGCAGTTATATATCTTATACAGCTAAGAACCTTGTTAATCATCATCATCACATGTCTTCCCTTGCCTTAAACGTGTCTCAAACTTTTTCTATTTCTGAAACTGGCCAACAGCTGTCTCTTAAATTTGATCCCACAATAAGATGTGATATTTATGGTGTGGTGCATCTCCATATCTACCTGCTTGTGAAGTAAACCATGAAGTATTTATGTTATATTAGATGGAAAGCCATGTTTCAGATAGACAAATCCCATCTTTTGGGAGAATTTGTGCACGTTGTATGATCTAGAGTGAATCTCAGTTTCACATTTTTTTCCCCAAACCTCATAATTTATTTTCTTGTATGTCATGATGTTATTTGCACTTTTCCTAATAGCATTATGGACCACAGTAAAGGTCTGTGACACAACCTTGTCAGGTAAATGATTCTGCAAACAGGCACAAATACAGGGGCATGTTATGGCATCTTATGCAGGCCAAAGTGCTGCTTTGTGTTGAGCAGTCATGCTACCAGCCTGTAACAGAAAATTTCTCCAGGAAAACTTATTCAGTTATGAAGAATAACATTAAATGAATTTCAATAGTAGCTCCTGTAGTAATTAGATTTCTAGCTGACTTAATCCATACTTGATCCATCTAAACCTGCAGTGGCAGCTGAAGCAGCTGTTACTGCCCTCAAGAAATGTGTACAAAATTCAGTCAGATTTAAGCCATATTAGCTCAAAATAAATAAATAAATTGCATCTATGCTGAAAACTAGAGTGATTGGAAGCCTTGTGTAGTACCATCATCTCCATACCAAGTCATTCATAATTTACTCAGCTGAGTTGGATTATATGAGGCTGAAACCACAGCTTCATTTTTAGCATCCTTTAACCTAACAAAATGGAAGATGGCTTTGTGGAAGTATAAAGGTGCCTCTCACTGCTACAGAAGTTGGCCCTTAAAATTATCTTTCACTGAAATGTACTGAATGATATGGAAAGCATGATTCAAGACTATAATGTAGAACTCTTTCTAGCCTAATTATAGCTATATTTTATTTATTGCTAGGATATATTTTCATGTTGGAGGTATTGTTGTCCACTTAGCTGATTACTGATACACTGAGTTGTAGTATTTACGATGGCTGATAAGATCATTGCAACATTACAGTGTGAGATTTCAGCGAGAGCCAATCTGCACATTAGAGGTGAGGAAACAAAGCTAAGCCTACTTTATTGTTTCAGGTTTTTATTTTTCTTTTATCAGAAACTTCACTAGTTAAACTGGCTTAACAGCTCCAATGGTCCTCTTTTGATGTGGACATTGTGTACTAGAAAGTGGCCTGTGATAATTTTATGAAGGCTGTTGGAAAGCTAAAAAGTTATAACAGTTCTTTCTTGGGGGACATTTCACTCACTAGGAGGTGTGAAGATTTGGAGAGATTTCCCATACTCACAGTCATACAGCACTTTCAAGAACTAATTCAGTCAAAATGAACTCAGCTGTAGCCTTGCAGAAACAAGTTTCTGTGTTTGCTGTAGCAGTGTAATTTGATAGTAATAGAAAACCTTTAAAAAAAAAAAAAAGTAAAAAATGTTTTTTGTCCCTGAAGGCGACTTCTGGCAGTATCTCAAGACAACAAATTACAGTTGAACCCACAAGTGTCGGTGACAGAAATGAAGGTCAAAACAGAAATAAATAAATAAATAAAAATCTGTACAAACTGAAAAAGTTCCATATGTGATTAAATTGTCAAATATTATAAAAATAAATAGAGCTTACATAGAGCTATTTAAACAGAGGGAGCTTATTTTTTGTTGTTGTTGTTGTAACTGCTGTTCATCTGAATAGATACCCAGCACTGATATGTGTTAAAATTTATCAGAGAGAAAAACTCCAGCTGAAATTCCAGACAGAAACTCAGAATGTAAACCCGTTCATTTTTGCTGATGTTTTGGGTTTTCAGTTTAATTTTATTTTAGCAGTACATCACAGCTTCACTTAGACTGCTATTGCTGATGTGCAAGTTCTTTTTCAAAACCCTTCTATTATTACCAAAAGATTTTATTACATCTTCTCTATTTGACTTTGAGTGTATTTTGCAATGTAAGAAGCAAGGGTTTAGAGCTGGATAATTAATCGGGCTTAAAAATGGGATTGTGGACTTCAATCAGTTAAAATTCCAACATTTATTTTCCTGCTTTAAAAAGCATTATAAAATAATCCAATATATATGCACCATAATTATCATGAGGTTTATCACTGCATATAACTTTTAATAATTACATATGCAGTATTACTTGCATGTCACAGGCAAGGGAATGGATGGATGGAAGAAGTACCTTTCTGATTAACACACAGAAGATCAGAGCTTGTGTTCCCCTTTAGGTACAGCTATTTTTGACTCATAGTCAAATTCTAAGACCACCGATCTATGCCATGATATTATTACATTTAATTTTCCTTTTTTTTCTGGGTTACAGCATTCTTGTATACTTTTGTGCTTTTCAAGGTGATGCTAGCTGTGATTTTGATTAGAACTTTTCTCAAATTATTTTTCTTTTCTTAAGCACAAAACTAAAAAAAATGCTGTTACTGAATGATGTTTAATTCCCTAATTTAATTTTCTATAAATGCATTTTCTGTGCTTTAGATCATTCTATATATACAGTGTTTTCTCACCTGTGAGATGACAAGCTTTCTGATTTTGGTCTATTATGTTCTTCCATATATTTCATGTTTATTTTAATTCTGATTTATCACAAATGCACATATTTAAATAGGACCTTTAAAACAAATCTAAATAGAAAATATTAACCTAAAGAAATTTCACTTCCTTCATGTTTTCTTCTAGGTTATTAATCATATATCTTTAACATAATCCTCAACTGCACATTCTTCTTTTGATGTTCATTCTGAACAGGAAGAAAATTACATTTGATGGTATTACTAGTTCATTGGTCAAACGACTGCCTTTATGCTCATAATACAAATGTAGTAGTAGTGTGATCACAACACCCAGAGAATCAGCAGATCAAATCTCTTTTTGAATAATGAGAAAGCACAATTTTAAAATGGTTCTTAACTTTTTTTAAAAAAAATCCTACTTATTTTTAAATATTATCCTATTTTATTTAATCCTGTTTTTTTTTTTTTAAAAAAAAAAAATCCTATCTTGTTCATTCAATTAAACATATATTTATGTATGTATATATGTATGTGTGTGTGTTTTAAGCAAGCATGGCCAAAAAGCTTTTAATTGTAGTGTGAGATAGTGGGCAAGTTTGCTTTTAAGTTTTTAGATGGAAGCATAATATAAATGGTTGTGGGATGATTGCATTCATAAACATGAAAACACCTTTAGCAAAATCAGGCTTTCCTCGAAGTGCCTTTATCTCCACCATTTTTGCTTTAATGTCCTGTAGCAGGACATTAAAATTAGCACCTGAATTTCCTCCAGTGGCATAAATAATTTGATTTTTTTTTTTTTTGTGCTTGATTTGAAGACCAAAATGTTCGCTTTATACCTCATATTTTATTATTTTTCTCTGCCCTTCTTTTCTCTTCTCTTTCTCTTTCTGATACTTGAACAACTCTGAAGAGACCAGTTCCACATTTATTCAGCTGATACTTCAGAACTTCACTGCATGCCTTGGACCAGTTGCATGTGCTGATTATTCACAGATGGAATTACATCTTTCCAGGCATTGAAAATTTCATTAGTCCTAAGGAAAAAATAAAAATTACCAATACTTTAATGTCTATATTGGTCAATGTTTTTGCCTTTTCATTTAAAACTCAGTTTCACATTATGGTTTATGAACCACAAAGTTTGTTTTTCTTCCTGTTTGTGGGGAAAAAAAAAAAAAAAAAAAAAAAAAAAAAAAAAAAAGCTTTTACCTGGATTCTTTCACTCTGTTTAAAGGATAATGTCACACACACACAACAAAAAGTTGAATTATCCAAATGAAAAATGAACGGGTTGTAAATAATGATCAGGCAGAACGCAGGCAGATGAAGGTAAGAATCACTTGAACTTACTTTTTGCAGAAAGAGAATCAGAGCAGGAATTCTTGTAAATATTATACATTACTGGATTACTGGATGTCCGCACTAGAACACTGTATTGAATTTACCAAACAATTCGAGGGGGAGGATGGGGAGAAATGTGGTTTCTGCTCCACTCCCGCAAAAAAATCTGGTAGCTATTGAAGTTACTAAAACATACAGAGTTTTTTTTTTTTAATACTTTTACAAGATCATTATGTAGTAGTAGTTGTAGAACAAAAAGGCAAAAGTTTTCTTTAAGCATGCAGCTATAGCTCTTATCTTTTATCTTTATTTTTATTTTTATCTTTGTAGTTTCCTTTGTTCTTCTTGCACTAGACAAAATTTGAAGTGCAGTTTAGAAGTAGCTCTTTAGCCATTCTATTTATAATTTAAGTGGTTAGAGTTATGAACTATTCTGCCCTGCTATAATGGCTTCCTTACATATAAACACACATAAAAAGTGTTTGTTTATGTTGTTTTACCATCGATTTTTGGGGGGTAAAACCAAAGGAAGCCAGAGGAGATAGCAGCCTTCCCTATGAAGGCAGCATAACATATTAAAACCCAGTTCTCAGATACTAGGCTTTTTTATATTTCACCATTAAAGAATGTTTTCAATTTAGGAGCCAGGTCTAAAATTTACATCTAAACGCCTCCAGGTCTAAAATTTAGATCTTGCACTTTACATCTGATTTTGGGATAGCAATTTTTTCTTCTTGCAAGCTCTAGGTAAATATAGTTGATAAAATTCCTAATATTTACAGATTTTACATGACACAATGATGGCAGAGTTTCTACTTGCCTTCATTGTTATTTTCCAGCATATTGTCTTTGTTGTTTTGTTTTGTTTGTTTTTGCTCCTAATAAACTATGTATATAGCAGGATAGAGAAATATGAATTGGAATGTAGACTGTATCTAATTTACATGATCTCTATTTGGGCTTCTCTTTTTAAGAGTACCTGCATAATTTAAATAGAAAAATGTGATAAAACTTTTGTAAAAACTTATTTGCTCACATAGGTATAGTGCAATGTGACTGAAAGACTGATTCTGAAATCAAATTCATCTTTTTGGGATTCATGATACACTTTCTAAGGAGATGTTTTAGTGCTTTCTAGGGGATCTGCTTTAGAAATGTTGGCAGAAATCTTGTATTCAAATGAGAAGTTCCATATTTTGTTTACTATTAGAATTTAAAGTTTTAGTATAATAGGATAGAAGAGTTTGTCTTATGGCATTGTCTCTTACATTTCATAACTTTATGTGAATTAAATTCAGTTACATAATAATTTGAGCAGCATGAATAATGAGATTGGACAGACTTATAAATGTATGAGACTCTTCAAAGATTTATGTCTTTAAAAAGCTGTACATGCTCATAAAATGAAGCAAATAAAACCTGTTTATGTTGTTTGATAAGTACACTTGACAAGATGCATCCTTTTACTTGCTATTTCACTAATGTCCATCTTTTGATTTGAAGCTTCTCAAATGGAGGTTTACAATAGTATTAAAACATTTTTTAATTCATGGCTATTTCTGAAATGCACTGTATTGTCTCATCTTCATGACATAAAGTTCACAATGACAAATATTCAGTTCATATCTGAAACAGTGTTGCACAGCTGTATGGATTCTCAAGCCATATTGATGTTATGTGACAAAATTATATTTTATTTCTAGAAGGAGGAATAGAAGATAAAATAGAATTAACATCTAAAAAGATCATTTTTGTAACCATACCCCCACACTCACAGCTCTTCATAACAGAAATGAATTTTCTAAATAATGTATATGAGGAAACACACCAAGGCAGAGATTTGTAATTGGTTTCTGCATGCCTAACTTATGGCAGAAATGTGCAGGATGAAACTTCATAGGCTTTGATTCTCACCAAGAAGAGGGTCCTTTGTGTGCTCCCTGAACTGAATGAAGAATCACTGTTGAATAAACCAGTTTTCTCCTTTTGGGTTATAATTTTACAAGCTATGCCATGTGTTGTTTGGCTGTTTCCATGCAGGAAAAGAAAATGGAAGCATTGGATATCTTTGTCTTCTTTCAGACCGGTGAACTACATTCTCTGTTGGCAGCATTCACCAATGTCAGCATTTCTAATTTAATGATTTCTCCCTATTCCAGATAAGTGAGGATCCGTTATTCTATTCATTTTTTGTTGGTGGTGGTGGTTCTTTTTTTGCCTTTTTTCACATTTCCTGGAAATATCTAGAACACTGGTGTTGTGGAATGAAGATAGTATATTTTTTAATACTATCTAAGACTAGAATTTAATATTAAAATGCCCTTAGGAATTAATTCCCCAACACTTTGGTTTGGTAAGGTTGCTTGAGATAAAGACATCAAAATTACGAAAAGTCTGAAAACTCAGTTGCTAATTTACATAGAACTCATAGATAAGAATTGATATGGACTTCCAAGGCCTGACTATGCATGCATTTTCTTGAATAATCTATTTATTAAGGCCTTACTACAGGCAATTCCCAGAAAGGCTCAGCCTTGTTCTTCAAATACCATTTTCCACATAAAACTAATTTGGGAATTTACATAATAAAAAATGTGGTTGAGTAACATTTTCATTAACATACAGTTTTAGCTTCTTCTTGTGGTTAAAACTGTCATGCCACTTCAGAGAGTGGAAATCCTGGCATCCACAGAGGAGTGCTGAGGTATGATCTGTGCTAATGTCTACATAGCAGAAAATGTACTTGGAATATAGGCAGTGGCTAGAAATGGAACAGAATAATGCAAATAGAAAAGCAATGGTTAGTTAAACAATTCATGTGGGATTTAGAGGCAGAAATTTGTTGGAGAATGGAAGGAAGGAGAAGGAACTGAAGAGAGGCAAATGACTCTGAAGAGGTCTTCTGCCTCCTGGAGAGATACTGTCCTCAGTGGGGAAGAGGAAATTGCAGTCCTTGCTGGTGATCCTAGTGGGCAGGACTGGCAATGTAGAGATGCAGGCAAGCAGAGCTGTATTGCCAGACAGCAGTACTTTTAAGCCAAGTTTAGGGGGGCTCTATTTGTTCATAACGATTGCCATTATCATTTCAAGGAGGACTGTGCTGCTTTCTGGTTGGTTTGGATTTCATTTTCTAGGATCATTTTCAGTTCTGTTCTTGGAACATATCTTTTTTCTTACATGTGATTAGGAGCAGTAAAACTATTTCTATGTGAGTCACAATGGCTTGGAGTGGTCAGCAGAATTTAGTTCTCATATTAAGCATTTGCAGATTAACTATGTATGTACATGATTCTTCACATAAATAACTTATTCTATTTGACTGTGCTCCCTGGTAGCCAGTACTACCAGTTATTTAGCTCTGAAGATATTTTGGGAACAATTTTGAGAGTATCTGTGCTTATTTTCATATATATTCTATTGTTTCTTTTTCCTCTTTTGCTATCTATTATTTTTTTTTATTTATTGCATGTACTGTTGTCAGCAGTTTTTTTCATTGGGAACAGCAGTGCTCTACCTCATGTAGAGACGTCTCAAAAGTACAGTTACTTGCAGGAAAATTCAGCTTTAACTTGAAACCTCCAATGTGGGTGTCTTGAATTATTCTTACTGTGATTTTCCCCCCACTAATCTTCCACACAGCCATGCATAGTGTATATGTTACTGAAATCTGTACTAACTACAGTGACAGAATTGGAAAGAACATGATGAAAGTCAGTTGTCATTCACAAGGGTGTTGTAACATTGACTAATGAAATAATTATTTATAAAAGCTTTGAATAGTGAAAATACTCATATCGGAGAGGTAAAAGAGCAGAAATGTAGACAGTATTCATTATTTAAACCAGTGAATATTCACTAGAATTGAAATCTGTGGCACATACAGGTTATTTTTGTAAACATTGGAGGGTTTTGTCACCATGTTTATTTTTCAGTATTAATCTCCTGAAATTTTCACTGTTGGCTGTTTATCTTCTCATTCTGCCTGAGACAGCCCTGCTGCAATAGAAGGAAACTTTCTATCGGTTGTAACTGAAGTGAAAGCCTTACTCTAGAAATCAAACTCCTTGTGATACAAAAATAGGCAATCATAATAGCATTTGCTCTGTGATGGTTCAAGCATAAACAGCTGATAAATAATAGATGGTACGGCATGCTTTCAGTGCTGGGGGGAACCTGAGGCATGTGGGAGTGGAGCATACGCTGCTGCACTGGAGGCAGCAGTTTGTGCTGGGCACCCAGCCACTGCCTGCAGCACTGAAGTGCAGTGGTGACAAGGCAGGAATGCTACTGAGGAACACCCTAAGCTGGGCTGTAAAAAGGATGGAGAAGTTGGACAAATCTGAAGCTTGCTACTCAGACAGGATTGATTTCCTTTTCTTACAAAGGGGAACATACCTTTGCTTATGCCCCAAAGCCTGGCATTCAAGTCAGCTTTTACTTTTTTCACAAAATACAAAATCAATAAGAGATCATGGTGCTCTTACCCTCCCTGCCTGCTTCATACATCTAATTCCTTTACAGATTCCTTTGACCTGTATTCATTTTTTCTATAAGTATGCACAGCTCCAAATGAAGTTCCAAATATGAAACAGCTGCTCCTTTTTCTTTTTTCTAGGCTCCTTTTCCTTTTTCTAGGCTTCATCCTAGAAAAACTCTCCCATATTCTCTTTATAGGTCTGACTTATCAGGTATAAATATTATAGTTCCCTAGCAACCCTGAAAATGCATAAAATCTTTTCATGTTTCATAGAATGAAACACATTGCTGAACCACAGGAATTTCGCTAATTTTCCTAATTTTATTAAGTAACTGTCTCCATTAAAGAGATAAAGATCCTAGATGTGATACAGTGAGATGAAATGAAGACTTATGGCATATTTATTCAAAGATGGCAGGAGATCATATATAATAATGAAATTGCTTCTTTTCACACTTGCTGATCAAGACTTAAGAAATTGAAAAGATCTAATACTGAAATTGTGAGGCACTGCTATAAAATATCTTCATAAAGGAATGAATTCATACTTTCCTTAAACTATTTGCTGGGGAACAAAAAGAATTCTTTACAATCATTTTCTGTATCTGAAGTTTGTATCAGCAGAATTTATTTAAAAACTTGGAAATGTAGAAAAAGCCACACAGTTTATATTACTAAATTTGGAAAGATTAATAACATTGTGTTCTTTCCCATATGAAATCTTCTATGTCTCTGAAAATTTTTATACACGTTCAGACTAAAGTTCCATTTAACCTAAAAACAACTGACAGTAGGAACAGCTTTACTGTCATTATGATTGAGTTGCATGTGGACAGTTTGTGTTTAGCAGACATAGACAGACCTATCTGTCATAAATTAGTCTGATCTGTTTTTCTACTCTTCGTTAATGTCTATTTAAAGCCTAGTATCATATGGTACACATTTCCACAATAAAATGATGTGTTATGTGAAAAAAGCTCTTAAATATATCCTCAGTAAGATTCTGGATGAATTGTTTCATCAGCCATCTTTAGGCTAACTGAAGCTGACAAGAATTTTCTTTCATAATTTTAGCATTTAATATTTTTAATAACTCAATATTTTTGTTTACATTGATTTCTGATAGAAAATGTCAGCTTTCAATTTGGTAGACAAGGAGACTGTTAAAAAACTGGGATTCTTAACACTTTAAAACACTTTTAATTTAACATTTTTTAATTTAACCTGAAATGCACTTTCTAAGACATTTTCAGGTCTTTTGAAGTGAATACTTTGTTAATAAAGGGAGAGGGTGGTGTTGATTGCAATCATCTAATGTTACATGCTTTTATAACATTATTTTGGTCACACTGATATTTCCCCCTTGGCTCCCCATGAACTGCTGAGGTGAAGTTTTTACAGTGCCAGCAATTGAGATCCCATGGCTTCCCTACTGAATTTCAATTGATTTTTAATGGGGAAAGCTGTGGGGTGATGATTATCATTGCACAGACATTGCAGAAAACTTCGCCTCCTGTGGCACTGCTGAGCCAAGGGAAAAGAAACAGAAAGGAATGTGTCACTTAGCAAAATGTCAGTTGGTGCTGGCTTCCAGGAATATGTTATTTTGGGGGGCAGTTGTAATACCTGTGCTGTTGACTCTCATGCTAGTTCTTGTCATATCATTGATGGGTTTTGGTTTCACATGCTCTTTCCTTAATAGAACACAGGTGCTTCACACCATGAAGCATACTGTGAACAAGGCTACACCCCTTTTCTTTCTTATTCCATCTTACTTCTCTCTCCCTTCCTCTGTGTTGAACAGCTTTGAGCAGCATCTGTTTGCTGCCTGAAGGCTACTGCTTTTGAAAAAGATGTACTGTAATTGTAACTGGGCTGACAAGGGCAGCAAAAGCACATTTCCTGCGCCCTCACGTAAGAGGGGCTACATGCAAGTGGCAGAGTGCTCCCTGCAGATGTAATGTGATGAAACGTGCCAGATGAAATTTTGACTAATAGAAAGGAAGGAAGTATAAAATCAGAGGGAATTTCTGCTGGGCCTGTATTGTTTTTTCTCATCTTCTCATCATTTGCCTATACTTTCTTATTCATGGGGTTTTGTACAAGAAGTTTAAATTTTCATTTTCTAGATACTCCTATGTATAGCAGCCTGATAAAGCCATGAAAAGGCAGCTTATGACAAATATTGCTATGTAATTGAAGGACACAAGGTAAAATGTCTTAGGAAATTAGGGAAAACATTATAGCAGTTAGTAATTCAATGTATGTTTAACAAAGACTAATAACCATCTGGTACTATCTCAGTGAGGTACTGCAATTTTTGTCTTAAAGTCAAATAACCTGCACAACATAAATTTCTTGTTATTTCAAACAAAATAAATCACCACTTGCTTCAAAAAGTGTAAATTTCCACAGATACGTGGGGAATAATTTTATTAACCATGTCTTTAAGAAAGAAGAAATCGTTATTGTGCACCTCTGTATTTAACATGGAGTTTTGTAAAACTGAATGAAGACACTGCCACATGCAGTCACTGCTAAAATTTTATATTTTTTTTATCCTGAGAAAAGGTTTATGAAATCTTTATACAACCTATTTACAATTAATGCAAAACTGGTATATGTTAGCATTTCATAATTTGCTGAAGTTGCCAACTTTGGATAGCTTGAGAGTTATTGTAAGTTCTCATGATTGACACTTTAATATACTGGCTTCAAGATACATAAGAAAAAAAAAAAAAAAGAAAAAATATCAAGATTTCTATATGTTAATCAAAGGAAAACTCTAAACATAGCTACCATGGTAATACAGGCTAATTCCAATAGTACATGTGCACAGAAAACTAGATTCATATTTATGCTTGCATTGACTTCTTACAACCACATAGTGTGGTCTGAATGTTATTTGGAAATGCATTTTTCATACAGCTACATGGCATATACTATTTAGCATGGAATGAAATTTCTTCCATCCGAAAGATGCACAGCAAGCTTATTCTGGTACTTGAAAGAAAAAGATATTTTTTTCACCAATCTTTGGTACATAAGTTCCGAATGAGAAACTCAAGTGATGTAATGTGTATCCTAAGGAATGGATGAAATAATATTTAAGAATCACTTCAGCTAAAAAACATAAACATCTGGCAGTGAAACTTGTCCTTAAGGTAATCTAACATCACATGTTGTGTACCATATTACTAAATTTCATCTGTCCATTTAATAGCTTTTGGCACATTTGAGTCTGAAGTCCTACACAGACAACAGTCCCCCTCACTACTTACTGGGAAGACAGAAGACTTCCTTATCTATGTTTCCTGATGTAACCTTATAGAGGAAAGGAAAAACTCCACGATCTTTTGAATGAATTCCATTGAAAAGCGTAAGTTTGGTAGAAATGAAACACAGAGTGACCTAGAATGTCTGCTTTTTTACGTTTAGCATAGTTCATACTGGTCTTTAGCTGTAAAGATATTCAGATATCAATAAGACAATTGTGATAAAAATTATTCAGAAAGGAAAGAAAAAAATAAACATACAGAAACTCTATCCTCTTATTTTCATTTAAAAAATGTATTATAATTTGTTGTTTATTAACTATTGTGGTTCTATGAAAATTCGAGAAATCAAAAATTAGTCTTCAGTCTTTATCTCTCTTAAAGCAGCATTTATTCACTTGACAAAATCCAGCATTTTCAGTGCTGTTTTGACTCAGATAATGTACTAAAGAGAAGCAAAGCACCTAATTTTATGGAGCTCATGATATTTCTACTCTTGTACAAAGTAAAATACTATAAAAAGACGCATCAATCCATGACTTAAAAGTTGAAGATTTTATGAGATAACTATTCACAAACTGCAGATCTGGAAAAAAACTGCATATAAATAGTGATTCAATATTTACAGATCCACATTTTACCCTAGAATTTAATATAGGAAATTTCTGACTCACCAAGAATATTGCTTTATGGTAACTTATGAATAATAGTGAATTATACAGTTAAATCAAGGTCACCTGAAAGATACTTAACATATTAGTCATAAGATCCATGGTGGAGTTCATTAAACGCATTTATGAACTGCATCAAATGATTTTTCATACTGTTCTCTTCACAATACTGCCTTGAAGAATTATTTCCTTGCTAATGAAGAAAACACAGTATTTGCTAATTACAACATTTTTTCCCATTCTTGTTCTTTTCCTAGTCTTTTGGTCATGTATATAAATACATTTATCTGAGATAACTTATGAAGCAAAAATAATTGAAAAAAAATCAAAAAAAAATATAGAACTTCCATAGCTATTAAAATTATTGGCTTTCATACTGTCTGTAAAAAATACATACACACACACACACACACATATATATATATATATGCTTCCTGTATCTGGTTAGTTTTAGCACTCTAGGTCAAGGATACCATAAGTTACAGTAGAAAGAACAGTAAAAGTTTTTTTTTTTTTAAACACTTTTTTTTTTTTAAAAAAAAAAAGGAAAATAAATCTATAGTGTTATATATAGTCTAGCTGACTGTATAGAAATAAGGTGATGCATTTATTCCAAGGATTTTATGCATCTGAAGATTAAAAACTATGGCAGAGGACTTCTTAAAGGTGGGATGGACTTTAGGTACCAGACCCTAGTCTTTTGTTTAAATATTTTTGTTCATTTTGATTTATATTCAATATCACAGAATCACAGAATTTCTAGGTTGGAAGAGACCTCAAGATCATCGAGTCCAACCTCTGACCTAACACTAACAGTCCCCACTAAACCATATCCCTAAGCTCTACATCTAAACGTCTTTTAAAGACCTCCACGGATGGTGACTCCACCACTTCCCTGGGCAGCCCGTTCCAATGTCTAACAACCCTTTCAGTAAAGACGTTCTTCCTAACATCCAACCTAAAACTCCCCGGGCGTAACTTAAGCCAATTCCCCGTCATCCTGTCACCAGGCACGTGGGAGAACAGACCAACCCCCACCTCGCTACAGCCTCCCTTGAGGTACCTGTAGAGAGCGATAATGTCGCCCCTGAGCCTCCTTTTCTCTAGGCTGAACAAGCCCAGCTCCCTCAGCCGCTCCTCACAGGACTTGTTCTCCAGACCCCTCACCAGCTTCGTAGCCCTTCTCTGGAGGGGCTATCCTTCTCTGGATATCCATCTAAGCATGTAAATCTTAAACATTTCCAAAACTGAAAAATCAAATAGAGACTTTTGCGTTCACATGGTCAGGCTGCAAGATGAGACTCAGGTTTCCTCTAGCTGCAGAAGGATGTTCTCTGTGCCTTGCTTGGATTTCTGGCTCAATGACCCATCGGGGGAGCAGTATTCCTTTGCAAGACTGCAAAAGCTATTTTAGAGGACAGTGGCTGAGGAATAAAAAAATCCTAATTTGAATCCCGTCAAGTTGAGGCAAGAATAGGACCCAGGCCTCCTACACAGTCTGAGTGTTGTAACCAATAGGTTATTATGCAAATGCCCAATGGCACTGAGATATAAAGTGACTGTGATTACTGTGCTTTGTGCTGAGCTCAGTGCTATCAGTGTGTGGGAGGCATGTTCAAAGTAGACAAATCAGGTCCAACTGTGTTGTTTAGTTTGTAAATCTCAGAAAGCCTTAGCTGTTCAGATGCTATCTTCAGTGAATGTGGCTGATCTTCTGGGAATGTACACATGTAAAACTTTTGGTGTCAGGGGAAAAGATGTGATGAAAATTTAAGCACTTAAAACCTCACAGGCATTATAATTAGGATTTTTTTTAAGTATTTCTTTAATTAAATTTCCTAGATTTTATGTTGGGTTGCTTTATTTGGTCCTTTTTTGGACCTCAGTGGTTTGTAACAGTTTACAGTTTAGTAGATGTTTTTCATTTATGTTACAGTAAGCATAGGCCTAATGTAAAAAGCTTGTTTTCTATTGATTATTACTGCTGCAGACGATTTCTTTGCAAGAACTGTTGTACTAGTCAGACTGAGGATACCTGAGGGTGGTCTGCTGGGGAAGTAGTACAGAGAAGAAGGAAGTTGAGGGTGATTGTTTCCTGGAATTGCAACAATCCAAAAGGTCAAGTAATTTTGTTTCATGGTTTTTCCTTGATTCTTTGAAAAAAAAAAAAAAAAAAAAAAACACCTTAAGCATTTACTATCTTCCCACTCCTATTTTTCCTTCTTTAAATGACTGGGCATTTGGTTGGTTGGTTGGTTTTGTTGCTCCACAGGAGGGGGGTTATGATTGCTAATGGTCCAAAATACTGGAAACAGTAAAACAGAGATAGCTGTGGTTAGGCTTAAGTTATGGTAACGGTGTTCCTCAATTAAGTCTTGATAAATGCTTAATTTAGCTTGTGTTGGCAAAATCAGTTTAACCAATTCAGATTAAAGTAGCAATGAAGGTGATAAAATCAAGGCTCTGACCTGAATTTGCTACCATGTGTAGCAAAGTTGAGTTGCCAAGTGAACTACTACTTCAATTATCTTGTGTTCAGAGCTGTTTTACTTAGTCTAGGTAATTTTCCTGCCTGATTAGGCTAGTAAACAATAGTTTTAAGTGCATGATTATGATTACTTCTCTTACTTCTGTCTCTCTTTCTGTCTCTCTTTTTTTTTTTTTTTTTTTTTTTTTTTAAGACAGGTCCTGGAAGCCTGAGAAAGCAAAATGACATAAAGGATGTATTACATTTGCATAATGTGCAACTGAAAAGTCTTGGTGTTGCTGAACATGACTTGCACTGAATTACCATTTTGTGGTAATTAGTTCATTACTTTCAATGATACACTAAAGTGGTCCCCAATTGTAGCAGAAAACCTTCCTGGTGTATGTTTTGTCAATTTGATTTAAGAAGAACATGTTGAGCTTTCCAGGAATGCACAATCCATTTTGCACAGCTTCCACTGGGTCAAGAATAGGGTTGCTCTGCCAGTTCCCAAACATTAGGACATGAGGTGGTAGGGGAAGCAATTGGAAGAGTATGAGCAAGGCAAGCAATTATTTTTATTATTTTTATTGTTTTATTTTTTATCGTAACTTTGGAAGAAGAGAGCTCTGGTTAAAAGGAAACAATAGTTAGTGTTTGCTGGGAAGTGAGTGCCAGGAAAAATAATTAGATTGTCTCTGGTGGTTAAAAGCCTTATTTATACAAATCTCTACAATGATACTCGGACATTACATGAACAAATACATGTATTCTGCATCACCTTGGTTTTTTATTTATGGAAATAATTTCATGGACATATCTTCCAAAAGGCAGATAGCCCAGGCAGCTCTGGGTGCTTCCGTCCTGCAAGTTTTATGCTACTTCATTTTATTTTAGGGGAAATAAAACTATGCCAACATTAGATATTAAGATATTAGATATCATGCATTAAAAGCTGGAATATGATTTTGTATAGGATTGGTCTAGCAGTAGAAAAGAGCTGTAAAGATCTGCAAGTCATTCTTTTCAAGTTGTCATGCAGTCGATGTTTCAAACCGATTGGATTGATTTATTGGGCAAGTCTTACCAAATAACCATTAATTGTTAAAATGAATAAAACACCATGGGCCAGTTTTAACTTCTGTCAATTCTGTGGCTTGAGAGTAATTTTGTTGAGTTTTAATAATGTTCTAGAAATGTGTGTACAGAAGCAGTAAGCATTCCGATGTAGATAAAACACCGGTGTAGCACTTACACATAGCAAACAGCAGATATAAGCATAGTCTGAAACGGTGGGTAGACCAGATGTGAATACAGTTATACATAATATAGTATGGTTTACTTATAGGTTATTCTGGACACTGATCCTTTTCTTGTACTGAGTTATAAGGTGTAGGAAAACTATCTTCTTCTGTTTAGAAATAAGAAGTGAATATGAACAACTTCACTTCTGCAGCAGCTATATATTCAGGCCTACAATACCATGCTGACCTGGTCCTGTTTTGTAGCATAGTACATTGCATGCTGCATTTTTGTTCATCCATGCAGTCAGCTAAATGCACAGCATACACTTTGTTCAAAAAATCTACCAGCTTTCACTGAAAAATAGCTCTTAATAACTGCTAATAAGTGTCAAGTAGAACTACTACAATGCTATTAATATGCTACTAATTAGTATTATATTTTGACAGAACAAAATAAAGAAACTTAAGACTATAAAATTATTTCAATTTAACAAATGACTATCTTGAGAACAAAGTAAAAATAGATTATTTTATTTATTTATTTATTTATTTATTTTCTGACCATAAAGTAACTTTAATAAGCCTTCATATAAAAAGTTTGTTTCAATGAGATGTATTTTAATACATAAGAGAATTGCATAATAGTCAGAAACATACTACAGATTAGGTCCAGGGAGACAAGTCTTGTTTTATCATCTCCCATTAACCATGCTGAAAGCACAAGGGAGCTCAAAATTGCACTATTGATTTAAGTGCTTAAAGTCTGTGCATTGTCCAGTAAATACTATAAGAAATCATTAATGAAAAGAGGTCATGTTATCAAGTATAAGAGCTTGGGATTTTTTTTTCTTCAGAAGTCTGATTCACATTAATTTAGTATGAACTTTTTCTTCCACTGGGAGCACTCAGCTTCCCCTTCCCAGCCCCTTTGTTGCACTGTTAAGGGCATTTGTGAAGTTGCCTTGGGAGCTGACTTGAAATGCTGCTTGGATTAAAAATAGAATTTGCTTTTTAGATTATGTTTAATCTGAATTAACTTGTTAATTCAGATTACAGTGTGATGAAATTAGTATTGATATGGACTGACATAAGTAGGGAGCACTGAAACTGGCACTACATCTGTGAGAAGTGCTTGTGAATCTGTGGCTCCAACATAATGAGAATAAATGGATAGTCTCATAACATACAGCAATTCTTTGAGCTGAGTTTTGTGTTGGAAATATTTTTAGTGATACCTGTACTCATAGAGCTCAACTACACTCTTGTCCTGGTTTCAGTTAGGACAGAATTATTTTTTCCTCCTAGTAGCTAGTAGGGTGCTATGTTTTGGATTAGGATGAGAAGAGTGCTGATGTTTTAATTGTTGCAGAGCAGTGCTTACACCAAGCCAAGGACTTTTCAGCTCCTTGCTCTGTCCTGCCAGCGGGCAGGCTAGGGGTGCAGCAAGAGCTGGGAGAGGACAGACCCAGGACAGCTGACCCAAACTGGCCAAAGGGGTATTCCATACCATCTGACATCATGCTGAACAATATATAGGGGGGGCGGCTGCTCAGGGCATTGGGTCAGCGGGTGGTGAGCAATTGCATTGTGCATCACTTATTTCATACACACTATTATTATTATTATTATTATTATTTCCTATCTTAATAAACTGTCTTATCTCAACTCACAGGCTTCACTTTCCCATTTCTCTCCCCCATCCCAGAGAGGAAGAGGGGAGGGTGAGCAAATGGCTGTGTGGTATTTAGCTGGCAGCAGGGTTAAACCACAACAACTGTTTTCCATACCTGCGATCAGAATGTTGTTTTTCATATGAAATTCTTTAAAATATGTTTTCACATGTTAATTTGCATTTCTTTTTCTATATTTTTGGTATATGAAGTAGAAGAGTTCAATATATTGATATAGATTTTACATGCTATCTATCATTCTTGAAAGATGTTTCTGGGTGAAAACTGGATCCTTATTTGTAAATGGAAAGCAGTGCTTCAATTTAAGAAGGTTTCACTTTTTTTTTTTTTTTTTTTTTTTTTTTTTTTTTTTAATGACTTGAAACTATTCCAATTGATTCTACTGTGCCACTCTTCAAACTGATGTCTCCATTCTCATCTGACCTCTTACAAATTTATGTATGTGTATATTTTGGAAAAGTTTCAAAAAGTAGCTCTGGATTAAAGTAGCTCTTGTCATTTCATATAGAAACTGACTTCAGTTGCCAGAGGAGTTTTTTGAACCCTGTGATGTATTATAAATATATAGAATAAAACTAATACATGTGAACTTGACAACTACCGCAAGTAAAAGATGTTTACATTGCCAATAGACTACAGATGGAAATACAGGTTTATTAGTGTGAGGTTATTATTATTTTACAAAATAAACATCCCTAACCTGTCAGTCCTTGTCTTTGAGAGAAGTTTAACAAGTAATTTCAAAATCCAAGAACTTGAAATTCATAGCTGTGTCGAACACTAAAATCAGCAGGCTCAGTACCAAGGATGTTTTTATGTTCTATTCATAATTTTTCATCTTTTTATTTTTTTACTTTTTTCCCCTGCCTGTCTCTCTTGTATTCTACAAGAGTTAATAATCCTAGCATAGGATTAAACAGCATAGGAGGTAGGTTGAGGAAAGAGAGGAGAAGGAAAATAGGCCTGCCATTCTACCTGTAGTCTTTTCTTACACCAGGTTAAACATTTGTATTTAAGGGAGAGGAGAAAAATAATGAATGTAATGAGGGGAAGACAGCAACATTTTAGAATAGACCACAGTTGTGTATATATATGATATAGCATATATTAATGAGTGTTTTTGTTAATGTTGTGCTTCCCCCAATTTTTAGACCTCTAGATTGATATTGATAAATGTGAGAGAGTATTTATTTAATCTTGCATCTCTTACTCAACTGTGTAGCTTTGCTGATCAGAAAAGATCTGCTCAGCAAGCAAAAGGTTATGATAAAGACTGTAGAGTTAGGGGCAACCTCCACAGAAAAACCTGTAGTCTTCCAGAAAATGTATTAGGCAAGATAGCTATATCTGCCATATCTGTGCTCAGAGATAAGAAAAAATACTCTATGACATAACTCATAAGTGACCATCGGTTATTTGGCTTGGCTTTAGTTTGAACCCAGCACATTTCATGATTAGAGAAGTATTTGCTTAAAGAAAGTAACATGCTTTTGCTTGGATGTAAAAGAAATATAAAATTTCCTTATATGTTAGGAACTTTAGAAACATGCCAACTAATCAGTGTGAAACATTAAGTCCAGAGGTTTGCCAAAACTTCATTTCTCCTTGGAAATTCAAGGAGTGATTCAGGCCTTTCCTCACTGATTCCAGATCTGGAGGTTCAGATTCTGGACTGTCTTGTTTCTTTTCTCCTTTACAGACACCCTGATAGTGAATTTCTGCTTAGTGAGTCACAGCTTCAAAGCTTCCAAGGTAGTGATAGCAAGTCCTATATACTGTAGAAACATGTTCTATCAAGGATAGGAAAAATAGAAGATAATGAAACTTGTAAAAGCAGACAGTCCTTTCTGTGATTGGTCTTGTTGCAAGCAGAAAGCACCTGGAGAACGTCCACCTTCTGTGCAGTGAAAGGGGATTCAGTTCTTTCTCTCCTCCTGTGCAAGCCCTTCAGAGAGTGGAAATGGTCCCAATCAAATGATTCTGTGCAAGCCTGTAAAATTATTGTGTATTCCTGCATCTAATCTAGATTGTTAATAACTGCCATGCCTCTGTGTATCACTCAGGTTCTCACTTGATAATCTGCAGCGTTTGGTTATCATTAGGGGAAGGGAATGAACCAAGAGGTCCTACTCTAAATTAGACAGAGACAAATCCCTGTTCCTGCATATATGAATAGCTTGCCCTGGTGCTTCAGCTATCAAAAAAGTTACATGTATGATAATTCTACTGTAAAAATTTAGGCTGTGGGACCACAACATTCAATAAGTGGACACTACTGTTGAAAAGTGTTACAGCACATGTATCATTTTATCACTAATAGCAAGCAGCAGTATTCAGTATTTTACCTATATATAATCCTTAATACTTTTGAGACTTGGTTATACTCAGAAGGGGTTTTGACAGAAGAAAAATAGTAAATAACATACTTACACAGCTTTTCTGAAGCATGGAATAATTTTCAAACCAAGAATAGTGAGGTACAGTTGAGAAGAAAGCTTTCTTTCATCAGAATGTCTACATCTGTCTACAAGAAATAGTTGATTTACAAAAAAAAAAAAATAGAATTGAACTTAAAAAATCAAAGGATGAAGAGCAGAATATATCATTTTACAACACAAAATTAATTGTTTCCTTTTGTTAAAATAAGACTAATTTGTATTTTTTGCAATCCTAGAGAATGCAGTGCTGAATAACTTCCTGATCTCTCTGTACCTGTTTAGTTTCTTTAACACAGACAGGAGAACTGGCCATTTTTAATTTTTTTTTTCTTATTTTTTTTTCCTACCCTGTTGGCATTCAGGGTTTTGTTGTGGCTGATGTTTTTTTTTTTCTCAGCTGCAGAAATTGATATAGTTCTGAAAAAAAAAAAAAAAAAAAAAAAAAATTTCCAAAATTTGAGTTATTTTAATGCTTAACTGTAGTATATAATGCTGTTAACAAAATTAAGTAAAGAAATGCTTTAGTAGTCAATTCAAAATTACTCCTACAAATTCAAAGAGAAGAGTAGTAATAATTTCTTTCATAGAAATTGTCTCGAGAACTGTTTTACATGTGAAAACCATTTTATAAATACAGGTTTTTCATTCAACATGAGAATGTGTTAAATGTGTCTGTTTGAGTATATATACTCACGTATACATATATAATCCATATATTTTTAGCAAGCATACTACTGCTTCTATTTGAAATACTAAAAAATAAGATTGCTCTGAATAATGAGCACCGCTGTGATAGACCTTCATATAGCTGAATCCAAGAGATAAAGTTTCCTCTTATTTTTAAGAATATAGAAAAAAAGAAATTTCAAAATACATATAAAGCAGACGTTCAGCTTGTCCTATCAAGGAGTCCTGCATAGGTCATTAGGGTCTCCATCAGGCTATATAAGAACAAATACTCATTTTCTTTTTTTTTTTTTTTTTTTTTTTTTTCCTTAACATTAAAGAATATGTATTTATAAGAGCATTTTCCTAGAGGGCGTTCTCATAAATGTTTTGCCTATTTACTTAGATGATGCAAAATTCTAAAGCTGCAAAGTATTTATGTTCTTTTAAGCTAAGTCAAATTACTACTGGTTTTCCAGCAAACAAAGACTTGTGAGAATTCTGCTTTCTATTGTGACATACTTAGGAATAATTTTGGTAATATTTTTTCCTGCTGTAAAGAACATAATAAATAATGTTTTGGTGTTAATTCCTTTTGCTAGAATCTTTATAACTTATAATAAGAAAATGAATTATGGAAAATAGGCATCAGGCATTGCATATTAGATCAGATTAATTCCTTGTATCAATTTCACACAGCCCCCAAAAAGTGCTAACATGTTTTGCAACAGTAATGTATCAATCCCATACTCAAATTAAGCATATGAGACTTTGCACAGAGTGACAGGCATTTTCCAATTTTGAAGCATAGATAAATTTAGTGCTGAAAGGTATGGTATTTAGTTCTTTAAGACAGACTTGTAAGAGTTAAATATTTTGTCCAAACAAAGTTTGCTAAATAGGCAATTGAGAAAGACATTCATAGGTGATTCATATCTTAGTAAACTTTGTATCTAAGGTAAAATGGAATGAGTCACACTACTAAAATATTCAACCATCTCTAAAATGGGAGCCTTTATAACTAGTTTAAATTACATGACTAACTTTGGGTGGTTAAAGTTAAGCAAGAGGAATCCCATCCACAGTGTTCTTACAGATGAGCATAATCTGTCATTATTAAAGTTTCTAGAGAGCTGTTCTACCAAGTTCAGAATGTTGAAGTATTATGTATATAATAAAAAACACCCTTTCATTAAATATGAAGAATGCCCTGCAAAGTCATAATGGGGAATATATACATATATATGTATAAGAATATGTATAAGATTGTACATTAGAAGATTGTACATAAGATTGTACAGAAGATTGTACAGAAGATTGTGTATAAGATTGTACATTGTATAAGAATATGTATAAGATTGTACATTAAGGAATTAAGGAAGGCTGTAAAGGAATGTTGTAGGATGTGGACAATAGGTCTGGGAGGTGAAGAATTTTCAGCCTGAAGTAGATTGAAGTAATTTTGAAGAACTGTCTTTATGTTACGGATAATGAAAGCTGGTGTTTGCAGGTTAAATGGTATGTGACAAAGAGAAAACATTACTCATGGAAAAATTTGAATTTTGTGAAATAAAACTGGGATGCTCCATTTAAAACATATCTAATATTTTCTAGTGTTGAATGTTAGAACATGATCTTTTTCTTTGGAAAACAAAGCCCTCCCCCCAAACAAACAAACAAACAAACAAAAAAACTAGGCATATTGTAGAGTCTCTAAATTATGGATGATAAGTACTATTTTTTTTTAAAAAAAGAATTGCTACTTTGCTAACTCGTAATATATCTTTGGGTACCTTTTCTAAAGCTTTTTGTCTGAGCTGTTATGAAAAGAAATGAGGTTAAATACTGAAATGTCTTTTAGAACACATTGTTAAACCTAGAAGTATGTTTGTGAAAGACAAGTGTACTTCATATTGAGAAAAAATAATGTTAGGCTGTCTTTACATTAAAGATATGAAGGATAGCTACATGCAGTCCTTTAATCCAGGGAATGTTCAATAGGTGTGTACTGCACTCCCACAGAAGTACAGGCACTTTGTCTTGTAATAGGAGTAGAGGTATTCTGTGCATTTTACATTTTCATAATTGTTCATTTGTTTCCAAGTGATTTCAGCTGAAACTGTGCTAATTGGACAGAGTCGTACACTTTGGTCCTGGACCTTAGATGTCCTGCATTCTGGGTTGGATAGTCATTAGCTAAAACTCAGAGGTCAGTCTGAGTTTAGACTCAGATCTAGGTCAAGTTTGAACGGTAACTTAATCTGCTACTTAATTGTGACTGAAGACATTGCCCAAGGATGTTATCGTGTATTTTTAATACTTTGAGAAGTATGTGCTCTGCTTTGCTTGCAACTTCAGTTAGTTAAACCTTAGATGCTTTTCCGAGACAGATACATATAGGCATAAACTTCTATAGAGGAGCAGAAGCTGTGCATCCTTTTTCATAGTATTTTCTGAGTATTTTCCAGACACATTTCTGTTTGTGTGGAAATTTTACAATCTGTCTTTAAAGGAACCTGAATGTTTAGATAACTCTACTTTTAAGTACGAATTTTCTATCATGGCAAGGATTTGAAGGAAGTGAAGCAGCAATTTGGAGGAAGTGAAGCAGCAAATTTGCAATGACCTAGGTAAAAAATCTAGAATTTACTTTGATCTTCTGCTGCTCTTTTGGGCTGCGTATTTGTATGAAAAGGATCATTATGGTTTTGAGGACAGAACTGTTAAGGACATTGTGAGAATGGCTGAGAAGAGAGTGGCTGAGTAATGGGTGGAGATTGGATGTGAAGGGAGAATTTTTAAAAAGATGAATATGTCATCACATAATTAAAGACCACATACAAAGAATGCACAAATAAAGAAGCATCAGTTTGTGTATTTTTTACATTTTGCATTTTTAGTGGGCTTGGGCATATATTATGTTTTTGTTTTGTTTTGTTCTTCCAGAAAAAAAAAAAAATAGCAAATATTTTGCCTTTCTTTGTTCTAGTCTTCCCCTCTGTGGTTCTAGTTCTTCACCCTGGTACTTGTAAATGTTCAGTGTTTTCATTCTTTCTTTGTTTTCTTGCTTTTATTTACCTATCTGTTTGTCTATTGATTGATATATTGATTGATTTATTTATTTTCCTCTCTGTATGGTACTCACGCACACCATGTTTGTTTGTTTGTTTTGTTTGAGATGCAAAGACTCTGTTTATGATACCATACTCCACTTCAATCCACAGCAACTGAAAGAGAAGCCAGGACAGAGTAGTCATTCTGAGCCTTCATGCAGTTGGGCTGGGACATGAATAATTAATGTGTGAGAAAGAGGTACACACATGATCTGTTCTGTCCCAGAAACAGATTTGACCATGTTCAAGGAAGGAATTCCAGGAAGGAATCAGTGAAGATATTGTCTGTTCTAAAACTGGAATACAAACACAAAATATTAAGTGTTCTGGCAAACTCTGTCTTAGCTATATTTTCGTATAGCTACTGGGGACATACAGTGACTCCATCTCCCAGGCACATTTTAACACTGAAAAATATTTTCCTCTAGCCTTATTCTCAAATTAAGCGTAACTATTTTTTTTTCCCTGAGGTAGAACAAGATAAAGAAATACATAGGGTATTTGAATATTCAGGTGGAATAGAAAAATTTAATATTAGTCTAGAAACTGGAAGGAAACACTTAAGTGTCATGCCACTTTTTTAAGGAATGCTGATATTTGACTAAGTCATGAGCAACAAAAACAATTACAATAAAAAGAAACTCATCACTGTAGATGTCCTTCATAAATATCCCATGAACTCAAATCAAAGATTTGTACATAGGGAATTTCTCTGTGAATGTTTTCATTGACAACTTTTCTTAATGCTAAACAAAAAGAGCCCAGTAAAGATCTCTGTGTTTTTAGAAGAATCAGCATGTTAGTAAAAATTTGGTATTGCTATCCCAGAGAGGAAGTCAAGACCTTCTGATCTGAAATACTAAAAACAAAAACAAACCACAAACTCACAAAATAATATATTTATTACTATTTTCTTTATTTTCTGTTTGAAGTTTAAATAGTTTTGTTACAACTTACTCATAGGTTATCAGCTCTTACATATAAGGTAAACCTGCAGAAATATGTCACTTTCAACTGCTTGCTTTAGAAATACTGGTTCAGTCAGGTCTTTAATTACACAGATATTATAGAAGCTCTCACAATTGGGAAATGCTGGAAAAGTCCATCTACTCTTATTTTCTTCAGTGCAAATACTTTTATAAGAGGCAAGTTCCTGTCTGTACTTTGGGTATATAATAATTTCATGGTACAGCATACATTGGTTTCATGGTTCTGCATGCATACGGCATAAGGAAAAACTGTGTTTAGCTCCGGGATTTTGTCAACCATCTCAGTCACTACCCTTTTTGAAATGTAAATGCATTAGAGCAGATTATATATTAAAAAGGCAGTCTCATGTAATTTTTGCTTCAAGGAATATCTTCCCACCATGCTGAGTATTTCAAGGTTTCAGACACTTTCTCCCACTGTGCAGTTGGCTATTATCCAATTATTTCATAACTTGCTGTGTCTTAACTGACTAATTGAAGAGCTAAGCTGTAATACCAGACTTCATTCCTTTATGAGAAAAATGTGTGTTCTGTGCCCTGAATAACACAGCTTTTTGTCTTTGTGGAGAAAATATTTCAGAAAAATTACTGTCAATCACTGATATTTTTCTAAACATTTTTTTTTTCTTGCGGCCTTCTGCAACTTACTTACTGCTAGTCCAGCTAGTCCAATAAGTGAATTATATCATTTTTATCACAGAATCACAGAATGTTAGGGGTTGGAAGGGACCTTGAAAGACCATCTAGTCCAATCTCCCTTCCAGAGCACCTAGATCAGGTCACACAGGAACAAGTCCAGGAAGGTTTTGAATGTCTCCAGAGGAGACTCCACTGTCTCTCTGGGCAACCTATTCCAGTGTTCTGTCACCCCCACCGTGAAGTTTCTTCTCCTATTTAAGTGGAACCTCCTGTGTCCCAGCTTGCACCCATTGCCCCTTGTCTTATCATTGGATGTCACTGAGAAGAGCCTGGCTCTGTCCTCCTGACGCTCACCCTTTTATAAACATTAATAAGGCCACCTCAGTCTCCTCTTCTCTAAGCTAAAGAGACACAGCTCCCTCAGCCTTTCCTCATAAGGAAGATGCTTATATGTAAGGGAGATTCACTTATGCGAATGGCAAAATCCAAAATGAATTTTCTAAGGTCATTGTACAATTCATGGTGTCTGCGCGTGTATCAAAACAGCATATTTAGAACAGTCAGCATAAAATAGACATGGTCTTACAAACTAATAGTTGCTCTTTAGTGAACAGGATCCATGAAAATTAGGGACCAAACTGTTGTTATATTCATAGAAGCTGTTGTTTCTTATTGAACAGAAAGGGTTTATTCATAATAAATTACTGCTTACCACAGTCTCATGGTGGCAATCTAATTCATGGGCATGTAGTTCTTTCACTTGCTTCTTTACAGGGACAAACAATAATAAAAATAATTTATGCAAATATTAGCTCTGTCAAAGCTCATGTAGTATGAATGCTTCATGGGAAGTTTGAAAATCTGATATATTATAAATGTGCAGATCAAGAAATTCAGTAATAACTACTATCTCTACTAATATTGATCAGATACTATTAGTGTTAATCAGCTTGGCTATTAATAATATTTATATATAATTCTCAAAAGACAAAGAAAAGTCTCCCAAAGAAAGAGAAATCAATGTATGCAAGTTATGTAAATATGTTCCATGAAGGCAATAATATACAAAGGTTAGGAATAGTATATATGCTCCCTAATTATGTTGTATAACTTGTTGATGTCTCTTGATGGAGAAGTGTTAAATAATTGAAATATCCAAATATTTGAATAAACATTTGAATATTCATTGAATAATCAAATATTCATTTGATTTTATTCAATATCTTACTTGGTAGCCTGAAATGCTTGAAGAGTGCCATGGGGTATTCCCCCTTCAGTGGTATCTCCCTGAGACTAGCATGAAGTGTATAGGGGTTCTTACCAATATCCATTATCCCTGGCTAATGGCAGTTACAAAGAAAAACTGTTAGAACAGTGCAAGTGTAATTCCTAAAATATACCTCCCTTCTTTGAGAAATGTGTGACTAAGGGACTTTCTGGAGCAGAGTTGTGTCTTTCCTTTTGAAATGTTTGGATAGATTTTTTTTTCCTTTTGCTATGGTCTAATTGCTTTCGGGTCGAAATGAATTCAACAGTTTAGTTATGCACTAAGTAAAAATACACCTCCTTTTATTTTGAACTTATTAGCAGAAAGAAAATTCTGAGTAATGAAAACAGAAGAAAGAAAAACTGAGCAGAACAGCAAAAGCATTTACTTTTCTTACAATTCTGTGGACCTCATCTCTCAGCTGTCTCTTCTGAAGGCTGGAAAATTTGAGTGTATTTAGTTTCCCTATATGGAAGCTATTTCATACCTTCAATCATCCTTCCAGTTCGTATCTGCACCTTTTCTGATAAGGGGAGCCTGAACCTGCATGCAGAACTCAGATTAGACAGTGAGTACATGTAGGGTGTAATGGGACTTTTTGTTTATTTCCTATAACCTTAATGCATTCAAACATTCTGTTCACTTTTTGACTCTTAAAAGTAATTAATACATTATTTTAACACTGCAATATTTCTGAGTGCTAATAGGTAGCTTAGAGACCATTGCTTTGTGCATAAAATTGGGTTTTACTTTGACATGGCAGTAGTGTACCTGCAGCTCTGTAAAGCTCAGTAACCTTTCTGTAAAGCAAAGCAAGTGAAATGGCAGCTGAAAATCAGTGTCTGTTGCATCCATTATGCAACTAAACAACCAGAGAATCTAGAAAAAGCTTTAACAAGTACAGTAAACAGCCAGACCTTTTCCTTGCACTTTCTTTGATTACTAATTGCATATGCAGTATTTTGCCTTAGAAACAGAAAGAAATACCAAGGTAATTACCAGGGTATCATTAAAAGATCAAATTCAAGAGTAAATCATAAAATGTCATTACCATGTAAGTATTTGAAAATGGAAGAAAAGAAGGAAGAAAAAAAGAAAGAAAGAGAGGAAGGAAGGAAGATGGGAAGGAGGAAAGACAGATGGCAGAATCAGTGTATGTACTGGGACTTCAGCTACTCTTATGGCTGATCTGATGTGATGTAGCTAGTGAAGACATGACAGCTTATATCAACTGAAAATCCACAAAGACATTTGGCTTGAAGAGGGCAATGCTGAGATAGATCAAAAATATTTAATAATAAACCTGTTCTGTTGATAGCATTTTCTTTAAGAAATGACATCAAGAGTAGATTTGGAAAGTGGCAGGGTGTCTCATGTTCTCCAACTGCCATGACTGTAATGTGATTATACTTTCATATGTGACCTTTTATGTTATCTTTCCTGGCACTGGGTATTTTGATAGCCTAAATAATCAACATTTTGAAAATGCAAACATGAAAAAATGCCTATTATACCAAATCACAAATCACAAAAAACTTACTGATTTTTTTTATTTATAATTGAGTTGATCATCACCAAATTATGATTATGAACTATAGAATGTTGTGAAACTTACATTTATTGTGGCATGTAGGGGCATGGTTTAGTGGGTAATATTGGTGGTTGGGGGACAGCTGGATGATCCCCATGATCTTGGAGGTCTTTTTCAACCGTAATGATTCTATGATTTTCAAGGTATGCTAATACTTCAGTTTTTTTCCTGTGACATTGTAACAGTATTGTTTGTATGGACTGAATGACTCCAGCTGACAAGCCTACTGTAAATTATACATCTTCTTCAAGTATAGGTTACAATGACATAGAGAGGATATTATAGTTACCGTGTTTCAGCTGAAGCATGAAACAGCATTTGGTTGTCTGTCCAGCAAACAACTGTGGAAAATTCAATTTTACAGTTTCTGCCACAAGAGCCATATGGTCAATGTTTTATATATATATATGATTATATGATTACATTCCCCCCTGAGTAAGGAAAGTTCTAAATAGCAGGGTAAATGGGGAGTCAGGTGTGCTAAGGGCATGCTAGAGGTGAGTGCTTTCCAAATTTCAACAGTACATCATGCAGCTGTAATCAAATAACTAGTACAATGTGGATAGAATTAATAATTCATAGTCAGTTGTATAAAAAGTGCTATGTTGGCAAGTTTTTTTTTTTACTTCAAGGGACAAGAAGCATTTTAAACAAGTTAAAGCTTGTTTTATAGTAACTGCTAACTGACTAGTCACCTCAACTAAAACAAACGTTCTTCTCAAATCACTGCTGTTTTCTCCATCTTGTTAAGTATGTTTTGTAACAGAATTATGCTTGCCAGCTGAGATGTAAGGCAGCATGACATAATGCAATCTGATGTAACATGAGTAAAAGCCAACATTTTAAAATCTTATCCAGCTCTTATTGATGGGCATGCATGGACTCCCAAAGGCATGTCCACTTTATTTCTCTTGAGCTATGCCAATAGTCTCCCTCTCAAATTTTGTGTCTCTTTCTGGAAGCAAATCAGATATATGATCTCAGTCTGTATATGCAGACTTGATCCCTCTCTCACTGAAGTCTATAGAAGCCCTGACTACAACAGGAGTGTGGTCATGCCCTGGACAATTCTGGTCAGAGACACCGTGTTACTGTTCAGAGATCCTAGGATCTCCCACTCCACCACCCTCGTATCTCACCTATTTTAATTAAAATTATATTCCTTGATTATCATAGCTATCAATGCTTTTATTTTAGGCCTAGGGAAACAACCTTGCCCAGAAAATTACTGGAATTGGCATACTTACAGAGAAAGAACCATAAGTATATCTATCTCCCATGGGGAGTAAATAGAAATTGTCCTAGAGAAACCCGTCGCCATGTTGTTTTGTGGGAGCTGTGACTGTGGTTTAGAATAGCTTGCAGGTCCAAGGACTGTTCTGCACCGCAGACCTGGCACTGGCATGGCAGATCAGCCTCCATTTCACTGACCCTGGCAGAACCGACCTTAGCAGTGCCAGTATGAATAGCATCTACTTGCTGTGCTTATTCTGGCTGTCCATTTTCTGTCAATCACAGAGGCTCCTGAGGATGTCAGTGATACAGACAGCTTTTTCTTTTGTACAGTATTTAATGTAAGATGAACATAACAGGATATTGCTTGTAATATTCCAGCAAAAAGTAGATCTCTTCTGCTTATTTCAAATATGCATTAAATATGACTTAATCAAGGATTAAGAAATGCTTTGAGCAATCCATTTCAGAACTAGTCTCTTCTAGTGTTGTGTTATCATGTAGAGGCAGTGTATGAGGGCAGAAACCAGATGAAAATTCCCAGAGCATAAATTCAGTTTCTGCAATTTCATGTGCTTCACCTTGCATAAATAGCTGAGTGTTTGAGTGATTTTTCAGTTGGCTATATGAAAATAGCATCCATCTGAATTCTATAAGAAACAATTATATTATATAAGCAGACCATTCCTGAAAAGTGCAGTATGTCATGAGGTGTTGTGTTGTTAGGAAGAATCATTTATTTTTGTAGGTAAGATCATAAATATAGTCTTGAGTGTTTTACAGTTCAAATTTGTAGTATCATCGAAGTTTATTTATTTGAATTCAGTTAATTGTGTAAACTTTTATTTCTGTAACCTATATGAATCATATGCTGAGTATTTAATTAATAATTATAGTATATCTATCATTTAAAATATAGAAACAGATAACTCTTTTTAGAAAGTATCCTAATCAGATGCAGCTTAAAGAAAATGTTAACAGCATTTCTTCTGTCACAGTTCACAACATTACATGTTATTGTTTACAAATCTAAATATTTTTTGAGATACAATGGAAAAAACAACTGAAATGTATTTATTATGGGAGAAATAAAACTTGATCTTATGTATGTACAGAAAGATATCTAATTCTTTCTTCAGTTATTTACTCCAGTATGAACTGAAGGCACCAAATCAGACTGGCAGCATTTTGGCTCCCATTTGAATCAGTGTAGATAAAGCCGAGGATTTAGAGCAATGCTGAATCACACCTGTAGTTTTTCATGCAGTTCTGTTTGTTACTGATAGTGCAAGACAGTGGTTAGTTACTCCGCTCTGAATATTGCTGTGAATAAATGTCAGTTACTGATTTCATGATGCAGGCACAGGAGCTCTATCACCCTTCATAGCCCCTCAGTACTTAACTTTAATAGTATGCAAACATATCTGTAAGATACAAAAGATAAGGTAATAAATTCCCTGTGGTCAAGATTATTAGAACAAGTCAGTTCATTGTGTGTTCATTCAAATCAGTATGGTCTCTGGCAGCTGTACTTTATAATCACCAGGGAATATGTGTCTGTTGTGGCATTCCCACCCTGGTACTGTCATGAATAAAATGTGCTGTAGACTGTATGTTTTTTTGTTTTGTTTTGTTTTGTTTTGTTTTTTAAAAAAATTCTTTGTCTGTGTCTTTTGGTTAACTTAAAAAATGAAATTAATTTCATATTTCACACATGTACATGTTGTCATGTTACCTATATTTTGATTATATCTAACTTCACTAATGAAGTAATATTGTTTGCTCTGTTAATTTTTCATAGGAGAATTCTTATATGTGCAGTGTACATTGCATAGGGCAATAGTACCCATATCCATTCACATGTAATAAAATCTAGCTAATAAGCACAATTATGTGTATGGAAATAATACAACTGTCAAGAGGACTGTTTCAAATCTTCAATATTAAAATAACTGCTAAATACAGAAGATAGAAACAACCTTGAGGAATAAGATGTAGTATTCAGACTACATTGATACTAGGAATGTGTTAGAATCCACATAATATGCCCAATTGCTTCCATTTTGCACAGAAATAAGAAGCAATATGTAGAAAACTGTTTTCAAAAAGCTAGTGAGTATGCCAAGAGGACCGAACTTAATCCTGAATGTATACATGCAGAGATTGTGGATATCACGCTGCTATCACAAATATTTCAGCATGCCTGCCAATTCATGTCTGAGACTATTATAAAAAATGATCGGCGTATGAAATTTCTTCTAAGAAGTAACTTTTTTCTTTCCTTTCTGCCTTATGGATATTCATTACAACTTTAAGGTTATTAGTGCCCCTGCTTGAGTAAACGGCTTTGCTCACTCACTTGAAGTTAGGTATTTAAAAAATGCTTCAGGGGGAACATTAAAGGAAAAATATTCTAGGGGAGCTCCAAAAATGTTAATGAGTAAGGGTCAGTATATAGACTGGTATTCTCACTTAGTCCCTAATATCTAGCCTATTTTGGTCATATAGAAGAGTTCATTTTTCAGAAAGAACAGTCACTCTTGTCCATTGGTATTTACTAACATGATTTGTGATTATTTGAGATCACATAAACAGCTGTAAAGCTGTTGTCTGGCTTGCAAATAAAACTACTTTGATTGTACTTAGATAATGAAAAGAACAGCAGATAATGCAGTGTGAACTCATAATAGTGGTGCTACTAAACTATGCCCAGAGCCCTAAAATTATAGTCAATGTGTATAAATGAATACAAATACAAGTGAAAAGTTCTAAAGTGACATACAGTAACGAGAACCCTAGTTTTCCAGAAAAATGATTTCTTGCAGTAGATACGTGAAATAACATTTTTAATGCAAAACCTAAAATTCTTTCTTCTAAATGCATTTGTTTTAGCAAAGGTGATTGTTTTAACCCTCAACTCTAATGTAATATCATCTGATCTTTCTACGTCCAATTCTAAAAAAAACTCTTCCATCTTTTCAAGTGAAACATCCCTAATGACCATTAAAGAATTTATTGCCAATTATTCTCTTTCCCCAAGCTATAACTTAGCAATCTAATTTGGAAGGTAGTATTTGTCCTTCTCAATTGATGTCAGTTGACTCTGCACTGATAATTGAAGAATACTGAACTAAGAGGTTCTGTTTTAAATGCACAGAAAGGAATGAATGTAAGAAGCAGAGATGAACAAATTTGAAACCTTTCCTGGACAGATTCTGTGGTCACACATAGTTTAAGGATGGGAAAATGCTGGAAAGCCTGCAGGATAACAGAAATGATGCACACAAAATAATAACTGACAGGGAAGAAAAAACAGTTAAAGCAGATGATACTCATGGAGCAATTACAATTAGACACATGGATTTTCAGAATTGGGCTTTTTGACAGTATGCTCTTCTAATATAAAACCAAACTGCTTGAACTGCATTGCAGTTCTCAGCTTCATGATTTAGGCATCCAGTGACAGAGGTGCTAATAAAAAACCTGTTCTAGGATCCTGATATGTGAGCAGGGATATCAATGAAGTGGTACGGGAGAGTGGCATCAATAAAAAATGAAAGTCAAAGTGACAAGACTGAAGTAATCAGATTTAGTACAGACAGTTATCTTCTGTTACAGGAGTCTGGCAGAAGGGAAATCAAAAGGTCCTACCAAGATGTCTCTGTTCTCAAAGTAGCTTGCCTGCAGTTGAGTTGCTCCTATTCCAGTGAATCTGGGAAGAGAATTGGGATTACTGTCTTAGTGTCACACAAACAATGAGATCATCACTTTACCTTAGCTATGCCACACTCATTCTTACCAGCTGTTGCTAAGCACCCGTAACAGTAATATTGAAGTTTACCTAAAGACTGAATTTATTTTACTAAATTTTAGAAAAGCAAACAGAGAAATAAAATTCACCCAGGCTTCAATGATCTCCATCTGCAGAATGAGTTTGCATCTATGAAGAATAGTTTTGTTTTAAAGGGCACTAAATCTTTCATTAGTTCAGGGTTTTACAATATAGGATCTTAGGGTCTCTGAAAGAACTTTTTTCAATGCCACCTCCAATGTATTTCATAGCTGTTATACAATTTAAATTGTTTTCCTCCTTTTCAATGCATTTTCTTTCCTTCATTTTGGTGAATCTTAAATACAGTTGGAGTAAATGGAAAGGAAGAACAAAGAAAGCTTGAAGAACTTTGTTTTACCAGGCTAAGATCATTGCTTTAGAAGAAAAAAAGAATAAAAACTGCATATAATTCAGTTTCTTTTAACTAAGGACTCACTGCTTTGTCAGAAAGAAGGACTGTTAAACTGTAGCCTTGAGAGAGCAATTATGGTATTTTTATTTTTCTGGCACAGAATTGATGGTGTTGTAGACAGGATTTTTAAAAAAGCATTAAAAGCCCTTTAAAAAAATCTTTTCCTGCAGAGAAATATATTTTGCTACATTTTATTTCCACATTAACTTGTTTGAATACTGATTTATTGGTCTTTTGCATGTTTCAGTATTGAAAAGGGAACATGAAATATCTTTTTCTCAATTTGTAATGGCAACCTAATCCAGCTGATATATAATATGCATTTCAGCATTGAGAACTTCATTAAAATAAAGAAAAACTTCCACATACCACCAATTAAGATGTTTTGCTCTGTACACAGCAAAGCTACCATTATGGCAGGATTCGTTTGAGAATTTCTTGCTGAATAGTAATATTAATCTTTAACCTTCTCAAAGATTTAATTTCAGTTGTGTGCTGGATAAAGATTTAAATATACATAGGAAATAATTGTGCACAAAGCTTTTGCCTGACAGAGTACTAATCTGAGACTTTGAAAACACTAGCTTTTCTGTTTAATCAACACAATTAATGAATACATATCCTGTGGCTAGAAATAAGATCTGAATTTAAAACTTATAGACCGATGAAGTTGCAGTCACTTTGTGAATGCCTGCATCAGAATTTAAAGTTATTACACCCATTTTAGCATTTACCAACTGTTCACCTCATGTGAGATGGACCTAGTTAAGGTCCTAGACTGGTCACACACAAAAATTGTAGGATTGAATGAATCTGTATTTAAATGAAACCAATCTAAATTTTGCAATTTAGTTGCAGTTTTTCCCTCAATTTTTACTTTTAGCTGCCAAGCTACAGAAATAGGAGTTGGACTCAGTGAACCTTATGGGTCCCTTCCAGGTCGGGAAATTCTATGATTCTATGAAATGTAGTAATTCTGAAGAAACCCATTTGTGTTAGGAAGAGTCAATTCTGGCAACTGATAGAGGCAATGCTGCAGTAGCTCCATCATGCCCTAGAACCAGGCAGTGGCAAGCAGGTATTCCTGGTAGACTTCATAAATACACATGTATACACTGTATGTATATGTGTGTATATGTATGTACAGGTGAGTGTGTATATATATATATATATATATATAATATATATATTGCTAACCACACAGATTGACAGACATATGCAGTAGTCCCATGAACTTGGACAGGCTTCCTCATGTTTAACCTCTGGCTGGTCCAAGTGAAGGTAAGGTCTTTTAGAGTCAAAGGTATGGAGACATATGTACACGGTGGTTCCCTCCAGTCTCCCAGTAGCTGCCCCTGAATCCCAGTGTCCCCAGTTGCTGGTGCCTGGGCATATGAGTCCAAGGGCATACTCCAGCTGCTGGTACTCAGATCATGAGTGCACATGCACACAAACATACACAGAGCTGGGCAGGACTCTCTTGGTCCCCTGGTAGCCAGCCCCCAGTGGTCACACCCTTGGACACACACAGATTTAAGGGTCTTGACCCTAGAGACCCCTGGACCCCACAGTCTCTCTCAGAGACACATTCCTCCTGGCTCCCAGGCCAGTTCACCTGCTCACTGTCTCATCCAGCTGCATCTTTACAAGCATTCACACACTCACTCGCACACCCACACCTGCTCCAGGGCACCATGGGCTTGTGGGCTCTGATCCTGGTCCAGTCCCATTGCTGGCGCTCAGACCCCCATGCATACTGAGCAGAATCCCCTCACCCAGCAAAAGATTTAGAAATGGGATTTTAATCCCATTAAACAAGACAGGACAGACTGTGTGCTGAGCAGGCACAGGGCATGGCCAGACAAGCGTAATCATGTGCAAAGTCTTTGCACAACTAGCCCTTCATATCCCCTTACCCCTCTATTCTCTCACTCATTTTCTTCCCCAGATGATCTAAATCCCTTCTTTACCGCTTTCATTCCTCCCCTAAAAATTCCATAGTAAATCGTGTGCAATGCCAAAATGTTCCTACCTTTCATCCACCAGCGACAGTGACCCCCAGTTTGATCTGAAAGGTGTTTGCTCCTGTTGACCCATTGTGATGGGTGTCATGCTGGGGTGCTAGGACTAAGAGTCTCCTGGGACACCTGTGGCAGAGTCTTTGGCAGGGTATCCCTTCCTCTGAGTCCTTAACTTGGGTTCCTGCAAGCTGTGGGGCACCTGTGTGCCTCTGGGCTTGTGGAGGTGGGTTTGTGATGGGTTGATGGCTCCTGGTGGGTCTGAAGAATAGAGTGTTGTTTGGGCTCCCCTGTGTGCTATCCTCACTTTCTGCTCATTTGTGGATGCAGTGATGAGGTTTTTTTTGTTTATTTGTTTGTTTTTATCATATAACCTTACCGTAACCAAATAATAAGCTTGTTATTGCTGATTTCAGATCAAGTAAGTTTTATACAGTTTCTCTCTAGTTCTCCTGAAATGACACATTTTTTGTCTGGGTTTTGCAAGAGTATCACAAATAAAATCACACTGATCTCATTTCACATTAGTCTGGGACTGTCTTGAATACATCCAAATATTTGTAGTGTTAGACCTTTGCAGCATCAGTTCGTCCTGCCATTGAAGGGTGGCAGATAACAGCAAACAGGGCCTGACAGCAAGCAAGCAGGTTTTCTCCATCAGCTCTTTGTCCTCTCCTTGTGGACTGGGGGAATATTTCAGTTTTGCCAACAAAGATGGTGGCTTGCCATTGTGAATAAATCTTCAGCAATAACTATGTTAAAAAGAACTTAGTACTTTCTGATTTAATTAATTCCTCAGAAAGTGCCTTTTAATAGTGTTGTGGAGTTTACTTAATAATTAATGTTTAAAGGATACTTGAAGTAGCCAATTGTTATTTAAAACAGTCCTCAGAAAATAGTGCTTGTGCAGCTCTGGCCATTTGACATTTCTGTTCTTGACGGAAGTTAATTTGGGAAGTAACAATTTTGTTGGGCGATAGCACGCTTAGAAGAAAGCTTCAGGGTATACTAATTGAGAAGAGATTAAAGGCACAGTGCAGAACGAGGCCAGTCTTTGGTGGGGCTGGAGAAGACCTGCAGGCCTTCGATGGCAGGCAGGGAAATACACAGGCTTACACAGGAAGTTGGAGGAGAAAACAGAAAGGTAGAATGTGAAAATAAAAAAGAAAAGGGAAAAAGGGGGGGGGGGGGGGAAGGTTAAGCCTGCAACTTCCTATTTATGTCTCACACCTATGCTCTGCCACCTCATTTGATGTCTGCGAGTTGCTGCTTTGGTGCAGAGCCACACATTAGAAGTGGTGCCCAGCCAGTGCTGCGGTCTGCCCTTGTGCCCATCGTCAGGCAGGGAGGTGTGATGGCAGGTGTGGTGGTTTCACTCAGGTGAGCAGCCGAGCTACACCACAGCCACTCTCTCACTCTCCCTTCACAAAGGCAAAAGGGGAGAAAATACAATGCAAAGGGGAGAAAATACAATGCAAAGGGCTCAAGGTTTTAGATATGGTCAGAGAGGTTGCTCAAAAATTATCGTGACGGACAAAACAGAGTAGGGAGATAGTAAAAAGTATTGTCTATTACTAACAAGCTAGAGAAGCACAGGAGAATGGGGTAATGGGGACTGCAGTCAGTCTGTAGCACTTCTCTGCCACCACTCCTTCACTGTCACTCTCTGCCCCTGTTCAATGTGGGGTCCCTCCCACGGGATGCCATCCTTCCTGAACTGAGCCTGCGGGGGCTGCCCACAGGCAGCAGCTCTTCAAGAACTGCTACCACATGGCTGCGTAGCACAGGGTCCATCCGTCAGGAGCAGACTGCTCCAGCACGGGTAGGCATGGAGGCATGGGTGGCAGCTCCCCCCAGACCCATGCTCCTGCGTGGGCTCCTCTCCACGAGCTGCAGCTCCGGCCCGGGGCCTGCTCCTGCAGGGGTTCTCCATTGGCCACAGCCTCCTCCAGGCTACATCCACCTGCTCCACTGGGGGCTCCTCCGTGGGCTGCAGCATGGAGATCTGCTGCATGTGGGACCAGGGGGACAGCCTGCTCCACCAGGGGCCTCTCTACAGGCCGCAGGGGAACCTCTGCTCCAGCTCCTGGAGCACCTCCTACCCACCTTCTGCTCTAAACCTGGGATATGCAGGGCTGTTTTCCCCCAGCTGCTCTCTCTCCCAGTTGCTGTTCCACCACAGTTCTTTTGTTTGTTTGTTTGTTTTCCCTTTCTTAAATCTGCTTTCACAGAGACACAAACAACATCGCTTATTGACTTGGCTCTGGCCAGCAGCGGACCCCTTATCTAGCCTGGGGCAGCTTCTGGATTCTTCTTACAGAAGGTACCCCTATGGCCCCATATGGCTACCAAAACCTTGCCACATAAACCCACTACAGTACGCCAGGTCCCAGGGCTGTGTGGCAGCAGAGCAGGCTGGTGACATGTCCCACAGCCCAGCCACTGCAATCCTCTTCATGCCATGGCATGTTTAGCAGTGTGTTTTGTAGGTGTGTTTTGTCTGCAAAGCAAGGCAGGGGCACAAAGACATCATGAAGAGACAGCGCCTGCACCTCTGGAGAAAGCAAAGAGGGCAGACTGAGTAGCTTCTGATCATTTCTTTTCAATTTTGGAATATAACAGTGCTGGACAATAAGTAAGCAATGATTTATTATTATTATTTTTTTTCAATCTTTACATTTTCAGGTTGCAGCAACTTAGCACATGAGCTTTATTCAGGAAAAAATAAAGTCTACTTAAAATTCAAATAAGATACTCAAATTATTTTTCACTATGATTTCAAAACAAGTTGTGGCAAGATTGGACCATGAATTAGTGTCAGCAATAATTTAATTCTGTAACTTGTTGTAGTTTAAGAGGAAATATTTTTTATTCTACATATGTATAACACATCTTTGCACTATGTAAAGAACACGTTTTTCCATTCTTATTAAAATATTTACTATCATGAGTTTTGCTACTCAAAGTCATTTAAATTTTCTCTAATATTTACTAGGATACCAAAGTTACTGTAAGTGTGCAAGTACATGAGTTAGAGTCATAAGTTCAAACACAAGGTGCTCTGGGCATGGGAGAGATGTGGATTTGAATTTTCTATGCAGGAGAGAAAATTTAAAATATGTGAGGACTTTAGTCATCAAGTTTTATAATTAAGGCTTCACAAATAAGGATAAAAGAGAGATGATGGACTCAGGGATTCATCCTGCTATATATTAAAAGAAAGTGATTAACATTGTTTTGTCCAAATGGCTAGAGGGAGCTAATCCTAAAACAAGCTAGGTGAAGGCACATGTATCAGCTAGATCCCAGTAAGATTTACAGGCTCCTGGGCCTGCTGAAGGCTTGCCTGGAAACATAAAATTAGTATCTGAGATCATTGCAGACCTACATAGTAAAACTAAAAATTATTCATCTTTTGAACACAGCAGGAACAAGTACCTGCAGGAAAGCATTGCTGGGCCAGCAGAATTCAGAATATAAAAGGACTTAAAGAAGATTTTGATATGGCAATAAATACTTGTTTTTTAATTTCCAAGCCTGAACTGTTCGTTGTGGAAAATTCTTGTTTAAAGTCAAAATTGGTAAAATAGGTTATGGATCAAACAGACAAAATAAATAATAATTAGTCACAAGAACTATGTGTTATCCGGAGTTTAAAAGAGAGTCAAGGGATAGAATTGCTGTACTTATAATGTAATCTTCAGCTTCAATTTACCTGAGATTCCCCTATTTAAACAGAGTCCTATGAAGTTAAGGAATATCAAACTGAAAAACGTGAAACTTGTGTTGGTAGACTGTGTTGAAGAAGAAAATCAATTCACACATGGTTAAATATGATATATTGAAGAAGAATCAAGGCTTTATTTCTAAAAATATATGCTTTTCAAGCATATTGGACGTATCAGGTCACATCAGTTTGAATGCAGATAAACCTAATCAGAATTACCAAAAGACATCAAGATAAGACATCAAGTAAAGACCATAAATGAAACAAATGAGGTAGTGCACAATAAAGCTGTTACATTGCTAAAAGATTGGCTAAATGTTGTGCCTTAGGGGTAGGAGAAAATAGCCAGTTTTTACAAGAGCGGGACACCAAAGAGATGTGCTGGCATCTGTGTTCAGCAGACTCATAAATGATCTGCAAAAGGGAGTAAGCAATGAAGTGACCATGATGATACAAAATTATGAGTTAATGAAGATGAGGATCAATTATGAAGAATTACAAAAAGGGCCTTATGTCACCAAATAAAGAGGTGTTGAAGCAATTGATGAAATTCAGAGTAGATGAATGTCATGTTATGCATATAGTCATAAAGAGTAGGAAATATAGAGGAGGAAAAAAACCACCTAATTTTCCATGTAAAATGTTAGGCTCTAGCCTCCCTGTAATTCTTGAGGAAAGGAATCTTGTGTGTAATACACAGTCCCCCCCAAAAAATGCTTACCTTAGCAAAAGAACATAGCAGATTAATAGGAAAATAGAAAATGGAATAAAAATATCATTATGGAAATGGTCTGTGTTTTCAATGCTATGAGAAGTTCTGGTCTCCCTGTCTCATGAAAGGTGTAATAAAGCTGGAAAAAGTTTCAGGGAAAGGTGATAAAATGGCTGTAGTACAAAGCAGAGCTAAATAAAGTAGAACTTTTTAATGTGGAAATAGAAAATAATTTTTAAAAAAAAGGATCTGTCAAAGGTCAATAAGACGGTAAGTGGCATCAATAAGAGTCAGCCTCTTTTCATATATTCTCTTTTCATTCAAGTGCTAGTGGGGCATCAAACAGACCTAACACAGTAGCTACTGAACAAGCATAAAGAAGGGTTTTTCATGTTTCAGAATTCCTCATACAATACGTTAAAGGTCCTAGAAGTTAACATGGAGGATTACTGGACAAGATGGTGGAAAAGAAATCGACCAAGGACTGTTAAACACAAAGGTGCTACTGGCATGTGTTCCTCTTCTGGGATGTGTTCATCCCAGAAATGCAGATCGTGAAGATGAGGAGAGTTCTTCCTAGGAACTTCCTTTGGTTTGCTGTTGGAGAAGAACTACTGAGCTAAATAAGCCTTTGATCTGGTCTAGCACAGCTGTTTTTGTTTTCTCGTTACACTTGTTTATAATACTGTTAATCATATTAGGATCTAGCTTTAATCAATGGGAAATAAAGGCTCTTTTTGAAATGTTCCTAGAATTAGTGAGAAACTTGTGGGTTTTTTTTGTTTGTTTGGTTGGTTTTTTTTTTTTTGAATTTCAGATATCAAAATCTTTTCTTGGCCTCAATAATGGTATAATGGTCACTGCATTTTTCTGTACCTGCAGAATGAGAACCCTACTCATAACAGTCACAAGAATAAATGTGACTTCATTTTAGTTACTGCGACTGTTCAAAATATCTTAGAGTCTTATTTATGACTTTATTATAACTAGTTATGGTGTGTTTTATATTTTTTTTGTTCAAAATAAGTGTATTTTGAAAAAATTGCTTTCTCTGCAAGTGTGTGTAGATATGTATATGTGCACATATAAATATACACCTGTAATAAGTGTGTCAGTCTTCCACAGAATACATGATGTACTGTAAGAAAAGAAGTGGTTTCTTTTTGTTTGTTCATTGTACAAATATTTTGCAATAGGCCTCACCACTTGCAAAATGAATCTATACTTCTGTAGATCTAATTATTAGATCCTAGTAAAAGGAGATGTGATAAATGTAATTATGATAAATGGAAAGGTCCAGGAAAACAAAAGACCAATTTTTAGAAGATATTTAGAATTTTTGCATTTTGTGAGATTTGTTCTAAGTCTTAAGGCAAAGTGGTATTAAATTCTACTAGTGATTCTACCACTATTTACCTTCAGCGCTTAAGGCAAAATTGCAATATTTTAAGTTTTCCTCATGTACTTTAACTTACGGGTAACAGCTGAGAAAGTTTGTGCCTGAACAGGTGCAGATAGTCCTGCTAAGAACCTTTGTAAGGTAACATTTAGCTTGAAATCAGTGTGAATAAATTTCAACAACAAGCCGAGAGCTTTAGTTTTCTTATATTACCCTTTTCATATCATAAAGTTAAAATAGCTGTCCTGAAATATCTTCTTACAGACAACATATGACAGAAAATTAATGCTAATAGCATAGTTTGCATTCATATAAACAACAATTTGTTGTCATACTAATAAAATCTTGGCAGCCTAATACACCTTTAATATTAAAGTAATTCAGTGTACTGATAATCTCCTCAATCAATGACTGCACATCTTGTAAAAATGGCAAAATATATTTTTTTAAGCTGTGTTTTTGACATGGGCCAGAACTAAAGTGAGGTGCATGGGTAGATTCTTTTTAGGGTGTATTCAGGAATATTCAGCCTACGTTTTCTTTTGAGGTTATGCACAGACCAACAGAACTGTTTAAAATCTGCTACTATGAATATGCTTTTAAGATTTTCTTGTCAGTATGCTCAGTTTCTTTAATTGCTCTTTTTCACTGTTTCTGAATTCCATGGAATTTGTTGACACTTCCTGCTGTTAAGGGACCCATAAGAAACAAAGTGTTTGTAGTTAATCTCATCAGTGTCCTATTGCTGGTTTGTGGTGTTTCTGCAGTCAGAAACTTCATTTTTCTGTGGTATTTCATTGCCAACTCACATCTAATTTGCTGCCACCTGTCACTTGTAAGTCTCTTCATTCCTGTTCTCCAGGTATATCCTCCTACTGAATCTCTCTTTTGGATTCTAAGTGATTTGATGTTGCATTTACTCCTCAGCAGAGGTGTAACATTTGACAGTTCTAAAGGCTATATACTTACATTTATTGACAAAATAGGTATTATACAGATAGCAGATCCTTTTTTCCCCAGTACCACTCTGTTAAAATGCTTCATGTTTAAACCAGGCAGGGACCTAAAAGGATGCCAGTTTTCTGGAGCTGCACATCTCTTACAGTCTCTGACTGTTGTTCACTTCTGTTTTGTTTTTAATGAAAAATAAATATGTATAAATGTAATATGAACATGTAAAATTAAGAGCAAACCTAAATAACACTTCGCAACAATCATTTTCTTTTATGGTTCTCTTTTGCCTTGTGCTTCTTGATTGCAAAGTGAATAGGCAGTATGTTTATGAATAGTTTCAAAGCTAGAGGGATATAGAGAGAGGAGAACAAAAGCAAATTGGATGGAAAAAGCACTCTGGGTGCTAAGAAATGATTAAGTTAAACACGGGTGTGATGTTGGCTGCCTCATTTATCATTAGTTTGTTTATTTTCCAGAGAATAATGCACAGTAACTTGAATCTATAGTAAGTAGTAAAAAAAAAAAAAAATCATAGATTTTGGAATAAAAGTAAAATGTGGAAAGATTTCAGTGTAACTATAGAATTCAAACTCCACTGATACAGAATTCAAATTAATATATCCAGAGAGTACACTGCTCTTTCTCCATTCACTCTTCCTTCTCTAGTTCCTTTTCAGTAATGTAGGCAAAAGTGTTTTTTGTTGTTGTTGTTTGGTTGATTTTTTGTGTGTGTGTGTGTGTATTTTTTTTCACCCTAAACAGGGCCAAAATAGCCATGGTGGTGGAAGAATGTGGGCTTATTAGAGTTGTTAAAATATGTTGAGGAATTGAACCTGGAGAGCTGAGTGGGACTTCTGAGGAGCAGTGTGTGTGGAGCATGCAATGGAGAGGAACAATCACCGATGTTTGAAAAAATTATGCGAGTAGGCACTTCTGTAAGGAAGTGGCAGAACTCGGGCCATTTTGGGGGTGGAAAGACTCATTTGCTAACCTCAGCATTTTTTCTGTTTTACCTTAAGCCAACTGTAGTGTTTCCTTAGAGGCTGGGGAGGGTTTTTTTGTTTTTTTTTTGTCTGGCCAGAAGGCCAAAATGTAGTTAACATCATCTTACATTATTCATACATAAGCATTAGAGATTTCCACTCCTAAAAGTGGTTCTGTCTTTGATAAATTTTAGGCAAATTGCTAACTTGCAGATATAGCTCTACTCTTTCAAATCAACCCTTTCACACCAGGGTGGTAGGAAAGAAACATAGCTTATAGATACTTGATTTACAGAAATGAATTTGTGGATGCTGGTGACATGAAGTAGCTCATTAGTGCAGTAGAGTGGTGGGCTGTCACTATAATATTCCTTTTTTATTTTCAGAAAATTGTTTCTGTAGTAATTAAGTTATTTAAAATTGCTCCCTGACATTTGTGTGACATTTCTGCTGTGGTTGTAGGAAGAGGAATACAATGCCAAGAATGTACAAGGATGCTGACAAATTACAGTGAACCATACATAACTGAAAGTTTCATGCTATGTTGTTGTAATACATTTGTTCTTCAGGAATGTTTAGTAATATATATATATATAATTAAAGCAATGTGAATTGATCAATAGATACACTAGAGAAGATTTTTACTTTAAAGATCTGCCAAATCCCTACAGCCTTTTTATCTATTAATTTGTGTGGTTGTTTTTTTTTTTTTTAGGTTTGAATTTGAATTAGGTTTGAATAGTATAACATGATTGCATATTAGTTCTTTAGTTTTAAAAGCAAATTCCTTTTATTAAATACATTTTATTAAGATTTGGAAACATCCCACAAGTATTTGAAAGCACTGTTCTGAAAGATTCAGTCTCAGAGACCTACTACTGTGAAGTTAAAAATAAAATTGCAGCCTGAAATACTTTTCTGGTTTAGGTACAACAATAAATGCTTGGATGAAGTGCTTAAAATGCATGTAATAATCCAAGCATTACAGTGCACCGCATATCCTTAAACTTTTCTCTCTTCAAATATTTCATTAATGCTTCTCTCCAGCTCAGAGCCAGTACAACTACTGTGTGTGGGATTAACAAAATCAAGTAAGAAATTAGCAAGAGTGTGCACTGTAAGTCAGGGTTTCTTGCTGAGGACTTCTTGTTAATGAGCTACCATACCCTCACAAGGTTTGTAGGTTGTACAAACCAGACAGAAATACCTGCTGAGTAAATACGTAGTGTTATTATTTTAGAATCTTTACAAAAATTAACACTTTCCTGATCACAATACACACAGCACTAAAGAGGTTACACCACAGAAATTTGGCTGTTTTCTAAGTACAACAATATTATTGTTTGCAACAGCGTGCATAATAAATGTGTGTCTACATTTTGCTCTCAGTGTTGAAAGCATGTTTCAGAACAGAAGAAACTCATACTTTAGTATTTATATAAAAACTTTGTAAATGGCATTCACCAAAAAAACTTCGAACACTCTGTAGCATTAAAACTGTCAAACCGTTGAATTTATGGCATCAAGATTAATACTTAAATTTCCAATTTGGATGAATAAGTCATACTTTGTTAATACTACATAACCTCTAATAACAATTCATTGCATGAAAAGATGGTAAATATCTCAGAAAATCCTGCAAAAGGGTTTTGAATCTAGAGAGAATAATCCTATAATTTTGATTTTACACTGTATTTGTAAAAAATATTATAGCATTAAGCTTTCATATAGTTGCTCATGTAAGAATATGTACTGGGGGAGGGAAAAACACTAAAATAAATATTTTGCTTTATTCTTTTTCAGGTCAGAACTGTGGAGGTTTAGTACAAGGACCGAATGGTACTATAGAAAGCCCTGGATTTCCTCATGGTTATCCGAATTATGCCAACTGCACATGGATCATTATCACGGGAGAGCGTAACAGGATACAATTGTCATTTCATACTTTTGCCCTCGAAGAAGATTTTGATATACTGTCAATTTATGATGGACAACCACAGCAAGGCAATTTAAAAGTGAGGTAAAGTATTTTTTTTTTCTTTCTGCATTTGTTTCTGTCCCTTTTTTTCTCTCTCTCTCATGAATATATGTTCTGATGATATAACTATGTTGTGTTTCCATAGTTCTTCCACAGCCAAAGAAAGCACAATTCTTCAGAATCTCACAGCAAATAAGCAAATTCCAGTTTCAGATCTTTATGGCCCTAGTTTTTTTATCAGTAGCATCAGGCTTAGTTCAAATTTTCACAGTTCAGTGTTGGTTTCAGTAAAGGTGCTGAGTACAGGAAAATTCTACATTGCAGCATCATATCTTTATTTTTTCTGTCCCATGATGTGGTGGTTTCCAGACCCAGTACACATGATGGAATCCAAATTTGGCATAGGAACATTCTTCTGAAGGCATTCATTCTTTGAAAGAGGTCCTATTGGGATCACACTTTTCTGTGCCTATGCTGTTTGAATCAGAAGGTAGATATGCTGCTGGTGCTAAAAGTGTCCCAGGATCTCTCATTGAATGAGGCACAGACAACGTGGGAGGCAGTACAGAAATCTCTGATAGGCAGTCTCATTAGTGAGAGTTAGGCAACCTCAGGAAATACTTGCCAGATTAAATCGTTAAGGTGACTATTGCCTGCCTTATAGACATTGAGGAGTTGAGCTGTAGATTTTTTATTTTGCCAAAATTGAAGTTCCTTTGCATCTATATGCAGAAAAGTAGGGATCCATCTCTTCTCTCAAGTACGAAGTGATAAGACAAGAGGAAATGGCCTTAAATTGTGCCAGGCGAGGTTAGGTTGGATACTAAGAAAAAAATCTTTAAGGGTTGTGAAGCATTGGAACAGGCTGCCCAGGGAAGTAGGTGAGTCACCTGGAGGTCTTTGAGTAGATACAGAGCTTAGTCACATGGTTTAATGATGGACTTGGCAGTGCTATGTTAAAGGTTGGACTAGATGATTTTAGAGGTCTTTTCTAACCTGAATGATTCTATGATACAATTGTTTATACATTTTTTAAACAATTAGGCACCTTTGAAGGTCAGAAGCGGTGGTGTCTTATGTGTCCCAGTACCACTGAGATTAGAAAGATGCTTTACTGATGCTTTTGATCTTGAGGCTTTTCAAGAACAGAATTTCAGTTTTTGTTGCATTAATTTCTTTGGAGTATTGTTTTAGGTTCCTCAACCCCAAAGTGCTGGATCTAGACAGCGGTGCTGAAAAAACAGCATTGCTGTCTGTGCCCCTCTGTCTTTTTCTGTTCAGGCATGAGATTTATGAAGTACTGTAAAACACTGCTGTCAATTCTGTTGTCTGATCGCTTTGATTTATATTATACTGCTAAAACAAATGTAAGAACATCACCAATGTGTTCTGCATTTTAGTGAGTATTATCATGCATTTCTGACAAAAACAATGTTCTGATTGATTGTTGACTTAATTCAAAAAGTTTTGAAAATTGTGGAAGATAGTACTCAGCTACCAATTCTGTAGTTGTACAGTGTGTGTGTTTTATTTACTGATTATTTATCTGATTAGAACTTGTATCATCTTCATACAAGGAATATTTCTTTTTTTTGGTCAAATGCTTTTATTATCAATAGCTAACACACCTACTTGTTTTGCACTGATCTGTTAGTAGAAAATTGTTTAAAGGAAGACCACCAGCTGATGTTTTGTGGATATGAAAGTGGAAGACAGACATTCTTAAGTATGATCTTGAACCTGCTGTAATTGTATTTGCCATGGATTTCAGTAAAACAAGGATTTAATTTCCAGCTTCCAACAGTGAAGCTGATATTTGATTTACCCTTGCCTGTATTTGCCTTTGCCTATAAACTCTGCCTATAAACTTTGGTTTATAAGTGGTGTTAAAAGGAAGTAAAAAAAAAAAAAAAAAAAAAAAAAAGCATCTATTGGCTTCATAGAACATGGGTTAAAAAAGCAGAATTTGAATGACAGGTTTCTACTGACATTACATACTTAAGTCACATACTCTGCAAGTTAAATTTCCCTCATCTTTGTTGCACAAAGAACATTCACAGGTGTACCCCTTCACAATTGCACATTTCAAGACAATTCACTGAACAGATATTGGAAAATTATAGTCTTGTTTATTTAGCTGACAATATTCAAGTGCAAGAGAGCATCTTGGAACTTTTGCTTCAGGGTATGCATATTATTGTTATGGTTTTGTACAGATGAAAATACTCTACTAGATTTTGGATAATTATATTTCTTTAGCCATCATACAAAAAGTGGAGGTTTTCCTTAAAAATAGCTGTGTAATTATATAGCTTTCACAAATTATAATAATTGCATAAAATCATCGCAGATTTTGTATTGCCTTTTTCAGCTGCTAAAGCAAAATTCAATAAAACAAAATCGTAAATTCATCTAGGTTACTGTACTGCCTGAAGGACCTTTTTGCATGCACCAGGATATTTTCACTAAATATTGATTGTTTAAACCAAGAAAATAGGACCACATTTAAAATATGTTGAAATGATAAGGTGGAGGAATAAATTGCTTTAAGCTATTTGTGTGGAGGAAGAAAAGAGAAGTAGTTTTAAGATGTGTGTGAACTTCATGTGCTATTGCATCGTTAGTGATTTAAGGAGATTATACATAGCAGTGATCATAGGTTATATAAGGTATGTTACGAGGAAATAGAGAAATAAGATAGTAGTAGGTAGAATAATTTAAACAACACATAAAGCACTAAAAATGCTATTTTGCATCTTTCCTGTTCTAGATAAAATGCAACTAGCATGGCTATGGTAATGCTTTTTAGGGTACTGTAATCAATTGTATAAATAAATTTGACGTTAGGTAATTAATTTCACCATATGTTAGTACCGAAGCAGATGTCTCAGTCTTACATTATTAGAAAACAAACAAACAAACAAACAACATATAGTAAAATTTAAGTTTATGAAGAAAGACTTCAAAGTACAACCAAATTCTAATTAAGCTGGAGAAAGATGGAAAATGTGTTCTTTGTATGCATTTTAAATTGCAAAGGAGTTGCCGTTTGTTATATGCAGTTAGCCAGCAACAGGCAGAATTTGTGTGGATGAAACGCTTGTGGCACGGTAAGATACTGCACAGTTGTAGTCCTTTTGACTTGTTTCACTAAGAATAGCATTCAGCGATCCATTATAGCTCACATACTATCAAGTGTTTTCCGTCTTGTACCTGCCAGGTATTAAAAAAATATATAGTTTTTTACTATACCAGGCATAGTAAAAAGTAGTATTTTTAGACAGAAATGAGACATATATAAATGGGGCATGTAGAATAGGGACACAGGGCAGCTCTGAAGAGGCTCCACCTACATGTGGAAGTAAACAGACAATATTGACCTATTGTGTACATGTTTGTAGATACATTCTCTTCCACAAGCAAGTGAATTCAAAGCAGAGGTTTCAACAGTTTTTCAGATTTCAAAAGTCATTTTAGGGCTCTTTGTACTACATATTGATCTTCTACAGCTAGGAGATGAATGCTTATTAATCTAAGTCTAATCTAATAGGAAAAAGCTTTTCCTATGCTTTTCCTCCATGCAAAATTCCTGATTAGAGATTTCATAGATACAGTGAAGCAGTATAGGAGAAGTGAAGCAGTATAAGAAGAGTCTATATCAGAACCTCTGTCACTGAAGGGATGACGTGGGGTGTGAGGGGACTGTAGCCCTGAATGGCAAATGCTGCAAACATGGTAAACAGTGATGTTACATGTGCAGTTACCTCATCTCAGATTATGACCTGAAACCACTTTTTTTTTTTTTTTTTTTTTTTTCTATTTAAAATACAGGTAAATACTGGAATCACTCTATCTGTCAGTAAAAGTTAATTCTTTTAGAATCACACACCCAATTTGCTTTGTGATTTGTGAATCACACACTATGCTAGTTACAGGAAATCTGTGGAATATTCAGTGGAATCATCCTTTTCCAATTGATCGATTCAATCTTCCAGGTAGTCCAGAAAAACTCTTAAAAATGAATTCCAATGATTTTTTTTTTTCTTACTCAGAAAAGATGCTAATCAAATTATATACACTGATGGGAATACACTAATGTATAGACATGAATATTTTGTTTGTATATATTCACATAGTAATAGTTAGCAATAGTAATTTTAGACGTACATGATACATATTCTTTGGAATAGGATTTTAAAATGTCAGTTTGCCTTCATGATTTTTGGGGCTTTGTAAGCATTATTTATTTTTTTCCAGGTAATGATATATTAGATGCTGTTTGGTTTTTCTCACAGTAGTTGAAATAAACACTTTTGTTTTAATGAAGCAGTAATGTAAAAGATGGAAAATGCTAAGGGAGCATGTAATAAAAGCTTACAAAAAATTCCGACAGGCATACATACAATGTATGCTAAATATGCTCTTATGTATATGCTCTCAATGTATGCTAAACATGTTCTTCCCGCTTTCTTGAATCATTTAGAAATAATAGGAATTGAATATGAATTCTGAACAGTATCCACTTTTTCCTGTTTCCTTCAAGTAGTAAACCATAAGTAAATTCTGTGTTTCATAATTCAAGCCTGGAGATTAAAAAAAAATCACAGGGGTAAAAGTTTGGGCTCCTGTTTATCATTAAACCCCTTTTTTTTTTTTTTTGAAAAAAAACAACAACAACAACAACAAAAAAAAAGATTTATCACGTATCCAGCACATTTAATAAATCCAGGTGCTTTATTTATTTATTTATTTGTTAAAGGGCTTCCATCTTCCTTCTCTCCAGGATCAAGAGAACAGTAAACAATGAAGGGTTTACTGACTGAATTTTCTACAGAACTGCTGACACTGCAGCAGCTAGATCTTTGTACAGTTTACCATTCTTTGTTTCTTTTTTTTTGTCCTTCCCCATGAAAAATTATATATATATATATATTTTTTTTTTCTATATATTTCCTCTATATTTCTATTTCCTTCAAGTTGATTTCTTCACTGTTTATGTGTGAGAGAGAGAGAGAGATGGTGATTTTCTGAAGAAAACTGTAGAGGAAAGAACATGATATCCATCTATCCACAGTATAGAGTGGATATGTCCAAGAACACAGCACAAAGTAACAGCAACTGAGTTAACATTCACTTTGGTAAAACAATAAAAAAAAAAAAGAATATTGAATAATTGAATAATTTCAGCAGGATAGTATAGAAATTTGTAAATATGTAAGAAAAGGAAAACTATTATTTTATGGGTACAGAAATTTCTTAGTAAGTTCCTGCCAGTAAAGGTGACTGTCAATGACTGTCCTTCCATTTTTTGTTTCATCACATTTTGCTTGATTTTATTTTTTTTCAGGTTCTATAGTATTAGGAAGAAGGAATCAGATATAGAATAAAACTAAAATATGATTTATCTTTTGTCATATAATGATAGAATATCCTGAATTGGAAGGGACCCACAAGGATCATCAAGTCCAGCTCCTGGCTCCATGCAGGACCACATAAAAATTAAACCATATGTCTAATAATCTAAATGCCAACAGATACTTTCCCCCAACATCATGAAAAGCATACAGTGGAAGGAAAGATAATTTATATGAGCAGTGCTGACAGGTTCAATTTCATATATGGCATTTTTTTTCACAGACAGCTAAAAGGCAAAAATCCCATTCCCCAAATTTTTATCTTCCCAATTCAAAATGTTAAGCCTATTAATTTTGTTGGCAAGCCTACATACTTAACAGATTTAATGAAAAAATTATTGAATACAAAGTCAAATAAGCAGTTTGTTCACTAACAAACTACCAAGAATTATGGACCACATTAATTACATGCGGCTGACACTAAAGGATAGTCAACTATAAAAGCATGTAATACTTTTTTTTTTTTTTTTTTTTTTTTTTCCAAACCATGGAGTATTGTTTTCTTTCACATAAGAAAATCTATTGCACATTTAAGGAACTACTGTTTATTGAGGAAGAAAAAATATTCAGTTCATTTAACAAGTCAGAGCAATTCATGAATTTATACTACAAAATTCTGTATCAGATGCAGAAAAATCTTCATCATGCATTGTAATATGATGTTTAATCACATGTGTAATAATGTGTGATGTTTAAGTCAGTCATTTTTTCTTTGAAAAATGAATGGGATGCTCACCATAATGAAGATGTAGTTATGCTTAATTTTCTTGTCCTCTTTAGAGGAAGATACCTTTGACATCTTTATTATTATTATTATTTTTCTTACTCAAAACTGGTCGTAGTGCATATTCAGAGAATTTACAGGTGTTTCTTGCCTCTTCCATATTTCTCAAACTGGAGCTGTGTAAGTGACAGCAGTGATTCGGTGGATTGCTGTATAAAGTTTCACCACAATATTAGTTGGAGGGGAAGAGTTGGGATGTAACTTTGTCAAATATTAATTTCTGTAGGTTTAGATACTTTAGCATGCAGATAATCTTATTGTTTTATGGCAATAATCAAACTTGATTTAAGGGGATAATAAAAATTGGTATATAAACACCTTTTTAATAACATAAAGAATTGTTACTCAGCATAGTTAAAGACATGCCTACTCAGAAAAACAGGTTATTCTTTATGAATAGTTTTTAGGTGTTTCATATGACAGCATTTTAGAGTAAAACTTTGATTTCAGATAAGAAGAAAAAAATTACCTCCCTTGTTGTTATTGCACTTAGACATAATTACAGAATAAATATCTGTAAGATGTAGCATTAATTGTGTTCTCAAAACTACTTAGAAACAGGATACTAAAATCTATTAAGACAGATGAATACAGTTTGGGGAATTACAGCTCTTAAAACTTAGATGCAATTTTAAAAGTCTCTTTAGTATAGCTTGGTGATACAAGTGACACCAGAAATTTCAGTCAATTTTCTGACTAAATGGTACATAAAATTAACTTGATTGTTGTTTGTGTAAAGAATTTTTGCTTTTAAATACATGATTTTTGAGAGTGGAGGCAATTGCTTGCCTTTGTTCTTCTCACATAACCATATATTACACATGTAGTATACATGACACAGTTCTTTAATAGCCTTTCTGCATTTCCCACCATGTTCAAAGACTCCTTTTTATTTTAGATGACACTAGCTGAATTGCCAGAATTATGTACAGAAGACTTGTTGATCAGCATCCCTAAATTCTGCTGATCCTAAATATCCAGTAACTGTTACAACAGTTCTTGTTCAGAGATCTGTCTGTTCTTATTCTGACTGCAAGCTAATAATTAAATTATAGTCTTTAGAGATTTTGCAGCTGGCCTCCGCACTGAGAAAAAAGTCCACTTGTCAAAATCTGGTCCCTTTTTAGAATTGTTGTGATTCATCCATATCACAGGATTTTTCAGAGTTTTTAAATAACGGTGATAGGTAACATTTTGATTCATATATAACCTATACTGTATGAAGAAAAAACAAAACAAAACAAACAAACAAAAATTTTACGAAATTGAGTAAATATTTGTCATATTTTTGATGAATGTAGTTAAACTGTGAATCATGTTATCAGCTGTCATCTGGTAATTACCTGCCTGTCTTAAGTGAGTCTTGTGATTATTGTCTGTATGATTATAGTCTGTTTTTCGGTAAGAGATCCACCCTATGCAGGACCAGGATGTAGTGATGATGGGGTTAGTTACAGTATCATAAATGTTCAGGCATTTGAGATGAATTCGGCAGTCTGATCTGAACTGATGCAGTGGAAATTGAGCATCATCACTTCTCCTAGCCAGTCACACACAATCAGTTCAGTTTGTAAATTAAAATTTGTAATCAAACTTTGTCAGAACTACAACTCTCAGTATTACTTAATTTTCCTCAGTTTTCATCCTGTTTATATTCAAAAGACCTATATTCTACTGACATTATCAAGGACCCTGAGTTTTGACAGTCATGTTTTTCACACTTATGTGAGAAAAAAATGTACTTGTATTTCTGCATTATTTCTGCCCTCATACTTCATGTGAGTGAAAATCATGTATGCTTATCTACTCAATGAATTTATAAAGAAAACATGGCTAGTTGATGAGGAACACATATAATGAGAGTGATAATGATCATAAAGAAAATGAATATAAATTTTGGTGGTAGCCTATTTGTCAAGAAAAAGCACCCTTAGAAGACTTCTTACCAATGACAGTCTACTCTTTTCTATCAATGTCTACTCTCTTTTATCAATGTTCTCTTCCACCTGTAGACCTCATTTCTATGTTGCTGACTTTCAGCAAAAAGATGATTAAAAAAAAAACAAAACTAAATCCTTTTCTCATCTTCTACCCCCACAATACAGACGTATGCACTGTGGTTCTTTGAAGAATCTAGTGTGAACACCATTCTGAAAGAAAAGCAAAATGACAAGGAAGAGAAAGATGGTAATATTAGATTGCTGTTTGTCTTAGTTGGTAAGACAGTCTTACCAACTGTTCAGTAGGCTTCTGAATTTAAATAAACACAGTAAGGCTGTAAATAACAAAATAATTCTGAAAGTGCACAAATGAATAAACACTATTTAAAAAATCATTTTTAAAAAAATATTGTTTTGAGATAATTCTTCAGTTCATGCATTACTGAAAGAAAGCAATCCATTGTTTTTGAATGACAGTCAAGATAAGTCTAAATAGAAACACAAAAATATATTCTTAAAACTTTTAATTTTTAACAGTTACATTTCAATGCTGAAGTTAAAAGTCCTATATCAGTCTTAAAGAAAGAAACAAACATAATTATAGCAGATTTTTTTTTAGAATATTGAATTATAGAACAGCAAAGCACAATTTAATTTGATAATAATGACAAATGGGGAGCAATAATCCCATTGATCCCAAACAATTCTTAGTGATAAAGGTTCTTTGAAATGTATTTATAGATATTAAAGTTTTCAAAACATAGTCTACTAAAGATGGCCCAAAGAAATGTCCTTAAAATATATATGCATATATTCATGTTTACCTTTGAACACAATTTTCAGCTGATCAAATATCTCTCAAAATAGTACAGTAAAAGACACCTTTTTTTTTTTTTTTTTTTTTTTTTTTACTCCAGTGAATATTTAAAGCAACTTTCAGCACTTTCTGTGGCTTCCATTGTGTTGTTTCGTTGAAAGTGAATTTTTTCTCTCACTTTTCACAATGAAAGAATGACATTAGTATTAGTAGTTTCTCAGTCACCCTTTCCTTGCTCCCAGAACTGATCTAAGTTATTTACTGTCTGGGCAAATTAGCCTTTACTCTTCATATATGTCATAGACAGGACTGTAAGAATGTTGTGGGGTTGACATGAGGAAGAGGAGGGGAGTAGGCTTGAAAAGTCTGAGATACCAGAAACAATGTGTTCACAAGATTATAGGTGTGCTAAATCATGATTTTAGCCAGGTATACCTAATTTTTGTGCTAAAAGACTGTAGTTTAGTATAGAATTTGTCTCTTCACCATCAGCTAGTTTAGGACTATTTTTGTCACGTGCCATTGCAGAATATAGAGCTGAGCTGTGAATTTCTTTAGAAACTATCTGAACGTGAAAAAGCAGGTTAAGAAGTCCCCATAGGCAGAACAGTCTGACAGTAGCAGAACAGTCTGACAATCAAAGACAGGCACTAGTTCTTATGTAAAATTGTTCATACCAATGCATTTAACTTTGATGTACTTTCCAACAGAAGTGTCCAGCAACAGGTAGGTTAGGGAATTAGGAGAGCTACAGAAATCCAGGTTTAATCCCCTGAGTAGCCCAGTTCATATGAAGGGCTTGATTGTAATGTCTGAGTCTCCCTTTGAAGTTGTTCTGCTCTGAGTAAATAATTATTTATGGTATCAGAAAGAAGCTGCGATTTGGTGCTGTGGTCCACTAAGTGAGGATTCTCTTGGAATGTGAGTGAGACTGATTGCCCTCTATGGCTTTTTCAGATAAAGTGAAAACTTGAACCAGAGCAAGTACCCTGGTCACCAGGCTATAGACTATGGTCAGGTTTGTCTTTGTTTTTAAGTCTGTGGAAGACCTAATGTGTAATGGGAAAATGGATTTAAATACCACTTTTTTTTTCTTTTTTTTTGTGAGGTGGAGAAACTCCATCTTCTAATTATCAGTAAAAACTCGTGATCTCAGAACTCCTTTATGCCCAAAATGTATTGCATTATTCTAAGTGAATGAGTGCAGATGATCTATGAGTCACAACTTTCCTGTTGCTTGCTGAAGAGACAAGCCTAGTGCTGCTGAAGGTACCATGTACACTTCTCATTACTGGTTGCCGAATGAGGAAACTTACCCAAAGGATCTCCACAAACATTTGGAATAATAAATCCTTCATGACTTTACTTTCCAGTTCTGCACATCGATCTGCTTTTCCCACAGAAACAGAGGAATTAATTTGTCCTACTCTTAGTGAGCATCTTACCTCATCATTCAGAGCTTCCTTTACAGTCAATACAGAGACTTCCTTTACAGTCAATTACAGAGAAACAGGCAATTTTAGAGAGTGATTCATCTAATTTATGTTACACGTCAATTTTATCTTGACATGAATTATATCACAGAAATACATATTCTCTTTGTAGGCCATAAAGACTTGATTCTGTGTAAATTCTAGAAAGTTTTCTTTCTGTCAACATGGACCATATCCTATGCTTTCCTCATTTTAAAGAGCAATGGCAGTATATAAAACACACCTTGAAGAACTTAGATTTTCTTCCTGTCTGTCTTTAATCTAAGGAACACCATTGTATTGCTACTCTAAACAATATTTATGTACCAAGGAAATCTGGTAAACATTTAGAAGCATACTATAAGCTCGTTTTTACTTCGTGCTCCTCACACTCAATTCTCCTTAATCATCAGAAAGGACTGTTAGTGACCATTATCTTGGTTAGTATGTAGGAAGGGGTGAGAAGGAGCTTTTACACATATTCTCTAACATGTTGCTATGTCCAGTTTATCCAACTCCTTCAAACATTGATAATATTTTACAAACCATGCTATGAAATACACAGTTATAAATATATCTTATTTATAGTGCAGGAATTAGGTTTTTTTAGTAGGTCATAGCACCTAAACAGAATAGGCAGATGTAACATATTGGAAGGAGGTACATGTGTTGTAGGCCCTCTGAGGCACTTCAGATGGGACCTCCACAAAAAAAAATCTAAGTCATTTGTATAGAAGTAAAAGAGAAGTTGATTGACATGGCATATATTGTATTTATTACAGGTTTCCAAGAAAATGTTACCATCTGGGCCAATCAAAGAAAATGAATTCTGCAGTCAATAGTCAAATGCAAAACTGTATAGGTTAGTTCTCATTCTCCATTTCAGTTCCTGAAATTTCATTTTCCAGCTTTACCAAAAGACATATGAGCAAATGCAATCCGCAAACTATAGGTATTTGTACATATTTTACTTAAAGAGGTGGAGTCATTACCACTTGCTTTTAAATTTTTAATACATTTAATTTAAAAAATAAAAAATAAATCTCTTACAGAAAGCAGGTGGCACCATAACCTAGGCATCTGTTTTCTTCTTCTACAACTCACTCTTGCTACATTACGTTAATTATTACTCCTAATTTCCATCACTTTTTAGTAGAAATCTGTGTAAAAAAGTCAGGCTATTTCCAGGAGAGTCTGCTCCTCCTGTCATACCAGATCCATTGGCATTGACAAATGAGATGAACTTGTTAGGGCAACAATCTCATCTTCTTACATGTCACGTTCACCCCCAATGTGGCATAATGTTTTTAATGAAGAAGAAACAGATGAGGAAGAAACAGATTTTTATATTTGGTGGGTTCCTGTATGAGAAAATAAAGTTCTTAATGGGTTGTTAATTTTTGTATTTGGTGATTTATTAGCACACACACTGTTAAGGAGCAAAGTCTGAGGGAAATACTGAGCATTTAAGATCTGTACTATTCTTTACTATACTTAAATAAAAAATGTAGCAGATTGGTGGTTTAATTTTGAGAGCTCCCCTCAGAACATTTCTCAAAAAGGAAAGTGAGAACAGATTCTTGTTTCCTCTGTGGTGATGAAGTAATGAAGTGTGGATTTATTTCCAAGAGAACCACACAGGGATTTCCCTGCACCAAGAGAGGCATCCCCCCCTGTCTCATAGTTCATGAATTAGCCATCATGAAATAGATTAAGCTTCCAGATTAAAAATAAAGCATTTTTTTCTTTACATGTAACCATTAATTAAGAAATTCTTAGGTGAAAAATGCAATTATGTATATATATATTTTGAAAATCTGCCTTAATTTTTGCATTAAATGGCTATGCATTACCCAGCAACAGAGATTAGAAAAATGTTTTATTTACTTTATAGAGGAGGTAGAAATCATTGATTAGTAGTGTAACTTCACATAGGAAGATATGAAGAATTACAGAGCTGTTGTGGAAAGCAGTCATATAGGACAGTTAACATGCATAAAACAGAAAATTGTTTTAAAAGGTAAATACTTCCTTTTACTATGTCAGAAGTGCTGACTAGAGAAAACATTGATATTAAAGGAAATATCTTTTAAATAAAGTGCAAAGTATTATTACCTTCTGAAATTCATAGAATTCTGGTTAGGATAGAGTAAAATTCATAAATCACAGAATCACAGAATCGTAGAATAGTCTAGGTTGGAAGAGACCTCCAAGATCACAGAGTCCAACCTCTGACCTAATGCTAAGAAGTCCTCCACTAAACCATATCCCTAAGCTCTACATCTAAACGTCTTTTAAAGACCTCCAGGGATGGTGACTCCACCACTTCCCTGGGCAGCCTATTCCAGTGCCTAACAACCCTTTCAGTAAAGAAGTTCTTCCTAATATCCAACCTAAACCTCCCCTGGCCCATTCCCCCTCGTCCTGTCACCAGGCACATGGGAGAATAGACCAACCCCCACCTCACTACAGCCTCCTTTAAGGTACCTGTAGAGTGCGATAAGGTCGCCTCTGAGCTTCCTCTTCTCCAGGCTAAATAGTCCCAACTCCCTCAGCCGCTCCTCATAAGACTTGTTCTGCAGACCCTTCACCAGCTTCGTAGCCTTTCTCTGGACTCGCTCAAGCACCTCGATGTCCTTCTTGTAGCGAGGGTCCCAAAATTGAACACAGTACTCGAGGTGCGGCCTCACCAGAGATGAATACAGGGGGACAATCACTTCCCTAGCCCTGCTGGCCACACTGCTTCCTATGCAAGCCAGAATGCTGTTGGCCTTCTTGGCCACCTGAGCACACTGCTGGCTCATATTCAGCCGACTATCAACCAATACTCCCAGGTCCTTCTCTGACAGGCAGCTTTCTAACCACTCATCTCCCAGCCTGTAGCTCTGCTTGGGGTTGTTGTGCCCCAGGTGCAGGACCCAGCACTTGGCCTTGTTGAACTTCATACAGTTGGCCTCGGCCCATCAGTCCAGCCTATCCAGATCTTCCTGCAGAGCCTTCCTACCCTCGAGCAGATCAACACACGCACCTAACTTGGTGTCGTCTGCAAACTTATTGAGGGTGCATTTGATCCCCTTATCCAGATAATCAATAAAGATGTTAAAGAGGACTGGCCCCAGTACCGAGCCCTGGGGGACTCCACTAGTGACTGGTCTCCAACTGGATTTGACTCCATTCACCACAACTCTCTGGGCCCAGCCATCCAGCCAGCTCTTAACCCAATGAAGCATATGCCAGTCCAAGCCATGAGCAGCCAGTTTCCTGAGGAGAATGCTGTGGGGAACAGTGTCAAAATCGTTACTGAAGTCAAGGTAGACCGCATCCACAGCCTTTTCCTCATCCACTAAGCGTGTCACCTTGTCATAGAAGGACATGGTATTAGGTATGTAAAAAAAAAATATATGCAGACAGTATAGAAAACATAACAATGAAAGGTTCAGGGACCATCATTTCCTACAAGTTAGCCAAACCACAGTGTTGGGAAATAAACTTTTTAATCCATATTTGTCAGATTTGGTTTTATATGTCATGTCTTTTAAAGGCTGATATCTGCCAGAAAATAACAAAGTGAATTGATAGATTGGTAACTTTTGTTTAAAAACTTGATAGAAGAAACTATGAAACCAGTAGTGTATCCCCCTATTATGCATATATCAGATGTTGTAGCAATCATTTTTATGTTGTACTTTTCTTTTTTTACTCATAACAGGAGTTTTTTTATCATAACAGGATAGAGTTAATAAAAATTGTATCCCTTTTTCTTGTTTTTGTTTTTTTTTTTCTTGAAAGAGGCAAAGTACTGGAAAAATAAATGCATAGTAACCTTGAAATTTCAGAAACATTCACTGCAAAAGGTTGCCATATTCTGCATAGTAAAATAAGAATTCATTGTTTAGAAGTTAAACAGTACAATGTGGAGCTCTTCAATAAATATTCCACAGCACTTGTTCTGCCATATGAAAGAAAAATCCTCTTTCCCCAGCCATAGTTTCATGTTTTGTTTTGTTTTGTTTTGTTTTTCCTCCAGAAATCATGGGAAATGGATGAAACAGAGAAAAGGCTCTCTTTCCTTACAAAGATAAAACACCAAACCATCAAAATTTCTGTTGCGTGCTTGAAGCATGAAAAAACAAATTGAGTGTAACAAATAAACCAAGTATCATGTATAAGATTTTTGTTTGTTTGTTTGTTTCTTTTTAATGCTTTAGGGCCTTTAGCCAAATACTCTCATGACATGCTGTGTGAAAAAGATGTTAATTTCTCTGCTTGCTGTGAGATATTCCAAGTTTAGAAGAGGTTGCAGCTAAGAAAAAAAGAAAAAAAAAAAAATGAGAGAATGCATTACCATGAATAACTCAACATACTCTAGCAAGGAAAGAAAAGCAAATTATTTACATATAAAATTAAAAATAAATACACTCCAGCAGTGAATGAGGATCTAACATCAATCTGAAAAGAAGCATATATTACGTTAATGCATGGAAAGCTTGCACATGAATCCTTTATGTATAATGAAGGAAGTAGTTGATCTCAGTATTCAACATGCGTGTACATTATTATGACAGAAGTGTACATTATTATGACAGAAGTTCTGTGAACAGAAAAAAAAATCATACAGTTGCCTAGCAAATTTAATTTTTCAATATGGCATTTGTTTAATATCTTAATAAAGAATAAGATAGTGGATATTCAGTGCTGTCCATAGACGTGCAAATGCAAACTTTTGGCACAAGTAGACACTGTGGCTCTAAGGAAATTTTCACAGCTCCTGTTCTGATTTGCTCTCATGATTTTATGTCTCATAGCTAGCATCTACAGAAGTGAAAAAGGTGCAAAGACCAGTTTGACTAATAGTACCACTGTTTGTCTGTGTCTCAGAGTCCTCACAGGTTTTTTTTGTTTGTTTGTTTGTTTTTAATCGAAGGTTTCCTGAAGCTTTTATCTCCATCTGTTTGAAGAAATGTCTTTTGGCACAACTTGGGGCTTAGATGGCTCCTTTTATCTTAATGATAAAAGATTAGCTATCTTTTTTTCCTGGTATTGTTTCAGTTTTCCCACCTGTGATTTTCCCACATCTGCCAAAATAGAACTTGTCTCATGCATTTATACTGTTTTCCCATTGTGTTTTGTTTGCTTGTTTGTTTGTTTGTTTAAGAGAGAGAGTATTTTATACATGGGTATTGTGAAGCAATATGAAGCTGTGGACCTAAAGAGCAACTGAAAGATAATGTATTTGAGTGGACATACACTTTCTCTGTGAAACTGAAAATTATAGACATACATGCTCTTTTTACTTTTTTTTTTTTTTTCAATTTCAAGAAGCCTAGGTTTAAACAACCAAAAAGCAAACCAACAAACTCCATGGAAACATAGGATTTGCCTTCCAAAGAGTTAGAGGAGAAGACTTTCAGAATCTTTCTTCAAAAGTTTACTCCAATTATGACACTTGAGAAGAAATGGAAAAGCACAAAGCACATATGAAAGAGACAATTAATTATAATGAATTCAAATATATGTTGATTTAGATCTTATAAAATGTCTAGCTTTAAGTATAAAAAAACATTTAAAGAATTTGTACATTAAAAACAAATCGTAACAGAAAGATTCTGAAAGCCGCATATTCAAATGTACTTCTCCTAGTACTAAGGTGAGAAAGAGCAGAGGAGTATAGAAGAATAAGTATTGAAGGAGTAGAGAAGAATGTTATAGTTGTCGTTGCACCACGTACATTGCACCACAGATCTCCAGAAATATTCAGTGTCAAAGAAACTAGAAAGAGGAGATGCATTTCTTATGGATTGAGGTAAATAAATAATTTATGCAATTTTTAAATTATATATTTTAAAATTTTAAAATAGAGCTAATTTTTGACATTGTAATTTTTGACATTGTAATAAGGAGAAAAGTGATTTGTTTTACAAAAGCCAGTTTTCAAAGCTATTCAGCGTATTTGGCAGCATTTTACTGACTGTTCAAGCTTGCTTTCACAGTATAGTTTTGTCCTCATTTATTTTTTGTTGCTGCAACCATTAATCATAGGTTCTCTCATTCTTTTCATAAAGCCTTTGCCAAAAGGAAAGCTTGTCAACTTGGTCCTTTCAAGATACAGAGCACAGAAAGGAAAAGTTATTTAAATACCATGCATTCTTTAGTTATTAGTACTGTTTCAGTATTTTCTCTTTGTCTGTTTAAAATCCTCTGTCTTGTCAGTGATGGAGAGAGAGAATTTTTCTTCACCCAGTCTGAATAAGTCTTTGCAAGCTTATAAACACAAGATAGACCCAATAGTATCTTCCTCTCAAGAAGAATGCCTTAACACGTTCTTGCCTATAAAGCTTTGGAGTCTTAATTTCCTGTGCTTAGGGATATTGCTTATGTGTAGAGAGACTGTCTAAAAAGAAAGATAAATATGCTTAGCTAGAGGCTTAGCTAAAACTATCCATCTCATTTTATGGCAGTGATATTTTAAGAATCAGTTTATGAATTTAATATGGCTTATTTTGCTTATTTTAAATATTTAATATAACTGAAGGAATTTGACATCACACTTTAAAAGTAAATTGTGAAGTATAGAAGTACAACATTGATATGAGTAGACAGTTTCAGTTTTGAATATACAATTTGAGGTTTAATTATCAGAAAAAATACATAATGATCTTTAGTGTGATTTTTCAAGTGGACAGCTATAAAGATGAATCCAATAAAATATGTTTGCCTGTTTTAATAGTCCTTACAGGCTTTATTTACATGGTGTATTGATTAGAATGAATGTTTAATAAAGTCTATTTCAGAATTAAATTTCAAAGACTCTACTCATTATTGTATTGCCTTTTTCAAATTTTATATTTTCAAATTATAAAATCATGTAACTGGTTTAAATTTCACTAGTTCATGAAACTCTATTTAATTTAGAAAAATATGTGGATAGAGTAACTCCAGTAAATTATATAATGCCTGTACCTAAAAAGCCATATAAGAAATCTGAATCTAGTTAGTGTGAAATACACTTATCTGAGGTCATTTTAAGTTAATGTTTTCTTCAAAGAATGGAAATTTTCTATTTATTCTTTCAGAATTCAGTGTGATTGAGCTGAAGTTAAAACGTCAGACGACAGCACTTAGAATCAGATATTTTCTTCTGTTCAAAATACCACTTAATCTCTTTCATTGTTTGTGAAAAAGGTGTATTTTTAAACAGTTTTTTTTTCACAATAAGTAATTGAATGTTTATAAAGTTGTTGGAGGTCTTCAAGTTGAAGCTGTAGATTTATGCAGTAGTATTAGTACAGGCAACTAAATTCATTTTACTGTTCCTGTATCAAGATTTCTCTATCTATGAAATTGAATCATTTCTCTATTTTGAAAGTTCTCTGAGATCCCGTGTCCCAAGTGTTCACGTTCCTTTGTTGTTTTCAGAAAATTCTTTTCAGTATGATATGTCTACCAATCTGTATTTTCTAAGCATCTTTTAACTTCCTTTATGCTTAAAGATTTTGAGAGCCTTAGGACCACAATCCAAGGGAAGGAAGCTGCCAACCCATGTGGAGCATCCACAGATCAGCAGTAAGGAACTCTAGTGTGTGCTAAATAATCAAGTCTTTGGTTTGTAATTGTAAAGACAGATTCAATGAAGGCAGCTGTACTAACACTAAAGTGACATGGGCAATAAAATACACACTTTTTACATAACACCTTTCTCTCTTGGACCTTAAAAAAGAGGCAGTAAAGTGGATCTGGAGTACATCAAAGCCAACAAACACAGCAGCAGTGACATTTGGGCAGGCTACATTGTGGACTTGTATCCACAGGTGTATTCACAGGAAGGATGAAGAGATTCCTTGTATACAGGAATGACAAAGATATCTCTCCATTGCCTCACTAAGTCAGGGAAGTGTCGCTCTGTCCTGCCACCTCAAAGCATCTGCAGTGCTAGCAGAAGAAAGACTTCACAGTAGAGAAAAACCTCTCAGATTGTTAGAGGCCCATCAATCATGAACACAGGTGAACATTTGGATCTCGTTTCTGCCACCACAACTACTTCAACTGTGTCTCCTTAGTCTTGCTTATAAGAGCTGATTAGAAGTAGAGAGACTGTGAGACCAAACAAGCCTTCAAACATGTGGAAGGCAGTCCCAGCATTTTGGGACTAGCTCTATGTTTTCTGTACTCTCAGAAGAGCAAATTCCTTATGTCATCATTAATTACATTAAGTTGATGCTGGAGTGAATTTCAGAGCTAAGCTCAGAGGAAAACTGCAAAATAGATGGATACAATTGAAGACAATGTTGATTTGTTTGAAACAGTTGTGAAGGAAATTTGGTAAGAAGCTGTCAGCTTCTGTGAGCTTAGAATCAGGAAGAAAGCAATTGCTCACAAGGCATATGGAACAATACTACCAAGGTTTTAAATCTATCTTATGCAATAAACTAATTGGATTAAGGGGTAAATTTTGGGGCTACTTTATTGTGAAGACTGAAATAAGTACAAGATATAAGGTAGTTTAGTTGCTCAAATTTTTGCTATTTGTGATGGTTAAAACTGTGACATTCTAGTTAAAAGCAATTACATGGATACATCTTAGAAAAAAATAAAATAGCAGAATGCTCCCCCTTGCCCCAAATAAAATACGAAATAATAACTTGGAACCTCCAAGGCAAAAAACCTTCTCAAAGTCTTGGTAAACACCTAGAAACACCTCTTAGCTTTTTACTTGATTTATCTGATTATTGATACCTAGCTGTTATAAAAACCTTTCAAATTCTCCATTGAAATGGGGAAGAAAATAGTTGTTCTATTAAAGATTTATTATTTAAGACTTATTTACTGATAAAAAAACAAACAAACAAACAAAAAAGAAAATTTTTAAAAAATCACTAGTCTTCCCTAATCCAGGTTAAGGAAAATAATGTATCTCAATTATAGTAGTACAAGAGTAGCCAAAATGGGCAGATGGCTTAATGAGAACTGTCTCTTTTGTTCTTATGATGTAATTTAATAAGCAGGATCCATAACTATTTAGATTTTGAGATCCAAGTTGCTTTCCTCCAACACTGCAGCAGTGACAAATAACTAATCCATTTGTTCATGGCTTTTTTTGTTCTTTTGTTCTTTCCTAAAAGTAAACATCTAACTCCTCTCGACTCATCATGGTTTTTTTTTTAAGTACATAACTGACTTTTTCTAGTAGAAAAAAATCCATAAAACTTTGAGACATTAGGCTTTTATCTGAAAACGGGTGCAGAAGGAGAGTGAACTGAATAACCACATCAATAAATTTATATTTAATTGGAATGACATGCATTTTACAAGAATTTTAAAGTCTGATTGTTTTCTGAATGAGTCAGGAAAATAAGAAATTATGTCCTCATCTCTTACTTTCTTAGGGAAATCCATGTGTAAGATAAATCATGGAGTAAATTACAGTTTAAAAGGTCCAGTTTTACCATACAAAATTACCTGCAGAAAATCCAAGTGTATTTGTGGAATAAAGCAAATCTTCCTTTCCCATTTTCACCCACTTTACCTTAGTTTTGTTCATTCTTTCAGTAGTCTGCCTGTTGCTTTCTGCTTTAATTGAGTTCTTCCATTCTTACATGTAAATTGTTTTTTAAGTTCCATAAGTCTGAACTAAAGCCCAAAGTACATAGCAAGCATTTATTTGTCACTTTATATTTGGCTTCTCTTTTCCTCTTACTTGGGACAGATTTCAGACTTTACTGATTTAAACAAATCATCTCCCTTGACCATGTAGTACAAAAAAGAAATATACATTTATTTTATTAATAAAATATTTCTTTGGGCTCATATTTTATTAATAAAATATTTCTTTGGGCTCATCTGCCCAAAGAAATTAAGTATAGTAAATCTGTGTGAGTTTAAAGCATTCACCAATCACTAACTAGATGGGTAAAGATGCTTGGTAAAGATGGGTAAAGATGGGTAAAGATGCTCACAGTAATTCAAAGGTTCAAAGGTAGTTCATTCTGCCTACATTCAGCCCTGGCAGCATCACTGTGCGATGAGTGGAGTCCAATCTGCTCTCCATTGCTTGTCAGCAAGGGCAATTAGGTTGTGCTCAGCATGGCACTGTGTGCTACTACAAAGCTTCCTGTTGGTTGGGAGCATGGGTGGGACAGAGCTCTTATCTGTCTAAAAAATACCTTTATACCTTAACAACAGAGTGCCTTTAGGCAAAGGATCTTAATCTACTTGGGGAAAAAAAAAAAAAAAAGAAAAAGACAAAGAAAAAAAAAAAAGAGTATCTCACATTTGGGTTATAGTAAGAGTGAGAAATCTTGTGTGCATGTGTGCTTCATTTTATTTTGTATTAACTTTTACCACCCGGTATAATGACTTCAGCAGAATGCCAGAATGCCCATTACCAGCGGACAGTAGTAAGGAACATGTGTCATGTGATAGGTTGAAATTAAAGATGTGGGACTGTCCTTGTCTTGTTATCCCACATATAATGTAACCCATAGCCTCTGTTTTCAGTAGTATCAGTTCTCATGTTTAACATCTGATAATTCAGAACAAGTGACATTAGAGTAAGGAAAAGAAGTATCAGAATTATCCAGCAAAGAGATTCTCACTGGAAAATACTAAACGATACATTCTTTGGGCCGTTAAAAAATCTTTCTAGGAGAACAACTGAGATTTCCTACAAATTCACTATGGTTCCAAGATAGCCTTTGAAGCTTCTGTTTTAGGACAACCTGATACAAATGTCATACCTGAGATTTCAAACAGCTCTTACCCAGTGAAATTAATGAGTAAATAAGAGTAAATTAGTATTGAAAATTTAATTCCCACTAATAACCTCATTAAGGGAGGTTTAGTTTGTTTGTTTTTGTGAGATAGAGAGGTGTTAAAAAATGGATGGAATTTCCTCTTTAGGAGGTAATCAAAACTTGGGAGGAAGAGTATTGGTAAGTAGCAGTAGGCAAAAGCAAACTCTCATACCCAGGAAATTCCTTCCATACAAAACTCCCTACTAGCATACTGTAATCGGAAAAAAAAAAAAAAACTTTGCATTTAATGCATAATAAAAATGAAAATTCTTGTGTTTTCATTGTGTTTTAATTTCTAAACTAATTAAATAATTTACATTTTTAAAGGAGAGCAGAAATGCATTCACTTCTTTTGCCTGTTTATTTAGTTGCTTTTACAAAAACAGTTCCACTACTCTTACTCACAAATATGTGATAATTGCTTTTCACCGCTGAGAAATGGAGATCACATGTCTTAACTTGCTATTTTAATAATCTTTCCTTTTTATATTTAATTTCTTTAGTGTGAAAGACTGTATCAACAATACATTTCTGAAAAGTTAATATTAATTGTAAGCAGCAAGGTCAAATAAAATATGACAGTAGACTAAAATTATAAAAAATATGAAACTAGACTAGAAGACTTTCAGTTAAACTAAAAGATCTTGCTATAGTGTGAGATTTGGAAACTTTCAAGTTGTACCTGACAGTAGGCTCTCTCAGTTACCTTTAGGCTCCAGTTGCTAATAATCATTCTTTTTTTGTGGAGGGACCTGTCTGAGTTCTCTCAGAAGTCCAAGATCCATCACTGCGAAGTGCTTTGAACAGAAATGAATTGCTAACCATCTTTACATTCTCAATTTCTGATATATGACATGGAAACTTTTGTTCTCCACTCTCTTCATGTGTGGAAAAAAGAGTAAAAGAAACACCTTCTTTCCTTGGTATTTGGTTTTACTTCAAATCTTTGAAGTATAAACAAAAGCTGCTTTGAAGTAAATGCTAAAATCTTTAAAACAGGTAGATCCTCTAAGCTTTGGTTTTCTTTATTAGCAGTATAGAAAAGATTATCAGGTCTCACTGAAGTAGAGTTTACAGTGTTTCGTACACCTCATGCCCTTCTTATTACATGTCCATATTGAAGATACCCCATATGGGTATCTTTCATGTCTGATAGTAGTTTCTTTACCTGACAACTATAACTTTTTACACACTCACTCTTCCATTTAGTACATCAGTCTTTCATGACACCATTAAGTTCCATGAAACATCATAATAGAGTGGAAAAAATATCTGAGTCAAGTCCTGTGTGTCAGCAACCTTCTGTATTGTAATTTAAGCATTTTCTTTTTTTTTTTTTTTTTAGTCTGATTTACATTTATATTTACTTTTATATTGAACTTTTGCAATTATTCATGATTTAAAAATATTAAATGTATTTGTTTTTGTCAATCATAGTAAGCATTAGGTTTATAGGATTGCCATCTGGCATTCTCTTCCGCATCTGCTAAGGAGCCCTACAAGAAATATGATCAGTGTGATAGTATGTTTGTGGCTCATTGGACTTCAGAAGACAAATTTGCAGAAAATGGCTTGTAGGTAAATATCTTTTTTCCTAAAAGGTACCTGAAAACTTGCTGCTTTCATTAGCTGTCAAGAATGACTGAAAGGAGGGGAAAAATAGCAGAAGGGGTAGGGTCATTAGGGTCATATAATGACAGAAACTGGAAACCAGGAAATTTGAGGTATATTTCTGATTCTTTCTCTAAAATCTTTTGTAACTTGAAATATTTCAAAAAAACTTTTTTGTTTTCAAGATGGAAAAATACTTTCTTAAGATAGTTTTGGGATTTAAAGCATTAATTAGCTTTTTGTAAAATACTCTTATGTCTTTATGAAAGTCATATAACATAGATTTCATTTAGTCTTCTCAATGTGTATGAACAGTTTCAGTTTAGCGCAGGTCCCTAAGGGCACTGCAGGAGCAAAGCTCAGTTTTGAAAATCCAATGCATATTCAGAATTGAAGTGTATGTAGTTTTGAACTCAAGAAACTGAAAGAGATAGTAAGTGACAGCAGCAAAAGAGGCAAACAGAGAAGTGCTGAAATATCACCAAAATTCCTCTGCATCAAAAATAATTTTTGCTTTCCTGTATTGTTAGTTCCTTTGCAATTCTCCTAAGGGTATGCTGAGAAGTTAATTACTTGTGGAAAGGAAGAAGTTTATCAAATCCAAAATGATCATTGCTTTTTAAAAACAAACAACAAAAATACTTTAAATATGCTCTTCCTTTATTGTTACTTTGTATATACAACTCTGAACAGACAGCATGGAAATCACCCAGGAATACCTATCCTGGAGTTGAATGTTCCTATGTTAGCTTAATGAAAATGAACCCTATATTAAGATAGTAGTGTCATAACAAATAAAATCATTGGTGAGATTTAGAAGTAATAAGGTTTCAGTATAAAAAATATAAATTAAAATTAATAAATTTTGATATAAAAACATCAATATATCATCAATATAATGCATCTATTGAGAAGAGCTTTACTAGAAAATTTTAGACATGATTTCTTGATACATATTTCTGTTACCAACTGTAGAGTGGTGTTTTTCAATGGGTTCACATACACCTTGTTTTGAGTTGTAAATACTGTTGTAACTTCTGGATAGATTTTGTATTTTGAAAAGGACATAAGAGACCAGTTTTCAATTCTGTGTGCTACTTTAAAGGTCTTTCATATCTACTGGAATCTTTTTTAGGGAGGATAATATCATATCATATCTACTAGCTTTATATGATTAAAACTAAGTCACCTCTCAGCTGTCTGTATTTTGTATAGGAGAAGCCACTCTTGGAAAATGCATAACTCTTGATTAAAGAGGAAATCTCTGTGACAGGCTTTTATTATGTGTCTGATTTTAACAGCTCAAGTTAAGATGAACAGTGAAGGAAAGAATAGTAACCTGAAATTTAAGTTTAATCTTCAAATCTACTGTTTGGAGTAATATGTGATCCCGAGACACGGGGATTTCTTGTACTTTTAAAATTGTTTAATGATATAAAAACCACAGAAGATATCTAAGCAGCTCCTTGCCCAAGGCATTTCAGAAAAATTTCAATTTGAACTTCTCTGCACTTAGGTCATCCATCTCTAAAATTAGCAAAAATGTTTTTTAACATATCTCAAATATTACTGTAATGGAGGACAGAGATCCATGTCTGAGTAAAGAGCAACTTGGCAAGATTTCTTAAACCTTATGTAAGAAGATGTATTTTTCTTCCTTATAAGTAGTAATCATCCCTGCACTTGAGATTTTTCAATTTAAGTGTAAAAACGTTGCAATAAAGAATCATGTTATTAAGATTTCTGAAATATGAGCCAACACTAATGACAATCAACAGTTCTGTCATCTGTCAATTCTTCTTAGTTTTCCCACAGAAGCCAAGATAGGTTTTGTACTGAATTAAATTTCCATTCTTGCATAAAACTTAAGACTATTGGAAAATCTGATTTGATTGTTTGATCCCAGGTTGAAATAACCCCTTTTTCTGATAGTTCAGGATGCATATGTTTATTGGATCAAAAGATAATTTAAGAGGACAATAAGGTGCTTCTGTGTTCCATAGGAACACAGTTAAGTTCCAATAGGATTTTAAGTTTTGTGACTTTCATCCCACATTTAGACCTGTTACAGCTAAAAATATAAAGCCCACCTTATTACAAGTATCTTTTTCCACAAGGACAAAGAAAAAGAGAAAAAAAAAAAAAAGGAAAAGAAAAGACAGAAAAGATAGGAAACATAACTCTCCAAAGAATTTATGACACTAAAATTAGCTCTCAGATCATGAGTTTAGTTTTCTAGTGTGGGAAGTGATGTTAGATCACTACCTGTTTGTAATCTTGCTCTTTTCAAAAATGATTTAGGAACTTATCTTGGGTTTTAGTAAGAGCTGTGAGACCTGATGTATAGGCATGGACAGAGTGTTGTAGCAACTACCTTTTCTGCTGTGTGAGCCAGAGAAGGTTCTTCACCTGTGTGTGGTACAACATAGTCAAAGCTTTGCATCCCCTTGCAAGCCCACCAGGAAAATTTTATACCTTCCACAAACTGCCTCCCCATTTTTCCAGTGGGAGGCATTCCAGTAGGAGGCATTTACTGGATGTAGATGAGTGCTTCTCACAACCATGATGTCAGCCTTAGAAGTGGTTTTCCATTCTGTCATACCCAGTAATGAAAATAAGCTTCTGGGTGATAGTGGTAAAAGGGATTATTGTCGTGTAGGGCTCTGTTAGCAGAGATACTGTCTGTGCCTAGGGCCAGAGATGAAAAATAGGTGATTAAACCCAGTTAGAGGATTTTTTATTTTTTTTATTTTTTGCTTGGCTTTGTTTCTTCTTGCCATTCCAGCTGCCAGTTTGCACTCAAGTGCAGGACTATTTTAGAGGTTAATAGTAAAGTTTTAACTTTCAAACAACTCTTAAGCCAAAGCAAACTAAACCTCCTCTGTAAAATGTCTTCCTACTTCAACTGTAGAACTTCAGAATATCAGTAACTTTCTGCAAATAGAGTCATACTGTTCAATCATTTTGTTATTCTTTATGGAAATTGTATTCTTCATTAATCACTGTCCAGACTTCTCGGTGATGATAATGAGGCTGTCCAACTTTTTACAAAGTCCAGGTGGTGCTGTCTGCACGGAGGTTTACTTTTAGTAGGCTATGTTAAGGAAGGTGTTTTTTCTCCTACTGCCTGTAACTGTGAATTGACTGCTTTGCAAGTGGTTGCAGACTGCAGTGATGATCTAGAATCAATGAATAGAAATGGAGAAGTGTTTTTATTTTGATGATGAGAGCAAAGAAGAGACAAAATCCAGCACAGACAATACAGCATTGATTCAGAGATGGTGTTCTTTGCATTGCAGTTAATTTCTAATTGTTATGGCTTATTTTGTATATTTGACTGAGTCGATGAATATGCTTTAGAATCAGCTAATGAGTAATGAATACAGTATTTAGTAACACTGTTCGCTATATAGCTGCCAGAAATGTTACAGTTCTGTTTCAGTAATCAGAATTCATTCCTGACCTGAGTAAACTCATCTAGTGTCAAAATTACTTGGAACAAACACTTTGTGTATAGAGGTAAAGTATCTGTCATTCTTGTATAGTTCCACGGGATCAATTTCAGATAGAACCACAATAGCTAACAGCCTTGGGTGAAAGCTTTCCCAGGCAATACTGGTGATACTTAGCTTAAGCTGTCAAGATTAAGTGAGTTTTCCAGTTACAGAATTCCAGTTTTGAGTGATCGTCTGTTGAAACAAGAGTTTGGTAGCTGCACACATGCACAGAAGGAACTATGCCTAGAACAATTAACCAGGTAACTTAAGTGGTTTTAGGGAAGAATGTATGAATTCCTGCAGCACCTATTTTATATTTAGGTGCTAATATACTTCTTAGGCATTTTATTTCAGAATAAAAATGCCTTTTGCTAGGTAAGCTTTTAAAAGGAATGAAAGGGATATGTCCATTCATGTAAATCTCATGTGAACATTAGTAGTATTGTAAATTTCACTACTCAGAGCATCTGTAAGTGTTGGAAGAGATGAAATAACACCTCTCAGGACCATCTTTAGTGACTGAAAAAGGGGAAACATATACACCATTTTTAAAAAGAGAAAAAAGTGATACCTAAGGAGCTATAGGCCAGTCAGTCTCAGCTCAGTACTCAGCAAGCTCATGGATTGGATCCTCCTGGAAAATACACTAAGGCACTGGGAGATCATAGAGGTGATTGCTGACAGCCAACATGGTTTCACTAAGGGCAGATTATGCATGACAAATCTGGTGGTCTTCTACGATGGGGTTACTGCATTGGAGTATAAGGAAGAGCAACTAACATCATCTATATGGACTTGCACAAAACATTAGTCACTGTCCCACATAACATTCTTATCTCTAAAATGGACAGACATGGTTTGACATATAGACCAGTCAGTCGGTGGATAAGGAATTGGTCGCACTCGAAAAATTGCAGTCAGTGGTTCAATATCCAGTGACAGTGGATAGTGGAGACCAGTGAAAAGTACTGCCCCTCAGGGGTTGATGTTGGGATTGGTGTTATTAAATATCGTCAGCGACATTGAGTGCACTCTCAACAATTTTGCCAATGACACCAAGATGTGTGTGTGGTTGACATGATGGAGGGAAGGGATGCCATTTAGAAGGACCTCGACAGGCTTGAGAGGTGGGTCTGTGTGAACCTCATGAGGTTCAACAAGGCCAAATTCAAGGTCCTACACCTTGGTCACGGCTAACCAGGCATGAATACAGGCTGGGCAATGAGTAGATTGAGAGCAGCCCTGATGACAAGGACTTGGATGTGTTAGTGGATGGAGAAAAAAATAAATAAAAGATTTTTCAAATCAGTTGAAATTCAATGCTGTACTTCCAAAACATGATCTGACTTGTTCAAAAGAACAGTCTATGAATTACACATTGATTACAGAGAATTCTTCAGCTAGACAAAGTATAGATTTTCAACCAAATGTTTTTTGGTTTGGTCTGTGGCTATGAATATTGTTTGTTTCCAATACTTAATCAACCTATCTTATATTGTGAGTCTGCTGTTTTTTGAACTGTGCAAGAAGAGTGTTTAGAAGCCTCAAACTACTGTAATTTTAACAACTGATTTTCCTTCTTCCATTACTCAGTACTATCTAGGTCAGAAAACTTAAGTTTCTTTGAACATGAATTTACTTCTGTGATAATGATAGCTGACACCATTGGCAGAAGTAAAGATTCATAGAGGTCATATGTGCTTTAGAGATAGGTTAGCATGTTCCATTGGAAAAAGGAGGTTACTTAATTAAAGGCAGTTTGCAACTGAGCAGTTGTCCATGGAAATTCTTTTACTTTCTAAAGACAGTTATTTCATGTACAAGTGATTGGAAAGCCAGTGGTTTTTACATAATATTTTAATAAAGGATAGACTTCATGTGTAGCTGTTCTGCTTTAGTTCGAACTAACAAAGGAAGTTGAGTACAGATCCTCCCTTTTTTTAAATTTTTTCCCCTTTTCCTTGGTAATTTAACAATCCTTAAATGTGAGTGCAAAGGTACTTTAATCTGAATGTAATGTTAAGTTATACAGTTAGGGTAGGCTGGTAAAAGTGAGATTCTGATCCCATGTATTCCAAACAAGTATGGCTCTGTAGATAAGGAGGTCTAATAATAAAGTCTGCAACAAAAGTCATTATGCAACTTCTATCACAATAACAAGAACAGAAAATCAGTACTGCACAGTGTTTAATTAATTTGTTATGTACAAGTTACAAATAAGGATATTAATACAATGATGATCATAAAAATCATATTACCATTCAGGCCCCTGCAGAGATTCCATTAACCTTGCCTCAGAGTAGTAAAAGCATATGCCAAATTCTCATCTGTTCTAGACAAGTGAATGGATTATTTTTTACTCTTGAACTAAGCGTACCACTGCTTATATGCAAATAACACAGCTATAGAGTTTCTTTTGGTGGTACAGATTAGGTATGCTATAATAGATGGACATCTAGAATATCATGGATAATATAAGCTGTGATTTCAGTAAGTGAATCATAACTGCATAATGTAACAATTCTGAACAGGTTTTCAGGGAACGGATAAGAAAAAGCCATAGCATTGTGAAAACTTCAAGTCTAGTGTGGAAACAGGAAACTTCAACTTAAGAGTTTGTTCTTTAATACAACCTATAGCTGCCTGGGCAGTGATATCTAAAATATGCCTGAGAATTAAATCTAAAACTGTGCTAGGTTTTGAGTATTATCTGAGGTTCTCTTTTTAAGTTTCTTTAGCTTATAAGGTTCATAATATCATAGTTTTACAGAAAACAGTCTTGTCAAATAGCTCTTCAATTATCAATTTCATCCTTAGAGATAATGTAGCATTTTGTGCTTTAGGGAATTTCAAAAAATCTACCATTTTCAGAACAGATTTAATAATTCAAAATGGTGAAATCTATGGACACTTTTGCTTATTTTAATAATAAAACTTTTAAAACAAAATGGAAACATCCTTTTTCTTACTTGTAGGGAAAATAAATATTACTACATTTTTAGCAACCTTTTCCTCAGTAGTAATGACTCTTTCTCTTGCATTGCTTGTAATTTCAAGCTATTAATATTTTAATCAAGAATTAGATGGTAAATGTGATTTTATCTTATGCAAGATGGTTTTATAGCAGGAATCTTGAATGCAGCATTTTATTCTGAACATTTTTATAAAATGTTTGGTTTTGTGTAATTATAGAACCTTACACATTGAATAGATTCTTAATTTTTGGGAAAAAAAAAAAAAAAAAAAAAGACACTTATTATATGTATAGATTTTTTTCCTGAAATGCATAGTTTGATAAAAAGTATGCTTAAAATAACTTTTAAATATATTATCTTCAAAGGGAAAAGAAACACCTGTATGCTATGTTTACTTAAAAGGAGTTACCTACGGTGTATTTTTAGTCCATGAGAGAATAAGCACTGTTGAGAACAACATATATGAGTAATTCAGGCACTTGCAGAACTGAAATACTTTCAGTAGCTCTTTTCTGTTAAATTAAATTTTCAGCTAAATACTCCATGTCTCACCCTACCATTATATCGCTCATGTTTCAGCTGCTAAAACAGCTCTCCACAAAAGCTAGAAATGCAAAAATATTTAATATATACCACACTTGCTGAAGCATCAGCCACATGACATGACCTTTCTTCTAGTCTTCTGAAGAGTTCTTGTTACCCACCCTTAATGAGATTTCTGATTTTTAGAATAAACTTTAAATATTAAAACTTGTCATGACAAATGACAACTAAGCTGCTTTAGTACTGGCAGTTATAGGAAGCATGACATTCTAGATGGCTGAATGATAGGTTGAGAGCAAAGGATTGGATAGTTTTCTGTCTTCTTCTATATAAACATTCACATATTAATTACTGTGAATCCTCTTTCTCAGTTTTATGTTAGTGCAGGGGTCAAGATAATTTCATGGAGCCAAATAGACAGGGTGTTACACATTCGTAGTTTATTTGAGTGGCCAAAGCTCATTTAGCATTGAAGCTGTCCATTTTTTTATTATTATTATTCTATTATTTTTTTTTTTCAATATGTTAACAGCAAAAAGAGGACCAGAGAAACATTGGTCCATTACTTGATGAGGATGGTCACCTTACTAACAGAGACACACAGACAAAGCAGAGGCTTTTTATGCCTTCTTCACCTCTGTCTTCAACACTAATGATGGGCCCAGGGATCCCAGGTGTCCTGCATTGGAGGACCATGACTGATAATGATAAACTTCCAACCAACACTGAACTTGTGCAGGATATGCTGCTTAGGGCTCAATACAATTCACCCTTGCATATTCAGAGAGCTGGTTGTTGTCATCATGAGATCTCTCTCAGTTATTTTTCAATTATCTTGGGACCCTAGAGAGGTCCCAGTTGGCTGGAAACTGGCAAACATTGTTCCAATTTTCAAGAATGGCAAGAAAAAAGACTCTGGAAATTACAGGCCTGTCAGTTTCACTTCAGTGCTTGGTAAAATTATAAAGAAAATTATTCTGGGAGTTACTGAAAAACAACCGAAGGACAGTGGAGTCACTGGTCATAGACATCACAGGTTCACGAGGGGAAGGTCCTTAAAAAACTTAATTTCCTTTTATGTCCAGGTCACCCACCTAGTTGGCTAAGGGAAACCAGTTGATGTAGTCTTTTTGGATTTCAGTAAATCTTTTGATACCATTTCTCACAAAATCCTTCTGGACAAAATATTCAGCATACAGCTGGACAAGTACATAATATGATAGGTGATAGGCTTACAGTTCAGGCTCAGAGGGTTATAGTAAATGGGGTTACATCAGGCTGGCAGTCAGTTACTGGTGGATTTGCCCAGGGATCAATTTTAGGGCCAGTTTTCTTCAATGTTTTCATAAATATCTTGGATTTAGGACTAGAAAATGTTTTCAGTAAGCTTATGGATGACACCAAATTGGGAGGAGCTGTTGAATCCATCAAGGGTAGAGAGGCCTTGCAGAGAGATCTTGACATATTAGAGAGCTGGGCAATCACCCACAATTTGAAGTTTAAGAAGAGCAAGTGAAAAGCAAGTGCCAGATTCTGCATCTGGGAAGGAGTAACCTTTTCTATATGTACAGAGTGGGGATCAAAATGCTGGAGTGCACTCCTGCAGAAAGGGATCTAGGGATCCTGGTTGACAGGGAATTAAATGTGGGTCAACGGTGTACCCTAGAAGCCAGAAGGGCCAGCTGTACCTTGGGGTGCATCAGGCACAGCATAGCTAGCTGGTCAAGGGAATGTCCTGTTCTCTGTGCTAGTGCACTCTCACCTCGAGCACTGTGTGCAGTTCTGGGCACCACAGTATTAAAAGGATACAAACGTATTAGAAAGCATCCAAAGGAGGGCTACAAAGATGGTGAATTGCAAGACATATGAGGAGTGGCTGGTCACTTGGATTGTAGTGCCCAGAGCAGAGCAGACTGAGGGGAGGCCTTATGGTGGCCTGGATCTCTCTCATGAGGAGAGCAGAGGGGCAGGCGCTGAGTTCTGCTCTCTAGGGACAGTGACAGGACCAGAAGGAATGGCATGGAGCTGCAACAGGAGATGTTCGGGCTGGATATCAGTCAAAGGTTCTTCAATGAGGGGGTTGTCCAGAACTGGAACAGGCTCCCCAGGGCAGTGGTTATGGCACCGCACCTGACAGATTTCAAGAAACATTTGGACAATGCTCTCTAACATATGGTCTGATTTTTGGGTGTTTCTGCGGACCCAGGAGTTGGACTTTATGATCCTTGTGGGTCCCTTCCAACTCAGGATATTCTATGTCTATGTCACATTTGTCAGTGGTCCCAAAATACATCTGGTTTCTAGACCATGTATGCAGATGCAGTCCAACTGGCTGTGAGTGTGGAGTTCATGGGTAAAGGTTACCCAAAATCCTGCTAGTGGCTTTGTTTATGTTGTCATTTGTAATCACAGACAAACTTACATTCTTGCTTATCTGAGCAAGCTAGTGTACTTATAGTTCAGTTTTCTCTCCGGTGTCTCCTTCAATAGAACAACTGGTAGTCAAAGCTCAAGATACAATTACAGTTCTTCAGGGTTACTTGCTATGGGACATTTCTTTTTCAGGGTATTCTTTATCTTCAGATTGCTGAAAATCACTCTGTGAATGGAAAGAAATTTTAAAACTACTAGCTTGCTTTTGCCAGTCACCCTGTGTTTTACATTGAAAATAAAGAGTCTGCTAAGTCTGCTTGGGTAGTGAGTCTAATCAGAGAACTGTCTTCTGTTTAACACCCTTTCCTGTGCAGTCCATGTTGCTGGCTTTTCTCATTTTCAATACACAAGTTTAGGGAGTGTAAACATTTTCTTGAAGAGATCTGTGCATGCTGCCTCAACAACTTTGGAACTGTGACTCCCATTAGGTTAAGATTAGTTGACAATAACATTAAGATTGAGAACACTGAATTTACTGAGTCAAAGAAATATGCAGTTAAAGAACTTCGGCCTTTCTTATTTATATGCCTGAGTAAATTGATTGTATATGCATGCCAAATTTCAGCAGAAGTAGATTAAACTTGTCTGTTACATTATTTTGCCTAAATAGGCTCCCTTTTGACTTTACAGGATTCACAATTTTATTTAAAAATACAAAATAATCAGACTCTGGAAAGGGTATCCTAGAAAAGGAGGATATGGGAAAAAACATGTATTTCATGTTCTCATAGAGATGGTTATAATGGTTGTTCTACTTAAAACAGTAAATGCTATGGCCTTTCTTGGTGCTTTCAGGGATGCTAAGCTGGAGCCATAAAGCTGTGAAGACATACCTGAACATGCAGAGCATTACTGTTTATATTGTGCATACAGGCAATTAATAGAGTCAGCTTGATCTGTTAAACCAACAATAAATTTTGAGGCATTAAGGACTGCATCTTTATTCAGGTGTAAACGCAGTGAAAACCTAATTGTCCACAGTGCACCTGGGACAAAAAAGGGCACAGAACGAATGCTTTGGAAACAAGGAGCACCAAAAACTGAAGAAGACAGCTTCTCTTTGGAGACCTTCCAGAGGAAGAGGAAAGGAGATCAAGCTCTGCTAGGAGCTTGTGGAGGACGCCACTTCAGAAGCTCTGGCTCTACGGCAAGAGCTGTGAAAGCCTTATACAGGATCCACTAAGGCACCCAGATTGGTGCAAGGAAGCTAGGGCAGATGAGGTACCTGTCACCTTTCTCAGTGTTACCTCCTGGACATTACCTTAATAAAGTTGCTGGTCATGCACAGATCTCTTTCTTCACCTGCATGTCCTGATCAACAGCCACTGCCACTCAATGGGAAGGATTGTGCTTTATTGGTAATAATAAAATGATGCATTTTACTGTTGAAAGTTGTAATTTTCTGAGAATTATTCTTTTCTATGTTTTGCTTAGGCCACTAATTTACACCATCAAGCTGATAATTGTCAAAACTTATAAACTGCTTGTGGTGTTTCATTATTCATTATTTTATGCAATATAGAAAGTCTGCAAATGTTACAGCAGGTTCTCTGTGAAGAAACAAATTTGCCTTTGTGAGTGTTAAAACTTTTCAGTGCTAAAACTTAGTGTTTTGTGTTCCTAAAAATAGGAGTGTGGGAACTAGCTGCAGTCTTTAGTGCTGTAATCACAGTTTTTTAAATCTAATTATATATACAAATAAAGACCAAGACATTTTTGTCAACAATACTGTTTTTAGAAGTATGTCTGGCTTTGCCAACTTTATTTATTATTTTGTGATGGCTTATAGTTAGCAGAATTTGAAAGTTTAAAACAAGATTTCTTTTTCACCAATGAATTTTCTAATGGGCATTAAAATTAGCTTTATTTTTGTATGTTTCTTTCCTGGTTTATGTCTCACTGTATTTGATTTCAGCAGAGCAACGGGAATGGTCTTGATTTAAGGAAATAAAAATAGATATACTCTAACACACCTTTGTCATAATATATGTTTTTGCATATTTTTTTTCAGTAAGCATTCAATTCATTTTGGAAATAACAGAAGTAAACTCAGTATTGAAGATGAGTAAATATTGAGGAATCCTGAGGAATTCATTTAGTAAATACCTTTAAAAAGTGGTTAAAATATGTTCTGTGAAAGAAGAAATATGTTCTGAAAAGAGAGAAAAACAATTCTGAGAAAGGATTTAATAGTGTTAGAGAAGGTAATGAAAATTAAAGGCAAGACAATGTAAAATAATAGAAAGATGGAAATTTTCACTGAGTATGTGTCTCCCAACAGGACTCATTTCATTTCATTCAAATATCCTATGAAACACTTACAGTCAGTGATGGTACATACCTCTTGATCACAGATCAAGATTTGAAATGTGGCTCTGGAGTTGCAACTTTAAAGAGTCTTTTTAAGCTCTGTATCATGGATAAGTTATTTACTTAGAAAAGGGACCTTCTTTCCCTTTGTTCTTAGACATGAAAATATTTTTTTTTGGATTTTACTACTACTGAGAGTTATTAATGGCATCATTCATGGCTAAATACCGTGCAAAAGAAATGAGCTTGCACAGAGTTTGATCTGATCATGTCACTAGTAGCGTTATGCAAATCAAAAAAAAAGTTATTTGTTCATTGACATTTCATATGCGTATCTCTTTGTTGTGTGACTTAAGAAATTAATATTGAAAATATCTCCTGTGTATCTTCAAGCTCTCTTCCTCCACAATGTTTAAATATGAAATACAGAATACCTTGTTTGAAGACATCATAACCCATGCTATTGGAAACTACTGGGAAAATTTGTATATGTAAATCTTATCTCTCACTGTTTTATCAGACTTGAACCATTTGTCATGACCAGGTTAGTTTGAAATTCAGCAGCAGAATCAAGCATAAGTGCAGAGGTGTACATACTGAATATCTTATAAGCATTGTTTCCACAGTAAAAAACGCATAGTTTAAAAAAAAAAATCAAAACCAGCTAAATATCTGTGAGAAGCAATGTATGTCAGATGTTCAGGGTCACAGGAAAAAAGTAACGTGAAGTCAAATAGATAAACAAATACCTAAACCCTACTGAGCTCAAATAACTTTTCTGATCTAGATTAGTTTTACATGCTTGTGTTGGTAGGGCAAAGAAGAGATTTTTGGATATTTGGGGCTATCCTGGGCTATTCATAGATGTATAGTCAGGAACTTCTTGCAACCACATTCCTAAGCATTTATTAGTCCCATTTTCTAACAAGCTAAGGACCTTGTGGAGATCTCTCCATTGCACAAATGTGTTAGAGCCTCCTACAACCAGAAAAAAAAAAAAGGGCACTTCTACCTGTTTTCTTTCTTCTTTGGACCCCCTGGTATCACAGGAGACATGTTCTGAATAAGGCAGTAGAATTTATGTATTTGCCATCATCTCTCCTTTTTTTTAGGATCTTGCACAACTGGAGATTGTGGTATAATGAACTGCATAATCTGTTCCTTAGATGGGGCATTCATCTTTCAAAATTGTAAGCTATCCGTCAAATTTAACTTCAAATAGCCAATAGAATCATAGAATTGTTTATGTTGGAAGGGATCTTAAAGATTATGTAGTTCCAAACCCCCTGCCATGGGCAGGGACACCACCCACCAGACCAGGTTGCTCAAAGCCCCATCCAGTCTGGCCTTGAATACTTCCAGGGATGGGGCATCCACAGCTTCTCTAGAAAACCTGTTCCAGTGCCTCACCACCCTCAAGAGTAAAGAATATCTTCCTTATCTAAGTCTTCTAGTTTAAAGCTCCTTATCTTATCACTATCCTCACTGATACAGAGTCACTCCTCATATTTCTTGTAGGCCCTCTTTAGTTACTGGAAGGCTACTGTAAGGTCTCCCCAGAGCCTTCTTTTCTCCAGGCTGAACAACCCTAACTCACTCAGCCTGTCTTTGTAGGACATATACTCCAGCCCCTTGATTATATTCATGGCCATCTTCTGGACTCATTCAAGTACTTCTGTGTCCTTCTTGTGCTGGGAGCCCCAGACGTGGATGCAGCACTCCAGCTGGGGTCTCGTGAGATCACAGCAGAGGATGAGAATCACCTCCCTTGCCCTGCTGGCCACGCTTCTTTTGTTGCAGCCCAGAATGCAGTTGGCTCACTGGGCTGCAAGCATATGTTGCCGTCTCATCTCAAGCTTCTCATCCACCAGCACCCCTAGATCCTTCTCCTCAGGGCTGCTTTCAATCCATTCTCTGCCCAGCTTGTATTTGTGAAATTTTCTAAACCTTTCTTTCACTGAAAAAAAAGTAAAAATTAGTGTGTTCCTCAGAGATGAAAGTCAGGTCTGAATTTCTAAGCAGATTAAATATTACACATTTAAACATGGACAAAGACCATAGATATGTTACCATGTATAGCAACAACAACAATGAAAAATAATAAACAAACAAACAGTAATTGTTGCGTGTACGACCTCATACCAAAAGTGTAGAGCATTTACTTTTTTCTAATATCATGATTTGTCTGGAAAGTCTCCATTCAATCACATTCCATTCTTCTTCAGCTTGAATATTCAAAGCTGTTCATTAACATTAATTGAATTAACCAGTATGGTAGAATGTGTTTGGTAGAATAACATGTTTCATGTTGATTTTTTTTTCTTTTTTCTGACAAACAATTCTTGACCGAAAAATTTTGAAAACAGTCTAGCTACTCATAAACAGAAATTTTCATTCCTGTTCTTCAGTTGTTCTGTGGTATCAGAGCAGTCTCAATAGAATCCATCAGTATAAAATTTCTCTATAGTTGGTTCGATAATTAGTCTCAGAAATACCTTCAGTGAAATTTGGTGATTGCTAGTTACCATTGCTTTCTCACTAAATCCTTGGTAGAACCAATATCCATGTTTTGTTATTTTTGTCTGTAAATCACAAAGCTTGAAACATATAAACATTTGGACATTGTCATATTCACTTTGTTTTCATTTTGTCAAATTGTTTAAGGTCTGACTAAATATGTTCATCTTTAGAAAAAATATATATTTTTTTCTTCACTGTATTACTTCTATGATTACTTAAAGGGGATTGATATTTCAAATGCAGTAAAAATTGGAATTATATGGTAACCATTGACGTACAAAATTTTGGAGATAGCCTTGTTCCTTTTTGCCACATCAGACTGCCACACATACACTCAACTGTGATTCCCATGGATCTCTTAGAATGCATTTAAGGTTGGGGCATAAGATGTTGTTGTGGTTTAACCCGGCCGGCAGCTAAACACCACACAGCCGTTCGCTCACCCTCCCCCCTCCCTCTCTGGGATGGGGGAGAGAAACGGGAAAGTGAAGCCTGTGGGTTGAGATAAAGACAGTTTATTAAGATAGAAAATAATAATAATAATAATAATAATAATATGTACAAACAAGTGATGCACAATGCAATTGCTCACCACCTGCTGACCGATGCCCAGCCCAACCCCGAGAGGCAGCCCCCCACCCTGGCTAGCCACCCCATATATATTGTTCAGCATGACGTCAGATGGTATGGAATACCCCTTTGGCCAGTTTGGGTCAGCTGTCCTGGGGCTGTCCCCTCCCAGCTCTTGCTGCCTCCCCCCCCTCCAGCCTGCCCGCTGGCAGGACAGAGCGAGGAGCTGAAAAGTCCTTGGCTTGGTGTAAGCATTGCTCTGCAGCAATTAAAACATCAGCATGTTATCAGCACTCTTCTCATCCTAATCCAAAACATAGCACTCTACCAGCTACTAGGAGGAAAAATAACTCTGTCCTAACTGAAACCAGGACATATATCCACCCCTTATTCCATACCATTTATGTCATGCTTAGGTTACACTCTTTCCAATACATTCTAGTTAATCACTATTTTCATCTATGGTAGTAATGACACACAGTATTATATAATAATTAACATAATACAACTCAGCTCATAGGTTATTCTCACCCAGTATTAAATCCCCTTGAGGTACACAACGGACCTCCCCATTCTTTTGCATTACCCACCAAGTGCATCCAGGTCCTTGAGCAAAAACAATCCCACGGATGGGTTTGCCTTTTCCTGGGGCAGGAGTAGCCCAGACTGTTTTACCCAGCATGTTTCTTACATGCACTACCGGAACTTTATCCCCTTCTACTGTGCGTAGCAGGTTTGATAGGGCTGGTCCAGCTCGGTTGGCAGATCCCCTAGCATTAACTAACCAGGTGGCCTTTGCCAAATGTGTATCCCAATTTCTGAATGTCCCAGCACCCATTGCTTTCAGTGTAGTCTTTAACAGTCCATTGTATCGCTCAACTTTCCCGGAGGCTGGTGCATGATAGGGGATGTGATACACCCACTCAATACCGTGTTCTTTGGCCCAAGTGTTTATAAGGTTGTTTCGGAAATGAGTCCCATTGTCTGACTCAATTCTTTCTGGGGTGCCATGACGCCATAGAACTTGTTTTTTAAGGCCCAGGATAGTATTTCGGGCGGTGGCATGGGGCACAGGATATGTTTCCAGCCATCCGGTGGTTGCTTCCACCATTGTAAGTACGTAGCGCTTGCCGTTGCGGGTTTGAGGGAGTGTGATGTAATCAATCTGCCAGGCCTCTCCATATTTATATTTCAGCCATCGTCCTCCATACCAAAGAGGCTTTGACCGTTTGGCTTGCTTGATTGCAGCACATGTTTCACAATCATGAATAACCTGTGCTATAGTGTCCATGGTCAGGTCCACCCCTCGATCACGAGCCCATCTGTATGTTGCATCTCTTCCTTGATGGCCTGAGGTATCATGGGCCCATCGGGCTATAAATAATTCACCCTTATGTTGCCAGTCCAGGTCCACCTGAGCCACTTCAATCTTAGCAGCCTGATCCACCTGCTGGTTGTTTTGATGTTCTTCCGTAGCCCGATTCTTGGGCACATGAGCATCTACGTGGCGTACCTTTACGACCAGGTTCTCTACCCGGGCAGCAATATCTTGCCACAACGCAGCAGCCCAGATGGGTTTACCCCTGTGCTGCCAGTTGTTCTGTTTCCATTGCTGTAACCACCCCCACAGGGCATTTGTTACCATCCACGAATCAGTGTATAGGTAGAGAACTGGCCACTTTTCTCGTTCAGCAATATCTAAAGCCAGCTGGATGGCTTTCACTTCTGCAAATTGACTTGATTCACCTTCTCCCTCAGCAGCTTCTGCAACTTGTCTTGTAGGACTCCATACAGCAGCTTTCCATCTCCGATGCTTTCCCACAATGCGACAGGACCCATCGGTGAACAGGGCATATCTCCTCTCATTTTCTGGTAGCTCGTTATACAGTGGGGCTTCTTCAGCACGGATCACCTCCTCCTCTGATGACATCCCAAAGTATTTGCCTTCTGGCCAGTCCATAATCACTTCCAAGATTCCTGGACGACTGGGGTTTCCTATTCGAGCCCGTTGGGTAATCAGTGCAACCCACTTGCTCCATGTAGCATCAGTTGCATGATGTGTAGAGGGGACCCTTCCTTTGAACATCCAGCCCAGTACTGGCAGTCGGGGTGCCAGGAGGAGCTGTGCTTCAGTACCGACCACTTCTGAAGCAGATCGAACTCCTTCATATGCTGCCAATATCTCCTTTTCGGTTGGAGTGTAGTGGGCCTCAGATCCTCTGTATCCCCGACTCCAAAACCCTAGGGGTCGACTCCGAGTTTCCTCAGGTTCTTTCTGCCAGAGGCTCCAGGTGGGGCCATTCTCCCCGGCTGCGGTGTAGAGCACATTCTTTACATCTGGTCCTGTTCGGACTGGCCCCAGGGCTACTGCATGAACTATTTCCTGCTTAATTTGTTCAAAGGCTTGTCGTTGCTCAGGGCCCCATTCAAAATCATTCTTCTTACGGGTTCCTTGGTAGAGCGGGTTTACAATCAGACTGTAATTTGGAACGTGCATTCTCCAAAACCCCACGACACCTAAGAAAGTTTGTGTTTCCTTTTTACTAGTTGGTGGAGACATAGCTGTTATTTTGTTGACCACATCCATTGGGATTTGACGACGTCCATCTTGCCATTTTATTCCTAAAAACTGGATCTCTCGTGCAGGTCCTTTAACTTTATTTTGTTTTGTGGCAAACCCAGCCTTCAGAAGGATTTGAATTATTTTCTTCCCTTTCTCAAAAACTTCCTCTGCTGTGCCACCCCACACAATGATGTCATCAATGTACTGCAGGTGTTCAGGAGCTTCCCCCTGCTCCAGCGCAGACTGGATCAATCCATGGCAAATGGTAGGGCTATGTTTCCACCCCTGGGGCAGCCGATTCCACGTATATTGGACTCCCCTCCAAGTAAAGGCAAACTGTGGCCTGCACTCTGCTGCTAGAGGGATGGAGAAAAATGCATTAGCGATATCAATTGTGGCGTACCACTTGGCTGCATTTGATTCCAGTTCGTACTGGAGTTCTAGCATGTCCGGCACTGCAGCGCTCAGTGGTGGTGTGACTTCGTTCAGGCCACGATAGTCCACCGTTAGTCTCCACTCACCATTAGATTTTCGCACTGGCCATATGGGACTATTAAAAGGTGAATGAGTCTTCCTGATCACTCCTTGGCTCTCCAGTTGATGAATTAGCTCATGGATGGGAATCAGGGAGTCTCGGTTGGTGCGATATTGCCGCCGGTGCACAGTTGTAGTAGCGATTGGCACTTGTTGTTCTTCGACCCTCAGCAACCCCACAACAAAAGGGTCCTCCGAGAGACCAGGCAAGGTAGACAACTGTTTAATGCCCTCTGTCTCTAAGGCAGCTATGCCGAAGGCCCAGCGAAACCCTTTTGGGTCCTTAAAATATCCTCTTCTAAGATAGTCTATGCCAAGGATGCATGGAGCATCCGGGCCAGTCACAATAGGGTGTTTTTGCCACTCATTCCCAGTTAGACTCACTTCAGCCTCCAATACAGTCAACTGCTGGGACCCCCCCGTCACTCCATGAATACTGATGGGCTCTGGCCCTTCATAGTTTGATGGCATTAGAGTACATTGTGCACCGGTATCTACTAAAGCTTTATACTTCTGTGCGTCTGACATGCCAGGCCATCGAATCCACACAGTCCAATAAACTCGATTGTCCCTTTCCTCCCCCTGGCTAGAGGCAGGGCCCCTCTAATCCTGGTCAGAATCTTCATTCCTATGTTTAAGGGACTGCCTGCTGGAAGTTGGAGCAGCAAACTTTTCAGAGAACCCCTTTTTCCTGCTTGTTTTCTTTTGCAACTCACGTACCCGTGCCTCTAGGGTCGCGGTGGATTTTCCATCCCATTTTCTCATGTCCTTTCCATGGTCACATAGGTAAAACCACAGGATAGCACGAGGTGTGTGTCCACCATACCGTCTTCCTTGCATGGATGAGCGCTTACCCCTAATAGCAGAGACATTGGTTTGTACAGGGAGGAAAATAATCTCTCTTCAAGTTGGTGGACCTTTTCAGAAAGTTTCTCCAAAGTATTCTCTTTTAGTTGCTGGAAGTTTTAAGAAAGTTTATCCACAGCCAAGACGCAGGCCTGTAGGGAAGAGGAGAGACTTTCTTCGTACTGCCGGAGTTGTTTAACCACATCACCCACTGAGGGCTCGTCATCCTCTTTCCAGGCCATTATTGCCAATGAGCTGGCATATGACGATGGTGCACTCCTTACAAACTTCCGCCACATGGGTCGTGTACACTTGACTTCATCTGGATCTACGGGTACTTGTCCATTGTCTGGGTCGGCATAAATCACCTCCCATACGGCTAATTCCCTCAGGTACTGGATTCCCTTCTCCATAGTGGTCCACTTGCCTGGCAGACATACGAGTTCTTCCTTGTAGGGATACCTTTCCCTTACAGCGTACAGGATACGCCTCCAGAGACTGTAGGATCGTACTCCTTCTCCAATTGCTTTGTCAATGCCTGCGTCTCTAGCAAGGGATCCCAGCCTACTGGCTTCCCTGCCATCTATATCCACATAATTGGCTCCGGTATCCCAGCACCGGAGCAGCCAGGTGACAAGCTGCTCACCTATGCAGCGACCAAAATCTTTTCGCATATCTCGTAGCTCACGCTGGTATAGGCTTCGGGAAACAAGTGTTGTTTTTTCAACATCCCCATCTTCATCGTCCTGCACCCCTGATGGCCCAGCCTCGTCTTCTCTGCGTTCTAAACGACCTGAGTCTCTATACCATTTTTTCACCTTGTCTACAGGGGCAGCTTGTACTGCTACAGGTCGTTTCTTTGACTCAGCCACAGAGTCTGCCACAGGGGTTGGAATACACTCTACAGGGCCAACTTGCACTGCTACAGATCGTTTCTTTGGCCCAGCCACAGGGTCTGACACAGGGGTTGGAATACAGTCTGCAGGGCCAACTTGCACTGCAACAGTTCGTTTCTCTGGCCCAGCCACCGGAGCTGAAGCGGCTGCAGGGGCTGGGGCTGGAGCGGCTGCAGGAGCTGGAGCGGCTGCAGGGGCTGGAGCTGGAGCGGCTGCAGGAGCTGGAGCAGCTGCAGGAGCAGGAGCAGCTGCAGGAGCTGGAGTGGCTACGGGAGCAGCAGCTGGAGCGGCTACGGGAGCAGTTGCTGGAGCGGCTGCAGTTGCTGGAGCAGCAGCAGGAGCTGGAGCGGCTGCAGGAGCAGTTGCTGGAGCGGCTACAGTTGCTGGAGCTGGAGCGGCTGCAGGAGCTGGAGCGGCTGCAGTTGCTGGAGCTGGAGCGGCTGCAGGAGCAGGAGCTGGAGCGGCTGCAGTTGCTGGAGCTGGAGCGGCTGCAGGAGCAGCAGCTGGAGCGGCTGCGGGAGCAGTTGCTGGAGCGGCTGCAGTTGCTGGAGCTGGAGCGGCTGCAGGAGCAGGAGCTGGAGTGGCTGCGGGAGCAGGAGCTGGAGCGGCTGCCGGAGCAGGAGCTGGAGCAGCTGCAGGAGCTGGAGCTGGAGCGGCTGCAGGAGCTGGAGCTGGAGTGGCTACGGGAGCAGGAGCTGGAGCAGGAGCTCTAGCAGAGATCTGCCTCAGGGCAGACCTCTGGATGAGATGCCTAAGTAGTTGTTTAACCTTAAACAAAACCTGAAGCGCATTCAAGAGACATAACAACAACAACACGCTGGTCTGCGTATCCCAAGGATATTCAACATCTTGGAGAGTTATCGTAACTAGCTCAGGGGATAAGAGGGTGCTGAAGGAGTGAGGGAGAGTGAACAAGTAGGGAAAAATATATTCCCCTGCCCCCTCCACAGACTGGCTCCCTGATGAAAAAATGCAGCAGGTGTAATTGCTAATGGTTTCCGAGATATAGTTTCCAAAGTACAGAGTCGACGACAGTGTTGAGTACAAATACCAAGTTAAAGTCGTGGCCAGATATTTCATCGTATCGTAAACTATTATTACACCACACAGTACCATCATGATCTTAAACCGGGGCCCAGAAAGAATAAACAGCACAACAGGGATCACATACAGAAAGTAACGTGCTATAAAATTCAGTGTGGAATACAGCCACAGCAGACCTGAGATTAAAGCAATCAACATTCTGATTAGCAACAATTAAGCAGCTCTAATACTTATACTAATTTTAGTTTAACATACTCTGGTCAGATCTGTTGTTATCTCAACCCTTTGTGCCCCACGTTGGGCGCCAAAAAGACTGTTGTGGTTTAACCCGGCCGGCAGCTAAACACCACACAGCCGTTCG